>CM068479.1:1207500-2407500 GCA_034769265.1 Remorina albescens
ATACACCTTTTTATTAGATAAAATTAGTTTTGCATCCACAGGCAGCTCTGTTCAATGAAAAATGAACACAGACACTAAAACATAACACTATGAGACCAATTAATACACACATCTAACTACAACTATCACTGAAACTTTCTGTCATCCCCCACTTTGGACAAAGGGCAATTTTCAAACCCCACCTTGGGGAGGGGGGAGAATAGCGATTGTACCGGACTGGATAGCAGCCGACATATTTATGGCGTTAGGTTATAATTTAATAATCATTATTAAGGAGGGTGAGCAAATGGTGCTTAGTGTTTATATCCAACATGTCAGTGTTTACAAAGTCAACATCTAATCTGTCCTTACAATTTAAAGTTGGTGAAGTGCCTGTTTGGAGCACTGTGCTGACAGATCGCAACTGACAGTGACAGTTTCCCCATCATTAAACGTGGGCCACCATCCGATACTCACTCACGTCGTGAGGACGGGACAAAGTCTCTAGGACATATAAAGCATAGGTCTGTGGATATTCTGTGACTTTTTTTTTTTTTCCTTTCTTCATCCGTCTCGTTTCAGTTTATGCCGGTGCGCACCCAGTGTTTCTCTCGAGCTTGTTCACTCGCTCACTCTCGATCATAATATAATTGAATGTTATAGCTATGAAAATAAAGAGACCTAACTTTTGGGGAAAAAAAGACAAAATCCTAATGCCACTGAACACATCTCTGTCAAGCATAACTATCTGAAGTCACGTCTGACAGACGTCTACTAAACCGTAATCAATGTATTTTTGGTTTTTTTTTACATACATTTTCCCATAATATGACCATATATCTTAAGTTTAAACTTTTTCTATTAAAAAGTAACCAGATATGCTTTCTCAACCCTAATCTTGCAACCAAACCCTAACATCAATTGAAAAACTACAAATTGATGTGGAAATGTCCGGAAGGTGCAATACACAGCGCTATGCTCCGCCATATTGTTTTGTAGTTCCAATATATTTTCTCTATTATGTGAAGTCATAACCAGGAATATTGTTGGCTTATTAATAGGTTCTGAGGATGGGGAACACATTTAATGGGTCAAATTCTATGCTTCTTATTGATAAAATGGTAAAACCATGTTTTTTTTAAGATTTTGGCCCTCATCAGTGGCACCCCCTATTGACACTGATTTGGTTATAGTAGTATAGATCAAGAGCTTTCCAAAACTGTTGATCCCATATCTGTAGCACGTTTTGTTGCTTCTTTGTAAGCCTTCAAAAACGTCCCAATTTCAAGGTTCAAAGGTCATTCCTGAGGAGAAGGAAACACCCACATGTTCCATTCTGAAATATATTACTCCCTAGGTCAAGACCTTTCCAGTGATGTCTTCATTGTCCACCTACAATAAAATTTTATTTTAATCTTGCTCCAAGCCAAGCCACTTTCAGGTGTACTTTCTCAGATGCCTTAGGGTCCCAGCTAGATAAAATAAGTCCAACATTTTTTAAGGCCTATTTAATGGCCAAATATGGTCAAGATATTGATGTTTGCCTTCCAAACAGTCAGATTTTTCAATTTGGATCAGTTTAGACCCAATCTTCCCCATAAAAATATGTATTCTTGCAAATAAGCATATTTCCCCATTCCCTCAATATAGCTATAAACATAGCCTAGGCCTAGCTACTGTACCCTTTCCCACGCTGACAGGATAGATCAGCGGTTCCCAAACTTTCTTTGCTGGGCTCCCCTTTGGTTCATAAGAAAAATTTTGCAAGGTCCAGCTTTGATCTGTATTTTGTCTTGATTGAGGCCACAGCAGAAAAAACCTATCTCACATAGGCAGGATGTGACAAAAAGAAGTATGGCCCGTGCTCATTTCCTCGCATTGTGCTGTGAAAAATCTGGCCTTTGACAGATCGTGTTTTGATATAGTTGACTGTGGTGAGCATTCAGGAATACTCTCATCATTGATTTAAACCATTTATTGCAACAAATGTTATACAGTTAGACTTGGCACTGAAGGCTCCACTCCAAAATGAATGTGATTGGGTAGAGACTAATCAGCTGGCTGTCAGCTGACAACAGCTGGGCGGCACTTATGATTTCAGTGTCCTGTATGAATTTGCACAAAGCTTCATTTATAGGAGATGATCATTTGTGGATCTGCCGGTGTGCATTGGTCCCACGCCAAGGGTTTGCATTCACTTTTTGCAGAGTTAAGTAGCAGACCTAAGTGTATTCACGCTATAGCTGTGTCATAAGTGTTACTGTCTGACTTCTTTGGGTGGAGGCTGGTACAGTGTCTCACGAGTCAGGCCAGCCGGACCACTCGGAGCAGGGCCACTTGGACCAACAGATCCGTTAAAGGATGTTGATGTCAGCATGGGCTGGATGTCAGCAGAGCTGTGGACGGAGCTGAACTTGGAGAGGGGTGGAGTGCATGTGTGTGTGTTGTGAGAGAGGAGCGAGGTGGAACCCCGTCACAGAGGCATGAGGCCTCTGTGATGGGGTTCCACCTCCCTGCCTCATGCCTTCCACGTAGGCACAGAGCAGAGTCAGCAAGACCCCCAGAAAAAAACAAGCACCAATGACACAATTATGACATTTGTAAGTCAGAACAAAATGAGAAGGAGGAGCTGGGTTGTAAAGCAGCAAGCTAAGGAAGCAGCAGAAGCAGATGGCAAGCCAATGCAGTTTAAATAGAGTGCCCAGTTGAATGAGAAGGAGGAGATTGTCAGGGTCAGTACTATTTGTCTAAACACACTTCATGAACTGTTCCTGTATGCACATACATTTTTATACAAACGTAAAACTCACCATGAAGCTAGATCATCCTAAGGGTGACTAATGAGACATTATGCCTCATGTTATTGCATATCACATACTACTCTTTGGTGATGCTCCACGCTCGGGGGGGAATACAGTAACTATTAGCTTAAACATAGTTTATTTAAGCTAGTTAGACAAAAGTTAGAAGATATGGCTATTTTTTTCCCTCGCAAGTTAGAAGTTGTTTTCATAGTCTTGTGTTTAGTGATGAAATCAAATCAAATCAAATCAGATTTATTTGTATAGCGCCAAATCATAACAAAGTTACATCAAGGCACTTTACATATAGAGCAGGTCTAGACCAAACTCTTCATAAAATTAACTGTGAAACCATTGTTAATCATTGCTTCAATATGTAAACCATGTGGATAAAGGCAAAGTAAGGCATCGGCTCACTAAACACCCCGCAGACGCACATCTTACCTGGAGGAGGGTTAGTGGGAGAAGGGCAGAATCTGTTTTCCTGACAGCAAGTGGAGCTGCGGGGGTAGGGACTAGAGAAATATAGGACACTTCCACAATAATAGTAAGAAAAAACTATATTTAAATATCAGATGACATTGTCTGTGGTACCTTAAAAAAACAAACAAACAAACAAAAAAAAAAATTAAATTAAATCAAACCCCTTCTGTGCGCTGTGGCATATGACTATCGTGCTTGTACACACGAAATGAACTTCCAATTGAAATACATTAGTTTGAAAAACGTTCTGGCTAGCACGAAAAAAATGAGGAAATTGTGCTGGCACGCACAAAACAATAGATTATAAAACGTGACAGTTTCACGATTTCCCACGAAACTGGGTTGATTATTATCAGTTGCAGCATCGATGATGTGAAGAAGATGCCTCACGTTATCAGCTGCCAACCTTGACTTAATGAAACCCGTCTAATCAGAATTGATTAATGACGGCATATGGGGCTCGAGGCGGCGAGCGAGAAGCTTTGCAAAGATCAGAATTTAGAAGGCTAAGAGGGCAGCAGCTGGAACAATCGGTAGGGTATTTATCTGTCTTTAAAAGGAAAGATATGAGGGCGGTGTTAACATCTCTCGAGAAACTGCCCTTTTTAATTGAAAAAATAATCATGTCAAAAAGGAAAGGGCCCAGCTGCTCCCAGAAAGTGATATAGAATTCAGGCGGGATCCCGTCAGTACCTGGTGATTTACCGCTCTGCATGGCCCGTACCGCATCCCTCAACTCATCTAATGTGACCGGCCTCTCTAAATCGGTAGAGTCTGCACTTGGTAGCTTAGGCAGACATAGTTGATTAAGAAATCTGTCACATCGGTTTTTGTCTATGGGTATGTCTGATTTATATAAACTAGAATAAAAAGCTTGAAATATTCCATTTATTCGTTTGGGGTCGGTATCAATATTACCATCTGCAGACTTAATAGCCGGGATGTCTGCAAAGTTATCACTAGTCCTAATCCTCATGGCCAGAAGATGGCTAGGCTTGGCACCGTGGAAATAGGATCGCTGTCTTGTCTTGTGTATTTGAACCTCAGATTGCATCTTCATAATATTGTTAATTTCTTTCTTAACCAGTGTACGCCACAAAGCTACCTGATCTGTGAAATCAAGTTGTAGAATAGAATCCAACCTAGAAAATTCTGCTTCCAAATTTTGTAGCTGAAGGGATCTGGTTTTACGGGCATTAGAGCTAAATAAAATTGTGTTACTTCTGATGAAGCCTTTTATAGCATCCGAAAGAATTCTCGGGTCCTCTACAGAACCAGCGTTAAAACCAATAAATTCTCTGAATCCTGACATAAACTGATTAACAAAGGTGTCATTCTTTAATAGTGAAGTGTTAAAGTGCCACCTAGCTGCACGTTTAGGCACGGCCCAAGGTTACAGAACAAAAAACTCCTTTGTGGTCTGACAGAGCAATCGGAAGTAAAACGGCAGCATTAATGGAATGAAAAAGCTGGGGGGAAGCAAAAAGAAAGTCTATCCTAGAAAAAGATTTATGTCTGCCAGAGAAAAAAGTGAAGTCCTTGGCAGAAGGATTGGTTAAATGCCATGTGCCCGCTAGTCCCAAATCGGGGGCCCAGGATTTCAGAGCATTTGTGGCCAAGCCCTGCTCCCGTGAGGCTGTTGCGCTTGATCTATCAAAATCCGGATCCCACACATCATTAAAATCAGCGCCCACAATAAAGGAATAATCTGTCAGTTCGAACATTTTAGCTGTAATTAAATTATAGAAATTACCATCAAAAACATTAGGAGCATACCCTGAAATAAGAGGTACTTTTCTTGCCTTAAACTCTATTCTTATCAAAATTCTACCCATATCATCTGCCTAAAATGGCAATACTTTAATCTGTAGACTATGTCTAGCTACAATGGCCACACTTTTAGATTTGGAGTTTGTAGAAGAGGATGCTAAAGTGTGGAAGAATTTGTTAGTAAGACGACTAGCGTCTGCTTTCAACAGATGCGTCTCCTGTAACAATGCTATTGTGGCACCAGTAAGGGATTAATGTTTTGTAACATGTGCTAAAATACATTCATTTCATAGTATGGTTATTTAGTGTTAAAACGGTGTTTTTCTGTGGTTAAAAAATCACGCGCATGGACTGCACCCGCCAGCAGGTGGTAGTAGTTTGTTTATGGTACGTTGCCGCAGGCCAGTGTGTTGACGCATGTGTCCGGTGCTGCTGTATCTCTACTCTTGCTGTTTTGCTGAGTTTTCGCCGGTGAAGTCAATAAATGAACATTCTTCTGCACCACGAGTGTCGTCCGTTGTGATTGGTGTAACAATTTGGAGGTCCCACCGAGATCAATATTGCTTCACGACTGAGAACTGCCAGGCTTTGAAGAAAAAAAAAACGCGGTAAAACACCAGTGTGTGAGATTAGTTACTTCTGTTAGCTGGCGGCTAACAGTGAAAGTGAAGCTAGTACGACACCGTCCCGTTTTATTGTTGTTTTTTTTTCAAAGTGCAAAGTGTTTTTTCAAAGTGCAAAGCACCGAGAAGAGTATCTGATGGAAATTGAAAAAAAGTTACTCGAACTGACTGTGAAAGAACTTCACCGAGTATGTGAGTGCTGTGCAATTGCTGGCAAAGACCATGAAGAAGTAAAAGGCAAAACTCGTCGTGCACTTGTTAAGCACGTCATAAAGTTTTGTGAACGTGATGAGTTGCTGGACAGGGAGGACGAAGGTATGTCCGTGCTTTTGGAATTAACCGACACACTGGAAGCTCTGCTTGAGGGGCGACGGGAGACCGACGCCACAGGATCAGCGCCACTCGTCTCTTCACCTGCGGTCGGCAAGGGGGAAGGGGGTGCGGTTCAGACAGCTGACCCGACGTCAGAGGCGGCCCAAGCAGCAGATATCACGTCGGGTGAACACAGAGACAGCACACCGCGCCGAGGCAGACTCCACGAGCAGCTGCTGTGCTTCTTACACCCATGGTAGTTTCCGGAAAGACTTCCGAATTAATGGACATGTTGTTGAGTCAAACTCCAAAGATACTCTGAGCTTTAGCAGCCTTGAGCACCAGATTGAAAGCGGCTTGAGAAAGGGATATCCTGATATGGAAATTGTGGAGGCAGTGATACGTTCTGTGAGCGCTGGATTGAAATTAAGGAGCTACTTGGAGGGAAATACAGATCTCACTCTTGCCACTCTGAGACAAATCTTAAGGGCTCACTATGCGGAAAAAGATGCTACAGTATTGTACCAACAACTGACAGAAGCTGTGCAGGGACCTGGTGAAACACCCCTTGATTTCCTCGTCCGTGTGCTTGATCTACACCAAAAAGTCCTGTTTGCATCTGAGCGCGCCCAGTCTGGCCTAAGATACAACAAAGAGTTAGTTCAGAGTCAGTGCTTTCAGTCTATCATGACAGGCTTGTCAAATGATAACATAAGAGCAGAGATGAGAATGTATTTACAAGATGAAAACAGTAGTGATGAACGGCTGCTGCAAAAAATGCAGATCGCTCAGTATATTGAAAATGAGCGGGTACAAATGATTAAAGTCACAAACAAGGCCATTCACAGGGCAAGTCTGAAGCTAGTGGAAGCAAGTGAGGAAGAGAACAACCCTCTGACAACTTCACCCTCAGCTAAACCTACCAAACCAACCAAAGAAAACTCCCTGTTTACAAAAATAGAGGAGAACAACACAGCTATCAGGGAGCTCACAGGCCAAGTAGCATTGCTAGTACAATCTGCCCAACATGAGAGGAAAACTACTGATGATTATCAGACAAAGCAAGCCGCTAATGCTGTGAAGAGACCCAAGAGACGTTGTGTAGCATGTCAACAGGATGGGATTGACTGTAACCACTGCTTTAAATGTGGAAGTGCCACACATTGGGCTAAGGGGTGCAGAGTAGGAGAGAAACAGAAACCGCAGGGAAACTGGCAGAGGTTGTGACTGTGGGACGCGCCACCACCTCTAACCCAAAGTCCCAGAATGACCCAAATTTGGATGTGAACTCACCACCAGAGCTTACAAATGCTAAACGGGGGGCAGCAAAAAGTCAACCTAATCTTCACCCTCAAGCACCTGCAGAGCCAAGAATAAAACGTAAAGACAAACCCTCTCAGTCACATACGCCTCTCACAGAACGCAAACAAGTTGCACAGTTGGTAGGCAAAAAGTGTCTTGTCTGGTTCAAGTTGCACAACATAAAGACTCAGGCCCTGTGGGACACCGAAGCACAAGTGTCCATAATGAGTGAGGCATGGAAGTCCGACAACCTACCTGATGCAAAAATCCGTCCTATCAGTGACCTGCTAAGTGATGATGAACTGTTAGACTTGAGAGCAGCCAATGGCTCAGAAATCCCATTTGAGGGGTGGGTTGAAGTTAACCTCAGTCTGTACGATCCAAAAACCAAAACATCGGGGTCTGATGAGATACTAGTTCCAGTACTAGTGAGCAGGGACATAGTCCAAAGGCCCATAGTAGGGTTTAATGCTATTGTGGAGATAGTGAGGGACAGAGAGGATCAGGTCCAGCCCAGTGACAGAGTAACGCTGCTCAGAAATTCACTGAGACTAGGCACAGGAAAGGCAGAAGCACTTTTAAACCTGATTCAAGGCACCACAAACGAAGATGCTACATATACTGTCAAAACAAATAGGACATCAGTTGTAGTTTCAGGGGGACAAATTAAGTGCATCAGCTGTCCTGTCAAAACAGACCTCAAACCAAACACTGAAGTGCTTTTTGAACCTGAGGAGAACCTGTCATTGGATGAAAAACTCAGAATAACATGCCAGCTGGTCAACATATCCTGCTCCTCACGTAGAGTGAACATTTATGTGGAAAACACCACGCATCATGACATCACAATCCCAGCTAAAACTGTGATAGGGAGCATCCAGAGAATAACAGACTGTTATCCGGTGTCCCCAGAGGAACACCAGATTAATGCTGTGGTAGTTGAAAACTCTTGGGCTCCACCTAACTCAACAACCGCAAAGTCTCAGAGTGAGCCTCAAGACAAATTGTGGGATCCACCTGTAAATCTGGATCACTTAAGCTGCGGACAAAAAGCAATGGTCAAACGAATGCTAAGGGAGGAATCCAGTACATTTTCCAGGCACAAAAATGAGGTTAGCAACATAAAAAAATTTAAAATGGACATTAAGCTAACTGATGACATTCCAGTAGTCAAAACATACAATGCCACACCTCGACCATTGTATGATGAGGTGAAGCGTCACATACAGGACTTGCTGAACAAAGGCTTCATCTGTAAATCCACCTCCCCATATGCATCTTCAGTCGTGTGTGTGAGGAAGCGAGACAGGAGCCTAAGACTTTGTATTGACTACAGGGGGCTCAATAAAAAGACAATCCCAGACAGGCATCCTATACCACGCATTCAGGAGATACTTGATGGTCTTAGTGGGAACGCCTGGTTAACTGTACTAGACCAAGGCAAAGCTTACCACCAGGGTAGCATCAGTGAGGACTCCAGGAAATTCACAGCCTTCACAACCCCATGGGGACTGTATGAATGGAAGAGGATTCCATTTGGCCTCACAAATGCACCCTCAGCCTTCCAGCGTAATATGGAAGAGAGCCTGGAAGATCTCATAGACAAAATATGTATTCCATACTCAGACAATGTTTTAGTCTACAGCAAAACATTTGAACAGCATGTGGAGGATGTGAGATCAGTTCTCAAGTGTCAGCAAGCCTGGGGAGTTAAGCTGAGGCCAGACAAATGTGACCTGTTTAAAAATGAGGTGCGCTATGTGGGAAAAGTGATCTCAGCTGATGGCTACAAAATGGACAATAAAGAAATAGCTGCAGTGCAGACACTGAAAACACAACCACCCACAAACATTAAAGAGCTGCGTAAACTTCTTGGTTTCCTGGGGTACTACAGAAGTTATGTGCAAGACTTTTCACGTCATGCTAAATGCTTGTATGACCTGCTCTCTGCAGATACAGCCCCAAATCCTAAGCCAAAGTCCAACACTCAGTCAGCAAAGGTAGGACAGCTTCCCCCATACCAGAAAATAGTGTGGACTGATACTCACCAGAAAGCTTTGGACTATCTAGTCGATGTCCTAACAAACCCACCTGTAATGGCTTATCCGAGATTTGAGGATCCATTCATTCTGCACATTGATGCCTCTGAGGAGGGTCTTTGGGCCGTATTATATCAGAGACAGGAAGGGAAACTCAGAGTTATCGCGTACGGCTCACGTACACTGACACCAGCAGAAAAAAACTATAGACTACATTCAGGGAAGCTAGAGTTTTTAGTGCTTAAGTGGGCAGTCACAGACAGGTTTAGAGACTATTTGTTCTATGCTCCCTCTGTGACAGTATATAGTGATAACAATCCTGTAACTTATGTCTTAAGTACAGCTAAACTGAATGCAACTGGACATCACTGGGTGTCTGAGCTGGCTGATTTCAACATAACCCTGAAATATCGCCCAGGAAAAACCAACACGGATGCAATTTTCTATCTCGTACACCGGTGTGCATGGACTCCTTTATGGGTGAGTGCACAGAGCAGTGTTCACCCGAAGTGCTGGGTGCAATATTTAGTGCAGTTGAAACGCAACAGCAGTGTGAAGTGGACTGGATCTCAGCTATTAGCTGTAGCCCACATGTTCAAGAAATGGCTACAGATAACCAGCTAGACATAAAAGTAACCCAGCATGAGTTATTGCAAGCACAGTTGCAAGACCCTGCCATATCCCATGTCCTTGAACTGAAAAAGTTGGGTGAGAGGCCAGAAAAACGGGTCGTGAAGATGAAAACAGCAAAAGTCAAACAACTGCTATACGAATGGAAAAGACTTCATGTTTCTCAAGATGGTCTGTTGAAACGCAAAACTGCAACTGCTCAAATCGTGCTCCCTGATCAGTACAAAGAACTGGTGTACAAGTACCTTCACTGTGAGATGGGTCACCTGGGGGTGGAACGGGTGTTACACCTGGCTAGACACAGGTTTTATTGGCCTGGGATGCAGAAAGACATTGCATTTTTCATAACTCAAGTATGTAAATGCAACATCCAGAAAAAACATGCAGCGCAAAGCAGAGCACCCATGTGTCATGTACCCGCAACAGCACCATTTGAGATGGTTTCTATAGACTATCTTCACCTTGAAAAAAGCAGGGGAGGGTATGAGTATATTTTAGTGGCCATGGACAACTTCACTAAATTTGCACAAGCCTACCCAACCCGTAACAAGTCAGGCAAAACTGCAGCAGAAAAGATTTTCAATGATTTTGCCTTGAAATTTGGCTTTCCTGCAAAACTACACCATGATCAAGGCAAAGAATTCAAAAACCAGTTGTTCAGATAATTACAAAAGATCAGTGGCATTGCAAACTCAAAAACAACTCCATACTATCCACAAGGGAATCCAGTGGAACGATTTAATCGTACCTTGCTATCAATGCCGAGGACCCTGGATGAGTAGAAAAAGGGAAATTGGAGTGACTATGTGAGTAAAGTGGTACATGCTTACAACTGCACAACCAGTGAAGCAACCGGTTATACTCCTTTCTATTTGCTTTTTGGAAGAAAGCCCCATTTGCCTATTGATCTAATCTTTGGGATAGATGAGGAGGAAGGATATACCTCTCACCAGGAATATGCTCAAAAATGGCAACAACAAATGAAGGAAGCATATGACATTGCATCCAAAACTATCAAAAAGACTATAGCAAGAGGAAAGATAAACTATGACCGAAAGCGGCAAAGCTCAGTGCTTTTTCCAGGTGACAGGGTTCTTGTAAGGAATATGTCAGAGCGTGGAGGCCCTGGAAAGTTGCGCTCGTACTGGGAAGAGCAAATACACATTGTTGTCTCTCAAAAAAGGGAAAACAGCCCGGTGTATGAGGTAAAACCCGAACGAGGCACAGGGAGGGGCAGAATCCTCCACCGGAACATGTTGATGCCCTGCCATGCTTTGCCACTGGAGAAACCAGCTCAATGCACTGTAGGAGGACAAAAACCCCACAGTCAACAAAGAAAGAGACAAACTGAGACAAAAACACAGCAAATATCGGCTGACTCAGAGAATTCAGATGAGGAAGAACATTACTGGGCTCACAGGCTAAGACATCACCACCATTCTCAGGAGCCAGATGTTGCACCTCCAGTCACTCCTGAGGTTGTGTATCAGCCTGGGCCTGGTGCTGATAAGGGGGGGTCCACAGTGGAGACTCCACTGCAAAGGGTTATGGACAAGTATACCTCTGAAAATGACACTCAAATGATTGTGGACAATGACACCCCTGGAAGTGACACTCAGGAGGTAACACAGACTGTTCCGTCGGCAGACCTTCCTAGTAATCAGGAACCAGAACTGTCTGAAACATAGCCTCGCAGGTCACAGAGAGACCGCCGACCTAAGGAGAACACTGACTTATGAGTCATTAGGTCAACCTGTTCATCGTGTGGTTCACAGTAGCCCACTGTTTGTGAATACACTGGGACCAGTATATGGACAATATGGCATGCCCTGGGCATCTCCACAGATTTGGGGAACACATCTGGTTCAAGTTCCTGTAGGATATTACTGAAAGACTGTCAATATACCTGATATGGACTGTTACAGATAATTCTGTGAAATGTGAACACAGTAACAGAGACTGATGGTGAATTGAATAGTTACTGTCTGGTATATGTGACATGGGACAATAAGAGCCGAAAAAAAAAAAACCACTTACCTGAGTTTTGTTATGCACCTTTTTTATTTGTAGGTATATACTCACCTGGTTAGACTAAGTTGATAAGGTGGTTTAATGCTATTACAATGTTTATATATGTGGAGAGCAGTTTAAATCATATGCTAAATGGTTAAAATTGAGCCATGGCTTTGGAACAATGTATATGGAAATTTTTTGTTAATTGTCAAAAGTCTCCGGAGAAGATAGTGAAGTGATAAAATGATTTTTGGTTTCAGAGGGATTGTGTACGATATTATTGTAACAACTGCTCATTATTATGCTACAAGAGTTTTAATGCTATAGTACACTGCTCAAAAAAATAAAGGGAACACTAAAATAACACATCCTAGATCTGAATGAATGAAATATTCTTATTAAATACTTTGTTCTTTACATAGTTGAATGTGCTGACAACAAAATCACACAAAAATTATCAATGGAAATCAAATTTATTAACCCATGGAGGTCTGGATTTGGAGTCACACTCAAAATTAAAGTGGAAAAACACACTACAGGCTGATCCAACTTTGATGTAATGTCCTTAAAACAAGTCAAAATGAGGCTCAGTAGTGTGTGTGGCCTCCACGTGCCCGTATGACCTCCCTACAACGCCTGGGCATGCTCCTGATGAGGTGGCGGATGGTGTCCTAATGGATCTCCTCCCAGACCTGGACTAAAGCATCCGCCAACTCCTGGACAGTCTGTGGTGCAACGTGGCGTCGGTGGATGGAGCGAGACATGATGTCCCAGATGTGCTCAACTGGATTCTGGTCTGGGGAACGGGCGGGCCAGTCCATAGCATCAATGCCTTCATCTTGCAGGAACTGCTGACACACTCCAGCCACATGAGGTCTAGCATTGTCTTGCATTAGGAGGAACCCAGGGCCAACTGCACCAGCATATGGTCTCACATTGGGTCTGAGGATCTCATCTTGGTACCTAATGGCAGTCAGGCTACCTCTGGCGAGCACATGGAGGGCTTTGCGGCCCCCCAAAGAAATGCCACCCCAAACCATTACTGACCCACTGCCAAACTGGTCATGCTGGAGGATGTTGCAGGCAGCAGAATGTTCTCCACGGTGTCTCCTGACTCTGTCACGTCTGTCACATGTGCTCAGTGTGAACCTGCTTTCATCTGTGAAGAGCACAGGGTGCCAGTGGCGAATTTGCCAATCTTGGTGTTCTCTGGCAAATGCCAAACATCCTGCACGGTGTTGGGCTGTAAGCACAACCCCCACCTGTGGACGTCGGGCCCTCATACCAACCTCATGGAGTCTGTTTCTGACCGTTTGAGCAGACACATGCACATTTGTGGCCTGCTGGAGGTCATTTTGCAGGGCTCTGGCAGTGCTCCTCCTGTTCCTCCTTGCACAAAGGTGGAGGTAGCGGTCCTGCTGCTGGGTTGTTGGCATCCTACGGCCTCCTCCACATCTCCTGATGTACTGGCCTGTCTCCTGGTAGCGCCTCCCTGCTTTGGACACTACGCTGACAGACACAGCAAACCTTCTTGCCACAGCTCGCATTGATGTGCCATCCTGGATGAGCTGCACTACCTGAGCCACTTGTGTGGGTTGTAGACTCCGCCTCATGCTACCACTAGAGTGAAAGCACCGCCAGCATTCAAAAGTGACCAAAACATCAGCCAGAAAGCATAGGAACTGAGAAGTGGTCTGTGGTCACCACCTTCCACCACCAACCACTCCTTTATTGGGGGTGTCTTGCTAATTGCCTATAATTTCCACCTGCTGTCTATTCCATTTGCACAACAGCATGTGAAATTGATTGTCAATCAGTGTTGCCTCCTAAGTGGACAGTTTGATTTCACAGAAGTGTGACTGACTTGGAGTTACATTGTGTTGTTTAAGTGTTCCCTTTATTCTTTTGTGCAGTGTATTATTTTAGAGCAGAGTATGTGATGAGATCACATGGTATACAATAGTAATGTACTGTAAAGGTTAAACCTATTGAAATACATTTAAAACCCTTTACTTGTTTCTAACTTTCAAAAGAAAGCCAGCGCCATTGACTAAATGTTTTGACTGAAAGCATATGTTCCATAGTATATTTATGTGTTGAATATAAGTTTATCATTTAGTCCATACTGTACTACAGATAACTGAGTGCTAATGTTGAGGACAACATTTATTTTGCAGGGGAGGAATGTGGCACCAGTAAGGGGTTAATGTTTTGTAACATGTGCTAAAATACATTCATTTCATAGTATGGTTATTTAGTGTTAAAACAGTGTTTTTCTGTGGTTAAAAAGTCACGCGCATGAACTGCACCCGCCAGCAGGTGGTAGTAGTTTGTTTATGGTACGTTGCCGCAGGCCAGTGTGTTGACGCATGTGCCCGGTGCTGCTGTATCTCTACTCTTGCTGTTTTGCTGAGTTTTCGCCGGTGAAGTCAATAAATGAACATTCTTCTGCACCACGAGTGTCGTCCGTTGTGAGTGGTGTAACACTATATCTAAATGTTTTCGTTTGAATAAACCAAGAGTGCTAGCACGTTTGTGGGGAGCATTCAATCCGCCACAGTTCCACACTAAAATGTTTAATTCACCCATGATCCGAGAGGATTATACTAAATATAATCATAGAAAAAATACCAATAAAGCCCTCCATTTGGTTCAAACCTGATATTTGAGCACCTAAAGTCCATTCCCTCTTTACATAACATATGCACATACACAGACCCACACACGACATGACAGAATAATAAAAAAAAAAAGAAAACCCACCTACACACACACACAAGAACAAAAAAAACAAACAACAGCAAAAAAAGAAAATAAAAATAATGAAATGAAAAAAAAAAACCTATCCCAGACCGCCCTTCCTTCCCCAAAATCAGATGAAAAAATAAAGCTATCTAAAGCCCACTCCTCATCATTATACTGTGACAGTGTAACAAGATAGTTGGATACCCAACCCTCTCCCTGCAAGTAAACCGTGGTAAATATTAGTCTCAAACTGACTGCATATTACTTATCTTCAAATGAATCGAATGTACTTTTCCGCCTCCGACAACTCCCGGAATAAACGCTGATCGGAACCGTAGTTCAGCCTGATGGAGGCCGGGTAGATCAAGAAGGCTCGCATGCCCAGAGCACGGGCTCTGTGCATCACCGGGTAGCAGGGTCGTCTGTGCTTCATGGTATAGTCAATGACGTCCGCTGCGAAGAGGATGGTGCGGCCGGCAGTCTCAACCGGGCTCTTTCTGGACTCCTTGAGGATGCGGTCTCTATCCGTGAAACGAAGACACTCGAAGATCAAGACTCAAGCAGCAGATGGAGGTTCCCGCAGACGTCCCAAGCGATGTGCTCTCAAGATATCAGGAGGATTATTTGCGAGGGCTGGAAACCACTTGGAAATGTTAGCAGAAAGGTAGGCTAACGCCCTGTCTTTCTCCTCGCCCTCTTTGAGATATAACACCTGCAGATTACTCCGTTTGTCTCTATCCTCCATATCTGCAACTTTAGCTTCAAATTGAAGCTTTAGTTCACTATTTTAAGTGGCTGTTGCTTCCACTCTCTGCAAGCGCTCTTGGAGTTTTGAGGTTAATGCACGTTGGGATTTGATTTCTTCATCATGTTTGTGTAGCAGTATGATATTCTGCTGTGGCTCAATTCAGGCAAATCTGCCACTCTGCACCTCACCTGGTGCATTAACCTATTAGCGAAGAGGGAGAGGGGATAAAAGGAGGCTGTGTCCTTCCCTCACCCTCTCACTTCCTGGCCGTTCCCTTCCTCCTCTGCTGTCCGTGCGGTGGTCCATGGTGGTTAAGGTGACGAGCTCCACTGTTTGACCATCAGTAAATAAAACACTCAGCTTTGGACCTAATGTTTTCTTGTATAGCTACAACAATAGCCTGCCAGCCCAGGTATTGAGTATTTTACCTGTCAGTGTTCTTAGCGCATCCTGTACGCATCACCGGCGCACCACAGACAGGGTGGCACAGAGCTGGCAGAGCCTCCTCGTCTTTCTCCTTTCCGGGAGGAAGCCCGCTGAACTCTGAACTCTAAGTACAAAAACACTGCTGCTTCGTCGGCTGCTCCGCCTGGCCGCTGCGCCTAGCTGCTTTGCTTGCGCTCTACGTGCGATGGCTGGTTGGCGTGGGACTGTCTGTCGCCTTGCTTATAGGCTATAGCAGCGGTGCATGCTGCCCTCTGCTTCGCTTGCCGCTTTCCGCTTCGCTCATTCCTGTGACTGTTTTCAAGTTGCTCGGCCCTCCCGGTCTTTGTCCCCGAGCGGCCGGCCCCAGCGGCAGCTGCTCAGTCGGGACTGTGTTTGTGTTTGTGTGGACAAGTGTGGTGTTTGTGAGGATTGAGAGCGTGAGTGAGTGGTCATACACCCAAACAGCTGGGCGTGGATGAGCGTGAGCGCGAGGGGGCATGAGAGGTTGTGTGGGATTACTATTATCTTATATTAATATTTTGTTTTCCTTGAGTGTATTGTATATTTTAGTTGGAATTCTTGGGTTGGTCATTTATTCTTTATTTTTCATGTAATTGAATAATTCTGTCCATTTGATTTAGTATCTCTAGCCAGAGACCCTGTTTCTTTGCTTACTCTTTTTGTTTTTTGTTTTTGTTTGGTTTATGTTAGAATTAAGAAATGGTTTAAGGATTTTTGTTTCCTAATTTCTTTTTGAGTTTCAGCCCTACGCTGTTAGAGTGTTATGTTAGGACATTTGTGATTATTATTCTTTTCATGATTTTGTAATTTTGTATATATTGGGTCACTAATTGTGTTCTCCCCTCTCTCTTTAGTTGCTGAGAGCCAACGGTGGTGGCGGTGTCACGGGTGGTGGTTTCCCTTCGTGTGCTGTGTGCCCTTGGAGTTTGGTTTTCTTTGCACTGTATATTTTTGTTGTGTGCCGTGTAGGAGTGGGGTGCTCCCTATTTAAGTTGGACTCCCTTCCCCAGTTTTCCCCTCACTACCGGTAAGCCTCAGCACTAAGGTAGGGTGTTAATACATTAGTCTCTTAAGTCGTTTTTTTACACATTGTGACCATTAAAATAAATTAGTTAAATATGATTTAATACACTGAACCACGTCTCTTGCCCCTCCTTGTATTACTTACCTGTGTGCCTTTCCGTTGCTATTATACTTAAACTTCCCTGGGTGAAATTCCGGGGGTGGCGTTGTTGGTTTTCTTTTAAAGTTTCATAATCACAGATTCCTCTCTTACCATATTGTACCAACCCTCGCATCGCCACATTTGGTTAAAGTTGCTTGCATTATCACCAACTTGGACTCCAGACGATCGAATCTGTCATTAGTATCTTTGTAGCGCGGCTTCGAGGGACGCCGTTGTCAGCTGGCCCCCATTTGTCTCCTCAGAATCCATTTGTTTGTCCATCGTTTCTTCCTTCTTGGTACGCGATTGCGTTGTTGTCATTACAGCAACAGACAACACAACTTGTTAAGTTTACCACTGTTAGAGCTGAGTGGAGTTTATTTCGGTTAAAGATAAAAAGTTTACTCAACAAATTGCGGGGGAGAGGAGCCGAGTTTTCCCTACTCCGCCATCTTTATGCGATCCTGTTTGCCCACTTTTTTTTTTTTTTTTATAATTGTTTTTTTCTGGAAGCCTGCTTGCCGCTGCCACACGGCCGAATCACCGCTACGTGCATACATACAGACGCAGAGTGATGACATTCGAGACGTTATACGGTATCAACCAATTAAATTAATCTGAACAAGGAAAATACACTCAAAAAAACCGGAATGTGAGTCTGCTAAATTAATCAAAGTGTAACATGTAGCTTCTACCATATATGGTCATGTTTTGTCGTTGAACATCATTAAGTTATGCTATTTTAGCATGATGTGCAATAACTTGGTATTTCCTAAATTCAGTTATGTTGACAGAACCTAATGCTTTTTGGGTAAGATAGCAAATCGCGTGTACAACTCCAGAACAGAAGGTGGCAGTAGTGTGCGAGCAGGGAGTGCATGTACAAACTTTACTGGCGAGGTTGCAGAAGAACGCAGACTGGTAGCACCTGGAAGAGACGGGAGAGCGGACACTCGTGGAAGGCGGTAAGTTCAAAATAAAACACTGCACAGAAATGTCAATGTCAACTTGTTATTGTCAGCTCTGTGATTTTGAACGAGTAATTTCGTCACCGAATGTTTTCGTAGTGCGCTCATGTATTCCACGTGTGCTTAGTGTCGTATTAGCATTAGCTCACATTAGCGGTTAAGCACGCACGCACACAGACACACATCTTTTGTCGGTAACGCGGTTAACAAAATTATGAAGCAGATGTTTGTTTTCATTTAAATATGTTAAAAAAACTTTAGAGCTTAAGCGTTTGTTTTCATGTAAATATCTAAAAAAAAAAACTGTTAAAGCTTAAGCACGCCTGTGATTTTTCCCTTATCTGATATGTACCACTAATTATAGAATCACCGATATGTTGTCATCCAGCCATTTAACTTACTTTGCCACGAATCTAAAATCTTACAAACTCTGAAACAATCTCACTCTGCTATTTAATGTCAGGAATATGATTTTTGACTTTTTTTTTTTGTTTCCAATGATCAAAATACTAAAATTACTTATATTTTGATGATGTACTTTTATCATGCTGAGACTGCAAGGGGAGAGGCTGGGTGCCCTAGTATTTGCAAGGCTTAATATTTGTTGCAGTTAGTTAAATGGCCAGACGAAATGCACTCAGCTTTCTTTTTAGCATTTTTGTAATGTGTGATTGTATACACAGCAAATGAAAAATCCAGTGTTCTCCATGTTCGTGTTAACAGTTTGAAAATGGTATACCCTCTCTGATTACTCTCTTTTTATCACAGAAATTCAAGACCAAGTTGTCCGACTGACTGCACTAAGGTCATCTACCAATGTATGTATTAACTATGAACTTTGAACACTTGAAAGTAAATCTCTGTGTAGTATGTCTAGTGAGTGTGGTCTCACACACACACACACACACACACATATACATACATACACATACACATACAAATCTTCCCTATAAATTCCTTCCTGTCTCTCATTTCTCACTCACTTCTGTGAGTCTCCTACATTTGATCAATCTCTAGTGTAACTTGCACATAATACATTTTTCAATGAATGCATTGTAATATTACAGTACATTTACATACATTGTGTGAGTGAGAGAAATAAATATCTTACAAATATTAATACATGTACAAACATAGACATAAACTAACAGTAATTATTAATTTTCTGAATTTCCACTGGTTCTTAGTTCATGGCATGAGGAGATTAAATTTGCAGCAATTATTTGACATTTTCTCCGTCTCTCTCTCTCTCTCTCTCTCTCTCTCTCGTCATCACAGAAATTCAAGACCATGTTTGTTGGGTCATTCACCTCAACTGCCACCCCTTCGCAGAAATGTCCCGGAAAAAGTGATCATCTGCCAGTGACAGGCCTGAGCGTATAGATAAGTAAGGATTACATGAAAAGGGGAAGCTATGATATATCCAGATAGGCCTGGCTAAGCCTTACTCTAGAGCCATGTGGCGATGCAAGGAGTGCAGTGTGTGTGTTTTCAGAGTAGGAATGAGCTTCTCAAACATATACGATTAATGCACCGCAATAGGGTACGCTACTCATGCCTGTATTCAAATTGCCCGTGTAATTTCAAGACGCTGAATTCCATGCACATCCACATATCAAGAGTTCATCCCAAACCTGATTCTCAGAAGCCTCTGGAATTGACAACATTTCGTTGTCTTTTGTGCGCTTGTGGTAGTCTTTCTACTGAAAAATATTTTTTTTCCTCACATTTGGGCATTCATTTCAAGAGCCATGAAACTGTTACCTGTGTTTTCAGGGATTGTAATTACAAAACGAATATCCACAGAACATATCACTCTCACAAAAACAGGAAACTCAAGCCCCGTACGCTAAATGATTTCAAATCAGGCATAGTGACTACAACTGGAGTTTCTCAAGAGTTGTCTGACAATGCAGACCAAGATGCACTTAACTCGGATGACTCTGCAATGGATATAAACAGTGCTTTTCCACGTGAAGACGTGGATTTGAGTAAGACTCTACCTGACACAATTCAGCAAAATTTAGCTGCAGCTTTATTCAAACTTGAACATTTTGCTCATGTGCCAGCCACAAAAATGGATGAGTTTCTCAAAGAACTGCACTTTTTGTTTAGCGCAGGCACATTTCCCCTCTCTGTAAACATTATTGAAGATGTATTCAGGAAACATGGTTCCACATCTGATAGGTCAGTGACAACTGAAGTAGCCACAGCCCTCTCAGCCTCTCACCCCTTACTTAAAGCTATAGGTGAGGGTGGCTGTTTGAGCACATCATATCTCCGCAACAAGTTTTACAGAGAGAACTTTGTCATTGAGCCCATTGAGTATGTACTTGATGAAAAGGAAAATAAAAGCTGCCAGTATGTGCCTATACTGAAGAGTTCTGCTCTCTTTGTGATTCGCAGAGAAGGTGCAGATCTTGATGATGGTCCAGAGGATGTTAGCATCATTTTGGAGGGGGTAGAAGTCCTCAGCGAGCTGGGTAATGTACCAGAGCAGTTGCAATGCTGTTCGCTTTAGTTTATGCGCTCAATCTCAGCTACCCTCCAGAGTGGAAATACACTTTCGAAGCTCTGCAGAAACTCATCATGGGGCTTGATGGACAGAGGTTGTCTAAGAAACTGCAGGTGCTGAAAACCCTACTTGCACGTTAATATTTTGTAGGGTAACTGTTAGGGGTCTTCAATAATGAAAGTATCCCTGAGTCATGTTGGGGAAGGAGGGAGGAAGCTGTTCAATCAATATTAAGTGTTTTAAAATAACAACCTGTTTTTATGTTACATTGCTCCCAATTGTTGCAGAAATGTGGAGAAGCCACTTGTTCTTTGTTAATCTATTTCTGTCTTAACAATGCTTAAAAATGTTGCCTTGTTTGAATTTCAAGGACATGTGTATGGGTATTTCAGACTGTATTTTTCCATACAAAAGCAAAGATAAATGGCAAATAGGTGAATCTGTTTCATCTGATTTTGAATTTAAAATGAGACTGAATTAGACTGAAATTTCATTACATATTAATGCATTGAAATTGTGTATCTGATTTGTTTTAATTCCATTTTGAGAATTTTATTATTTATTTATTTTTATTTCAAATAAAAGGATGCACAAGAATGCACGTTTATTTTTTATTGTATTTAATTTTTTGCAGAGCCAGATGTTTTCTATGTTTGCCTCTTCATGGGGCAAACATAAAGTTCAATCTCAAGAAATCCTGTTTGCTTTTAGGTGTTTTTTCCTAACTTGATATCAACTGACATGAACTTGGATGACAAATGTTTAAATTGTGTAAAGTAAATACTGATGTCAGAATTGACTTTTATTGCGTTATTACTGTTGATTTTCATATGACTGACATAAGTCTTGTCTGATCAGCACGATTAATTAGTTGTGTTGGACAGTCAAAAAAAATCATTTGTTGGGTGAACATAAAAAAATTATGGAAAGTATTTCCACCCAATTATAATATGCTAATTTAGCAAGAGATTGTTTTGTTGAATGTATCATTTTAAATATAGCTGTACCTATTCCATTAAATTGGGTGACCCATACTTAACTCAAACATATTGAACTAACCTGTAAAAGTTATGATGGATTAACCCTTTCTAAATAAGTTGAAATAACCTTTAAAAGTTATGTTGGATTTACCCCTTGTAATTAAGTAACAGTAAAACAAACACATTATGTCAACCCAGCATATTTACATTTGTCACTCAACAAAACAATTTCTTGCTAAATTAGCGTGTTATAATTAGATGGAAATACTTTCCATAATATTTTTTATGTTCCCCCAACAAATGATTTTTGAGTGTATCTGAATAATGGGTTAACAATGGCATTACAATGTATTTTTCCTGTGAACGTGCCATTTTCAATTTTAAAACTAATAAAATAATGAAATCTAAGTGTCAAGACATTCCTAGGTCGTAACACCCTCCCCCACTATAAAAATGTTGCAAAACATTTTCTAAATATTTTTGACAATAATAAACATCTATCAACAATAGAACACTTGGCAAAAGGTGAGTAAAGAGGTAGGTATTTTAACACATATTTCACATTTCAGGATTATGTTATGTCATCTTGCTTGGGTGTCTAAATTCCGTATGCCATGGGAGATGAAGAAGAAAGCAAAGAACAAAGTGTCCAGAGTCCATTAGTATGGACGGGTGAATACTCCATAAACGATTTGGTGGGCCCCCCCAATCTTCACACAGGGACAAGGAAATTACCAGATACACCCCACGTTATGTTTCGATATATTTCAATGCCATGCGTTCAGCTTGTCTACCCAAATAAATGTACAATAAATGTGCCTGTTTATCTATTAACAGTAATATGTGCTCTTAATGATGGGTACTAACACTACAAAAATCACCATGAACTGTAATTCTTATTAAACATTAGACAAAGGCTACAATATCAACTAGTTACCTAACTCACTTATTCAGTTGTCTATGTATCCCTTTTTTATTCCCCCTACTCATTCTTATAAAAAGGATACGTGGATGATGATCTGGTAGAGAGGTCGTGGCTGGTAACAGCACAGGTCTTCATTGGCCGGAAGGTCGGTTGGCCTAGCTGGTCATATGTTTAGATGAGCCTGGGCTGTCAGGTTCTCACTGGTCTCTCCCTCCATGTCTCAGCATCTCTCTTCTCATCCTCCAATTCAGCAGCAAGCGACTCAGCTTGTTCCTCTATCAGTTGCCTCTCCTCCTGTTCCTCCCCAGGGTTTTCCTCAGGCCTCCCTCCTGGTGTTTCCATCCTGGGGCAGAACTCTGATGCTTCTGCATTAAGGGGAGGAACAGCCTGTCTTGCTGCTGTCCACACATGATACTCCACTGGAACTGTCTGTGTCTGTCAGGTAAGTATCAGGCTTGTCTCTCTGAAGAGCCAGAAAACAGGTTGGTTTCACAACCTGAGGGAGAAGGAGAGTGGAAACAGAGCAAAACAGACAGTGAGAAGGACTCAACCAGATAGCGACAGGGTAAGAGCAGGTTACAGTGTAACTGTAAGGAGCTGGTGAGTGTGGACCCGGGCGCAAAAGAGTAAGCAAGGCAGAGGTACAAAGTCCAAAATGCAAATCTTTAATCCAGGTGGAGGCAGGTGGTCATACACGAGTAGGCAGGCAGAAACAGGCAACGAACAGGCAAAAATCCAAAAACGTAGAACAAACCGGTCAGACACAGGGAGCAACGAGAGGTAACGCTAGAAAGCTAAGAAACAAGTATGCAAAGACAATCTGGCAGAGAAAATACATTGGGGAGGGCTTATATACACAGGGAGGCAAGACACAGGTGAAACAAATGGGTAATCAACTAAGGCAGGGAAAAGGACAAAGAAGGGAAGTAAAACTGTTGACAACACCGGGGAAGACGAGACTTTCAAAATAAAACAGGAAATGTACAAGACAACATGGAATATACATTCTGACAGTAAGATCCCTTTTCTTCCAGTTCCTTGTCATGGTTCGACCACATATACTGGGCTTTCAGGGCATGTCCTTTCGCTGATGACATGAACTGTGTCCTCCCAGTAGCTTTGCAGCTTCCCAGGACCCCCTCTTGGTGTTAGGTTTATCACCAAGACATGATCACCTGGCTCAAAGGTGGAGCTCCATGTGCACTGAATGTAATTTCTCTGTCCTCTCTTTGCACTTTTTTTCATATTTTTCAGTGCAATAGCATAAGCTTCTTGCATGGCTTCTCTCCACTTTTCTGCATAAACACTGTGTGACTAATAATAATAATAATAATACATTTTATTTAAAGGTGCCTTTCTAGACACTCAAGGTCACCGTACAGCAGAACATGTTAAAAAACATCAGTGCAAATTTAAAAAGAGTGCAAATCTAAGAACAGCAAAAATAAAATTACAAAAGCAACAGAAAGAGGCAGAGAAATGAAATTAAGCACAATGGGCAGTCTTGAACAGATGGGTTTTGAGCTGTGATTTGAATTGTGTGAAAGAGTCAATGTTTCTGAGTTGGGGTGGTAATGAGTTCCAGAGACGGGGAGCAGAGCGGCTGAATGCTCTGCTCCCCATGGTGGTGAGACGGTCGGAAGGGACAGACAGTTGTATGGAGGAAGAAGATCTCAGAGTTCGGGAGGGAGTGGGGACGTGGAGGAGATCAGACAGATAAGGGGGGGCGAGGTTGTGGATGGCCTTGAATGTAAACAGGAGGATTTTGAATTGGATGCGGAACTGAACTGGGAGCCAGTGGAGCTGTTGGAGGACAGGAGTAATGTGGTGGATGGAGGGGGTCCGAGTTATGATGCGGGCAGCTGAATTCTGGACCAGTTGAAGCTTATGGAGGGATTTATGAGGGAGGCCGAAGAGTAGGGAGTTGCAATAGTCCAAGCAGGAAGTGACGAGGCTGTGCACAAGGATGGCGGCAGTGTGGGGGGTAAGGGAGACTGGTTTTCTTCTTCTCCTCTTTTTGGAAACATCAGATCTGTCAGGCACAAATGTAGATGAATAGGTCAATACACGGGTAATCAGTCCAGCAGGCAAAGGTAACCAAATCGGCAGGCAAAAGACATGCCAGAGGAGGAACAGGGTAAAGTGTTGTGAGCATACTCTACCCAAATAAGGTTTCTACTCCAGGAGGTGGGGTTTTGAGAGGTAAGGCATCGTAATCCTGTCTCCAGTTCCTGATTGAGCCTCTGCGTCTGTCCATTGGTCTGGAGATACGAATATGAATATGAAAACTTTATTATCCACAAAATGAAAATTTGTCTTTGGTTCCACCATTGACATGTCAATAGAACACACAGAACATGATAAAAAACATTGCAGAGTTGAAAATATATGAAAATAGCAAAAGATTATGACTGCATTTGAAATGTGGTACCTATATAGTCCTCACACAGAATCATACATACCAATTTATAAAAATACACCACACAATTTTCAGAAAACCTGCTGTGCAACACAACCCTCGGCAAGAAGCAGGAGTAAGCGGGGGGCGGGTAAGCGGCTACCGCATTCTAATTTTATTTATTGCGTTGACGGCTTCTGGAACAAAGGACTTTTTATAGAGATTTTTCCTTTCCATCGGTTGTCTATAACACTTCCCTGAAGGTAAAAGCTCAAATTCACGATATAGAGGATGAGAAGAATCACTAATGATCTTCTCAGCTTTACTCCTAATTAATTCATCGTAAAGACTACTCAATTGCTTCAGTGGCTTCCCTAAAATCTTGGAGGCCATGTTAACTATTTTCTGCAGTTTGTTTCTCCATTTGATGTTCAAATTTCCATACCACATGATCATATTAAAAGATAAAATACTTTCCACCAGGCTCTTATAAACTGTTTCTAAAATATTTTTACTCACTCCAAAATTGTTGAGCCTACGTAGCAAATGGAGGCGTTGGGAACATTTTTTAAAAATGCGATCTGTATTCATTTGAAAGATAAGACAGCAACAGTCAATATATGTGCCCAAATACACTGCTCAAAAAAATAAACGGAACACTTAAACAACACAATGTAACTCCAAGTCAGTCGCACTTCTGTGAAATCAAACTGTCCACTTAGGAAGCAACACTGATTGACAATCAATTTCACATGCTGTTGTGCAAATGGAATAGACAACAGGTGGAAATTATAGGCAATTAGCAAGACACCCCCAATAAAGGAGTGGTTCTGCAGGTGGTGACCACAGACAACTTCTCAGTACCGATGCTTTCTGGCTGATGTTTTGGTCACTTTTGAATGCTGGCGGTGCTTTCACTCTAGTGGTAGCATGAGACGGAGTCTACAACCCACACAAGTGGCTCAGGTAGTGCAGCTCATCCAGGATGGCACATCAATGCGAGCTGTGGCAAGAAGGTTTGCTGTGTCTGTCAGCGTAGTGTCTAGAGCATGGAGGCGCTACCAGGAGACAGGCCAGTACATCAGGAGACGTGGAGGAGGCTGTAGGAGAGCAACCGCACAGCCCTCCATGTGCTCGCCAGAGGTAGCCTGACTGCCATTAGGTACCGAGATGAGATCCTCAGACCCATTGTGAGACCATGTGCTGGTGCAGTTGGCCCTGGGTTCCTCCTAATGCAAGACAATGCTAGACCTCATGTGGCTGGAGTGTGTCAGCAGTTCCTGCAAGACGAAGGCATTGATGCTATGGACTGGCCCGCCCGTTCCCCAGACCTGAATCCAATTGAGCACATCTGGGACATCATGTCTCGCTCCATCCACCAACGCCACGTTGCACAACAGACTGTCCAGGAGTTGGTGGATGCTTTAGTCCAGGTCTGGGAGGAGATCCCTCAGGAGACCATCCGCCACCTCATCAGGAGCATGCCCAGGCATTGTAGGGAGGTCATACAGGCACGTGGAGGCCACACACACTACTGAGCCTCATTTTGACTTGTTTTAAGGACATTAAATCAAAGTTGGATCAGCCTGTAGTGTGTTTTTCCACTTTAATTTTGAGTGTGACTCCAAATACAGACCACCATGGGTTAATAAATTTGATTTCCATTGATAATTTTTGTGTGATTTTGTTGTCAGCACATTCAACTATGTAAAGAACTATTAAAGTATTTAATAAGAATATTTCATTCATTCAGATCTAGGATGTGTTATTTTAGTGTTCCCTTTATTTTTTTTGAGCAATGTTTTTAAAATCATCAACCATTTCAACCGTTTTTCCATGTATGATTACTGGCTTCATTAACTTTTTGTTATTTTGTAGGACTAACTCCTTGGTCTTTAGGACATTTATTTCTAAGGAGCTGGTTGAACACCAATTTTGAAAGCTCAATGCATGATTAAAATACTGATTCTCTCTTTCTATATCACCCTCCTGCAGTAGAGCAACCGACGCCATATCATCTGCGTACTTAAATAAGTACATGAGTACATGAGTGCATGATCAATCTTAAACTCATTTGTGTACACAGAAAAAATAGAAGGTGAAAAAATTGTACCCTGTGGTGCTCCTGTATTCCATATGATTTCATCTGAAACACTACCATTTACAAGAACTTTTTGTGGGCGGTCAGAGAGGAAGTCTGATCCAATGGAAGATGCCCCCGTGAACCCCTAGATCTATGAGTCGTTGCAAGAGGATATGTATTTGCATAGTATTGAAAGCTGATGTAAATTCAATAAAAACATTTCTAACATAGTGTGTGGGAGCTTGTAAATGCTTTGTTATGGTTCTGAACAAGGTTAAAGTTGCATCATCTGTGCCCCTCTTGCTTTTATATGAGAACTGTAGGTGGTCCAGGCCATTTGATATGGAGGCAATCATTTGTCTACTTAAAACTCTCTCCATGCACTTACCTAAGATAGAGGTGAGTGCAATGGGCCTAAAATCTTTTAAATCTGAAGCCCCTGGCTTTTTAGGCATGTGCACAATGTTTGACGTTTTCCAGATTTTAGGTACTGTACATGAGTCAAGCAGGAGCTGAAATAATTTAGTCAACACTCCTTTTAATTGCATAGTGCAATCTTTTAACACTCTACCTCTAGGAATTTATACATGCCAGACTTGAGGCAATTTCATGTTCTGTTCATCCCGCTCAGTACAGAAATTTGTCTATATTGGCTATAAAATATGTTTAATTCATTTGCCCAGGATGGAGAGAGGTGGGACACAGGGGCATGTCTATTCTTTGCTTCCCTCCCCATCATTTGATTTAGACCTTCCCATGCTCTTTTAGCACTGCCGGAGTAAAAGTGTTTCTCTACTTTGTCCTTGAACTCTATTTTTGCTTTTTTCAATTTAGCTCTTAATTCGCATCTCTTCTCCTTAACAAGTTCTGTGTTCCCATTAACAAAAGCAAGTTTTTTCTGATTTATACAATCCTTTAGGTCACTGGTTATCCATAACTTGATCAGCTGATCTGGATAGTGCGTTGTTATAGCTCTCTGAAAAAATAGTTGCTGCCCCTTCAAAGTCTGGCCCAGGTATATAGGTTAATATGATAGTGATCTGGCCAAATTCCCTGGGCAGGTAGAAAGGGCAAAAAGTTACCACCAGAATTTCGTAGTCACATGCCACCACCAATTGATTTCCATGATAGTGTGTTGTTTCTGTCCGCCCTTATCAATGTATAACCAGGCAAGTTTGGATTCATCATCCCCTCTTTTAGCCAGCTCTCTGTGAGACAGATGAGATTGCTTTGTCTAAAATCACTGTCATACTGGACTTTCGCCGTCAGTTGCTTTAGACTTTCCTTGTATTCGGATCCTTTTTAATTGACGACGCTGTGATTTCCTCTGGGGAAACCTCGTCCTTTGGCAAACAGCCACCCAAGAAGGCACACAGCCAGCCACAAAGTCATTCCAAGCATCAGCATCCACATTCATTCAATTAAAAAACGGACAAAAACACAAATGAAATAGACATGCCAGAGCAGGTGAAACAAAGGGTCAGCAGCAGCGCCGCACCCCCGATGTTGTGTTGAAGACTGGAGGAGAGACTGACAGTAGCCCCAAGAAGTTTGCAGAACACCTTCCAGAACTGAGCCACAAACTGCAGACCCTGGTCTGACAGGACATCCCTAGGGAAACCATGGAGCTGGAAAAGATGGCTCAGGACCCCCTCTGCAGTTTCCTTGACAGAGAGGCAAGGGAATGATATGGACCATTTTGGAAAACCGGTTGACTACCCTGAGTATGGTGGTGTTACATTCAGAGGGTTGGCATTCCAGTGACGAAGTCACAAGAGATACCTGACCAGGGACAATGTAGCAAAGGCAGTGGGTGCAGGAGGCCCAAGGCAGGTTTCCAGGAGGACTTGTTCCTGGACAGGACAGGCAGCCACGTACTCAATTACCTCCTTCCTAATTGACAGCCACCAGAACCTCTGACGAATCACAAAGATGGTCCGGCTGACACCAGGATGACAGGACAGGAGAGACGAGTGGGCCGAGTGGATGACCTGAGAACGAAGATCAGGGGGAACAAACAGCCAATCTGGGGGAATCTGCTTCAAAACACAACAACCCTGATTAGCATCCTTCACTTTACGTTCAATCTCCCAGGTGACAGCTCCAACAAAACAAGAAGGGGGCAGAATGGTAGTATTGGCCTTAGGTTCAGAATCAGAGGAGAACAGTCTTGATAGAGCATCTGGCTTAACATTTTTGGAACCAGGACGATAGGACAGATGAAAGTTGAATCTATCAAAGAATAGCTTCCACCTTGGCTGTCTGGCATTCAGGCTCTTGGCTGTCCCCAGGTATTCCAGATTCTTATTATCTGTCCACACCAAAAAGGGTTGCTCCGCCCTCTGCCAAGTGTCTCCACTCAACCAGAGCAACCTTTATGGCCAACAGCTCATGATTACCAACATCATAATTTCTATAAGCAGGGGATGTAACTTGCTGTCTTTCACTGATCTCTGGGACAAGATGGCACCAATTCCACCACAAACTGGAGAGAGGGGTCTGGTAGGATGAGAACAGGTGCGATGGTGAAACTTAATTTCAGCTTCTGGAAAGCAGTCTCAGCCTGTGGACTTCAAAGAACTAGGACTTGGAGGATGTTAAAGCATGTAAAGGGGCTGCAATAGAACTGAAATTTCCAATGAATTTTCTGTAAAAGTTTGCAAACCCCAGGAAGCGTTGAAACTCCTTTCTGTTGGAAGGGGTCGGCCAGATAGTAACCGCACTAACCTTCTTTGGATCCATCCTCACCTTGCCCTCAGAAACAATAAATCCCAGAAATTAAACTGTGGAGACTTGGAACTCACATTTCTTTGCCTTGACAAATAGCTGGTGGTTCAGGAGCCTCTGGAGTACCTGTCTTGATGGATGTCTATGAGGACGTCATCCAGGTGAACAAACACAAAGTGGTTTAAAATATCCCGGAGTACTTTGTTCACTAATGCCTGGAACACAGCTGGAGCATTAGTTAGTCCAAATGGCATGACAAGAT
The DNA here is from genome assembly GCA_034769265.1 of Remorina albescens. Lineage (NCBI taxonomy): Eukaryota > Metazoa > Chordata > Actinopteri > Carangiformes > Echeneidae > Remorina > Remorina albescens. Next base: position 1,237,416 of record CM068479.1, read on the forward strand.
ATTCATAGTGACCACTAGGAGTGCTAAAAACAGTTTTTCATTCACCCCCCTCCCTGATCCTAACTAAGTGATAGGCATTACGTAAATCCAGTTTTGTGAACACCTTAGCACCCTTCAACAGTTCAAAGCTAGAGGAAATTAAAGGGAACGGGGTACCTGTTTTCGATGGTGATGTCATTAAGGCCTCTGTAGTCAATGCAGGGTCTGAGTGTTTTGTCCCTCTTGTCAATGTACTCTTTCATTGCATGCGTCTCGGGGCCAGAAAGGGAGTACAGATGCTCTTTTGGAGGAGAGCTGCCAGGCAGCAAATCTATGGTGCAGTCATAAGGGTGATGAGGAGGAAGGGAGGTGGCCTTGGACTTGTTGAAAACCTCCTTAAAATCCATGTAGCAAGAAGGCACGTTGGAAAGATCTGCAAAGTCAGCCTCAGAAGCAAAAGGTTCCAGGGAGCCCATAATTTGAGCAGCATTAGCAGGGGGAATGGGTTCAATAGAGGATGAAGTATGTGAAACAAAGTTCCTGATCACAGGGAAACAGCAATGTTTGCAATCTGCTCCCCAAGCTTCAACTTTGCCTGTGGACCAATCTATGTTGGGGTTGTGGTCAATGAGCCAAGGATGACCCAAAATCAGGGGATTTTCCAGGAGACTGGGGTGCTACCGGATTGTATCCTCCGATTGGAAAATATAGGGCTGTTAGATTTGGGCCTAGCCTTTTCCCGTTCAAGCAGTCTTTTATCAATCTTGGAGGCTAAAGCAATTAGAGGGTGAAGTCCAGTGGGCAGGCCAAGGGGGGCCAGGTGGTCTTTCACAGTCTGTAATAAGCCATTGAGGAAGGCATCAGACAGGGCCGACTTGTTCCAGCCACTTTCAGCTGCCAAGGTACAAAACTCAATGGCATAATCAGTAGCATGTCTCTTTCCCTGACGAAGAGCAACAAGGGACCTGGCAGCTTCCCGACCTGGTGATGTTACTTGGAAAATCTGGAAGAATGTCCTCATGAACAGTTGCAGGGAGGTCTCTGATCTCCTGTTCCATTCAGCAGTAGCCCAATCCTGAGCTCTACCAGACAGGTGGGAAATAATGTAGGCAATTTTGGAACAATCAGTAGGGAAAGACGAAGCTTGAAACTCAAAATGTAACTCATTGCGTAGGCAAAAGAGTGAGTAAAAGGCAAAGTAAAGGTTGACACACACTAGGAGCTAAGTACAAATAACGCCGGAACTCTCACAAAAAGTAAAGAAGATCTGGCAAAGGAGGAAGGGAAGACACAGACTAAATACACCAGGAGAGGGTAGACAATGAGACACAGGTGCAACACATTAGGGTGGGGCAGACAATCAAACAGGCGGGAAACTTGACAGGAAGTGGATCTGAAATGAGAAATGAGAAATGAGACTGTGACAAGATCAACTGGCAGAGTTGGCTCACGACCAAAGAGGAAAAATGGAGAAAACCCTGTTGCTTCATGCACTGTTGAGTTGTATGCATGGATCACATTATTTTGGTGCTCTTCCCACCTCGACTTCTGAGTCTCTCCAAGCGTACGCAACATACTCAGCACAACAACAGAGTCCTGTTGAAGCATTCTGCAGGATTAGCTTGGGGATGATATGGAGCAGTGCGGAAATGCCGAATACCACAATAACTTTGGAGCTTGCAAAAGAGATGGCTTTCAAACTCTTTTCCCTGGTTGTGGTGTATCTTAGAGGGAAAACCAAAATGCATGATGAAGTCTTTGAAGAGTTTTCTGGCTGCAGTCTTCCCAGACTTGTCTTTTGATGCATATACCTGCACATACTTGGTGAAGTGGTCCACAACTACAAGTATGTATTCTTCACCTCCCTTACATTTTTCCAGATGTAGATAGTCAATTGAGATCATCTAAAAAGGTGCAGAAATCTCAATGCTCTGGATCAGCGTCCTGATTACTCTGTTGGGTTTTTTGCTTTTTACACATGAACACACATGAGTGACATAATGTCCCATTTCCTGCCTCATTTTTGGCCAGAAAAAGGGCTCCCTGGCAAGAGCGGCTATTCAGTCCTCACCTAAGTGTCCCATGTCTTCATGCAGAATGGTGGCCTTCAGGCAGTCACAAACCACCAGCTGTGTTCTCGACACTCTCCTGAGGATGCCATCTCCATCCATCTGCAGGCAGGGCCACTCTCTGATGATTTGTCTGACGGTTTGATTCTCTGCCAGCTTCTGTGTATGTTTTAAGAAGGCATGTGTTCTTTTTAGGGACATAACTCTGCGTATAGCTGGGTCTGCATTTTGAGCAACTCTTATGTCCCCCACATAAAGAGGCTGAATGGGCTCTGCGATGTTACTCCCTTCTGGGGACCTGCATTACAGTTGACGGCAGTAATCCAATTAATTTCTCCCATTTTTCCTCCCTCAAGAGCTTTTCTGATCATTTCAATAACTTCCAGCTGGCACTCCTCTGTGCATTCTTGTATGATTTCCTCCATAGGCTTTGTTCGCTGGGATAAGAAATCTGCATTTCTGTTTGCTGATCCAGGCCTGTACTTGAGTGTGAACCTATAATCTGCTAGTTCAGCCACCCAGTGATGTCCACTGGCATTTAGTTTCGGTGATTTGGTCACGTATGTCAGTGGATTGTTGTCACTGTATACAGTGAAATGAGATGTGTCAAACAGGTATTCACAAAAGCGTTCTGTTACGGCCCATTTCAGCACCAGGAATTCCAGCTTACCAGAATGTAATTTATAGTTCTGCTCTGCTGTCAACGTCCTGGACCCATACGCTATAACTCTGAGTGCTTGATCATGCCGCTGATACAAAACCGCACCCAGGTCCTCCTCTGAGGCATCCACGTGCATGACAAAAGGTTTTTCCAGATCTGGATATGCCATAATAGGTGGATTTGTCAGCTGACTGACTGACTAATTTGTCCAGTATTTCTTGGTGGATTTTTGTCCACTGGACTGGGTGTGATGGTGGTAGCTGAGCAGATTTACCTCCCTATTTTCATCCACTTAGTCTTTTGCTCAGATTTTGGCTTTGCCTGCAGCTTGTACAGGGGTTTGGCTGTCCTGGAGAAGTTAGGTACATAGGATCTGTAATAACTGAGGAAACCCATCAGCTTTCTCACTTCTCTGACTGTTTTTGGTGTCTCATGTCTCAGGGCTTGTACTGCTTCCACCTCCTTGGGGTTCATTTGGTACCCTTCTGCAGAGATTATCCTGCCCACATAACAAACCCACGTTTGAAACAGACACATTTCTTTTGGTCTTAATTTAATGCCACACTGTCTTTGTCGCTGCAGTACCCATCTCACGTATCTGAGGTGTTGTTCGAAACTGTTGCTGAACACCAGCACATCATCCAAATATGGGACACAAATTTCATCGCTGAGGTCCCCCAGGCACCCCTCCATGTAGCGCTGAAAAGCTTTTGGCGCATTGGTGTGCAGGTTGTTCTGTTTACACCAGTCAACGAAGTTGGTGATGACCTCCCTGTACTCCAGATCGTTCCCCTGAGACACATGTCCAACAATGGCTGTATCATCAGAGAACTTCTGGAGGTAGCAGCTGTCAGTGTTGGGTCTGAAGTCTGCTGTGTACAGGGTCAAGAGGAAAGGGGATAGCACAGTCCCCTGTGGAGCCCCGTGCTGCAGACTAGCACATCAGACATAAAATCACGAAGCCTCACATACTATGGTCTGTTGGTGAGGTTGTTGATGATCCATGCAGCAAGGTTACAGCCCACTCCAGCTCCTTCCAGCTTCTCCCTGAGCAGTGATGGCTGGATGGTGTTGAAAGCACTGGAGAAGTCAAAAAATATGACCCTCACTGTGCCCCCAGTGGGCTCCAGGTGAGACTGATACTTTGCAGCAGGTGGATGACAGTGTTTCCCACACCAATGCCAGGTCTGTATGCAAACTGTAGAGGGTCCATCTCACTGTGCACCAGGAGTCTGAGGCGGTTCAGGACGAGCCTTTCGATGGTCTTTATCAGGTGAGAGGTTAGGACTACTGGCCTTAAGTGTTTTGGCTCCCTGGGATGCATGGTCTTTGGAGCTGGGACCACAAAGGATGTCTTCTACAGGAGCGGAATTCTCTCCAGACTGAGGCTCAGGTTGAAGATGTGCAGAAAAACCTTGCAGAGCTGATCTGCACAGTCATTGAGAAGTCTGGAGCTAATGCCATCAGGGCCCATAGCCTTCCTTGCCATGATCCTCCTCAGCTCCCTCCTCACCTGGTCAGAGGTGTTGCAGGGGAGGGGGGATGGTGAGGGTTCTGTGGAGGTGCTGTCAGGTCTGGGGTCTGCAGGGTGGGGGGTGGGGGGGGGGGGGGTTGCAGGGGCAGGGGTACAGTCAAACCTATTGAAGTTCAGGTTCAGCTGGTTTGCCCAATCCCGGTCCCCTGATTCTGGGCCCCTTCCACTGTCCTTGCTGTGACCAGAGTTGCTTTTCAGCCCCTCCTTATTTTTCTCCTCAGCTCCTTCTGCACCCTCTTCATTTCCTCCTTGTCCCCAGTCTTAAAAACCCTCTTCTTCTCATTCAGCAGGGTTAGGGTTTGTTGTTGGGTAAACACCACATGCTCTTGGTAAGCACAGTGTTCTTCACGCAGAAATTTATGTAGTGCGTAATGCAGGTAGTCAGACTGTCAATGTCTTCCCCGAGTGGGCCACAGAGCACTACCCAGTCTGTGGTGTCAAAACAGTCCCTAGGGTCATACTGACCTCCTCAGTCCATTTCCTCACATACCTTTTGGTAGGGTCTTGTTTCTTAATGAGAGGTATGTAGGTAGGGTGCAGCTGCACTAGGTTGTGGTCAGAGCAGCCTAGCAGGAAGACGGGTGAAGATTTGTATGCATCCTTGATGTTTGCATACAGCAGTTCCTATTGTCTCTGGTGGTGCAATTTACATACTGGGTGAATGTAGGGAGAGTGGAGGACAGGGAGGTATGGTTGAAATCACCAGAGATCAGTAGCAGGGCCTGGGGATGTGATGTCTGGAGCTGTGAAACAACAGTGTGCAGGCGGTCACAGGCTGCAGCAGCATCAGCCAGGGGGGTGTACACAGTCATAGCTATAACATGTGAAAACTACCTAGGGATGTAGTATGGCCACATGCTAACCGCTAGTATCTCAATGTCTTCAGTGCAAAGCTGGTCCTTCACCCTGATGTGTCCTGGGTTGCACCATCTGTTGTTCACAAACATCACAATACCTCCTCCTTTCTTCTTGCCGCTGTCTTTAGCTATCCTGTCCGATCTCACATGCTGAAATCCGTCCATAGAAACGTGTGAATCCAGGGTGAGTTCGTTCAGCCACAATTCAATAAAGCACATAATGCTACACTCCCGGTACTCCCTCTGCAGTCTGGTTAGTGCCGTTAGCTCTTCCATCTTATTGGGTAGAGATTTCAAGTTCCCCATAATAATGGACGGTAAACAAAGTTTATACTGTCAGTTAGGTCTGTTGCAGTAGATACACGCCCAAAACAACATTCATACACATTGCTTAGCACATTCTAAGAACAAGGCGTGGAGAGTGGTTGGCCTGTCCATATCACTGGTAACTGGCCAATTATATTCGGTTGCATGAAAGTCCAACCTCTGTACGTGGCAGGCCCAGCCCAAGAAGATAAATTCAAACCTTTTCCATAGATTGGGGCTCTTCATTTCGAGCCCAGCGCTGCCTTACTTTACCTGTGGCCCTAATAAATATTTCAACTATGAACTGAAGATTTCTCCGGTTCATTCTTGGGCTTCCAACAAAAGAAGCAGGATAACAATATCTTTGTTTATACTCCTGACACTTCACTCCAGCGTGTGTAAACAATGGAGCTGTTACTGAAGGGGTCACCGTATGCCGTTTTAAGCAGTCCAAAAAGTAAAAGCACACATATTCCCATCCTGGCCAGTTGTACATCCATAGGAGTAAACTTCTAACAGCGGTTGGTCACAAGAGAGAGGCGACAAAGTACAAAAACACACAAAAACAAAGAGAAACACTGCTGCAACAGTCAACCAACCTGTCCGGTGCCATCTTACCATCTTGGATGACGGTCAGGCAGGGTTTTCCCGTTCAAAAGCCTATAGTCTATACATAAGTGAAGACTCCCATCTTCCTTCCTGACAAAAACTACAGGTGAGGAGTACGAGGAGCAGGACTTCTGGATCCAACCTCTGTTTAACAAGTCCTGTATGTGTGTTTTTACTTCCTGGTAGAGGTGTCGAGCGATTGCATTGTGAGTTTTTTGTACAGGGACATTGTCTTTTAGTTGTATGTCCATTTATAAATCTTTGATGTACCCTGTGTCCCAGTCATCCTTTTCAAAAATGTCACACTCCTCTCTGAGCATCTGCTGTACCTGCTGCCACTGGCCCTATGACAGTTGACTCAGGTCCACAGGTGGATCCCAGGGCTCACCCTGTAGTGCCTGGCTTGGTTGATTCACTGGAGGACTGACACTGCTGTCTGATGATTGAGGTTCCAAACCCTCCATGGGTGTTGTCTCCAGTGGGTAAACTGCATCAACACCATGCAGCTAGCCTAATGTCGTGTGACCGCACAGCATGATATCATGGTCTGTTAAGTTTTCAACAGTCACTGCTATTTTCACATTATTTTCATGGGGTAACTGAATCAACTGTTCTCTAATGGTGAGCCCTGTGGGCCATGGTGCCTCCTGATTTGGCTCCAGCACTACATGTGACCAGGACAGCTGGCTACATTTCACCTCCATAACTTTGTTTTTTTGGTATGGTGATAGATTGTCTGCACAGCCTGACTATGCGAGGGCTGCTTTCAAGCTTTTGTTTTTTTGAAACCAATAGGACAGCTCTTACCATTTAGCATCCCACTTCTAATGCAGAACATAGTCTCTGCAGAACTGGCATTGGCAAATGATACACCCGGAGATTATACTCTTCCTGGTCTCATGGTGCAATCACATTAAATCCAATGATGGGGCATTCAAGGTCACTGCTAGTGTGGCAGATTGAGTTCCCCCCCTTCCTTCCAGTTCAATCAACTGGCAGTGGGCTGTGCTCAATCAGCCATCAGCGCACTGACTGCGAGGCGGTGCCGTTCACCTTTATATCTAGGTGTGTTAATGCTGCTCCGGTGTCTCTTCTAACCTTCAGAGTCTGGCATCTGTGCAAGCGGGGTGTGTTTGGTGTGCCATCCGTGGCTTTTTGACATGTTGGCTGCAAGCCTAAGTGTGGCTGCTTCTGTCTCTCCCCTTTGGCGGTGAATACAGCCCAGAATAATAGTTTCCTGCTCTGCTTTACTCGACTTGATGCTGTGAGGTAGGCTCGCTTGAGTTAATTTAACTCAATTGGGTGTGTGCCTGGGTTGTGTGACTGTGTTTTATTGACTTTGTGTGTGCGTGTGGCCGAATTGGCCATTTTCTTTGTTTTGTGGTACCTATATGGGCTAGGACTAACTGTGTTATCTCTGTAGGGCAGGAGCGGTGGATTGCGAGCCAGTGGCAGGTGGACCTCCTGGTGGTGGTATCCCCTCACTCATCCTATTGTTGCTGTGTTTTGTGTTTTGTCTGATTTAATTAGACCTCACGAGTGGTGTGTCTTTGTTTTTGTTTATTTTGGACCCATCCCCATTTCCTTTTGGTCTGTCCTCCACGGTAAGCTCCTCCTCCCACTTTGCTCCTCAGGCCCTTACGCACAGTAAATGTTTTGATCACAGTTGCTTAGTCATTTTGTAATTGAGAATTGTTTTTAATATATACATATTGCTGTCAATAAACTTTTGCATTTTTATTTTGGATTCCTGTCAGCGTGTTAGCAAACCTGTGAGCCTTATTCTTGGTGTCCCTGGTAAGGGTTAAATCACTTCTTTCCTGGGGGTACCATTCCCCTAGGTGGCGTTGTTGACAATTCACTACCATTCCTTGGTATATCAACTTGCCACATTAGCAACCAGAATTGGGACCAGGACTGGTTTTTCACTCATTCTAGACACAGCATTTTTGGTCAGAGTAAATTCTTCTCCCATCCATCCTTCATATGGAATATCCGTCCCATTAGCTGCTGAGAGATCGAACACCTCTTCCTTGAGCAATTCCACCACTGGTCTCACTTCAACATTTTTACTTTTCCAATTTACTCCCACTATTGACACCTGTGAACCAGTATCCCGCAGTATTGTTGTGTCATGCCCACCAAGAGAGCCACGGACAAGGCATCTCTTACCCACCAGCTTTGCCATTTGCTGCTGTTTACCAGTGAGAGGTACTTTCGGGTTGAATTGATCCCCACTAGTTGCTGTTTCTCCAGGATGTAGCAGGGTCTCAATTTTATTTGGGGTGGCTGAGACATTTCGAGCACACAAATGTGGCTGAACACGTCAGTTCAGGTTGTTAACAGTGACCACATCTTCCTTCAGGGTTGAAGTCCTGACACTGCTGACATTGTTTAATGTTTGTTGCCCTGGGCTAAAGGGCACAGAAGAGAAAAATTTCCGATTTTTCTGTTCACTCCCTCTCACTGTTTGTGGTCGAGGATTCTGATTGAGGCTTGCAATTTGAGTGTTGAGGTTCTGGATAGCTTCGGATATGGCTTTGTTGCCCTGGTCAACCTTCTTCATCAGTGTATCACATTTACGTGTTTCACTGTTTATTCTGCCTTATGTGTGCCACTTTGCCCTTCAGTTTTATCATTTTCCTCACTCACTGCAGCAATTTTTATCATCCTTGCCTTTGATGCAGTTGACAGCTTGTTCTTCCTTTCCATTTCCAAGCTGTATGTAGCTGTCATTTTTTCCAAAAGAACCTCATCCTTTACTTTTGGGTCCTGTGAGTATGGCTTTAAGTCGGCTTGGATACTGTCATCATGGAGGCCACTGATAATTGTTTGGAGAAACTGATTTCATATCAGCTCTGAGCTGTACTTTAGTCCAGATTCAACTCTTTCTGAAGCAAAGAGGATTTGTTGTCTCAGATTCATAGCTTGCACCAGAAACTGTATTGGCGTCTCCCTTGGCTCCTGAACTGCACGTGGTACAGTTCTGTAGCATCCATCTCAATATAATGTGTCCGTAATATTTGTCTGAGAGCTTGTAATGTCAGATCAACTCTGCTTTCAAGGTAATTCTTTAGCTTTTGTCAAGTTTCCAGTTCTGCTTAACCGTGCATCTTCAAATGGAATCTGAGGAAGAAGAGACTTATATCTGGACGGTCTCAAGTTAAACAGTTTATTGCATGAGAATTAGCAACACAGCTGTGGTTTCTATCCCTGTATCACAGAGAAGAGCCCCGACGTCCGGAATGATTTACATATATCTTCTTTATCTCTAACATAGTTCTCTACTTCATCATCAGGAGTAGTTATTCCCTACTGAGACAAATGCATGGGCTGGGCCACATGAATCAGCCGTGGACAGTAGTTATTATTTTTATTCTGCCACAGCATCTGCTTCTTGAGTGCAGTCAACAAAGGCAGCTATTTAAACAGTAATGTGTGAGTGTAAGCAGTTTCATATCAAGCTGTATCCTTTCAGATATGTCGTGCTATCCTCCTTGTACAAAAATACAGAGCCTTCAAGGTCAAACTGATGTCTGGAGTATTAAACCTTCATTGTTCACGAGTCTACATTATTCTGCAATGAGCAGTATATATATATATATATATATATATATATATATACACTGCTCAAAAAAATAAAGGGAACACTAAAATAACACATCCTAGAGCTGAATGAATGAAATATTCTTATTAAATATTTGTTCTTTACATAGTTGAATGTGCTGACAACAAAATCACACAAAAATTATCAATGGAAATCAAATTTATTAACCCATGGAGGTCTGGATTTGGAGTCAGACTCAAAATTAAAGTGGAAAAACACACAACAGGCTGATCCAACTTTGATGTAATGTCCTTAAAACAAGTCAAAATGAGGCTCATTAGTGTGTGTGGCCTCCATGTGCCCGTATGACCTCCCTACCTGGGCATGCTCCTGATGAGGTGGCGGATGGTCTCCTGAGGGATCTCCTCCCAGACCTGGACTAAAGCATTCGCCAACTCCTGGACAGTCTGCTGGAGGTCATTTTGCAGGGCTCTGGCAGTGCTCCTCCTGTTCCTCCTTGCACAAAGGCAGAGGTAGCAGTCCTGCTGCTGGGTTGTTGCCCTCCTACGGCCTCCTCCACATCTCCTGATGTACTGGCCTGTCTGGTAGCGCCTCCATGCCCTGGACACTACGCTGACAGACACAGCAAACCTTCTTGCCACAGCTCGCATTGATGTGCCATCCTGGATGAGCTGCACTACCTGAGCCACTTGTGTGGGTTGTAGACTCCGTCTCATGCTACCACTAGAGTGAAAGCACCACCAGCATTCAAAAGTGACCAAAACATCAGCCAGAAAGCATAGGAACTGAGAAGTGGTCTGTGGTCACCACCTGCAGAACCACTCCTTTATTGGGGGTGTCTTGCTAATTGCCTATAATTTCCACCTGTTGTCTATTCCATTTGCACAACAGCATGTGAAATTGATTGTCAATCAGTCTTGCTTCCTAAGTGGACAGTTTGATTTCACAGAAGTGTGACTGACTTGGAGTTACATTGTGTTGTTTAAGTGTTCCCTTTATTTTTTTGAGCAGTGTATATATTCACATTTCAGCAGTCAACAAAATATATATTCACACTTTGTTCCTGGAACAATATGTTGAAAGACACCCTCCGCCACTTCTCCCTCATCATATCCCCTTTTTAATGCTCTTTGAATTTGCCTTTCCAAGCTGACATATCCTAATTTGTCCTTTTGACTTGGTTCTCCTATTTCTTCCACTATTTTTAGATCTCTTCTGTAGAGTGGGTGGACAAATAGAGGATTTCTAACAGATACTGTGACTGTTTCAGTGAGATGTGGGGCAGAAATGTGATTTTTTTTTCCCATCTAAGTCATTGGTTTAGTACCATCTACCAGCTGCTGCGCTGTTTGTTTGAACCGGCGATCCATTATTGCTGTCATTTCCGTTTTTAATTTGTCAATGCGGTCATTAAGCTTCAATGATACAGACATCCCCTCGTCCTATAGTGAGGTAACATCTTCACTTTCATCACACTTAAGGATAAGTCTCACTTCACGAAGTAAGTCTCTGTCACTCACTTTCACAGTTATACTGAGTGCTGCACGGATATCGGCCAGCTCCAAAGCTGATAGCGTCAGTAGCTTTTCTTTTATCTCTGCCAGTAAACTCTCCCAAGCAGGTGACATTTGCTCTGTTTCAGCCATTATAGAAGAATCTTACCTTCACTGCTTCTTTGATATGCTGCCGTCTGCAGTCATTAGCATGCTACATTAGCCGCTACTCACCGTTGATAGTCCGTTTGCTTCTTGATGAAAAAAATTTTTCCAACCGGGCGGAAACACCAAGTTTATGTTCCACTCTTGAAAAGGACAGGACTCTACGGAGCCCCTAAAGTACCAAAAAGTAGTATTTTTTTAATCTTGTCTGCACAAGTTAATATTTTGTTCCCTCAAGATAATTATCTTGTACGCACAAGATATAAAAAAAAAATAAAATACTTTTGGGACTTTAGGGACTCCGTAATCTTCAACCAACTCACCCACCAAAAAAATTGACTATTCAAATAAAGCAATGAACTCTGCCATGTTTCAAACATACCTGAGAAATCAACGAACTATTGAAAGCTATAAACGCAACTTACCACGTGGTCTTCAAAGCATAGGCCTATCATGCTTTTAGCCTACTGTTAACCTGTTCCCACAAGATAATTATCTTGTGCGCACAAGATAAATAATTTGTTTGCACAAAATAATTATCTTGTTCTCACAAGATAATAACTTGTTCCCACAAAATATTAACTTGTGCGCACAAAATAAAAAAAATACCACCTTTTGGGACTTTAGGGGCTCCGTAGGACTCCGATTTCTTTTGGCAACTTTATTCTTCCTGGTGCTCCCCTTTTTTTTTAATAATTGACCTTTCGGAAAGCCTGCCCCCAAAATGGTCATTGTCCAATCATACATCCCAGCAACCGTTACTATGTAAACAAGGTCTGTCAAGCTGCGGACCTGCAGATCTCCGACAAGCAAAATGGTGAAGCGATGTGCCTATGGCGTATGTAAGTCTGACAGTAGGTACCCCGAGAGTTTGGCTGGGGGAGTCGTGTTCTTTGCCTTCCCAAAGCTGAAAACACAACTGGAGCAGTGCCTACAATGGATCAAGCAGTGTGGAAGGCCCCACTCCCAGCTAAATGTCACGAAAATCAACAAGCATACATACGTCTGCTCCAAGGTAAGGCTAGGCTAGGCTAGGCTAACGCCATATCTTTCTAATGTTATGTTCCGTCAGTTTACATCAAAATTGAACATATCCCAACAGGCAATTTAAACTTATTTTGTTTTCATCTTTCATGTAGCATTTTGTGAATGGACAGCCTATTCCAGAGTATCCTAACCCTATACTTGCCGTAACGTCATAAGTGCCGAAACAGACTAGGGATCAGCTAGGAGGCTGTGGAAAGCCACTAAAAAACGCTAACGTTAGGCCTAATAAGTTACATGCCAATAATATTTGATTTGAAGTACAGTATATAACTCTATATTCAACCTGTTAATACATGTCATATAGCCTAATGTTACTGTTTCTGTAACTTGCTGGTTAAATAAAGGTTGATGATGATATAACTTTACAGTATACAATGTAATAGAAACCAGGTACTGTAAACAGAGATGGGCAGTATTTTAATTACTTGTATTTAAAATATGTATTTCAATTACTTTTAAGTATTTTGTAATTTGTATATATCTTGAATTTTAAAAATAATTTGCAATTAATTACACAATGAGCCTGTATTTATGTATTTTAAATACATAAAAAAACATGTTTTATTTTGTCCAGTTTAAGGAGTAGACTTGGACTATGGTATACTGTCACTGAGTCCTCTGATTTCTTTGTTAGGAATAAATGACAACCTGCAAAAAAACTAGTTTGTCACATATATTTATTAACATTATGACTGTTATACTGTTATGATGTCAGATATTATGCTAAACATGAATAAAAGTCCCATAACTTGAGGGTAACTCAAGTTCAAGTAGAGGTCATGAGGTTTCTCTGATTTAGCCATTGACCTGTATGCTTTTGCCTCGACAGTCCTAGTGTCCAATTCTTTGCGTAGTTTAATATTATGAATATATCCCTCCACTGCATATTGCAATCCCCTTTTGCCTCGCCCTGGACGATATCACGCCGGTATTGCTCCAAAAAGAGTCACTGACTTGCTCGGAGATACTTCTCCCCGCCATAACACTGTGCTGACACTCCATCGGCATCAAGAAGCTTGATGGGCATAGCAACAGTAACTAAGGGGGGTGGGGCTTTTGCGAAAGGTCAACTGATTTTTTCTGGAAGCAGCCGGACTCTTGTTACAAAACAAAGACACACCTGCTTGCCGCTGCCACACAGCCGAATCACCGCTACATGCATACATACAGACGCAGACTGATGACGTTCGAGACATTATACAGTAACAGCCAATTAAATTAATCTAAACAAGGAAAATATCTGAATAATGGGTTAACAATGGCATTACAATGTATTTTCCTGTGAATGCTCCATTTTCAATTTTAAAACTAATAAAATAATGAAATCTAAGTGTCAAGACATTCCTAGGTCACAACAAATGGCTACAAAGCGTTCAAATACTGGTTCTTGCCACTGTACATACATGGAAGAAAGAGAGAAAGATATTCAGTGCATCCCCCAGCAGTCTAGGCCTATAGCAGCATAACGAAAGAGTAATTAAACTTTTAACTATAGGCTTTGTCGTAGAGGAAGGATTTAAATTTGATCTTGAAAGTAGAGAGAGCCCTCTCACCTCAGATACTGGGATTTGGCTCCATAGAAGAGGAGCCTGATAGCTGAAAGATCTGCCTCCTGATTTACTCTTGGAGACTCTAGGAACCACAAGCAAACCATCAAGACAATGAAGTGACCTAAAGCGATAATAAGGAAGTATGAGCTGTCTGAGATACAATGGGGCTTGGTCATTAAGAGCTTTCTATGTTAGGAGAAGGACTTCTAATTCTATTCTGAATTTTACCAGGAGTCAATGAAAACAAAGTCACACAGGAAAAATGCGATCTCATGTTCTAGTTCCTGTTAATACTTTGCACAGTTTTGGCCTTCAATTGATCAAGAATACTGCTGCACAAGTGAAAAACAAAACAGTGCAGATGAGCCATGGTGAATAAAACAATGCTAAATCAGAGTTAGACATTCAGAATCAGAATCAAAAATACTTTCTCAATCCCTGGAGGGACATTCTGCTGTTTGGTAGTTTATCTTCTAAAAGTTAAAGAGTTATGAAGTCTGATGGCAGTGGGAATGAATGACTGTCTGTATCTTTCTGTCTTGAATCGTAGAAGGATTAACAGTCCACAGTTGTGGTTTTTCTGATCCACTAGGGTGTTATGAAGTGGATGGTCGAAGTAACATGCTTTCTGCCTTCCTATGTTCCTCTTTTCCTCCCCCGGAGAGTTTAATCTTGTTTCAATCACAGAGCTAACTCTTTCCAACTACTGCTCCAAAAAGCTGCCTTGCATCATTTTGTCTTGTGCTGCCTCCCCAGCAGACTGTGGCATAAAACAGTATACTTGCCACCACAGACTGGTAAAACATCTGCAAAACATCTTTCAGCAGATGTCTAAGGATCTGAGCCTCCTTAAGACAAAGAGTACAGTAAACAGCCAGTACATTCTGTAGAGTGAATCTATGTTAGGGGACCAGTCCAACTTGTTGTCCAGACATAGTCCAAGTTATATGTAGGTTGGCACCACCTCGATGTTCACTCCATAAATGTTCACTGGTTGAACAGGGAGCTTGTAATTTTGGATCTCCACTATCATTTCCTTTATCTTTGAGGGTTTCAGTAGGCTGGTTCTCTGCCTCCAGTCATTGAAGGTTTTTATCAGATCCCTGATTTGGTCAGTATATTTTTTGGTTATATTTTCATAAAGGCCATTTATGCAAATTTCCCTGCTCTTGTATCTTTGGACAGTTTACATGTGCTAATTAAACTTTATACATTACTGAACAGTGAAGCTCAGCCAGTGTTCATTGTAATAGCGGAGTGAGTGAGCACTAAACAGACCTTCAGATACTTTGCAAAGTACTGTGTAAATGAGATTTTGAGCTTTTGCTCATGCATTGTTACAAATTGTTCATAAATGCATTGGATAAAAAATTGCCTATGCATACAGTTCATTATTATTTAAAGTAATTGTAATGCTCTGTTGGTAGCTTGACCACTTGGTTATTAGCATCACTTCCATTCTTTGTTTTGAATACAATGTGGAATAGATTTTTCAATTATCCTCTGATATGAGCTGGTGAGAAAAAGTTGTTTATTTGTTGATATTTTCATGCTGCTCTTCAGGGATACACACAATTTGTGCCGTCAATCTAGAGTGATGTTTGTACTGCAACCCAGCTGACTTGGGCTGTTTGCCGCAGCCCAGCTGGCTGCTTACCACAGCTCAGCTGGCTGTTTACTGCAGCACATCTGGGTCTTTAGTGCCAAGAAGCAACAGAAGGAGAATCACAATTTTACCAATTGCAAACGTTGATCACTTTAAGATAAGAAAATGCACAATATTTTGAAGCCTAAGCTTTGTCATTACCCACAAAATGAAACAAGTTGAATGGCAGAAAATAACTGAAGAAGTAAATGCTGTTAGTTCTAAGCCACGCATTCTGGAGGAATTTTTAAAAAGCTGATCTGATTTCAAGCATTAGACTGTCATGATCCAGACTACTGAGGACACAGAATGCAGAGCACCCAAGGGTATGGCTGAATCAAAATCCTTTAATCCCAATAAAGGTCTTCCCTCCCCTACAGCTACCAGGTCTACTCTTATAACAAAGATAAAAGAAATGAAACTACATATGTAAAGCCAAAACATCAGGAGTTAGTTCTATGTCAAAAGTGCAGCACAGCCCAGCATGGTTCACTGTTGGGAGTAGGAAGGAGGAAGAGCCACACCCAGCTCAGGTGAACTTCCCTTTTAAAAGGGACACCAGCCATCCTCAGTCAATCCCACCTCTCCGCCTGGAAAATTAAATAGGACTCAAGGCAAACAACAATATAAGTAAATGACCAAAGGTCATAACAGCAGCAAGTATTGGATGTAAAAAGAGATATTGGGTTAGTGTGTCAAATATGTTAAAGACTGAGTTTGTTGGCTTTGTCCACATCACCCATAACCCTAACCCTACCCTGTCGTCAGATCCCAGTGTAACCTCGTGTTACAGTTCTCCACTGGTCCAGCTTTCCATTTAAAGGATCCAATATCTAGTTCCAGCAGGCTCTGGCCTAGGTAGAATTTCTAGAGATGATTTAACCTGGTGTTGAGGAAACTCACCTCACTTCTCACTGCCTTCATCTAGACGCCTACCCTGCTGCCTCCAGTAGCCAGCCCACAGTGGAGTAGCCAGGTGTTACATCTGTCCCTGTGGCTGTCCATCCGGGCATACCCCAAACCCCCAATTACTAAGTGTTACTTTTTGAGTGTTTGTGTGTGTGTGTGTGTGTGTGTGTGAGGAGCAGGGAGCAGGACTGATTGCCTGAGTCGAGACTGGTGCACAGGAGCAGAGCAGAGCCATCACCAGCTGGAACTCGTGCCATATCATCACCACTACAAAAGCCCAGTGCTGCCACTTCCACATTGCCAGATTGTAGCCTCTGCTCAGTCAGTTACTACAGCCAGCTCCATCATTACAAGAATGTGTTTTGCAAGACTTGAACTCTTTTCTCTTACCTGCTTTCTTCCTGTGCCTGCAGCCCCCCTGCTCTGTCTCCTGTCCCAGTCTCCCAGTAACCCTCCTGCTCTGGACTCCAGCTCTACCGGCTCCCTGTCTCCCCCTCGGTCCCTGTGTTTCCCCAGCCAACGAGCCCCAGCCATTCCTCCCTGCCCTGCTCAGCTCTGCCCAGCTCAGGACCCCCGCTCAACCTGCTCGCTGCTCCATTTCCTCCCTGCCCAGCACTGCTGTAGAAATAAAACCCTTTCACCGTGCCCTGTGTCTGCGCCTGAGTCTTTCAGTGAGCCCGCAACACCAGGTCACCATGGACTACCACCAGCCACGCCTGTCCACGGCAGTTTTCCTCTTAGTTATGTGGACTCTTGGTGAATCGCTAGGTTATATTTAAAAGCTGGAATTTACTACCTCTAAGGGTCTGTTCTAATTTTCTCATAATTGGACAAAAAGTTTAAATTACCTTTCAGAACCCATGTGACATTCAGCAGCTAAGGCTTAACTTTTTATAATCAAAAAAGGAAGCTAGAAAATGATGGTCAATGATCTTTCTTCAGTTGGAGTAACTTTATTGAAGGCTTTTGGCAGGGGTTCAAGTAGCAGTGCGAAAATAATTCAAAATTAAAAATATCAGACATAAATAAAAAAATCATAAATTTTTTAACCACTACCTTAAAATCAAATTACTCAGAAAATGGGTAAAGGATGGGATGAGAGTGGCTTTCATGGCCAGTGCCTACCTTCTCAGTCCTCCTGCCAAAGGAAAAGGAGTCTTCCCAGTAGAGATGAGCTGGATACTCGGCTGAAACGAGTATCCGCAAAAGGTTTTCGTCCAGCATATTGTAGAATGATCGAGGGTCAGCTTGATCCGTTTACATTTACTTTAATGACAGCTGAAAACATACTGGCATAAGAAAGCGTCTGGTAACCAAGGCATAACCTTTTTACTCGAACATCCTGATGTTGCCGTTACTGTGGCAACATTAGTTCCGCTATATAAACTATATATGACATCTCCCCCTTTTAAGTTATTATCAATAACAGAAAGTACAATTTGAACTATAATAAACACATACAGTAACAGCCAAAAAAAAGCCCCATATTTTAACATGTTTCCTTAGCATGTTGTAAATTCTACTTCTCTAATAAACACATTTACCCTGGAAACATTTCCCCTGTAACTAAGGTAATTCAAAGAAGATGCCATAAATTGTAATAATGATAATAATAATAATAGATAACAAACTCAAAATGCTATTTACTTAACTCAATATTAAATTATTAAATCAAATATTACGACATTAAATTTAACCAAGGCACTTTCACAATCACAAGATGATTTTCAGTTAACATACATCTTTCATTCTTTCTCTCTGTCTCTTTTTTTTATAAAAAAAAATTTGTCCTTCTGTTTCCCCAGTCCCCCCAAAGGCCATATGATTGACACCTCAGTGTCTGTCTACAGGACTTCCTTCGGACTAGGCGAAACAGTCTCTGGAGTGATAACACTTGCTGGCTGGGAAGTCACTCTTGTACTCTCAGTTGATGCAAGTGGGGTGTCTTGGGCAGCTTGTGAAGACAGATCGGCCCGGAGATGGCGGTGGTTCCACCGTAACACTGCTCCTTGTGGTGTGTTGATGAGGTATGACCTTGGAGACACACATTCTTTTGAAATGACTGCTGGTGTCACCCAGGCCTTTTCCTGATCCAACTTGGTGAGGACTGTGTCTCCGGGTCGTAGTGGTGGAAGAGGTCTGGCTCCATGTCGGAGATTGTAGTAGAAAGCTTGTTTGGCCTTCTGTTTAACAGTCTTTATGTTAGGCCATTGTTCTGAGTGTTGTTCTGATCTTTCTCCCCATTAAGAGTTCTGCTGGACTGACTCCTGTGGTGGCACAGGGAGTTGATCTGAAGCACATGAGGGCTATTACAGGGTCTTCTTGTCAGAGGATTCTCTTCGCAGTCTGAACTGCTCTCTCCGCATGACCGTTTCCCTGAGGATGGTGAGGACTAGACGTGATGTGCTTGAAGTCTAGCTGTCTTGCCAGCTCCTGGAATTCTGTGCGAGGACCATTGTCACTCATCACCTCATCCGGGATCTCAAATCTTGCAAAGGTTGCTTTAAGTCTCTGAATGATTTGAGTGCTTGTAATGGATGATAGGTGCAGCACCTCGAGTAACTGTGAGTAATAATCTGATATTATGAGGTAGTTGTTTCTGTTGTGTTCACAGAGGTCAAGAGCTATTCTACGGTCAGGCAGAGGTGTTGAGATGAGTGGCTCCTTTTGTTGGGCCCGCTTTTGCCCAACAAACCGTCATTCTTTGATGGCTCATTTTTCACCTTCATGTATGCTTTGACGTTTGGTGGTGCATTTCCACTGTATTCTGGCCAATTTGAGGAATTTGAGGGCAGACTGCAGCTCACTGTCAGCTGTAGTGGCCATTTTGATGCTTTCCATTCTGCTTGGAGATGCTGAGATGCCCTGTACCACCAAAGCTACATAACATTCCACCTTGCTATGTGTGTCAGTCTCTTCTTTTGTGTAAGTTTGTGGGCTTTGGGATAGGGTATCAACGATGAGGAGGGTTTTCCCTGGCACATATACAGCCACTGGTTTGTACCTCATAAGCCACATTAAGAGGCTTATGAGGTACAAACCATGTGACGTCTTAAAAGGCAAGAACAGGCGCTTTTGTCAGCATTCTTTTAATATCCTCAAAAGCTGACTGCTGTGAGTGTCCCCAGGTCCAGATGTTCTTACTCTTTAACAGCTCATACAACGGCTGCCCCACTGTTGCAAGGGCTGGGACAAACCTCCCCAGGTAATTCACCATGCCGAGGACTCTTTTTAGCTCCTGCACCTTTCCAGACAGTGGCAGCTGGTGAATAGCCTCCGCTTTGTCTGGGTCCGGTCTGACCCCTGACTGGTCGATGAGATGGCCCAGGAAGCGTAGCTGGCTCTGCCTGAGGGAGCATTTCTCCTTGCTGGGTTTCAACCCTGCCAACTCAACACGCTGCAGCACCATCTTGAGTTGGGCATCATGCTGCTCCATCGAGGTCCCATAGATAAGGATGTCATCCATGAAGACTGCCACGCCTTCCAGTCCTTCTAGAGTCTCCAGCATCTTCCGCTGGAAGATCTCCGGTGCACTTGTTATGCCAAAAGGTAATCTGCATAACAAGTGCCAACAGTATCTGCCAAACAGTGTTATAAATGTTGTCAGCTTGCAGCTGTCTGGATGCAGAGGGATCTGCCAAAATCCACTGGCAGCATCAAGGGAAGAAAACACAGTTGCACTGCTCAGCTTGGCTCTAATCTTGTCTGAGGTAGGATGTAGCGTTCTCTTTTGACTGACGTATTTAGTTTTGTCAGGTCAACACAGATTCTGGCTGTGCCTGTGTCCTTTTTCAGGACTGGTACCATGGGAGCGCACCATTCAGTAGGTAGTGTCACCTGCTCTATGACACCATCCTTCTCCATCGTCTGTAGTTCTTCTTTCACTTTCTGCAACATGGGAAAAGGCACATGGCGTGCAGTGTGCACAGCATATGGTACAGCATCATCTCTTAGCTGGATTTTGACTGGTTCAGTTTTTAAAGTACCATGCTCACTGTGGGTTTGTAGATGGCTGGTGATGCATTTTAACTCATCTACTTGCCTCACAGGGTTCATCCTTACTGACAGGGCACAGCTGAGGAGATTGTTGACTCTGCGTCCACATACTACATAGGCTGTGAATGGATAATCTTTTCCTTTGTGACTGACTGTAGCATTAAAGTGGCCCAGACACAGCAGCTCACCCCCAGGGCTGTCCAGAGGAATATCAGGTGGGTCCAGTGTTCTCTCAGAGGTGAGTGTGTGAAATGTGTCCTCACTTATGACAGTGACATCAGCTCCTGTGTCAATCTTAAATTCTATTGGAGAGGAATCCACTTGTAGTTGCACAGTCCACTGTTCTTTCTTTCTATCCTGAATCCAGGAAATAAGAAGTCTGCTCAGCCCTCTCAGTCTCTGTGACCTCATTCACTGACCTGCTGCGACATACTCTGGCCCAGTGTCCCATTCTGTGACAATTGTTGCAGGTAGCTTTTTCTGCAGGGCACTTTTCATCTCTGTTATGCTGTGTTTTCCAACATTTGCCACATTTCTTTTCATCCCCCCCCCCCCCTCCCATTTTCTGTCCTTTGACTTGCCTTGTTGTCGCTGTTGTGATTTCCAGTTTGTGTTTTTACATTTAAACTGCACCTCCTGTACTGATCCCACAGTGTCCCCTTGCAGAAACTCACTTGTGCCGCGACCTCCTCTGATTGTCTGACGGTCTGTATTGTCTGCGTCAGCGTCAGGTCTGCCATCAGCTGCAGCCTATTGGAGAGCTATTTATCCAGTGCTCTGAGAGATCATACAGGGCTCTGATGAAACATTCTGCCTTCTCACCCGGCCATTGAACCCATTGGTGAAAACATGCCCGTTCGTGGATAATATTCCTTCTCTGAAAAAAGTACTTGTTAAACTTCCCCATTGCGATGACAAAGTCATTGCAGTCCTCATCTTGAGCAAACATGAATGACTAAAAAATTTTTTCTGCCACATATCCCATGGCGTAAATAAGGCAGCTAACTTGTACTTATCCCTCCTCTTTGTGAAGTTTCGTTGCAACTCTGTATCTCTGGAACCGTTGCTTCCACTCGGGCCACTCTGTCGGCTTGTCAAAAGTAAAATTTTCTGGAGGGTTAAACTTAGCCATTTTTCTTTTCTTGCTGTCCATCTTCTTACTTTGTCTTTTGAAACGTTGAAACTACTTCTGACACCATGTAGAATGATCGAGGGTTGGCTTGATCCATTTACATTTACTTGAATGTCAGCTCAAGCCTTACCGGCATAAGAAAGCGTTTGGTAACTGTTGAAGAAAACGTTAAATCCAGTTCAGAAGTCCACTGTGTTGAAGTGAGTTTTTATTAAAGTAAGCTGGCAAACTGGTGAGCTGACCTACACAGAGTGTGTCTGGTTTGGTGAGCTGACCCAGAGCAAATGAAATGGTACCTCTTTATACAGTTGGATCAAAGCAGTGACAACAAACAATGAACAAAAGGCAAATATCAACAAGCTAAAAGGTAAAAAACAAAAGGCAATAAAAAGGGGGGCATTTGCATTTAAGACAGCCTCAGTAGCTGGGACTTGTTCCCAGATGTGGTTCCCGGAGATACAGTCATGAATATCAGTCAGTGTGAAACTGTCCCAAATGGAGATAAAGGAAAAGGGGGGCCCAGCAGCAGGGGGAAGGACGCTGCTCCCACTGAGCCAAAGTCTGTAAAGGTGTTAAATCCATGCAATGCTTCATCAATCCACACTTTTTTGTGTGTGTGTGTGTGTGTCATTTAATTACAATCAATTTCAATTTTCAACAGAAAGTCAGAATTTTCCTCCTCCATTGGTGGAACAGGCTGAATTGTGTAGTTTGTGGGGGAATTGGAGCAGACACAGTGTTCAGAGGAGGAGTTGAAGATCAAGATTTGACAAGTGTCACAGGGAGTTATGGGCAAAGTCATCAGTAGGAGTCCTTCTTGTGTGCTGTGTGGAATGAACCCACACACATAACAGTTATTAGGGTTCTGACTATTATTAGCAACCGTTTTTGCCAGTTGTATGTATGTGTTTGTTGAGGGCTGCATTTCATATGTATTAGGAGTCCTTTTTTCTTGGTAGACTGAGATGTCTTGGTGTGTGTATTACGTCTGCTTCTGGGCGTCCGGTGCCTGCGTTGTGTCTCTGCTCCTCTGACAGCTGTGGGTCTCCTAGGGGTTGTAGTCTGTCTACTTCTGGGCCTCTGGTGCCTGCGTTGCTCCTTTCAATGGCTCCGACGGTGATTAGAAAGGGGACCCACAGGAGGAAGAGGGAATCAGCTGGTTTCTGGTGCATGGTGGAGGAGTTGTCTTCTTACAGTGGGATGTGTGGATCCAGGTAGGATGGCCCTCACATTTGACTGCTGTGCTGGTGTTGAGCAGGACGTGCTGAGATTTAGACCAGTGAGGTTTAAGGGCGTTTTTCCGTCAGAACTCTCTGACGCAGATTGGATGTTGTGACACGGTTTGTCACTAGGAGGAGACTGGACAGCTTTTACTTGTCTGTGGATGAACTGAACAGCAGAGGTTAGAGCAGAGCAAAATGACATAATGGATTCATCCATGGTACGGAGGTCCATCTTCTTCATACATAGCACTGAATTGCTTGGTATAGTCATGGGCCTGCCTGTAATAATTTCATGAGGTGTGAGTTTGTGTTTCCTAATGGGTGTGGACCTCATTGACATTAGGGCAAGGGGCAACAACATTGTCCATTTAAGGCCAGTTTCAGCACACAGTTTGGCTAGTTTGTTTTTAGGATGCCATTTTGTCTTTCAACTAGCCCTGCAGACTGTGGGTGGTATGGGCAATGTAGTCTTTAATACACAGCGATTTACAGAGTTCAGTCATTATTTGTCCAGTGAAATTAGTACCTCTGTCTGAATTGATGCTGTGTGGAATGCCGAACCGTGGAACAATGTCTTTCAATAGGTATTTCACTACAGCAGCAGAGTCCGCCTTCCTGCAAGCCCAGGCTTCAGGCCAGTTTGAAAACATGTCTACACATACAAGAACATTTTCATATCCTTCACATTTTGGCCGATGAATAAAGTCTATTTGTAGAGCTTCAAATGGTCCCCGTGGGGGAGGATGTGTCGACAAAGTTGTCTGTACTGTTTTCCCTGGGTTGTGTTGTTGACAGATTAGACATTGTTCACAGTATTTTTTGGCATAAGATGTAAATCCTGGAGCATTCGAGTCTTTAAACACTATCTGACAAATCCCCCCTTTGCTCACATGTGACAGGCTATGTGACATGCGTGCTAGCCACGGGTACAAGGATGTGGGTGCCACAACGCGGCCGTCGCTGTGTACCCACAAATTATTTACATTTTTACAACCATGGGAAAGCCACAACCTATGCTCCTTCACATCAGCAGTCTCTTGTAAGAGGGCTATGTCATTAGGAGAAGCCAGATTGTTAGCGGGTATAGAAGGGCAGAGCTTTACATGGACAGGTAAGCCAATTTTGGCAGCTGCTTTGGCTGCATGGTCAGCCAAAGCATTGCATTGTGAAACAGGATCTTTGGATTTGGTGTGGGCTTCACATTTAACAACAGCAATAGATGAAGGTAGTTGACAAGCATCTAACAGTTCACCAATCAATTTACCATGTTTAACGGGTGTCCCTGAAGATGTAATGAATCTTCGGTTTGCCCACAATGTACCAAAGTCATGTAAACAACCAAAAGCATATCTGGATTCTGTATAGATGGTCACAGTTTTACCTTTTGCCATCTCACAGGCTTTCATCAGTGCATATAACTCAGCTATTTGGGCGGAGCTGGAAGATGGCAGGGCGGCGCTTTCAACAATTGAGAAATTATCACAAATTGCATACCCTGCATATGGTATGCCATTTTCTCTATAGGCAGAGCCATCAGTGAAGAAAAACAAGATCAGAGTTAGAAAGAGGAGTTTCAGAAAGGTCAGGACGAGGTTTAGATGAACATGAAATGACATCCATACAGTTATGGGGGTCACCATCATCTTCAGTTGGTAGTAGTGTAGCAGGGTTAAGGATAGAACATCTTTTTAGTGTAATGTGTTGTGAGGTCCGGGGTGGGAGTTCAATCTCCCACACCCCTCAAACTTTCAAAGAGACTATTGCTCTAACCAGAGGTTTCACAGGTCTCCGCTAAGTGCCATCCTAGACTCCTATCTGACTTTGGCATCAGGAGACCCTGATTTCCCAGGCACTAAATTGCAGTCCACACCACAAATCAGCAAGACCTGCCAAACCTCCTTTTGGAGAGGTACAACTCTGTGATATTTACCCCCAGTATGAACTAATAACACTAGCAGATGGCGGTCATAAACTGCCACTATGGAATGTATCCAAGCCAGTAAGAACAACAAGGTTGATATAAAAGAAAAAGGACTATTCTTATCAAACAAGAGACTGTAAACACGCAAAACTGATTCCCTTGCAGGAAGATGACTTCACAGCTGTTTGAACCACCTTTCTATGAGCTAATTTGGCGGAGAGAGAAAGAATGGTCTATTCCATTTATAGAACCAAAGCGCCACCTGATGGCGAGACCCCAAAACCGATGGCGCACTGACCGAGTGCTGCAACCTATGTGTTCGGAATTTTCTTCTTTTCTTGCCTTTCTTTTGTTTGTTTTCCTTTTCTTCTTGGTTTCGTACAAATGTAAAGAAAAAAAAAGAAACAAAACGGAAAGAAACTTCCTACACAGTCCGTAGCCATGTAATTCTGACTTCCAACCACCAGTCGAGATATGCATGAAATGTCCTTTTCTTGTCTCATCTGTTTGTATGTTCTGCAATGGTGAAAGCAAAGAATAACCATCTAATTGTGTCTTCAGAGTGGATAGGAAGAGAAGAGGAAATATACTCATCAAAGATACATTTCTCTTTATTTCATATGCGGGTAAACTTGGGTGGATGAAAGGCGTAACTTCAAAAGAGAAAGATAAAACCTCCTTCGTACGCCCCAAAGCTAGAGGGAGAAATCTGATTGGACTAAATTCGCGCCGACAATCAGTGGGTCGGCCCCCAATAAATAGTCAAAGACAACATTACACTTGGGCAGAAATTCGGCGAAAAGTTCTGGAGAGCTTAAGCAGAAACTCTAATGAAAAAAAAAAAAAAAATTATTCACGTCGCTCAAAACCCAGAAGTCACGACTTAGCCGCTTAGCAACAAGGGCTAAGTTTAGACTTGAAGCAAAGACCACCGGTGACCGGAACAAGTTTGGCTGCACTGCACCCAGTTCCTAGTGTCTCAAGTTGCCTTGGCAACCAGAGCCACTGGTGCTGTGCGCTGCTCCCGTCTGTTCCCTCATCAGAATAGAAAGGAATAATTCGGATATCACCAAGCCAGCCGCCCAAGGGACAACATTGCCGGTGAAGAGGGACGAGACAGGCCAACAGCCGCTTCAGCCGAGGACCAGTCTAACTTGGGAGGCCACGACGAAGGACCTCGACGCGGCCGCTCTCGTCGGACATCTCTTCTGACCTTTTCGTGGCCAGTTGATTCGCCGGCCCAAAGTAAGGTTGCATTTATCTGCTCTCCCAGCCGGCTGTTCTGAGTGGTGTGAGGGATGGCTATTAGACAACATTGTCCCAAATTTTAGTTTAAAAGAAAAAGAAGCTCTCCTTCCTCAGATAGATTTGCCCAGCATTTGTTGAACAACTTCCCTTTCATTCGCCCAAACTTCCAATTTAGGTATCAGCTGCTTAATCTTCTTGGTTGTGTTGCGTTATGTTTCTTTTCATGTCCGAGCTCCCCTGTTTCATTTAGCTCATACTTTAACCTGCCCCGTTTATATAATGAGCACATGTTTGATTCCTCACTTATGAGCTAATAAAAACCTTAAAACTCAGCCATTGTTACACTCTTTCCTTCAGTCATTTTTTTAAACTCAATCCACAGTAGAGAACATCCCTTCCAGATTGAGATTTGATAAGAGGCACTAATAATATACACAATCCTAGGCACAACAAATGTGTGGAGCAGTGAGTGTTAGTACATATTTTGCCTCTCTAGTCCCTGTTATATGTCGGTGAGCCTCTCTGGTAATCAAGGTGAGTGCATCGTGTGGGACCATGACTGTGAGTGGAGAATCTAAAACAATATCAGCAGATTTGTTCATTGCAAGTGCAGCTGCAGCTACGGCTTTGAGACAGGTGGAAGTCCTCTCTCTACAGGGTCCAGCTTGAAAGAAAAATATGCCACAGGTCTATAAGCAGAGTTATGGCGTTGAGTGAGAACAGATTGGGCAAATCCACATTTTTCATGTACAAAGAGAGTGAATGGCTGGTTATAGTCAGGAAGTCCTAGTGCAGGAGCAGACAGTAATGCCTGTTTCAACTTGTTAAAAGTACCGTCAGCTTGTTGTGACGAGGTTAGGGGCTGAGTGTAGTCTAAGGATTTGCATATGTCTTGGAGTGGTGTTGCAAGTGATGCATAATCAATTATCCATTGTCTACAATAACCTGTCATTCCTAGGAATGTCTTCATCTGTGACATACTTGTGGGTTTGGGCATTTCTATTATAGCTTTTATCCTGGAAGGGGTAAGGACTCTTGTGGAGCCAGATAATGTATGTCCCAAATATTGGACCACATTCTGACACAGCTGAGCTTTCTTAAGTGAGGTTTTGTGGCCTTTAACAGCCAAAGCCTTGAGAAGGACAACAGTGTCAATCTCACAGGCAGAAGCAGAGAGACTAGCAAAAAGTAAATCATCAACATATTGTATCAAAGTGGAGCCTCCAGGAAATGAAACATCTTTGAGATCATTATTTAATGCACGAGAAAAAATTGTAGGTGACTCAGTATAACCTTGGGGTAATCTTGTGAATGTATATTGTTGTCCATCATACGTGAATGCAAATAAATATTGGCTATCCTTATGTAGAGGGACAGAAAAGAATGCACTGCAAAGGTCTAGCACAGTATAGTGGGTGGAATTGGCAGGTATTGAAGACAAAACTGGTGTAGGATTTGGAACTAAAGGGAAACGGGGGAGCACTACTTCATTTATAGCTCGTAGGTCCTGTACAAATCTATATTCTGGTTTTCCTGGCTTTTTAATGGGAAGTATTGGAGTGTTGCATTGACTATGACAAGGCACTATTATTCCTTGGCTTAGCAGAGATTGAATTACCGGGCGAATGCCTTCTCTCTTTTCCTGAGAAAGAGGATACTGTGAAATCATTGGCAAAGTGAAATTCTGTTTCAGCAATATCTGTACTGGTTTAGCAGTTCTAATCAAACCAATGTCATTAGAAAAAAGAGCCCATACTGATGAGGGCACACTGGACACTATTCTATCCTGTACTTTCCCTTTTTCTGCATTCATGGGTTGGTTCTGGTTTATCAGAGCTGCTAGCACGGCTGTTGTGTTATCTTGGTTAGTCTCTAAAAAGATATCATCTGGTGTACAGTAGATGGTACAGTTTAGTTTACATAACAGTTCTCTCCCTAATAAATTTACAGGTGTGGTGTCTGACAGCTGAAAGGAGTGGGAAGTTGTGAAGTTAGATACAGATACTGATATAGATACTGTAGTAGGCTCAGAGACAGGTAAACACAACTCCAACTCCTACAGCTCTGACTGTTTCTTTGGATGTTTTCAAATTTGTGGATGTGTTTGGTTTTAAAGTTGAAAGAGAAGTTCCTGTATCTACTAAAAATGATGTAGATTTTCCATTTACATCTATCATTAAATTAGGTTATGCATTTGCTTTTGCCAATTTAATTAGTGGAGCTAGGGTTGCATTTACTTCTGTTTCAATTTGGTCACTGTCCTGACAGCTCTATGGATTGTGATGGAGTTTGTTGGATTTCCATGTGGCTACTTGATGGAGTTACCGTAGGCAGGGTAAGATTAGGTTGGGATGTTCTATAGGGACAAACCTTTATCCAATGATTTGGCTCACCACAAAAGAAGCAGTTCCCGTAGTCTTTGTTTGAGAAGTGTCACATGTGGTCTTTGTTGTGGTGTGAAAGATTCATTGGCCCACGTCTTTGGTTGGTTCCTCTGCCATTGCGTCCTTCTCTCTGTGCTCCACCTGTGTAGCGAGACATTTGGGCAAGCATTAGCGTTTCAGTTTTCTTTTCTTTTTGTTCTGTGTTATCCCAATGGTGCTGAGCTATCTCTACCAGTTCAGTCATTGATTTCCCTGCCCATCCAATTGTTAGTTGTACTTTTGCTCTAATCTTTGGTTGAAGACAATTCACAAATATATTTTGCATGTAAACTGGAGGAAGTCCATCAATCTGATCCTGTGACAGACCACAATTTTCTTTTGTTGTCATCATCATTTTGGCATAGAGCTCCCTGGGATTATCATCTTTTCCTTGTTTAAGCTTCGTGAGAGGATTGAAGTCAACCTGTTGTACTACCTCCTTTTGAACTGCTAAAGCAATGATACTGTGCTTGCTCTGGTGTGATTTTGGCAAACTCAGTGGGATTACAGGGAATTTCACAAGCATCAATCACTTTGTCTTTCAAATCAGGTGGCAAAGTAAGTTTTAACAGTTGCATCATGTCAGGCATGTGGGGTGTGTATATAGTACATATTGAATTCCATTCTTCTAGCCATTTTTGTTTATTTTTTCTGACATCCTTAGGAAAATCTCCTACTATTTCTTTTAGCTCTCTTCGGCTCCAAGGTTTGTAGACAACATCTTTTCCCATTGTGATCAGTGGAGCTAATTTTACTGATTGTGTTTTCTTTGATTTTCTACTTCTTCCTTTTTTAACCCACCCCTCTTCACTATTCTCCTGACTATTTTCCTCAGATCTTGGATGTTGTAAAATCCAGTCGTCATCAGAAGTATCATCGTCACTGGATTATTTAATCTCTTTCACAGGATAAAGGGCTTTGATTTGATCCTTTAACTGGTTTTCTAATTAAATTTTTGTCTGCGTTGTGATTTTACATTCTTCCAATTCTTTCACAGGATAAGGAGTTTTGGTGTGATCGTTTTTGTTTGTTTTAATCATTGTGGAGGACCCAGTTAACAGGTCGTCCAACTTCATCTTTGTCTGTGTTGTGTTTTTACACTCTTCTAATTGAGCCATTAGCTTTTTATTTTGATTTGTAAGCAAAGCTATTTGGGATTCTGCATTATGACGTCTACTTTCATCCCTCCAAAGTTTGAGGGAGTTGAAGTGCTTGTTTCCATTTGTTTGAGAACTTAATTTCTCTCTTAAATTATCTAGTTTAGTCCGGTCAAATGTCCCACTTGGGGGAAATTTGAGAAGACCATCATCTTTAGCTACTTTAACCCATGTTGCAACATATTTAATACTATCGGTACCATAATTATCTTACATGTACTTTACAGGACCAGTTAACTATTTCTCTGTCCTTCTAATGGAACAACTTCCCATTTTCCTTTTTCTAAGATCCCTCCAAAAACAAACCGTTCAATTACTCTTACTTTTACCCACAAATCACTTACTAATTCTTTCAAACAACATTCTACTCAGAGGATACAAGTCATTCCTGTTTGCGTAAGGAGAGCAAGTCAGATCCCTACAAATGAGCTATATCTCTAAGTATTGGGAGCGCGAATCATCTCTGGGAGAGCTAGTCATCCCTACTTCTCTACTCGTCCTGCATAGGCCTATTTCCACTAGTCCTCTCCTGGACTACAGCAGCATCTACAGCAGCATCAACAGCAGCATCATCAGCAGCATTGGGCCTTCTCTATCCTTTTTGATAGCTCCGTCCCATTCTAGGATCTCATCAACAGCTTCATATGTTACTTGAGATGTTAAACCATTAGAAGAGCGAGTCAAATTCTAAGGCTAGGAGAGGCAAAGCAATCCCACAACAAAGTCAAATTCCTGTGTTATGAAACTATAAGCATTCCTAAACATCTCTACAAAGTAACCTTCTCAATAACCCCTGCTCACAACCACACAGCGAACAAACCAAAAATTTCAGGATGGCGTTACCCTTCTTTGGCATTCCAGCTTTACAGACCTCAAAGAACAACTCAGCAACAATAATTTGGGTTTTTAAAAGGGCCCCTTACCTCTGAATAATTTGGATGGAAGTCACTGGTATGTCTTTTTGTCTGGAAAGAGGAGTGTCCATCGAAGGTCTTTTGCCATCCGGGTCACGGCACCAAATTGTTGAAGAAAAGATTGAATCCAGTTCAGAAGTCCGCTGTGGTGAAGTGAGTTTTTATTAAAGTAAGCCGGCAAACTGGTGAGTTCACTTACACAGAGCGTGTCTGGTTTGGTGAGCTGACCCAGAGCAAATGAAATGGTACCTCTTTATACAGTCGGATCAAAGCAGTGACAACAAACAATGAACAAAAGGCAAATATCAGCAAGCTAAAAGGTAAGAAACAAAAGGCAATAAAAAGGGGGGCATTTGCATTTAAGACAGCCTCAGTAGCTGGGACTTGTTCCCAGATGTGGTTCCCGGAGATACAGTCATGAATATCAGTCAGTGTGAAACTGTCCCAAATGGAGATAAAGGAAAAGGGGGGCCCAGCAGCAGGGGGTAGGACGCTGCTCCCACTGAGCCAAAGCCTGTAAAGGTTTTAAATCCATGCAATGCTTCATCATAACCCAAGGCAAGAACCTGTTAACTTTTTACTCGAACATCCTGACGTTACAATGTTACCATTACTGTGGCAACATTAGTTCCGCTATATAAACTATGTATGACAGATATTTCTGTACTTGGCCACATTCATGGTTCGTTCAATTGCAACCAGTCGTCCTGTCCCTGCAACTGAAAAACACCTCCACAGCATGATGCTGCCACCACTTTGCTTCACTGTTGGGATTGTATTGGCAGGTGATGAGCAGTGCCCGGTTTCTCCAAACATACTGCTTAGAATTAAGGCCAAAAAGTTCAATCTTGGTCTCATCAGACCAGAGAATCTTATTTCTCATCATCTAGGAGTCGTTCATGTTTTTTTTGGCAAACTCTATTCAGGCTTTCATGTGTCTTGCAATGAGGAGAGGCTTCCATTGGGCCACTCTGCCATAAAGTCCCCATTGGTGGAGGGCTGCAATGATGGTTGACTTTCTAGAATTTTCTCCCATCTCCCCACTGCATCTCTGGAGATCAGCCACAGTGATCTTTGGGTTCTTCTTTGCCTCTCTCACCAAGGCTCTGGTGAGCTGAACGGCCAGCTCTAGGAAGAGTTCTGGTCATCCCAAACATCTTCCATTTAAGGATTATGGAGGCCACTGCGCTCTTGGGACCCCTTAAGTGCAGCAGAAATTCTTTTGTAACCTTGGCCAGATCTGTGCCTTGCCACAATTCTGTCTCTGAGCTCTTTGGGCAGTTCCTTCGATTCTCCTTTGCTCTGACATGCACCGTGAGCCTTTCCTAATCAAGTCCAATCAATTTAATTAAACACAGCTGGACTCCAATGAAGGTGTATAACCATCTCAAGGATGCTCAGAAGAAATGGACAGCACCTGAGTAAAATACATGAGTGTCACAGCAAAAGGTCTGAATACTTATGACCATGTGATATTTGTTTTTGTTCCTTAATAAATTTACATAAATGTCTACATTTCTGTGTTTTTCTGTCAAAATGGGGTGCTATGTGTACATTAATGAGGAAAAAAATCAACTCTAATAATTTTATCAAATGGCTGCAATTTAACAAAGAGTGAAACATTTAAGAATACTGAATACTGAATACTGAATACTTTCTGAATACCTACATACCCACTGTATCTATATAAAAATATTTCTATAATATATATTGGCCTGGGCACCACAGCGACATAGTGGTTAGCGCTGTTGCCCCACAATAAGAGGGTCACGGGTTTGGTTCCCGGGCCTGGGGCCTTTCTGTGTGGCGTTTGCATGTTCTCCCCGTGCCTACATGGGTTTCCTCCTGGTATTCCGGTTTCCTCCCACCATCCAAAGACATGCACGTTTGGGTTAATTGGTGATTAATTGTCCGTAGGTCTGAGTGTGAGTGGTTGTTTGTCTCTGTGTGTTGGCCCTGCGATGGACTGACGACCTGTCCAGGGTGTACCCCGCCCTTGCCTGGTGCGAGCTGGGATTGGCTTCAGCAGGTCCCACGACCTGGAAATGGATAAGGGGTTGAAGATGAATGAATACTTTGGCCTCTGCATCAAACCAACCTGGATGTTTTTCAGAGGAGTCTAAAGTGTGTGTGATACGCACCAAGCATTTCTGGCTGCGTAAGGGGGAGGAGTCAGGACAAACTCAACAGGATTATTCCAGTAACGTCACTGTAGAAACCCTGGCTGATATGAATGAAGCCAGACTGAAACTAGCTCCATCTCCCAGTTAAACCTCAAGTCACCCACTGTTGTTTAATCAGGCTGATTCAAGCCCAGTTTACAGAGCCTGACATTGTGCATGTCTCCATGCTATATAAGAAGCCCTGATGAATGGATGGATGAAAAACCAATGAAATGACACACAGAAGGGTGAAACTTACAGTGGCACTTTTATCCGCAGCAGTACAATTGCTTCTGATGGAGCTTAACGAGTACAAAGATGTACTTACAAAAAGAGGGATTACGGCTGCCATTAATAAGTCGAGGGACCAGGCTTGGGAAACTATAGAGGACAGAGTAAATATGCATTGGTCAAATTTACTACATGTTTTATATTCTGTATTGTACTTTGTAATATCACTCCATGCTCTTTTTTTTTCCACAAAGCTTTTTCTATTGCCTTTGTACATCATTTTCTGCACAAATAAACTTAAAATTTAAAAGTTTTTAAAAGCTGAACATTCAGATCACAACGCTGAATAGTTATATTATCAGTAATGTTTCTGTTTTAAAATGTAGGTGTAGGACAATTTGTAAGCAACATCAGCTTTTCCCTATTTGGGGGTCGCCACAGTAAGTCAGCTCTGTTGTGGGACAGACCATTCAAGAAAGGGACAAGACATGCTCCTTTGTTCCACAGACAAAGGAGGGTCCTTTGAACTCAGGTTCCCCCCTAACGCTTCTCTTTTCACACCTATGTGAGAAGACAACCACAAATTGTAAGTCCAGCTGCTATTGATCACTGTATGACAAGTGAACCAGGTCTACAAATACCTCTGTTCCACCTCTCACTCTCTTCTCTTGAGGCTCTCGTTTTGCATGCCTGATTGGGCCCCTCTCTCTTGGTTCCTGGATCCTCTCTGGGCTTGGCTCCTTTGAGGCCTCCCTTGGCATAGCTCTCCTCACTCAGAGGTTGGCCCTGACCTGCTTTGCAATTCTTCACCCTTCCCATGGTAGCGAGACAAGGTCCTGCCCAAGATTTCTAAAAGTGGACAACTGAACGCCAGCAGACTTGATGCAACATCTCCCTGCTGTTTCCTGCAAGCAACGAACCTCAAGTTAGCATGCACTGTTAACAAAGCAGCAACACAACCAACTTAAGGAACTATGGAGGAATTCAACCACTAAGACCTGCAGCTTTGGATTCTGGACTCTGGACTTGGACAGAGGAGGAAGGACAGTTGCTTGTCCAAGAACTGGGAAAAGCTCACTGGGCCAACCTAGCATAAAACAAGCACAGCTAAGAACAGGACTGTTAACCTTTGTACACGCAAATGTAGATTTTGTTAATTTCTATGTTGGGCTTTCTTGTATGTGCTTAGGTTGTTGGTTAGCCACACCAGGAGCTGATGTTGATTGGTGTATCTTCACACATGCTTTAGCACATCACTCACCCTGCATGCAACTAAACCTCCCCCCTTTTTATCTTGGCACCATGGAACTATTTCAGCTGGCCTTAACAAAGGATCACACGAGACATGTGGCCCTAGGAGCCATCTTGTTTGTAGTTTCATTGTCTGCCATTTGGTCACTGTCACACACACACACACACACACACACACACACAGAAGCGCACACATACATGTATATAGCCCATATTAAAATGGTAATGGTTTGTTTGTTTGCTACTTTATAATAAATGTGCTTAAACCCAAATGCTGGTTTATTTGATGTTGCACAAGAAGGAATATTGCTAACCTCTGCAGAACTCTGAATCTTTTTGCTTTATTATCAAATCAAATCAGATTTATTTTTATAGCGCCAAATCGTGACAAAGTTACATCAATTGAGTAGAGTAGGGAGAGAATGAGAGCAGGAGGAGGGGATACTCAATACAGATGCAAGCAGGAACATATGATAATATATGAAGTACATAGAAATACGGTAGTTAAACCTAGAAAAAACCTGATCTTGAAAATTGCTAAAGAGTCCGCCCCCGAGCCCGATACTGGAAGTTGGTTCTATAGAAGAGGAGCCTGATAACTGAAAGATCTGCCTCCCGATTTACTCTTGGAGACTCTAGGAACCACGAATAAACCTCCATCTAGAGAGCAGAGTGGCCTACTAGGACAGTAAGGAACTATGAGCTCTCTGAGATATGATGGACCTTGGTCATTAAGAGCTTTATATGTTAACAGAAGGATTTTAAATTCTATTCTGAATTTTACCAGCGGCCATGGAAGAGAAGGTAACACAGGAGAAATGTGATCCCTTTTTCTAGTTCCTGTTAATATTCGTGCAGCAGCGTTCTGAATCATCTGAAGGCCTTTCAGAGATTTGTTTGGACATCCGGATCGTAATGAGTTACAGTAGTCCAGCCTGGAAGTAACGAATGCATGGACTAGTTTTTCTGCATCCTCTTGAGACAGGATGTTTCTGATTTTCCTAATGTTGTGCAGGTGAAGGAAAGCTGCCCTACAGACTTGTTTTATGTGAGGGACCAAGGACATGTCCTGGTCAAAAGTTACTCCAAGATTTCTTACAGTGGAACTGGAAGCCAAAGTAATGCCATCCAGACTGATTAGATGATCAGATAAGGTTTCTCTGAGGTGCTTAGGGCCATGTACAATAACTTCAGTTTTGTCAGAATTTAAAATTAAAAGTTGCAGGTCATCTAGACTGCAGTCAGACTATCTGACTAACTTCATTTGGCTTCATTGATAAATACAGCTGAGTATCATCTGCATAGCAGTGAAAATTTATGCTGTGCTTCCTGATAATGCTGCTTAAAGGAAGCAAATATAGGGTGAAGAGGACTGGTCCAAGTACCGAGCCCTGTGGAACTCCAAAATGTAATTGGCTATAGCGCGTGAGGAGGAGCTATTGTTAACATGTACAAACTGATATCTATTTGATAAATAGGATATATATATTAATAATATGATAATTTGGCTGTAGTAGCTAAGTTGATTATAGTCAGAGATCCCAATTAATAGTATTTTATGAGACTGAATTGGCAATTTGGCTGTTGTTACCTTTTTAGGGTGGTGCCCCAAAGTTAACTTTGATATTAAACAAATTTATAATTTAACATTACTATCTTTCATATTAATAGATTAGTCAATATATGATAGCCAATCACTAATGAACTACCAGGCCCCAAGAAATTGTGCCCCATGTAAGTTGTACCACAAGATAATGGTGCCCCGTCTGAGACAGAGTACTGTTGGCACTCATTCTCAATTTTGCAATATTAAATATGGCATAATCCGTCTATTACCAAAAACAGTTGACCCTCAAACTTGAGTCTCCTACAGGAGTAGATGTCTGGTGTGCTAGTAAGTGTATTGTGGTAAGAACCTCAATCTAGCCCCTGCATACCAGAGAGTATTTCCTCTCAGCTAGCTTCGTTGGGCATCCACCACATGGCAAAACAGTGTAGAGAGAAGATCAAGAAGTTAAAGCAAGACTATGAGAAGGTAAAAGACCACGACAACAAAAGTTGTTCCGACAGAAAAACAAGTAAATGGTATGACACTCTGGACGGTATCCTAGACGGTATCCTTGGACACAGACCAGCGTACTGTGGCGATCACTCCCACAGAATGGTTAAATGATGATCTGAAAGTTTTGTATTTCTTTGTCTTCTGTGTTATTCTTTTGATTATGCAATTTGTTTTAAGTATCATCTAAAAAAAACCTTACATTCATACTTTAAATATGTTATGTTATGGTACGTGATTGCCCATATTGGTTTTTTTCTCTCACTTCCACACCCCACCAGTCCAGTCAGCCAGTATTTAGCTCCGTTCTTACCGCTCCCTCGGAGTCCAGCCTCTTCCGTTTTTCATATCAGGAGACTAAATTCAGTATGGCGGGAGTCGCCGGCAAGTGAGCAGCAGGGGAGTCGTGCTCTTCATTAATTCATGTTTGCATCCGTGGTAAGCCTATCCCTGGCAATCAGCGCGCGTTTCAGTCCGCGTCGGTTCGCGTCCACCTTGTTTGCCCTCGTGCAGTTTGGATACCGCATCCTCTCCTCTCCACAGAAACCACCAAGCCACCGCCGTCTAAACAACTCCGGACCTCGCACACTTTCCCACTTACACCGAAACCGTGAGTCGGCTGAAGCTGGGTGTCTAAGTGTGCTTTTTTTGTTATCTCTTCTTTCCTTTTTTGACTGGGTTTTTTGGGGGTTGGATGAACTGTGCAAAACTAAGCTGACTTCCTTATTTTTACTTTTGTTTGAGATTCCGGGAAAACCCGAGGTGGATTATTTTGTTTTACGAACTGAACTGAACTGATAAACGGGAAAACCCGGAACGGAGCGCTCGGTATCCTTATTTATTTTATGGACCTGGACTGATTTGTTGAAGAGTTTTGTTTTGCTTGTGTGCTATAATATAATTTTGTTGAAATTCAAATGGTGGTGTGGTTGGCATTATTCAAGTTTATTTAGGTTAATTTAAACATTCTTCTGGGGTCATGGTTCAAAGATGTATCCTTTGTGGGGTTGAGGGTAAATTAAATTTGCTCAAACCGCTACAGTACGTTGCTATACCGAGCACGGACGGGCTTACGTCATGTTAGCATTCCTACTGGCGTTGCGAATGCACACAGATAAAAGGCCCTAGAACGTTTGTAGTTCTAGGGAGAGCTCCCCGGTTTGTAGTTCCTATCAAATGAGACCCTAGAACTGTTGGTGCGCAAGCGCCTCAAGAGAGCCTGAAATAGAGCCACAGTGTTCTACCAGCTCTGCGAAGTATAATTTAAGTACCTGTCTTTTACTGTCACGTGTTCCAGCCTGAGTCAACCTTAAGAGAAACTCCAAACTGTCAATGCCCTGCATTTCAGTTAGTGCATCTTAAAGTCTGGGAAAGCAGACTCACTTGTTCAAATCCTACAGTTGCATTTAGTGGCCCCAGTCTTTTACAACAACTAGTGCCACCAAATGTGGCTGCAGATACCCCTGTCCACCAGAAGCTACTTGTGGACAGGGGTAACTTTAAACAAAGTTCTAATTTAACATTAATATCTCTCATATTAATAATTTAGTCAATTTTTGATAGCCAATCACCAATTAGTTACCAGGCCCCAACAAATGGTGCCCCATGTAAGTTGTACCACAACAGCTCAGTGACCCGCATGATTGATTTGGCTACAGTTTTTACGGCAGATGCCCTTCTTGCCACAACCCTCCCCATTTATCTGGGCTTGGAACTGGCACAAGCCTACCACTGGTCTGCGTTATGACTGGCATTTGAAGCCGGGGCCTCTCTATGCAAAGCATGTGCTTTTGTAACCAACATAACTACAATACATTTCGCAATATGATGTGATTGTGGAAAGTCACAGAGTGGAAACATCTTTTTGGAAATTTTTCCACCCATCATTCTTTGACCCACAGTTTAACTAAGCTTGAGTGTTAGCCTACCCAAGACCCAGCTAATTCACCAGTGCCATGGTAACTTAGCCAGAACTCATATAAACCTTGATGGA
Organism: Remorina albescens; assembly: GCA_034769265.1. Taxonomy (NCBI): domain Eukaryota; kingdom Metazoa; phylum Chordata; class Actinopteri; order Carangiformes; family Echeneidae; genus Remorina; species Remorina albescens. The sequence goes on from CM068479.1 coordinate 1,275,518, forward strand.
GTGGAACCATCACTTAATTAAGCCAGACTAATTCAAATAAGTGTGGCTTTTCCTTAATCCTGCTTTGTGAAATACCCCACCGGTTAGTTTCAAAGACTTATTTATCATAGGAACTGACTCAGAATTTTCCATTTTAGAAAGGGAGGTAACTTAAAATCTGGGTTTTCCTCAGTTCTAGGCCTTTACTATGATTACAGGCAGTCACAGGTTCGAAATTACCATGGGTAAGAGACAGTTTAGAAAATTTAAGGACAAGTTTTACCATTAATCCATACAATGCATCAAATTAAAATTGGCTGAATAATACTGAAACTGGGGCCAGAAGAAAGGGGTGAACAGGGCTGGGGCTCTTCACGGCGGGCCGAACTCAAATCAAGGGAGGAGTAAACTAACCAAAACACCCGTGACACCGCATACACACACACACACACACACACACACACACACACACACACACACACACACACACACACACACACACACACAAGGGGTTCCTGAAGAAAGAGACCATCACCAGGGATTGGGTCGCCACCTTGTCCCACAGCACCTGTCCACAAAGAAAAAGGGAAAATGTAAAACAGGCATCCAGTTGAATACAGCCGTTTTAATACACACATCACACACAATAGGTAGATAAAAGTATGTTAAACAAAATTCACAAAATGAATAGAAAATAAAGCCTATTCACATTAATAATAAACCAAACAAAATTCCCGGGACCGCAACAAAGCCCCGACACCAGCTCCACAAGAGCCTGTGGTATCACCACTCCATCACGGCTCAGGAGAGCCGAGGAGCCGAGAGCACAATTCCAGTCAGCCAAAACAGCAGTGGGTCCGGTAGATGATCACCTTAGTAATTTGGGGCCTCACCAGCATGATATTACAGAGCGCCAGGAGGGCATATTCATGTGGAGACGTCACAACGACACCCAGAAGAGCCCCCCGTGGGGCAACCCAGCCCCGTGGCACCAGCAGTCCGCCACATTGTATGCTGCGGAGATAGTGTGCATCTTGATGGCTGACATGCCAAGGACGTTCCAACGCCAGCACAGCCCCACCACGCCAAGCCACAACCACCACCGAGGACGAGCGGAACAGGACGACAGAGATAGGACGCGCAAGGTGGAACCAGCCCCCTATATAGAGATGCGTTCCCCGCCCATCAGTACCCCAGCCAAACACAGCGCAAGGAGGAGTGAGCCGTAATCAAATCAAATCAAATCAAATCAGATTTATTTGTATAGCGCCAAATCATAACAAAGTTACATCAAGGCACTTTACATATAGAGCAGGTCTAGACCAAACTCTTTATAAAATTATTTAAAGAGACCCAACAGATCCCCCGATGAGCAAGCACTTGGCGACAGTGGCAAGGAAAAACTTCCTTTAAGAGGCAGAAACCTCGGGCAGAACCAGGCTCAGGGGGGGCGGCCATCTGCCTCGACCGGTTGGGTTGAGAGAGAGAGAGAGAGAGAGAGAGGCACGGGGGAGGGGGGGGGCAAAGTTGGGTAGAGTAGGGAGAGAAAGAGAGCAGGAGGAGGGGATATTCAAACAGGTGTAGGCAGGAACATGATGCTGCATGAGGTTCGTAGGAATGATGCTGTATGGAATTCTTGAAGATGTGGGAGCAGCAGGCATTGCAGGAACATGGGATGGTGATGATTCATCACCTGCAGGATGAGGACAGGGAGAGAGAGGAGAGGAGCTGGGAGAGAGAGAGGAGAGGAGCTGGGGGAGACGGAGACCTCGGGAAAACATGGTTAGTAAATGCAATGCACATGCTTGGAACTGAGAGAAAGTGGGATTTCGGAGAAGCAGGTTGTTGGTATGACGGCGCGTGCGAGGGGGGGAGAGAGAGAGGGAGAGGGAAGAGGGGGAGAGAGAGAGAGAGAGAGGGAGAGGGAAGAGGGAGAGGGGGAGAGAGAGAGAGAGAGAGAGAGAGAGGGAGAGGGGAGAGGGGAGAGGGGAGAGGGAGAGAGAGAGAGAGAGAGGTGCTCAGTCCTTCCCCCAGCAGTCTAGGCCTGTAGCAGCATAGCTAAAGAGTAAAAGAACTTTAACTTTTTAACTATAAGCTCTGTCATACAGAAAAGTTTTAAGCCTGGTCTTGAAAATTGCTAAAGAGTCTGCCCCCCGGACCGATACTGGAAGTTGGTTCCATAGAAGAGGAGCCTGATAACTGAAAGATCCGCCTCCTGATTTACTCTTGGAGACTCTAGGAACCACAAGTAAACCTCCATCTAAAGAGCGGAGTGGCCTACTAGGACAGTAAGGAACTATGAGCTCTCTGAGGTATGACGGAGCTTTGCCAGTAAGAGCTTTATATGTTAACAGAAGGATTTTAAATTCTATTCTGGATTTTACCGGCAGCCAATGAAGAGCAGCTAACACAGGAGAGATGTGATCCCTTTTTCTAGTTCCTGTTAATATTCGTGCAGCAGCATTCTGAATCAACTGAAGGCCTTTCAGAGATTTGTTTGGACATCCAGATAATAATGAGTTACAGTAGTCCAGCCTAGAAGTTACGAATGCGTGGACTAGTTTTTCTGCATCCTCTTGAGAGAGGATATTTCTGATTTTCCCAATGTTTCTCAGGTGGAAGAAAGCTGCCCTACTGACTTGTTTTATGTGAGGGACAAAGGACATGTCCTGGTCAAAGGTTACTCCAAGGTTTTTTACAGTGGAGTTGGAAGCCAAAGTAATGCCATCCAGACTGATTAATTGATTAGATAGGGTTTCTCTAAGGTGCTTAGGGCCGAGTACAATAACTTCAGTTTTGTCAGAATTTAGAAGTAAAAAATTATGGGTCATCCAGACTTTTATGTCTTCAAGACATGTCTGCAGTCTGACTATCTGACTAACTTCATTTGGCTTCATTGATAAATACAGCTGAGTGTCGTCTGCATAACAGTGGAAATTGATGCTGTGTTTCCTGATAATGTTGCCTAAAGGAAGCAGATAAAGAGTGAAGAGGATTGGTCCAAGCACCGAACCCTGTGGGACTCCATAACTGGCTATAGTGCTTGAGGAGGAGCTATTGTTAACATGTACAAACTGATATCTATCCGATAAATAGGATTTGAACCACCTTAGAGCAGTTCCTTTAATGCCAATTTCATGTTCCAGTCTCTGTAATAAAATATTGTGATCAATGGTGTCAAATGCAGCACTGAGATCTAAGAGGAGAAGTATGGAGGCTGATCCATTGTCTGAAGCCATTAGAATATCATTGGAGACTTTAATCAGCGCTGTTTCTGTGCTGTGGTGAGCTCTAAATCCTGACTGAAACTCTTCAAGCAAACCGTTCCTATGCAGATGGTCGTGTAATTGGTTTGCTACTGCTTTCTCAATGATTTTAGAAATGAAGGGAAGGTTTGATATGGGTCTATAATTGGCCAAAACATCTGGATCAAGATTCGGCTTTTTAAGCTGGGGTTTGATGACTGCGGTCTTAAGAGTCTGAGGTACATAACCCAAAGATAAGGTCAAATTAATGAGATCTAGAATGAAGGGCTCAATTAAGTAAAGAATGTCTTTAAAGAGGCTGGTCGGCACTGGGTCTAATAGACAGGTTGATGGTCTAGATGATGATACTATAGAAGCTAGCTCTGAGAGATTCAGAGATGAGAATGATTCCAGATGTAAAATAGGCGTTGCAGTTGATTCAGGAGTTGCTGTATTCAGTAGATTATTGTCTAATGTGGGTAAGAGCTGTTGAATTCTGTCTCTGATTGTTATGATTTTATTTGTAAAAAAGCCAATAAAATCATTGCTACTGAGAGCTAAGGGGATCACTGGTTCTATTGAACTATGACTCTCTGTCAGCCTGGCTACAGTGCTGAAGAGAAACCTGGGGTTGTTCTTGTTTTTTTCTATTAGTGCTGAATAATATGATCTTCTAGCACTGCGGAGAGCTTTTTTATACGTTTTTAAGCTTTCTTTCCAGGCTCGGTGAGACTCTTCCGAGTTGCTGGAACGCCAATTTCTTTCTAATTTCCGTGTCATCTGCTTTAAGGCACGAATTTGAGAGTTATACCACGGAGCCAGCCTCCTCTGTTTTATTACTTTCTTTTTGAGAGGGGCAGCATCATCCAGATTTGAACACAGTGTGGCCATAGTGCTAGTCACAAGGTCATCAACCTGTGTATGGGAGAAATCCTCATTTGAATTTAGATATGGCATTGCTGCAAATGATGACTGAATGTTCTCTTTAAATTTAGCCACAGCGTCTTCAGATAAACATCTTCTATAGCCAAATTTATTCCTCGATGCTGTGCAGTCAGTTAAAGTAAACTCAAATGTAATGAGGTAATGGTCGGTCAAAAGACAGTTTTGAGGAAAAATTGTTAACTTGTCAATTTCAATGCCATATGTTAGAACAAGATCAAGGATATGATTAAAGCAGTGAGTTGGTTCATTCATGTGCTGGGAAAAGCCAATTGAGTCTAGTAATGAAAGAAACCCAGAACTAAGGCTGTCACTTTCTACATCTACATGAATATTGAAATCTCCCACTATGATGATTTTATCTGTACTAAGTACTAACTCTGATATAAACTCAGAAAACTCTGATAGGAATTCTGAGTATGGACCAGGTGGACGGTATACTGTAACTAACAGAACTGGTTTTTCAACTTTCCAGTTTGAGTGGGAAAGACTAAGAGTGAGGCTTTCAAAAGACCTACAGCCAGATTTTGGTCTAGGGTTGATTAATAAGCTTGACTGAAATATCGCAGCCACTCCCCCTCCTCGACCTGTGGTACGAGGGACATGAAAATTAACATGAGTGGGGGGTGTAGCTTCATTAATACTAACATACTCATCCTGCTGCAGCCAGGTTTCAGTTATACAAAATAAATCAATACGATGATCAGTTATAAGATCACTGACTAATAGAGACTTTGATGATAGTGATCGAATATTCAACAGTCCACATTTAACTGCAGTATTATTTGAGACCGAATTTGTGGCTGTTTTGATTTCTATTAAGTTTTTGTTTTTAGCTCCTCTTCTGTTTAATCTAGGTTTAGTAACTTTTCTAAATTTAGGTGGTCGGGGGACAGACACAGTTTCTATAGACCTAGACATAGACAGAGACTCTATTCTATTCTCAGCAGGGAACCGCTCTGACTGAGGCGCAGAGGAGTGTGTTAAACTGCGGCTCTGCCTCCTGGTCTCGACTCGGGGTTGTCAGGGTTTTAACTTTCTAATGAACTCGGCCATATTCCTAGATATAAGAGCGGCACCACCCACGGTGGGATGGACACCATCTCTCCTAATCAGACCAGGTCTCCCCCAGAGAGTGTTCCAGTTATCTATGTAGCCCACATTGTTTTCGGGACACCACCTCGACAGCCAGCGGTTGAATGAAGACATGCGGCTATACATGTCATCACTGGTCCGATTGGGGAGGGGGCCGGAGAAAACTACAGTGTCCGACATTGTTCCAGCCACACCTGGAGTTAAACCTCTTGGCTCCACGGATGTACTCCAGGTTCTTGCAGTCAGTCCAGACAAGAAACAGCTGCTCCACCCCCTCCAATCAGTGCCGCCTCCAATGCCAACTTCACCGCCAGAAGCTCTGGCTTCCCACATTGTAATTACATTCGTCATGTAAAAGCCTGCGGGAGGAGAAGGAGCAGGGGTGAACCTTGTTGTCATCTGCAGACCACTGGGAGAGGACAGCCCCATAAATCTGGTGTCGCATTTACTCCAAGAAAACACTACCTCAAAACCTATAGCCTGAATTAATTTACATAATTTCGATCTCCTTTGAAATTAAGCCTTAAATCCCTCACTCATCATCCTAGCATTTTATTTAAAGTACATATCCCACTCAGCTGATTCACTGATTAGTATATTTTAGATCACACTGTTCTATGTTTTTGCTGACTTGGTATGCTCCTGTTAACTTGTGTTAAATAAACAACCTTTGGTCTTATGTCATTGTTGAGTCTGTTTGTTAAAGAGAGTTTGAGTCACTGCACATTCGACAAGAACTCATTATTACATTATTAATTACTTAAAGATCATTGAGACTGTATGTTTCTCGTTTTAGGCGTTAAAGACGAGTGGTCCCCCTTTCTGTTATTCATATTATTAACTTTGATGATCTAAATCCCCTACACAGGTGTAACACATTAGGGCCGGGATATAATCAAACAGAGGGAAAAAAACAGAAGTAAATATAACAGCGACATAACAGAACACAATCTACAAAATAAAACAGGAAATACATACAAATTAACGTATGGATCCTGACAATACATTGCCATGGCAATTTACACGATTGTCTAACCTGACCCAGAGCAGGTTAAATTCAGGATTAAGAACTCAGCAAGTATTTTAGCAAGTCCGCTTTTCCAATGGGGTCAGAACTGAAATAATGACGATAAAATTGTCAAGCAAGCGATAAAAAAAATCTGACCCATACATTTATGGGAAACATATGTGACACCTACAAATGTATGGTCACAATTGTTAAGTTGTTTGAATTATTGTGTATTTTTCTATGGTAAAGGCCAGATTTAAATGTGTTTTCTGTATGGGTTTTAGTAAGGTGCGTTTCCCCAACTCCACCAAGAGAGGGAGTATCACCCAAAATGAGCACTAGTTGTAGTAAATTGCGCTAGGCTTCCGTCCCGCAGACAGAGGACCGTCTGCTGGATGAACACAACTGACGGCACTTGTCTGTACTTCTCCTGTACAACATAGGACATATCTTCTGCCTACAGGTAACTCATGCTGAGGCCTGTAACACATACAGTAAATCTCGCGGATGTAGTGGGGATTTGATATTATCATTCTGGTAATTTATGCATTGACAGAGTCAGTGATTTTTTTTTTCCAGCATTCTTTTCATTTTTAGTCCGCATATTTACTTAATATTACAGTTTGCTCCTCCATTGTGAAATATACAGCTCTTTGTGTCTTCTCCATGGTCCGATTGGTCGGATGCAGCAAACCCCGCCCCTTTTATGTGACTGCACTCTGATCTAGAGGGGAAAACCCTGGGTTCAATTAGAGAGTTGATACCCAGTCTCAAGAGACAGCTAACCAGGGTTTAGGATGTCTGGGTAAATGAAGCCAGATAACGAAAAGGGATCCAGGCATTTTAATGCAAATTTGTGATACAGGCCACTCAGTGGGACTTGTGTCATCACATGTCTTCACTTTCCCGAATACCAGCGACATTGTTTTGATGCTCAGACTGCCTCACAGATAATCTATCATGCAATCACTGGATAGCAAAAAAAAAAAAAAAGCCAAGGGGAAAAAAAAATAGCACATATGCTTTGTTTAAGCACTAGAACATCATCCAAGTACACTGGTAACATTCTGCGGTTCCCAAAAGAGTAGATGCTCCTACTTCTACATCAAAAATACTTCAACCCAGGCTGTAAAACCTGAAAAGAGTCTCATGCACACAAAATATGTTCCTACAGAGTGGTTGGATCAGTAGATCTCTATGTCTTAAAACATGTGACCCACAGGAACAAGCTATTGTTACTGCTTAAGGACAAATGTTCAGCTCTCCAGAGCTGTCACAAAGAGAAATATAAATCATTAGCACTCTCTCAGCCAGTCAGTGATTATCCAGCTCGTCTTTCTGCTCTGTCTGCATGTCATCATTATGTACTTGAACTCTGTCACACTTCTGCCTGCTATGTATAGAGTGTGTCCTCAGAGCCCTGGACAGCAAATGGCCACTCTCTTTGCAGTCAGTGTTGAAACACTGTGGGTGTGCTGTGGACCAAGCTTTGATCCAACCTTCCCTGTCCAAGGTGCTCAGCTGAGCTGGACGAGTAATGAAGCTCGGCAGCAAGGAGATGATGGAGTCCAGCATCCCTTCATGCTGTAAACCACCTCACAGCCTAAGGATTAACATCAACAGCAGCTCTTTCTTTGTGGATAGGAAAACCCTAGTGGAGAATTGCGAGTACTTCAGAGCATTGTTCCAATCAGGAATGAGAGATAGCCAACAGGACGAGATCCAGTTGCAATGTGTGGGGGTTTTGGGGTTCCTGGTGTTGCTGCGGGTCCTGGATGGGGAGCAACCAATGCTCAACAGCGACCAAATTGTGGAAGCCATTGAGTGTACAGCTTTTCTCCAGGTCCCAGTGCTTACAAAGCACTTGATCAATGTGATTAACTCTGAAAACTGTTTGCTGATGTACCATACAGCGGTCACTTATGGTGTTTCGGAGCTTTCCCACAACTCAGCATTATTCATCAGAGACATGTACGCTGACCTGAAGGAGGACCTTTACACCTTACCTAGTAAGTTGGTTGACTACATTGGGTCTCTACACCCCAGCAGCTATATGGCCGTATGCAGTCATTCTCCATCCACTGAGCTGCAGGATGCGCAAAGGTCAGTATGCTACCTGGATGAGGAGCACAGAGATTGGAGGGTCCTGACTCATCTACCCGGGAACACAAGCACCACTATGGCAGGCGTGGCCGTTCTCAACAACAGACTTTATATCATTGGAGGAGTGCATGATGTGAGTAAGAACGTAGTAGAGGAGGGCTTCTGTTACGACCCTACAACTAACGCATGGTCTACCATCTGTGGCCCCCACCAACTCCGCTACAACTTCACTCTGGTGGGGCATGAGGACTACCTCTATGCTCTGGGGGGTGAGTACAGTATGAAGGCTTTGTCATCTGTGGAGAGGTACAGGGTGTCTAACAGGAGCTGGAGTTTTGTCTCCCCCCTCCCAACCCCCACAGCCTCAGTGGCATCTGCTGTTGCCATGAACAGGATTTTTATCTGTCTCTGGAGAGGTAAAGGGGCCACAGATATCCTTGAATACTTACCTGAACTGGACCAGTGGCTTTTGGTCACCACACTCGTTCGACAACACAGTTATGGTCTTTATATGGTGGCCCATATGGACAATCTTTATGTGATGAGAAACAGATCCTGTGATGACTTCTTACTATGTGTGATGGACTGCTATAATCTGACCTCAGGCCAGTGGACAGCTATCTCCGGCAAATATGGCAACAGTAAAGGGTCTCTGCTGACCGCTGTGGTCCGAGGAGACTCTGTGTTCACACTCAGCAGACACATAACCACTGAGTATACAGTGGACAATCAGAGATGGAGACTAAAGCGTGAGATGAGGGGTTTTGGTAGGATTGGATCCATACATACATTTTTGATGAGGCTGCCTAAAGCCTCTGAGTCCATCGTGGACAACAGTCTTGATCTAACTTGGCACCAAAACATTAGGGACCTCAGTGTTTGCCCAAGATTATCCTCAAGGTGTTCCACAACCCTGTAACAGTTGTTTATTACAACTTATGTGGGATTTCCATTATTTTCGAAGTAAATGGACATCCAGGTTAGATGATACTGAACTGTGTCTGTGAAAATATATGGTTTTGTGGAACTCCTTGATGGGCCATGGTCCTCTTTGACTTTGCTGTCTCTCAGACAGAAAGTTAAATTAGGCAACACTACAGAAGAAGAAACGGGAAAAGAAGGATTCACTTCAGCTGATTAAAGACACAGCATTGGTTTCATTTGATAACAGCTTTAATATGTAATAGTAAGAGTAAGAGACTCTGACAGACAGGATACATTTCAATACCAAAACAAAGGGTGAGCATAATTAATGTACAGATAGGAACATTGTCATTAGCATCATCACCATCCAGATGATGATAATAAAGTAATAATACAGTAATAATATCTCTGTTAGTAAAGGCAACTGACCATTTTTGGACATGGTGTCCTTGGTGTGTTTATTGATCTGCAGTTTGTCATGCCATACGCATCATCAGCTCCTCAAGGGCCCGCTCTCTGTGGTTCTCGTGGATGAGCAGCACCTCCTTGATGGTGCTCTGCTGGAAGCCCATCTCATGAAATTGAGTGAGCAGATGGAGGAACTCCTCAGCCTCAACAGGAACAAACCACCATGTTTTATATCACAGTAACATTATTAATTTTGTCTGATGTGATTAAAGGTGATGCTCGTGCTCTGTGTCTTACTTTTGTCTCACAATTCTGAAACATCTCCAGAGCCTCTTCTACCTCAGCCATGTCATAACCCAGCTGACACAGGTGGTCACATGCTACCAGGTAACGCAATATCTGTAGACGAACACACACACACACACACACACACACACACACACACACACACACACACACACACACAAAGAGGGTGGTTCGTACAAGACGCATCAATATTCTTTGGCTCAAAAACCAGAGGAATCATGCTCCTATGAAAGCTGTCCCTAATCATCAGTTGCCAAAAATGGGAAGTTCTCAGCAGCAGAAATTTGAACCGTTATCAGTATCAGGAAGTTATATCAGCCATTCAGGTATACATGACAGAGTTGTTTCTAAATGTGTGTTCGGCTGTGACTGTGTCATCAGTCACATCCAAAGCACTATTCCAACCCAACTCCACATCTACTTAAGCATGGAGCAAGTGATTCAAATTGCCAATGAGTGAGAGTTTACAATGATTCGTTATGATTAGTCTGAGACAGGCTCCATGACCCAATCAGCAAAAAGCCATTAATCAGTTCTGCAGGCATCATTAAGTTTATATGAGTACTGTATTATTGTTTTTTCCCTGGATTTAAACTTCTACCAAGCAAATCCTACTAATAAATTCTCCAACTGTGTCATGATTACTTTCAAATTTTAGGGCCACCTATCTTCAGATTCATAGTATTCCATTAAATTACAATTAAAAGTAGTAGAGATTAGAACAAGACTTAAACAACAAAAATATAACAGGAATTTGTTTTACACAATAAAAAAAACACTCATGTCTTTGTCACATTCCTTTACATAGGCTAAATATATAAAATTTTGTCCCCAACTACAACCATGTGGTCCATGGCAATAGGCTCATTTCCCTGGCTCAACTTCCTTGATCTGTCTCAAGGCAAATATTAAAACAATGTCTATGTTCCTGTTGTTTTCCTTATGACCAACTCTGTGTGCAATGTCTATGGCTTTTCCAACTGGTCCATTTCCATGCGCACAGTGATATTATGAGGGAGTTTCACAATTCGTCAGACAAAGCTTTAAGATTTTGACATCATTGCCTTTTGTATCTTTCCTATTATCATTGATACTTAGTTGCTCATTTAGTTAAGGTTCTTCATTAAATCTCTTTTCCATGCATTGAATAGCCTCGAGTACAGTCACGTTGGAGACCATTTCCTTCTCCATTCCCATTTTTTTCACCTGGAATCTCCAACAGTGTTGTCAGAGTGGAGCTAACTTTCATAGTATAATTATGGTGGTTGGTACATTTCATCGTTTGCCTCTTTTGTGCTTATTATAGTCATAGTCTTCTATTCTATTGTTTCCATCTCTGATTTACAATCTTGCCAGTTAAATTTTTCTTTGGTTTTTAGGGTTGAACTGGATACTCGGCTGAAACAAGCATCTGGTATGGATATAGCAATTTTGACGAGTATGAGTACCATACGAGTAATACAGTAAGAGTCAATATCCGTGCTCGGGCTGAAGGAAAATCTTCCTCAGGGCGTCCTGTGATAGAGACAGAGTGCAACGCGTCACACTCTGAAAGCCACGCCCACCGGAGGGGAAAACAATCGGCGGCACAATTTAAAATACACTGTCCAGTAGTTCGCTTAAAACATTATTTCAACATGTCAGATGATTATTTTAACACACTAGCTGTACCGGAGAAAAAACGGTACAATGAAAAACTCACATATGTGGGTCTTTCTCATTGTCCCTTCTGTTTGCCTTTATTTTCATGGAGAAATTATCCCACTGAATGGCCGGAGGTGACATACATTGATATTTACAACTACCTGATCAAGTCCCCCAGTAAAATCATCATTTAACCTGACAGCGATAAAAAGTTAGGCTACATCCACACTACTACATCATCATTTTAAAATAGCTTTTTATAACCCAAACGTTTAAAATCTGCCCCACTTTATGGGGTTATGGGGTAAAAACTTGATTCGTAACAGAAGCGGTGCTTGTGTGACAAGACAGGGTTGCAACAAGCCCGCATCGCGTTTCTCATTCTCACCATTTCTTCACCGGGTCAGGTTTTTTTCCTGTCGGCTCGCTCTTCTTACTTTTGTGTAATACAAATTAAGCTGTAAATAAAAATATATTGAGGCTTACAATAAATATAGCAACTTCTGACCAACCCATATCAATTTCAGGCTTAAAAATACAACTTTCGTATAAACCACGCCCACTTCTGGTTTAAGTCCCGCCCCTTCCAAGTACGAATATGGATACAGATCATATAGATGGTTGAACAGATACGGATTAGGATACGGATAGTGGTGTACTCACTCATCCCTATTGGTTTTCCATTTTGAAGACCCCATCCTTCCAGAAGAGAACAGAGAACAGAAATGAGAGCAGCAACAGAAAGTTCATACTAACATGAAGTTCTCAGTGACAGGAAGTTCACAGTAACGGGAGTGTTCTGAAATCACTCTCTAGGCAGAAAAGAGTCCATTTTACAACATAAGTAATAAATAATGTAAGTCTTGCCTTAATTACTGTTGATATGGAAATTTGTTAATATTGAACTGCGAGTAGAGTAGATATATTTCAAGACATTTATCTTCAAAAAATTAAAAACATGTTTCCATGTATAAACAGTTCACTGCAAGGGTCATGAAGAGTGTCTTTTGTCCTTTAGGTCTAAGTAAACTATTAAGTGTAATCCTGACAGGTTGGCCTTCTTGCATTGAGCGTGTGTTTGTTTCGGGAGAGAGAGGGGAATGACCTACAGCATTGGTCCTGAGCCAGAACCAAATCACTGAACCACCAGTGCAGCTGAGCTGAGGTGAATTTAAATCAGGTAAAAGTAGCGCTAACCTAGTGCTGAGACCCTTGTTGCTTGTAGAGGAGGACGCCCATTGTGGAGGAAAAAAGAAGATTGAATGAAGGGTGACGTGGTTATGTTCACGCTTTCAACATAAAGTTGCATAAAGTCACGCAAAAGCAGACACTGATCAGTAAGATCGCCAGGGGATGTCATGCTGAGATGTAAAAAGTGGGGAACTGATGGAGTCTGTGGTTATCATTGCGTTATTATTCCTGTGGAACATGCGAAACTTATCCCATCATGAATGGACTGATCCTGACAACAGTAGCACGGCTCTCATCACATTCATGGCATAGTGGGAAATGTATGATCAATAACAGGAAAAGTGAACATGACACAGAGAACTGGCCTGAAATGTCTGAGAAGCTGCCACGACAAGGAAAGAAAGTCGAAAGGAGCTTCACTGCTTCTTTTCTTATGTTCCTCAGCATAGGAAACACTGGGCTTTCCTTTATCTTGCCACCGTTCCTTGAAGTCTGTTTTATTATCACACAGTTAACCCACTGTTTAAGTACAGTAGTAACTCTTCACCACTGGCCATGTGTTAAGTTGATAGAAAAGGTCATTTGGCCATGTGGTAAGGGTTAGAGAAGAGCTCATCCACTCTGTATGGGTGATTTCAGTAGAAGATCAGGAGCTGCACTGATGCATGATGGGATCAGAGGGTTTTCTGTGAAACAAAATCTGTGTGAGAGCAGATTGACCTGTAGAGCTCAGATTTCATAAGTCATCAGTTGTTCCAAATGATGGAGCAGCTGACAAATCAGTTGGTATGAACTGCGGTCTGTGATCTATTCAGAGACAATGTCATGAGAAAACAGATGCCATATCAGTGGAAACTGTCTATTTTTATGCACTGTGTTTGAGTCATTTCTTCCTTCAGCTGCCTTCATTGCTACTGATATAAATACACACGTACATACCATAAAAAATCCCCCACTCGCCTGTCTCGGTGTGGCAGTAGCAATAGTATGTAGGGCTGTATTCACTTCCTTGGATAGACTTTCAGCTTGGTGCTGCTGTTTAATAAGCTGCTCCTGCATTAAGACTGTCTGCATTGTAATGGCTTGGTATTGGCAGTTTGGTACCCAATCTGTAGTGTGGGGACACTATCTCCCCCCTGACACAGCGTCCTGTTTCCACATTGCCAGAGCATTCATGTTGTACTTTGTGTGTGTTTGTGAGTGTGAGACATAACTTGACCTGATCTGAGGTTTGCTGCCCCATCTTCTGCAGGGTGATGAAGGCAGTACGAAGGGGGTAGCCTCGGGCTGTGATAGCCCCCAGCAGCTCCCTCTCCTCTGTGCTCAGAGCTGATAAGAGTTCTGCTGATGAGTCTGAACCAGAAAAGGCGTGGGTTGAGATCTCAGGGGGGGTTCTCCTGGAGTCAGGACTCAAAGACATCTAGCAATCAACAGACAGTAGTGAAAGTGTGAGGATATAGAGACTCTGCTGAGGCAGCCCACACATCAGATTTCTGTAAGACAGCAAGTCAGAGCAGTGTGACCCTGAGACATTTTCAGAAGACTTACACCTGCTAATCCTGCTGAAGCTCTTATAACTACAATGGTATAAGACAGCAGACTTTATGCTCTTTTTTAGAATCCAAATCCTTGAAAACATTTTGGAAATGTGAGTAAAAAAATTGTTGGTGAGGATAGATTTCCTCTGTCTCCAGTTGAGACATCACTAATTTTCATAAAAACAGGTTAGAGGGCAGAGGTGTTAAACCTTCACAGACAAAACCAAAACACATTGTGAAGTAAGGATTCATGAACCCTGGCAATTTCTGGCTTCTGTGAGGAGATTTAAACCTATCTAAATGTATTTGTCATCTATTATAGCATGGTTCAGATGGCCTGAGCTCTAGAGAGTATTCATAATCAGAGTTAGGGCTATCTTTACTGCACAATGTGTAATATTATATCTCAGATACACTACAAACTCCTAGTCATGAGGTTACGAGGATGACACAGCATAAGGCTGAGTATAGGGATTAGTTGCAGTGCTTTATCGTTTAATTTACATCATCATGAGATGTTTTTCATTGTCATTAATTGTAGTCAGTTGTTTCTGTACTTTGATACGCTATCAAGGAGGTTAATGTGCAGCATAGAAGTCACTATAATTCATACTTTCAGCTGCTTTTCAGCTTCATCTCATTTCTAACACATGATGCTATATTTCCAGCTCTTGTACAGAGATAGGTCCTTTATCAGCTGTTTTTAACCATGGCCACTGTGAGAATGGAAGGAGTCCCACTGATCTCAACACTTGAAATCCCTTACCATACATTTTGTTCTATGGTTGGTAGTGTTGTGGAGCCTGTGAATAGTATTGGCTCTGGTGGTGGGGGTCCGGGTTCCTGAGGGTCTGTGTGAAGAAACATTATGGCATTGGCTATGTGCAGTGACATCATGTTGTGTGGATGTCTGTAGCACAGAGCAGTGTTGCAGGTTCTTCCTGCGCTGGTGAGGCAGGCTGCTCAGACAGGCTGGAGGGTTGAGGAGGTTTGGGACAAAGGCTTTGTGTTGAACACGCTGATGTGATGCAGTGAGACATTCTGGACTTGAGCGGCCTGTTAGAGACATAGCTGTGTGGGCTTTCTGTGTAGCCCTCCCTCCTTTGTCTTCAGATCCTGAAACTGTGAACCTTGTATGCAGGACAGCAGCGTTGAGACTATATGAGCACTGCCGAGGATTGGGCTTTAAGGAATCTGAGCTGTGGCAGCTCGCCAGGCGTCTCTGTTGAGGGCTGCTGAACATCATCCAGTATGGGGGACAAGATGGTAGCAGTCCTGATGAAGAGGAGGAGAGCTGAGGCTGGTGCTGGCTGATGAAGCCGTTCTGCAGCCCTGTTAGTACCCAGTTCTCCAGACTGAACTCATACTGTCACATGCAGAAACCAGATGTTAATAACCGGAGTAAATCACGCTGAGATTAGGTAGTGTCTAGAGACAAAAAAGGAAACACACTCACTTCTGTCCCCTGAAGGATGGTGAAATAATCAGGGACATTGAGTCTGAAGTCTCCTCTGACTTCTTGTAGGATTGGCATTTTTAAAGGGACATCTTCCATACTGCTATATCGAAAGACAAACATAAACACATACATTTTAATTTAAAGGCAGAGTCTACACAACTTCTGGGCTATATCACCATTAAACCACTCTGAATGTGTATTAGACTTAAAAATAAACTGACTGAGACAACAATAACTATGGTTGAATCAGTGAAGGAAGTTTGAACCTGTTGGAAATGGATCAAACCCACCCCTCTTTGGAGCCACACTACATTATCATACTTTGTTACAGAATGTGGTTCAAAGTTTAAACGGGTCACAGGACTTTGAACTCTGTTGATGGAAACAGCCTTTAGCATAGCTACTACGGTTATTACACAATTGCAGTTCATGTTTTCTGAAAATGTCAGCCCTTCTAAGATTTTAGAATGGTGTCACAGAGTCTATGTGTGTGTATGTGCTTTGTGGGTCTGCCCTTCCCCTCTCTTTCTTGTGGTTTGAGTGCACCTTTTGATCTCCTTGATTAGCTGCACCTGCTTTTAATGACACAGGTACAAGTGTGTAGGAATGACTTTAACAGGTCCAGCAACCTGTTTAAGACGACACTGCACCCCCCCCCCCCAACCCAGGTTTTAATTCTATCTTCTCCGATTCTGAGAAATCTGTGGTGGTTTTGGACATTAGAAGAAGGCTACATTAGCGACAGTTGCCACAGTGAAGACGCCAGCTGAAGCCATAACATGAGCTTTAATCGGCGTTATCATCACCAGTGTTGCCAATTTAGTGTCTTTGTCACTAGATTTAGCTACTGTTTCTGGTGTTAGTGGAAAATGCAATATGTTGTACATACCCTCACAATACAAAAGTGTGTCTTATATGAGCCCTTTGAGAAAACTGGGGGAGCCACGGTAACAATATAATGACATGTAATTTCTCCAAAGCAGAATATGATCGGGGTGACTTTTGAACACAGGAAAGTAAATGGGGTACTCATCCCGGCAACACCACCCGTGGGACTCAAAATTTCCCTGGAATTTTTGTAGTTAATAATTAAGGCTTAATAATTGGATTCCCCACCAGTCAATCAGAACTGATGAAGCCTCTTGTTAGTAGATTCTCGAAAATATTTCACATCTCATCCAAGTCTCATTGGCCTCAATTCAGCTTTCTCACAGAACTTCTCAACTTTCAAAGGAAAAACATATCTCAGCCACTGAGCAGTAATGGCTCTACAGTCAACTCCATATTTGTGTATGTGCATGCTCCTCTGTGTTTCAGATAAATTGTTTTCAATTCAATTTAACCCATTAATTTGTTCCTCAGAAGCCATTCACCCTGTCAGCCTAAGATCTGCTTTTGACCATGATGGTTGTTACAAATTAAATCATTATGGTTTCTTCAAGGTCAAAATTCCACAATATTTGATACTTGTTTTTGGACATCAAATATTTGAAAGATGGTTAATGCAACATTGTATATTAGGCCACAGGTCTGTTAACATGGTAAGACCTTCAAACATTCTGATCTGAGAAAAGCTGGGAGCTAAATCTGATTAGCTTTCTCAGAAATCCTGTCCACCTCTCTTATCTGTGCAGTGTGTTACACAATGAAGGGCAAATTATGTACATGGAATACAACAGTGTGTTGTTATAACTGCAGGATGCTCACTCCTGATAACATAGACATTGCCAGGCACATTGTACGTGTTCATTAAAGAAAATGAAGCTAGGCTTTTAGGTGAGTTCATTCAAATTGTTATAGTCCGTACCATAAGGCAGACAGACTGTGATGATCTAAACTTGTTCAATGTCCCTGCTGTCCTGAGCACAGTAATTACAATATTGGTTCCAGAAAGACTAAAACGCTAGGCACACAGATGGTCCAGAATTTACTTCTGCAGAGAAGACAGATGCTATATAAGCTCATTGTGTGTCTGATCAGCAAATACTCTCATTTATATGCTAATGGTGCAAGAAAAAGACCAGTTCCATGCTGCCCAGTTTTAAGGTAGAGCATGACATCCTCAAAAAAATCCAGAGAACATCTTGGAATAAAAACAATTTAGACCTGCAACTTTATGTTGTGAATTTTGATTTTAATGAATGTAACAGTAAATTATCCAAAATACAGTTTACAGAATCTATAATAATCCTAAACAAAGTTCACTCTAAGCTTCAAAGAAACTTCAAGCTTAAAAGTTATTTTCTTAATGAATAATTTTATACTTAAATTACATTACCTACCTGTGAGCTGTGAGAGCTGTTGTGAGTATTTGAATCTTCTCAGACGTCAAGACAACGAGAATGTAAAGCTTTGCTGATCTGCAGGTTAAATAAAAATGTTTTAAGGAGAACTGTAACCTGTAACACTAATCTATTGACCTGCAGTAAACCCCATCAGCTGATTTACTGTCAAACCACACATACACGGAACCAACAGCACTCTAATCCACTAAGTCTTCCCTTGAAGTCTGTCCCCTTCAACCAATCAATGTGTTCTGAAGCGCTTTGTTTAATCATGGATAGAAATATCATGGTTTAACCCACTGAATAGATAGATGTAGCTAGATCTACTTTATTGTTCCCAAACTGGGATGGAAATTTAAATTGTTAAATGATGAATATGAAAAATTGAGACTGCAGGAACAGAATGAAAGACAATATTATAATAGTGCATTTTTCATTAATGTTATAGTGAGGGTACAGGATATATATAAGATATTCACAACCCATTATAGGTTAAAGTTACAGGCTGAAACCCAATCAAAATTAATAAAAATAATAATTTTAAAAAAGACCACTCAGAGGACAAACATTCTCTTAAATTCCAAGAGCTGTAGCCAAAGTTAATCAAGAATTACCTTTTCTTTCTAATCTTAGGCATATTGACACAAAACTCAAGTTAATCCATGGGGTTCTGTGTTTCATGGAGGAGTTGATGGCTATAGTCACAGCATTTCCTACCTGAGATGTTGCACAGACAACAGAGCATCAACTTCTTTGCATCTTTTCCAGGGTGCTGTTGTTCTGTTTGGACGCCCACATCATGTAAGAAGCGATGCTGGTAGTCAGAATATTGATATTGCAAGGTTTATGATTGAGAACCAAAGGGCAAACAGAGGAAGCTTTATGGTTGGACGTAGTGTTCATAACCAAAGAATTGAAAGCTTGTGGGGAGAACTTAACAGGGTTGTGACAGCATATTTTAAAGACCTTTTCCTTTTCATTGAAATATTGAAATTTTAGACAGCACTAATCATCTTCATGTAAGGGCTCTTCACTACGTCTACCTTTCAAGAACAATATATTTGTGGATGAGTTTGTGACTCAGTTGAACCACCACAGTTTAAAGACTGTGCAAAATAGTTCCCTACTGCAACTCTGGACAGCTGGGATGCACCAACGTCCTCAGCATCAAAGACCACTGCATCACTTGAATATGCATCACCAATTGAATTAAGTCCAACCAATCCCTTAAATGATGATGGAAACCATGTAATAGAACCTTTTCTGACAGCATGTAACCTGCTTGTGCCCCTTAAAGGACAGAAAGGGTAGTGTATAATTTATTATGTGGCATGCTTATACATTATGTTATTTTAATGTTTCAGCATCACAGATGAAGAATAACCCTGATTTTTTTTTACTTATTAAAGAATTTCAATGTACTTTTCTTTTGGTTCTACAGATGTAAGATAAGAATAAAATCACGAGATTTCAGGTCTGGGATGTACATATGCCACATGAGCAAAGAAATTTATTTACTAAAGGGCCACAACATCATGTTGAATGGCACACATTTCCATAACAATGATCAGCAGTTCATAAAATCGCTGGATACACTGACCCTTTTCTCTCGCATAAAACATGCTTATAGGTGGCAGGGCAATCAGATGTTTTTAACCTCTTCATGGTTGTAGTCATTGCAATCTGCAAAATGGAGCAAGCCAGATAAGTGAAGTTGCTTAGAAAAAATGGCCATTTTGGAAAAAGCTTTGGATTTTTAACACAAGGGTCCGCTGTACATCTCCCATTTCAAATAAACATAATTGTAACCAAGATGGCAATTTCTATATAAGGTTCTCATTTTATCTTTTAAATGTTTCTATCTAACCATGCCCACATGGTTGCTGTGCCTAAACCTAAATAAACCTCAAACATGGGACTGTCAAATAGAACAGTGACTTTTTTAATTTACCTGTGGTATATTATAAAATTTTTCATGCAACCTTTACAGGTGCAAAATATGCCATTAATGGTGGCATACAAAATGATGGAATAAGTAGGTACTTATTCAGGGTGATTGACAGACTGATAACAATGCAGAAATAGGAGCCAGATATCTATCAACTTGAAAAAAAAAAAAAAAAAAAAAAGTTTAACAATGCACTTACATTTTCCTTAAGTGTATATTTCTTCATGACAGCAAATACAAAAAAGGTCAGGGAGTAATCCAACGGAAGCACAGTGATTATCAAAAACACAACACAAGCCAGAGCAAACCTTGCTGTGCTAACCACATACCGCCGTACTCCACGCACACACACACACACACACACACACACGTATGTATATACACTACCAGTCAAAAGTTTGGACACACTTTTTCATTCAAATAAATAGGAAAGTGTGTCCAAACTTTTGACTGGCAGTGTGTGTATACACACACACACACACACACACACACAGTGATGATGAATGTGAATAAAAACAGATAGCGGTGCAGTAACTAAATACTGTATAACCAGTAGAGAATCAAAATAAAATCTTACAAACAACAGACAGGAGTTTTTATTGTAATTTTCATTAAAGAGAATAAAGATACAGATTTACCTATCACAAAACCTTTTTTACTGAGGTAACATTAAATGCATGAGCAAAGCTGGAGAAATAAGGCTGCACAGAAACAGATGTTCTGCTCTGAATGGATGGATTGACCGTGGATAGGGCGAAAAGGAAGATGATGGATATATTTTAACAACAATTTGTGTCACGTTATTATTCATTAAATCATTATCTGAACGTTCAAATTGAGTTAATACTTAAGGTCACAGGATGAACTAAGCACCTTCATTCTAGCTGAGGTCTTAGAACAAGGTTATCACAGCTATATTCCAGCTGAGATCTTTTATTAAGTTATTAGTCAGAGCTTTAGTCAGCCACGAGGTTTTGCTCTGAGTTTATTATCTTTCCCACTGTGAGCGGTGTTGGCAGTGAATAAATAATGTCTGCTGAGGATAGAAGCTAGGCCAGCTGAGCCCACCAGTGCATTGACTGCCTCAGGTCTGTGTTTTGGTCATGCCAATAGGCTTCACAGACAAGACTTACTTCAGGTTCTAATGAACAATACATACAGTAAGTCAGAGTCAGTGTTAGTCAGCACCTGCAGCCTCCATAGCGGTGGCCCAGTCCTGGTCTGATGGGGGGCTTGGCAGGACCCAGTTCTGAGGAACGAGAGAGCCATCAGGATTATCTGCTGCAACCACAAACACGTCCCAGTCTTTCCTGAAAAAGGAACACATCAGTCAAGATGCCACCATTCTGAAGGCATCAATAGCCTGTACTGAGTGATAGATATTTGCTCACCAGCAGGTTTTCATCTGTCTGTCTGTCTGTCTCCTACTGCTGCTATTTAAAAAGCTTCAAACAGCATTCATCATTTCCTCATTCATGCTGTTTACAAACTACTGATAATACTGATGAATTCACTTGATGCTGAAATACAACCATTGCTACTGTTGAGTGAGATTTTTAAATGTAGACATCTAAAAGAATGCAGTTTTTAACTTTACTGTTTCCCTGGACTAGAAGAATAACAATAACCCTGAAATAATCTGTGCAAGGGAAGACTATAGAACAACAGTAATAATAATAACTCCTGTGGTCAAATGTTGCATTGAGGCTTTCGGGACTGAATGGGCCTGTTTGCTGATCACATTGTAAAGCTGTAGAAATGAGACTGACCTGATTTGGATTAAAGCATGCAGTGAGTGCTGAGCCAGGCTATAATATTGTCTGAAGGGCTGCAGGGCAGAATCAAACTGAGGCTCAGCTGTGGAGAGAAGAGGCAAAGTAAATAGTCACAATAAATGCACACACTGTCATTTTGTTGTTCAACTAGTTTCACCTCCAAACAGCATGAGATGCCTCTGCAGCTGTCTCTCTCTCTCCTTCTTCACTCGTCTCTCCTGCTCCCTCCTCCTCTCTTCCTCCTGCTCTCCCTCGAGCATCACCATCAGAGCCTTCTCCTCCACAGAGTAAACCACCATCCTCCTCCTCATCACACTTCTCAACTGCTCCAGTCGCTTCATAAATGCCTCGTCACAGTCCTGCTCTATGATGATACCTACACACACACACACACACACACACACACACACACACACACACACACACACACACACACAAACACACACACATATAATTAATTAATTAATTAATGCTGATTGTGTGGAATGGACTGTACAGCATAGTGTTCAGGAGGGTGACTGCTGTAGGGAAGAAGCTGCTCCGGTGCGCCTTCCAGATGGGGGCAGTTCAAAAAGGGAGTGTGTGGGATGAGAGGAGTCTTTTATGATATTCCCTGCCCTCTTCCGAGTTCTGTAGGAGTACAAGTCCTGGAGAGAGGGCAGGGGGGCACCAATGATGCGCTCAGCAGTCCTCACAGTGCGCTGCAGTCTGGTTTTGTCCTTCTTGGTGGCAGCTACAAACCACACAGTGATGGAGGTGCCAAGGACAGACTCAATGACTGCAGTGTAGAACTGCAGCTGCAGCTCCTGAGGAGGTCTGTGATTCCTCAAGGGCCGCAGGAAGTACATCCATTGCTGAGCCTTCTTGAGGATGGAGCTGATGTTCCCTCCCACTTCAGATCCTGAGAGATGGTCGTGCCCAGGAATCTGAAGCTCTCGACTGTAGCCACAGGACAGCTAAGGACTATGAGCAGGGGCAGAGCGTGGGATGTCTCCTAAAGTCCACTATCATCTCCACTGTTTTCGCTGGGTTTAGCTTCAGGTTGTTCTGACTGCACCAGCACACCAACTGGTCCACTTGCTGTAGGTATGCAGACTCGTCGCCATCCTGGATGAGAATGATGACACCGGTTTCATCTGAAAACTTCAGAAGCTTCCCAGAAGGGTCTGTGGAGGTGCAGTCATTTGTGTACAGGGAGAAGAGTAATTGGGAGAGAACACCCCTGGGTGGCGCCAGTGCTGATGGTCCTGGTGTCTGAGGTGAACTGTCCCAGCCTTACCGGCTGGCTTCTGTCAGTCAGGAAGCTGAAGATCCACAGACAGAAGGCAGGTGGCACAGTGAGTTGACAATTTGGAGCCGAGGGTCTGGGGGGCGATGGTGTTGAATGCCAAGCTGACATGAACAAACAGGATCCACACATATGTCCTGGGACGATCCAGGTGGTGCTGGAGGTAATGTAGTCCCATGTTGACTGCATCATCCACAGACCTGTTTGCCCGGAGGTCCAGCAGGTCACTTGTGAGGGACTTCAGGTGGGCCAACACCATAATTTAAAACCCTTATCCTAATATACAAAGCTCTCAATGAACAAGCTCCATTGTATCTCAGAGAGTTCATAGTTTCTTACTGTCCCAGTAGGACGCTTCGCTCTCTAGATGAAGGCTTATTTGTTGTTCCTAGAGTCTCCAAGAGTAAATAATGATTCAAATCTTTCAGCTATCAGACTCCTCTTCTATGGAACCAACTCCCAGTATCAGTCCGGGGAGCAGACTTTTTCGTAGCTTTCAAGATCAGGCTTAAAACCTTCCTCTATGACAAAGCCTATAGTTAAAAAGTTAAAGTTTAATTAACTCTTTAGTTATCCTGTTTTAGGCTTAAACTGCTTGGGGATGAACAGGTATATCGCACTATTACGTTACAAACTTGTTGATTGTGTTTTTCCCTTATTTCGTCACAGTGCAAGTGGTGAATCATCTCTGCTCCATGTTCCTGTTAAACACCTGCTGCTGCATTAGCTACCAGTAGTTATCATTAAACACATTTAATCATTTCCATTGTGATTTCTTCTTACTTATTTATATTTACTTTCTGTTGATATTTACAAATGTACATTTAGTGGTACCACTCATTAATCCCCTCTTCGATTTTCCTTGCACTTTTATTGTGTTTTCTCTCTCCCTCTTGGAGGGCCACCTTATGGCTTTGAACCCTCTGTTCCCCTGCCTTTCATCTGTCTTCCCCCAGAACATCTCCGGAACACAGTGCCCAACGCTCCGGTCACAATATGTGGTAACCTTCTGCAACTAAGAACCAGACATGACTCCCAGCAGGTGTTACAACACTGTCAACAAGTTCTCGCTTGTGGAGGGATTTGTTGCGTCTCTTTCAATAATTCTATAAAGAGTTTGATCTACGCGTGCTCTATATCAGAATCAGAAATACTTCATTTGTCCCCAGAGGGAAATTCTGCTGTTTGGTAACTTACCTTCCATTAGTTAAAGAGTTGTAAAGTCTGATGGCAGTGGGGCTAAATGATTTTCTGTATCTTTCAATTGTGCATCAGAGATGGATTAAAGGTCCACTGCAGTGGTTTTTCTGATCCACTATGGTGTTACAAAGCAGACGGTCCAACTGCTTTAAGATGGTCTTTGCCTTACTCTGTGTGGTGTGTCCACCACAGTCCAAAGTGAGTTTAATGTGGTTCAAATCACAGAGCCAGCTCTTTCCACAAGTGTGTCCAGCTTCCATTGCATTTTTAATGTTTTACTTAAGTGTAAAGAGCCTTGAAGTAACTTTGTTCTGATTTGGTGCAATAAAAATAAATTTGATTTGATTTATTCTTTGTTATTCTGTTATGGACTCAGGTGTTCAGATGAAAGCCTTTTCTAACTGTTGAGTTTCAATTGATGCCAGTGAACGGAGATCAAGCATCAGATATAAAACCCCTCCAACATCAGTCTAAACTTAAGACTTTGTCAAAGCAGAGATGAATTGTGCCTTAACATGCAGCAGAGCTCCACTGTAATTTCCTGTCATCAGTGAATCAAGCACCCCTAACATTCAGAGATACTATGGGAGACATTTGGCACAACATTTTACTTTTGTTTCTGCATCACCTTAACTGGAAGCCAGCCTATGGTGAGACAAGGGTCCAAAGGTCACCTCACCTTTTCGGGATGCTGCCTCTTTCCTCAGCCTGCGTAGTTTCTCCAGAGATCTCAGCACATCGTGCATCCTCTTTACGTCAGCCTGTTTCTTCTTCACCTCACAGAGAACTGAGTCTGCAGCCAGCTTGAGCTCCTGTTCCTGATGCACAAACACATGCAGTCCTCATGAGCCATCATTTCGCTCATCCTCTTTGAGTAGTTCATCTTGGTTTACTCCAGGACAACATGGAGAGAAAAAAAAGACGTGAGGAAATTACTTTAATGTAACAAAGAGACAATAATCAACGGTCCAGTTTTGTCACAAACTTCACCAATCAAGAACAGACAGTTAGACAGGTGGACACTGTCAGCAGTATATTGTTGATTACAATGAATCATGACTTACCATTATGAATCATAATTTCAGTGATTGGTCCAGAGACCTATAGGGTGCTGAGGGTCTAATCGGGTTTTCTAACCCAATAATCATCTGAGACCAATACTAAGTATTCTGTAATCTTACCCTCTGCCTCTCCTCTACTTCCTGGATTTTCTTCATTCTCCAAGTGTCTATAGCAGCCTCTCTGTCAGAGATGTGGTCTTGTCCGTGCTGCTCTTCCAGCCGCAGTAAGCGCCTGGCTCTTAGCCTCCGGGCCCTCGTCTTCCCCACACAACTCACTTTAGCTCTGAGTTCATTTAAAAGCTCTCCGTCGTGTAGGATCATCACTTTGTGCTGGAGCTCCCGCCTAATGAGTAGAGCAGTGTGGTAGGACCCTACCCACATTCTGCCATTTTCCACACTACGCTTCAAAGTGTGGCAGGAATCCTCCAGCACAGAGAGGAGCTCAGCTACCCGATATGCAGTCTGTCTCAAGTCGGAGACACAACTGTGGTGATTCTGGTTC
Source organism: Remorina albescens (assembly GCA_034769265.1). NCBI lineage: Eukaryota > Metazoa > Chordata > Actinopteri > Carangiformes > Echeneidae > Remorina > Remorina albescens. Next base: position 1,301,420 of record CM068479.1, read on the forward strand.
TGCTGCTGAGTCACTTTGCTCCGGGTCTGTAAGAACCGTTTGAGCCATACGGTGTCTTGCTGCCTATGTGTAGTGGCTTCATTTGTTCCGACCATTCGGTAATCACGATTCAAGGGAGGAAGAGGTGGCGGGCCACTGAATGGTGTCCTGGCCTCACGATAATCATCATATTCTTTCTGCCTGTTCTCACCGGAATCTAACACCGGCTGGAAGTCATACTGTGGACCGGCTTTAAATTGTGGGAGCCTACCACATATGGTGACAGGATCGTCGGGCTTTTTGTTCCGGAGGTGTCCTGGAGGAAGACCGATGGGAGGCGGTGGAACAGACGGGTCAAAGCCATACCGTGGTCCTCCAAAACATCCTCCGCTGGGAGACGCCGCATGAAAACTGAAATCGTGGGCTCGATGACCGACATATCCCGGTGAAGGAATCCAGCGAGGAACAACGTGATCTGATGGTGGAGGAGTCCAGTGTTTCGGCAGGGGAGCCGCGCTGCTTGGCGGTTTTCTTTTGGCTGTATGCGCAGTCTTCGGAGACTCGCCAGGATAGTCGGGATTCCGCGGCTTCTCTGGCGGTGCCTGATGTGGATGGGAGTCCATTTGGCTTCACCAAATCCTTCTTCTTCACCGCAGCCGTGTCAGTCGCTAAACAGCTTTGTTTCTCTTCTTCTTGGTATTTTATGGCGGTTGGCAAACAATGTTATGGTGCATTGCCGCCACCGCCTGGTATGGAGTGTGGATCGGGAATCTAACTTCATTGTACTAACTTATCTTATTCTTATATATATATATATATATATATATATATATAAAAGGGGGGGTTAGACAAATAAATAAAACAAAGTTATATTATCTTTATCAAATTCGTTCTCCTGAGAGAGTGTAACAGTGCGTCATAACATTTCTCACTTGAACTTCTATGTAAAATATCTCTTCAATCCAATCTCAACTTCATTTCTGTGAGGTTCAAAATTTGTTCATTTCTCTCACCATCGTACTTTGGACAATAGAGTACAACATGTTCTATGGTTTCCTGTTGGTCACAAGAGTCACAGTTTCCTGAAATATGTTTCTTTGTTTTGGAGACTGTGCTGTTAAGTCCTGAGTGACCAAATCGTAATCTTGATATCACGGTTTCTTCTCTGTGGGATCTTGCTGTCTTTCTCATTGTCTTTGAATTCTATAGAACCATCTGCCTGTTCTTTCTTCTTCCCATTCCTTTTTCTACCTTTCTTTTAACTTGTGCTTAATTTTGGTCTTCATTTCTGTTTTACTAAAAGGAACTTGTATGTCAGTGTGATTAATTCTAGTTGCTTCTTTTGCCCACCTGTCAGCTGTTTCATTTCCACTTATTCCTACATGAGCTGGTATCCATACTAATGTTATGCTCAGTCCTATCATTTGAATTCTGAATATTGTTTGTTGTATTTCCAGTAAAATATCTTTTCTGCCGCCTGAATGTCCATATTTTATGCTCCTCAAAGATGAGCTGGAGTCAGAGCATATTACTGTTTTCCAAGGTCTCACCTCTTCAACCCACTGGACTGCTAATAATAAAGCCATCATCTCTCCTGTATACACAGATAATTCGTCACTGATTCTCTTGCAACTTTTAATGTTAAACTCTGGAATTATGAATGAAATGCCCATTCTGTTGTTTGAACTTTTCGATGCCTCCGTACATATTTGAATGTAATCATAATAGTTACTTCCTATATAATCTTTTATCAACTGTGGGTGTAAAATTAATCCCTTATCTTTATGCTTTTTGTTTAACAGTGTGAAGTCCATGCTAGTTTCAGGAAGTATCCAAAGCTGTGTCACTGAGAGTGGAACTGTTGGACTGATGTTTTTTATATCAAGTTCTTTTGCTTTTTTTTTCCTATTGTCCACCCAAAGTTTTTTGTTTCTCTCCTCTCCTTTTCCCAACAGGGATTCAGTCTGTCTTGCTTTAGATGATCCTCATTATGTCCTTTTAAATTAACCCAGTGTAACGCTGGTGTAGTGCTAACATTAGTTATTTCATCTATATATATATAGGGTGTAGCGTGGGTAAGCACAGCACGTGGACAACTTCTTCAGATGGGAATTCTTGTGTGAACTTTTAATCTCCGTTTAGAAAAGTAGGACTCACTCAACATCCCTGCACACCAAAACCTAGCACACCTCCCTGGGTGGCATACCACTCCGCCAACACCTAACAAACACTGAAGATACAGTTCCTCATCTATCAAGAAATACAAACACATTCATCAACCAATGACCATCAATCCCACATAATACAATTACTACCAAAATAAAATTATATTTCCAATAATTCCCCACACAAATTAAATTTCATTTTACATAAGTAACTTATAGCTAGCTGTACTCTCCTTAATTCTAAAGGCATTTCTCCCTTTTCTACTTGCAAAGCAGAAGTCAGGGTTGTCCTATCTGCACCTGTACACAATCTTAAAGCCTGATATTTAATATTGTCCAGCTTTTTTAAAATGTGCCCCCATTCACTTCCAACAAGACATCTCATAACATTTAAAACTTTCTTACACTTGTCAATTACTTTCTAAATATGCACCGTCCATGTTATTTTCTCATCTAGCCACAATCCTACAAATTTAAATTGTTTCACTCTTTCAAGTTCTTGATGATATAATTTCAGTTTCATGTTACTGTCAACTCTTTTTCTTGTAAAGAACATTGTATTTTCTTTACTTAGAATTTAAATCCCCACCTCAACAACCATTCTTCTATTTTAACCATAGCCGCTTGTTCTTCTATATTCCCACATCTCTTCTAAATTGCCCCATTATCTGCAAAAAGAGAAAATCCCATCCCCTTCTCTAAACTCAGGAAGACATAATTTATCATGATAGAGAATAACAAAGGACTTACTATGCTGCCTTGAGGCGTTCCATTTTCTACGACAAAATTTCTTGAGAAACTCTTACCTATCCTTACATGGATTGACCTTGAAAATAAAAAGTCCTTGATCCACCTATACATTGGGCCAGTGACCCCCAATTTACTCAATTTAATTGACAATCCTTCTTTCCACATCATATCACACACCTTTTCTATATCAAAAAGGACAGCCACAACACTTTCCCTACTAATTTGAGCTTTCCTTATTTCATGTTCAAGACATAAAGCTGGGTCCATAATATTTTTGACTTTCCTAAATCTGCTCTGATATCTTGCTACATACCCTTTGCTTCCTATAAAATATGCTAATCTTTCATTTATCATCCTCTCCATCACTTTGCAAATATTAGATGCTAGAGCAATAGGCCTATAATTTCCTGGGTTTGCTTTTCCTGGTTTAGGTATTGGTACAACCACTGCCTCTTTCCATATTTGTGGTAATTTACCCTTCTCCCACACTTTGTTACTTAATTCCAATAAGATGCTCTTAGATGATTCATTGAGCTGATTTATCATAATATAACATACCTGATCTTTTCCTGGTGAACGTCGTTTTCTTCTTCCTCTGCTTTTCATTAATTGCAGCTGGCTTCTAACTTTGAGGTGATTTACCGCCCCCTTCTGGAGCGGAATCTTCTGATTAAACTCTCATTTTTGTGTCATGTTTTGTGTCATGTTAAGAAACTTCCTGGTGAAAAATTACCATTCCAATAAGACTCATCATAAAAACTATAATAACAGCTTCCGGGTTGGCTCATAGAGTAGCCAGACGCATAGTGAGATAGCGCTCCCAGGCAAACCGCAATTTACACCCAAACTAACGCAAAATTCAGTATTGTCTTATTAGAAAGATAGATGGATTGGGGAAGAACACTTAGAAGGCAAAAAGCCAAGGAAAGAGAGCCTACAAAACAAAAACACGACGACAGCCAGAGACAGCAGCGGTAAAGTTGATCAGGTCGGCATGGCACCTGCAGATATAATTAAGGCGATTAACGATCTCAAAACCGACCTAAAAGGCGATGACAACACTTGCGACAAGATATCACTCATCTTGGACAAGAAGTCAACGGCAAACTTGATATGCTCGGGGCAGAAGTACGTAACCTAACCGACTGAGTGGAAGAAGCAGAGTCGAGGGTGGAGATGGTTGAGAGATAGGCGACTGAAACGACCGAGGCACTGAGCACCTGCCTGAAACAGCAAAAAGCCATGCAACATAAATTGAATGACCTGGAGTCACGCTCCAGATGCAATAACATCTGCATTTTCGGAGTGGCAGAAGGAGAAGAGGGAAAAGACTCTGTGCCGGAGTTTATCGAGGCGCTCATCCGGAACAAGCTGCCGGTCCCGGTCAGCATGGAGTTAAACATACCACGCGCACACAGATCCGGACCTCAGAGGCGTGCTTCAGATAAACCCCCGAGAGCATTAATAATCAATTTCCAGGAATTCGCAACCAAAGAGTGGGTCTTAGTGGAGGCGCGGAAGAAAACAAAAAAGGAAAGAATTCAGCTGAATAACAAAACTCTTTATTTTGACCATGATTACACTGCCGAGGTGGTCAAGAAACGCAAAAAATACAACGGGATCAAAAAGGCTCTGAAAGTGAAAGGAGTCCGCTTCCAAACACCGTACGTAAACATGCGCATCCACTGGGAGACGGGAGCCCGACTTTACTACAGCGCTGAGGAGGCAAGAGGGGAGCTGAGGAGACGTGGAATCACAGTGGAGGAGGCGACGCCGGCTGAGGGAGAGACTAATTGGGGAGCGCGTGTGGTATCTTGAGATGCCGATGTGAAGAAGAGATCACCGCTGACACGTCTTTTCTTATAGTCAAAAAGAAGTTTATTGACAATAAAAGGAACAGTGCCAAAAATGCCGAATCCTGGAGCCTCTCTGACAATGTGAGATCTCCTCGCCTCTGTCTCCCAAACCCCTATATTTATAGGTCTTATCTGTCTTTGAAATTGACACTTCTTCCAAACAAGAATCCTCCAACCAGATGGTATAGTTATCCTCTGGTCACAGGTCTCTGGCCTTTGACCTTTTAGGAGCCAGGATAAACCTCCTCATCCTGTCTCTATGTTATCTCAGCCATACCATGTCCATCAGGAGGGCAGATGGGTGCCAGTTTGACCCTCAAGGCAGATTCCTTTAGTTCATCCTACAATGGGTCATATAGAAACCTTTGACTAGGCCTTAATGGACATCCTTACTTGACATAAGAGTATAACAAAGAAAAGAACAGAACATACAACAATTTAGATATTGAAATAAAGAGAATTAGGTGAAAAATACACTACACGCGTTTAGGAGAGCTGCTGGGCTCCTGGCAGAAGGTTACAGGGCATCGGGAGGCGGAGGACGACGTCACCCAGAGAGCACGGTATAAACTCCAGAGTTTCCAGAGCGTCCATACTGCTCACAGAGTTAATCCCAAGAGCAAAGGAGGTAAAATAAAGAATTAAAAATCATCACAGACTGGTAAGATTACTGCAACCACAAGGCTGAAATGCAAGAACTGAGCTGAACTAATATTAGGCTTTATATAGGCTTAATTGTCAATAAATGTCTGGGAGCGACGACCTAATTTTCAGTAGTTTATGTTGGACTTTAGGATGGTAGGGCTAGTTCCTTCAAATGGCCTAGCCACCCAATGTATAGGGCCCTGTCTTAGTGATAGGCTTTACCCTAGACCCACCAACAGGGTCTCAGTGAGGAGTTACCTCCTCCCAGTTTGGAGGTCTATTTTTTATTATGTGCAGTTGACCTTGTTCTGTCATTTTTCTTGTTTCACTGTGTTATTTGGGGGAAAACACTATTACAAAACCATTTACAGTTTTCTACGCTTGAGTGATAATGTCACATAATCTGAAAATAGCTTCTCTGAATGTCAATGGCCTGAGCAACCCGGTCAAGAGTAGTAGAGTCCTAGCGAAAATGAGGAAAGATGAGTCCAATGTGGTATTTTTACAAGAGACACACATGTCAAAACCTGAACATGAGAAACTAAGAAAGTTCGGATACTCCAATACATATTATAGTTCATGTAAAAATAGTAGAAAGAGAGGGGTGGTGATAATGATATCTAATTCATTAAACTTTGAGATGATTAAAGAAAAAAAAGATGATGAAGGTAGATATATACTAATCCAGGGCAGGATGGATAATGTTTTGGTCACATTTGTAATGTCTATGCTCCTCCAGAGAGTGACAGATCTTTTTTCAAAAGATTATTTGATTTTATTAATTTTGAGAGTGAGGGAATCCTTGTATGTTCAGGAGATTGGAACACAGTTTTAAACTACAAACTAGATACAACAAGCACAAGCAGACACAGTTCCCCAAAATCAAAAGACCTAAATATTCTGATAAGAGAGGCAGGTTTATTTGATGTATGGAGAAGTGCCCATTTAAGGGATAAAGAATTCACCCACTACTCAGCCACACACAGAGTTCACTCTAGGTTGGATTTTTTCCTGATGAATACTATAGATAGACATAGAGTACATGAGTGCACAATCGGAACAGCAGATCTGATCATAACATAGTATATCTAAATATACATTTAAGCAGCAAGCCAAGGAATACGCTATGGAGGCTGAATATTGCAATTTTAAATAATAAATCCATAGTGGAAGAAATTAAAAAAGAAATTAGTGAATGTATAAATGATAATAAGGATGACCAGGTTGATCCAACAATTATCTGGGATACGGTCAAAGTAGTTATGAGAGGGAAACTAATATCAAGAACAACTCACTTAAGGAAAATCCGGAGATCAAAATATGATAAATTAGAGAAGGAATTGGAAAAACTTGAGAAACAACAACCCAAAAATGACAATAAAGACATAATAGGGAACCAGATAAAAGAAATAAAGAAACAAATAGAAAACTTAGTTAACGACGAAATAGAAAATGAACTGAGATTCACAAAACAAACTTTCTACGAATCAGGCCCAAGGGCAACACGAATACTAGCGAGGCGTCTTCGGACGCAACAAATAACTAATTCAATACATAAGAGGGCTGTACTACGAAGCGAGATTAGTGCGTTAGCGAGGTATGTTGAGCCTAAAGCCAGACTTTTCCGTGTCACGAAGGTCGCTCTCTTTAAAGCTGGCTATGTCACCGTGGTAACTTATGCTGCGAACATAACTTGGTCCGGACCAGTTTTTGTTCTGACTTTCAGCTTAAAGTCGGTAATAAAAAGCGCCGCCCTTTCACTGATCATCCTCCTTGAACGTGGCCTCACCGTTTTTGGAAAATCCAGTGGATTTAGGTACCCGAATTATTAGAGGTGCTCTTCGGAGGGAGAGAGTTTTTCCAGACTGGAGTGATCTGTTGGCGTTTTCTGACGATATTCTCTGAGTGATACAGATTCTCAGCTGAGGGAATATGTTACATATGCAATCTTGTTGAACCATATAAGTAATGCGACCAAATGAATCCATGCACTTACAGTAACGCAGCCATCAGCAGCACCTTTTCACCCAATAAAAAAACAAAACAAAACACCAATCACAGCATGTGTTTAATTATTTATTAAAGTTCTGCTTTTTCTGGGAAAAGAAAAATTCATAAGTATACAGTGTCAATCATGCTTAACAAAAAAATTTAAAGTACCATTTACTGCAGTACATTTTTCTCATACTCCAGTTTTAGTTTCTTGATTTCCAGCTCAAGAAACTAAAACATAGGACTGCTAGAAATTATGAAACACTTACCCCTTGTTTTTTTGTGGGCCTAAAGGTGGAGGCCACAGGCTGAGGGGAGGGTTGCACAATGTCCTCTCCCTGTGACATCAATGAGCAAGAAACTTAATTATTTTTAATTTAAAAAGATGAATTTAAATTTTAAATTAAATTCTTATTTAGATAATTAAGATATCTACCCCCAAAGGTACCTCTGAATACACTGAATGTGTCTCCTCATCACTGATCTCCACCTTTGGAATAGTTTAAGAGAAATAATAAAGTGGATTCAACACAGCAAACAAAGATAAGAGTACATGACAACTTTGACAGTTACCTCTGTGTGGGGACCAGCAAGGGTATGTGTTGGCAGCTTGAGCAACACTACAGTGTCTCCTTCAACTGGAAATTAGATTAACACTTTTCTCATCTGAGAAACAACAAATATGCATTTAGTATTTTACCACCGAAGCACTTATACATACCCTGGACAAAGAATTGCTGCTGGGAGCTGCCAGCAGCAGGTCTGATTGAATACCCCCTTGTACCCCCTCCATGATCAGCCACCCTTCATCTTTTGCAAGGGCCAGCTCCTCTGAGGCTGTGTAATCTGCTGGAGCGGGCCCCCCTCAAATCATTCTCCTCTCATTTTTCTTCTTGTTTCCTTCTGATAATTTTAAGACTTAATATGTTACGCAGTGTATCATCCACATTACACTAAAAGAGTGATGAATGCACAGCAAATACTACTTTGGATTATATTTTTGTGCTTGGTCTGGATTTGCTGCCAAGACCGTTTTGTACTGCTGGCACTATAACCAAGAGAACACCAATTAGAAAATTGAACAAATCAAATGAATTTCACTTTGATTTGGCCCTAATCTGAGTGATTTCCATATATCCTTCATTGTGAAACAATGTCAGGGAGGGAATTAAAGTTATATAGTGATATATAATATTATATTATATGATATTACATAGGCTATGTTAACTTACGCATTTAAACGATCTGCATTTTTTTTTCCAGACTTCCTCTTTTGTCTTGTTTGGAGCAACAGTGTTGCTTTTAGCTGTTATTATTGGTCTGAACTCTTCATAGCCCTCCATTATCATAATCTGCTCCTATGGCTGAATTATGCGCCACGTAATCGGTCCAATTTTCTGCGGAAATAGCGTCAAATGACGCTTAAGCGCCCCTTTTTATGTGAACGCGCGCAGAGACTGATGAGTTAAGCCTGGGTCGACAAATCAAGTTGATAACCACCGTCTTGATACTCGTTATCTGTGGTTGGAGCTTTCGGCTTTGCCGAGCCAGCTCACCCAAAGAAAGCCCGGCTCTGTTGAGCTTCCTTCGTAGTACACCCCTAAGATCAGGGACCCTCCGACAAATACTTTAAAATATGATCCACAAGAAATTCAAAGAATCTTAAAAACTATTATGAAACCTTATATTCACAGCCTGAGAAGGCTGACGAAGAGAAAATAAAACAATTTCTGATCTCGCTGGACCTCCCGTCAATAGGTTCAGAGCAAAATAGTTATTTGACTGCCCCGATTACAAAAGACGAATTGGATAAAGCCATAGGCAGACTGGCAACCAATAAGAGCCCTGGCAGTGACGGCTACCCAAATGAACGGTACAAAAAATTTTAAGAAGTACTTGCCCCGGTTTTATTGGAATCATTTAATTGGACGCTTGAGAAAGCTATAGCCCCACCATCTTGGAGGGATGCTGTGATATCTGTTATTCCCAAAGAAGGGAAAAATAAAGAATACTGTGAGTCATACCACCCAATATCAATTTTAAACGTAGATTATAAACTATTCACATCTATTATCACTAAACAACTGGAACATTTTCTACGTGACCTGATACACGAAGACCAGACAGGTTTTGTAAAAGGACGCCAAACACAGGATAACATCAGGCGCACCCTTCATATTATAGACCACGTCAATGAACACCACACAAGTGCTGCCCTGATCAGCTTAGACGCCGAAAAAGCGTTTGACAGGGTCAGCTGGGACTTTTTATATAAAGTACTAGAGAGGATGGGATTCAATGATAAATTCATTAAATGCATAAAGGCATTGTATACTGACCCATCAGCCAGAGTTAAAATTAATGGGCACCAAACAGATACTTTTAAACTGTACATAGGGACACGTCAAGGTTGCTGTGCTAGTCCCGCCCTCTTTGCGATTTTCATAGAGCCGCTGGCTCAGAGGGTTAGACAAGAGGGTGAGTTGACAGGAATCACGATAGCAACAGACGAACATAAGATAGGACTATTTGCTGACGATATAATTACCTTCCTCCAAGACCCAAATACAACGTTTACAAAATTAGTAACGATAATGGAAGAGTATGGATTGATGTCAGGCTATAAATTGAATATGTCAAAAACTCAGGTTTTAACTTTTAATTACAAACCAAATAAAGAAATCAGAAAGAGATATAATTTAAATTGGAATGCTAAGTCAATAAAATACTTAAGAGTAATAATAACTCAGGAATTCGACAAAATTTATGAGACAAATTACTAGTTAATAAACGATAAAATTCAAAGAGATGTGGTAAAGTGGTCCACACTAGTAATGGACTTCAGCTCAAGAATTGAGGTGATCAAGATGAATCTCTTGCCTAGGGTACTATACCTCTTTCTTTCACTCCCAGTTAAAGTACCAGATTCACAATTCTTAGCATGGGACAAGCTAATATCCAGGTTCATCTGGGTGGGAGCCAGGCCTAGGATAAGACTCAAGACCCTTAAGTTAGACAGAGAAAATGGAGGATTGAGAATACTACTATGCTGCTCAGTTAAGATACATAGTATATTGGTGCTCTCTGAGTTATCAAGCCAGATGGAAGGACATTGAGATGAGCCTAGGTCGGGCCCCTGCACAGTCAAGGCTAAGTGGTAAAGAACATATTGATCTCAAGGGTGAAAACTCAATTATGAGAGAAACATTTGAGATATGGTATGATGTGGTTAAAAAATACAAGTTAACAGGAGACAGTAAGCTGTTGATGTGGCCCTCTCACATGCCCAGGTTCAGACCAGGAGCATTAGACAAGACTTTTGAGAAGTGGAGAGACAAAGGAATAACAGCTACATGTACACTTGTTGATAACCAACATTTTAAATCATTCAGACAACTCAAAAATGAATTTGGACTGGAAAATGGAGATTTATACAGATACCTTCAATTAAGACACTTTTACAAGACGGAAATTAAGAAGGAAATCTCATTGGAAGGGAATGACGTGATACAGGTGTTGGCAGGTGCGTACAAGAAAACTCCCTCGAGAATCATCTCTAAACTGTATAGAGGTTTATTGAAGCAGCAGGGAAGAAACACAATGTATATTAAAGTGAAATGGGAAAAAGAATTTAATATTGAGTTGTCAGAGAGTGATTGGCAGTCCATGTATAAGACCCAACACACATGAACAAGCTCTAAAAGATGGAGAGAGTTCGGTTGGAAGAATTTAACACGTTTTTTTATTACTCCAAAAATTAAAAATAAACAATTGGGCCAACAACAATACTGTTGGAGACAATGTGGGCAACTGAATGCCAATCACTCCCATATTTTTTGGTCACGTATGAAAATACAGACATTTTGGGATGGGGTTCTGAGAGCCATGGGGGAAATTTTTGGATATAGCATTCCTAACGATCCTCGGTGTATATACACTGCTCAAAAAAATAAAGGGAACACTTAAACAACACAATGTAACTCCAAGTCAGTCACACTTCTGTGAAATCAAACTGTCCACTTAGGAAGCAACACTGATTGACAATCAATTTCACATGCTGTTGTGCAAATGGAATAGACAACAGGTGGAAATTATAGGCAATTAGCAAGACACCCCCAATAAAGGAGTGGTTCTGCAGGTGGTGACCACAGACCACTTCTCAGTTCCTATGCTTTCTGGCTTATGTTTTGGTCACTTTTGAATGCTGGTGGTGCTTTCACTCTAGTGGTAGCATGAGACGGAGTCTACAACCCACACAAGTGACTCAGGTAGTGCAGCTCATCCAGGATGGCACACAATACGAGCTGTGGCAAGAAGGTTTGCTGTGTCTGTCAGCGTAGTGTCCAGAGCATGGAGTCGCTACCAGGAGACAGGCCAGTACATCAGGAGACGTGGAGGAGGCTGTAGGAGGCCAACAACCCAGTAGCAGGAATGCTACCTCTGCCTTTGTGCAAGGAGGAACAGGAGGAGCACTGCCAGAGCCCTGCAAAATGACCTCCAGCAGGCCACAAATGTGTATGTGTCTGCTCAAACGGTCAGAAACAGACTCCATGAGGTTGGTATGAGGGCCCGACGTCCACAGGTGGGGTTGTGCTTACAGCCCAACACCATGCAGGATGTTTGGCATTTACCAGAGAACACCAAGATTGGCAAATTCGCCACTGGCGCCCTGTGCTCTTCACAGATGAAAGCAGGTTCACACTGAGTACATGTGACAGACGTGATAGAGTCTGGAGACGCCGTGGAGAACGTTCTGCTGCCTGCAACATCCTCCAGCATGACCGGTTTGGCAGTGGGTCAGTAATGGTGTGGGGTGGCATTTCTTTGGGGGGCCGCACAGCCCTCCATGTGCTCGCCAGAGGTAGCCTGACTGCCATTAGGTACCGAGATGAGATCCTCAGACCCATTGTGAGACCATATGCTGGTCAAAATGGCACCTGTATGTGAGAAAGTAGTTTTTCCCCCCCTGTATTTTTGTGTTTTTGTATTTTTGTACTTTTTCTGTACTGACTGAAAAATAAAATAAAAAAAAAAAACAAAACAACTATAGTAACACATATATTTTCACAACTTGTTGTGTCAGATTTTTTTATAAACTTGTGAAGTTCTTGTGAACATTACAAGTTTGAACTTGTTACTCATAACCTGTACAGTATGCCTCATTGATCTGAGCTTATACATCTTGAATTCAAATTCTAAAAACATATTCTATGGATTATTTTGACAAAAAGAAATAATCTGATCAAACATAATATACCTTTTATCACAAACTACTTTGGGTCAAAGTTACCAGGGACATTTTTTTAAACCATTAAAAATAAAGTATCAATATCAAATAAAGTCACATAAAGTAACACGTTGCATTGACCAGGAAGATTTTATTTGTGTACAAAGGAAATGATAAAAAAAACACTTGACAAATTCATAATATTAAATATAAATATAAAAGTATGAAAACTGATAACAAAATCAGTTACCAGTTATATATGGCTTTCCTGGGGGCCGCAGTCTAAGCAAAGAAGCCCAGACTTCCCTCTCCTTGGACACTTCCTCTAGCTCTTCCAGGGGGACCCCCAGGTGTTTCCAGGCCAGCCGAGAGACATAGTCCCTCTGGCGTGTTTTGGGTCTTCCACGGGGCCTTCTCCCAGTGGCACATACCAGGAACACCTCCACAGGGAGGCTTCCAGGAGGCATCAGAAATAGATGCCCAAGCCACCTCAGGTGGCTCCTTTCAATGTGGAGGAGGAGCAATCAGAGCTCTTCACCCTATCTCTAACAGAGCACCCCGCCACCCTGCGAAGGAAACTAATTCAGGCCGCTTGTAAATCAAATCAGATTTATTTATATAGTGCCAAATCATAACAAAGTTACATCAAGGCACTGAATTATTAAACCCTGAATTATTTAAAGAGACCCAACAAATCCCCCCATTACAAGCACTTGGCAACAGTGGCAAGGAAAAACTTCCTTCAAGAGACAAAAACCTTGGGCAGAACCAGGCTCAGGGGGGGCGGCCACCTGCCTTGACCGATGGGTAGAGAGAGAGAGAGAGAGAAAATTGAGTAGAGTAGGGAGAGAATGAAAGCAGGAGGAGGGGATACTCAACACAGATGCAAGCAGGAACATATGATAATGTATGAAGTACACAGAAATATGGGAGCAGCAGGCAATGGAGGAACATGGCGATGATTCACCACCTGCAGGATGAGGACAGGGAGAGAGAGGAGAGGAACTGGGAGAAACAGGGATTTTGGGGAAACATGGTTAGTAGTATGTCGGTGCATGTAAGGGGGAGAGAGAGAGAACGAGAGAGGTACTCAGTGCTTCCCCCAGCAGTCTAGGCCCATAGCAGCATAGCTAAGGAGTAAATGAACTTAAACTTTTTGACTATAAGATCTGTCATATAGAAAAGTTTTAAGCCTGGTCTTGAAATTTGCTAAAGAGTCCACCCCCTGGACCGATACTGGAAGTTGGTTCCATAGAAGAGGAGCTGACTACTAATTAATAACTGAAAGATTTTCCCCCCAAGGACAGTAAGGAACTATGAGCTCTCTGAGATATGATGGACCTTGGTTATTAAGAGCTTTATATGTTAACAGAAGGATTTTAAATTCTATTCTGAATTTTACTGGCAGCCAATGAAGAGAAGCTAACACAGGAGAAATGTGACCCCTTTTTCTAGTTCCTGTTAATATTCATGCAGCAGTGTTCTGAATCATCTGAAGGCCTTTCAGAGATTTGTTTGGACATCTAGATAGTAATGAGTAACAATAGTCCAGCCAAGAAGTAACGAATGCATGGACTAGTTCTTCAGCATCCTTTTGAGCCAGGATGTTTTTGATTTTCCTAATGTTGCTCAGGTGAAAGAAAGCTGCCCTACAGATTTGTTTTATGTGAGGGACAAAGGACATGTCCTGGTCAAAAGTTACTCCAAGATTTCTTACAGTGGAACTGGAAGCCAAAGTAATGCCATCCAGACTGATTAGATGATCAGATAAGGTTTCTCTGAGGTGATTAGGGCCAACTACAATAACTTCAGTTTTGTCTGAATCTAAAAGTAAAAAGTTACAGGTCATCCAGACTTTTATGTCTTCAAGACATGTCTGCAGTCTGACTATCTGACTAACTTCATTTGGCTTCATTGATAAATACAACTGAGTATCATCTGCATAACAGTGAAAATTGATGATATGCTTCCTGATAATGTTGCCTAAAGGAAGCAGATATAGGGTGAAGAGGATTGGTCCAAGCACTGAGCCCCATGGGACTCCATAGTTGGCTATAGTGCATGAGGAGGAGCTATTGTTAACATGGACAAACTGATATCTGTCTGATAAATAGGATTTAAAGCATCTTAGTGCAGTTCTTTTAATCCCAATTTCATGTTCCAGTCTCTGTAATAAAATATTATGGTCAATGGTGTCAAATGCAGCACTAAGATCTAACAGGAGAAGTATGGAGACTGGTCCATTGTCTGAAGCCATTAGAATATCACTGGAAATTTGAACCAGTGCTGTTTCCGTGCTGTGATGAACTTTAAATCCTGACTGAAACTCTTCAAGCAAGTCAATCCTATGCAGATGCTCATATAAGTGGTTTGCAACTGCTTTTTCGATGATTTTAGAAATGAATGGGAGGTTTGATATGGGTCTATAATTAGCCAAAACATCTGGATCAAGATTTTGTTTTTTGAGTGGAGATTTGATAACTGCAGTCTTGAGAGTCTGGGGTACATAACCCAAAGATAAGGTCAAATTGATCAGATCTGGAATGAATGGTTCAATTAAATAGAAAATCTCTTTAAAGAGGCTAGTCTGGGTCTAATAGACAGGTTGATGGTTTAGATGATGAGACTATAGAAGTTAGCTCTGAGAGATTCAGAGATGATAATGACTCCAAATGTAAAATAGGTGTTGCAGTTGAATCAAGAGTTGCTGTATTCAGTAGAAGATTACTGCCTAATGTAGGTAAGAGCTGATGAATTCCTTCTCTGATTGTTATAACTTTATTTTTAAAAAAGCACATAAAGTAATTGCTGCTGAGGGCTAAGGGAATTACTGGTTCATTTGACTATGACTCTCTGTCAGCCTGGCTACAGTGCTGAAGAGAAACCTTGGGTGGTTCTTTGCTATTTCTTTGCTATTCTTTGCTATTCACCTGACTAATCGACAGCAAACTGCTATTAAACTATACTAGCATAGAACTCAATCTCCTTCCCCTTTCCTAAGCCTATAAACGATACTGTAGCTCCGCTAATTGAACTGAACGATTAGCAATGGCCTCCAGCTCTCTCTCTCCACTCTCTCTTCCTCCTTCTCCCTCTCCTCTTCTCTCCTGTCCTCTCTGCTACATGTCCAGTTACTCCTCTGCCTCCTTTTATGATAGTACTTGTTGTCATAGATGCAGGATGATGGTAGAAATGGAGGCGAGAATTAGTGAGTTAGAGTCGCGGCTCCGCACCTTAGCTAGCCTAACTTATGCTAGTGTGGCTAGCCGCCCCCCTGTAGCCAGTGCGGGCCGACCTAGACCAGCTCCTACAGCAGCCGAGAGAGTTTCCTCCCCCCCAGCGGCTCCCGAGCAGCCGGGATCTAGTCAGGGCGGCTGGGTGACTGTCCGAGACAAGAGGCATAGTCGTAGGCAGCAGCCCCCGGTTCACCACCAACAGGTTCACGTTTCCAACAGGTTCTCCCCACTCAGCGACACACCCGCTGAAAAGCCGACTCTAGTGATTGGTGACTCTATTCTGAGGAACGTGAAGTTAGCGACACCGGCGGCCATAGTTAAGTGTATCCTGGGGGCCAGAGCAGGCGACATCCAATCTTACCTGAAACTGCTGGCTAAGGATAAGCGTAAATATGGTAAAATTGTTATTCATGTCGGCAGTAAAGACACCCGACTTCGCCAGTCGGAGGTCACAAAGATTAATGTGGAATCGGTGTGTACCTTTGCTAAAACAATGTCGGACACTGTAGTTTTCTCCGGCCCCCTCCCCAATCGGACCAGTGATGACATGTATAGCCGCATGTCTTCATTCAACCGCTGGCTGTCGAGGTGGTGTCCCGAAAACAATGTGGGCTACATAGATAACTGGAACACTCTCTGGGGAAGACCTGGTCTGATTAGGAGAGATGGTGTCCATCCCACCGTGGGTGGTGCCGCTCTTATATCTAGGAATATGGCCGAGTTCATTAGAAAGTTAAAACCCTGACAACCCCGAGTCGAGACCAGGAGGCAGAGCCACAGTTTAACACACTCCTCTGCGCCTCAGTCAGAGTGGTTCCCTGCCGAGAATAGAATAGAGTCTCTGTCTATGTCTAGGTCTATAGAAACTGTGTCTGTCCCCTGACCACCTAAATTTAGAAAAGTTACTAAACCTAGATTAAACAGAAGAGGAGCTAAAAACAAAAACTTAATAGAAATCAAAACAGCCACAAATTCGGTCTCAAATAATACTGCAGTTAAATGTGGACTGTTGAATATTCGATCACTATCATCAAAATCTCTATTAGTCAGTGATCTCATAACTGATCATCGTATTGATTTATTTTGTATAACTGAAACCTGGCTGCAGCAGGATGAGTATGTTAGTATGAATGAAGCTACACCCCCCACTCATGTTAATTTTCATGTCCCTCATACCACAGGTCGAGGAGGGGGAGTGGCTGCGATATTTTAGTCAAGCTTATTAATCAACCCTAGACCAAAATCTGGCTGTAGGTCTTTTGAAAGCCTCACTCTTAGTCTTTCCCACTCAAACTGGAAAGTTGAAAAACCAGTTCTGTTAGTTACAGTATACCGTCCACCTGATCCGTACTCAATTCCTATCAGAGTTTTCTGAGTTTATATCAGAGTTAGTACTTAGTACAGATAAAATCATTATAGTGGGAGATTTCAATATTCATGTAGATGTAGAAAGTGACAGCCTTAGTTCTGGGTTTCTTTCATTACTAGACTCAATTGGCTTTTCCCAGCACGTGAATGAACCAACTCACTGCTTCAATCATATCCTTGATCTTGTTCTAACATATGGCATTGAAATTGACAAGTTAACAATTTTTCCTCAAAACTGTCTTTTGACCGACCATTACCTCATTACATTTGAGTTTACTTTAACTGACTGCACAGCATCGAGGAATAAATTTGGCTATAGAAGATGTTTATCTGAAGACGCTGTGGCTAAATTTAAAGAGAACATTCAGTCATCATTTGCAGCAATGCCATATCTAAATTCAAATGAGGATTTCTCCCATACACAGGTTGATGACCTTGTGACTAGCACTATGGCCACACTGTGTTCAAATCTGGATGATGCTGCCCCTCTCAAAAAGAAAGTAATAAAACAGAGGAGGCTGGCTCCGTGGTATAATTCTCAAATTCGTGCCTTAAAGCAGATGACACGGAAATTAGAAAGAAATTGGCGTTCCAGCAACTCGGAAGAGTCTCACCGAGCCTGGAAAGAAAGCTTAAACGTATAAAAAAGCTCTCCGCAGTGCTAGAAGATCATATTATTCAGCACTAATAGAAAAAAACAAGAACAACCCCAGGTTTCTCTTCAGCACTGTAGCCAGGCTGACAGAGAGTCATAGTTCAATAGAACCAGTGATCCCCTTAGCTCTCAGCAGCAATGATTTTATGGGCTTTTTTACAAATAAAATCATAACAATCAGAGACAGAATTCAACAGCTCTTACCTACATTAGACAATAATCTACTGAATACAGCAACTCCTGAATCAACTGCAACGCCTATTTTACATCTGGAATCATTCTCATCTCTGAATCTCTCAGAGCTAGCTTCTATAGTATCATCATCTAGACCATCAACCTGTCTATTAGACCCAGTGCCGACCAGCCTCTTTAAAGACATTCTTTACTTAATTGAGCCTTTCATTCTAGATCTCATTAATATGATGTTATCTTTGGGTTATGTACCTCAGACTCTTAAGACCGCAGTCATCAAACCCCAGCTTAAAAAGCCGAATCTTGATCCAGATGTTTTGGCCAATTATGGACCCATATCAAACCTTCCCTTCATTTCTAAAATCATTGAGAAAGCAGTAGCAAACCAATTACACGACCATCTGCATAGGAACGGTTTGCTTGAAGAGTTTCAGTCAGGATTTAGAGCTCACCACAGCACAGAAACAGCGCTGATTAAAGTCTCCAATGATATTCTAATGGCTTCAGACAATGGATCAGCCTCCATACTTCTCCTCTTAGATCTCAGTGCTGCATTTGACACCATTGATCACAATATTTTATTACAGAGACTGGAACATGAAATTGGCATTAAAGGAACTGCTCTAAGGTGGTTCAAATCCTATTTATCGGATAGATATCAGTTTGTACATGTTAACAATAGCTCCTCCTCACACACTATAGCCAGTTATGGAGTCCCACAGGGTTCGGTACTTGGACCAATCCTCTTCACTCTTTATCTGCTTCCTTTAGGCAACATTATCAGGAAACATAGAATCAATTTCCACTGTTATGCAGACGACACTCAGCTGTATTTATCAATGAACCCAAATGAAGTTAGTCAGATAGTCAGACTGCAGACATGTCTTGAAGACATAAAAGTCTGGATGACCCATAATTTTTTACTTCTAAATTCTGACAAAACTGAAGTTATTGTAATCGGCCCTAAGCACCTTAGAGAAACCCTATCTAATCAATTAATCAGTCTGGATGGCATTACTTTGGCTTCCAACTCCACTGTAAAAAACCTTGGAGTAACCTTTGACCAGGACATGTCCTTTGTCCCTCACATAAAACAAGTCAGTAGGGCAGCTTTCTTCCACCTGAGAAACATTAGGAAAACCAGAAATATCCTCTCTCAAGAGGATGCAGAAAAACTAGTCCACGCATTCGTAACTTCTAGGCTGGACTACTGTAACTCATTATTATCTGGATGTCCAAACAAATCTCTGAAAGGCCTTCAGTTGATTCAGAATGCTGCTGCACGAATATTAACAGGAACTAGAAAAAGGGATCACATCTCTCCTGTGTTAGCTGCTCTTCATTGGCTGCCGGTAAAATCCAGAATAGAATTTAAAATCCTTCTGTTAACATATAAAGCTCTTACTGGCCAAGCTCCGTCATACCTCAGAGAGCTCATAGTACCTTACTGTCCTAGTAGGCCACTCCGCTCTCTAGATGGAGGTTTACTTGTGGTTCCTAGAGTCTCCAAGAGTAAATCAGGAGGCAGATCTTTCAGTTATCAGGCTCCTCTTCTATGGAACCAACTTCCAGTATCGGTCCGGGGGGCAGACTCTTTAGCAATTTTCAAGACCAGGCTTAAAACTTTTCTGTATGACAGAGCTTATAGTTAAAAAGTTAAAGTTCATTTACTCTTTAGCTAAGCTGCTATAGGCTTAGACTGCTGGGGGAAGCACTGAGCACCTCTCTCTCTCTCTCCCTCTCCCTTTCCCCTCTCTTTCTCTCTCTCTCTCTCTCTCCCTCTCTCCCTCTTCCCTCTCCCTCTCTCTCTCTCCCCCTCACATGCGCCGTCATACCAACAACCTGCTTCTCCGAAATCCCACTATCTCTCAGTTCCAAGCATGTGCATTGCATTTACTAACCATGTTTTCCCGAAGTCTCTGTCTCCCCCAGTTCCTCTCCTCTCTCTCTCCCAGCTCCCACATCTTCAAGAATTCCATACAGCATCGTGGCAAGGAAAAACTTCCTTTAAGAGGCAGAAACCTCAGGCAGAACCAGGCTCAGGGGGGCAGCCATCTGCCTCGACCTATTGGGTTGAGAGAGAGAGAGAGAGGGAGAGAGAGAGAGAGAGAGAGAGAAATCCTCAATTGAATTTAGACATGACATTTTTGCAAATGATGACCAAATATTCTCTTTAAATTTAGCTACAGCATTTTCAGATAAACATCTTCTATAGCCAAATTTATTCCTCAATGCTGTGCAGTCAATTAACGTAAATTCAAACATAATGAGGTAATGGTCAGTCAGAAGGTAGTTTTGAGGAAAAATTGTTAACTTGTCAAGTTAACAATTCAGTTCCTTTCTTGGGAGACCTTCTCCTGTCTGGACTCCCGCTTCTTGAAGGATCAACACACAAATTCTCCAGACTCCCATAACCCTGAGTCTCAGGAAAAGAACAGCAACCTTCACCCCACTGTATACTACTAGCACTGCCTGATCCTTTCCGTTGTTCATCTTGCCACATGCTGCCTGTCCTTTGTCTCTAGGTTCACTGTGATATCACACTGCCCTCCCTACCTCACAATTCAATTTCAATTTCAATGTTTACAAAGGTAATTTCGCTCAGCAAAGATCAACAACCTATCTTCCAGGGAGGCCCAGTGATGGTCAGAAACACAGACCGAAATAATAAAACATTTAGTTGCAAGAGGACAAGTGCATCAATCTCATAAAAGTTGACATATCTTGTGGTGTTAAACTATGAGGACAAATGCAGGCACACACAAAAAAAATAAAAATAAAAAATAAAAAAAAATAAAGGCAATATCATGAATCAATCCCTACTCTATTATCAGTTTCTTTTCAAGGCTTTTAATATATATGTTTAACACTAAACAGAGTAGCTTCTCACTTTATTCCTATCCAAAAAGTATATTTCAGCCAGATGGGACAATAGAATGAGGCACAGGGGGGCTCAACTTTAGCCTATGTACCTTTATGTTGTCAACTGCATTTCCTATTGTCCAACCAACCTTGTACTGTTCTTTTTACTTCTCTTCGTAAGGCTGTAACACCCTCTCTGTAGGTTGATTCTTCTTAAAGCCCTTTAAATTCACCCAATACTTTCAGTAAAATCATTACTTCTGCACCCATATTTGCCAGCTCCTTCCATCACATCTGTCTGAAGTTGAGTAGAGTATGAGTATCAAAATATAAATCCTTAAATAAAGTCAAAATACCTTAAGTAGACTACCTCAATAAAGGTGTTTAGTTACTTTCTTGAGTTTCTGCTGATTATTTACACATTTGTCTGTGTCATCTTGTAAAAACGGGTCATGGCTGAAAAACCACCAGAGCAGCAAGACCTTTCCAATAACCTTCAGTTGTGGATCATTTGATTTGTTTTTAAGTGATTTGTTCTTCCTTGAGCTGTGCGTTATGTGGCAATACGAGGGGTGAATGATATAAGGTCCTTGACATATAATACTAGGAAGCCAAATCACCATGAACAGCCAGACAACGCCACCTTGAGAATTTCGCCCAAGGAAATAGTTATGACAGCACCCAGATTAAAGCAATCAGGTTCGCTCTACAGAGGGAGGCAGGAGACGTGGTCCCAGTAAAAAAAAACAAAAACAAAAAAAAAAACAAGGTACTTTATTTGAACAAATTAACATTAAAAATACAATAAAAACCACCATGCACACCAGGGGATAGGGGGAAGGATACATAGCCAGTGCTGAGGCTTACTGGTGGGGAGATGGGTCACACAGGGTGTGATGTGTCCCAATAAAACAGAAATCACCCCAGTCACCCCCAGACACACATGCACACTTGGTGAGGGAACCCAGGTCCAGGGGATGAACAGCACACAACAAAAAAACAGGGAAGGGGAACCCACCACCCAGGACACCAGGATCACCACCGTTGGCTCTTAGCAACTGAGGAGGAAAAAAGGGAATAAAATTAAATGGAGTCACACTCAACCAAACTAAGAAACAAAGGGAATAAACCAAACTTACGATGGGAGTAGTAAACTAGGCTAGACGAACAATGAACAAACAATTTATCAATAAACCAAAAAACCTATAAACAAACGACATGCAGTACATATTGCTACAAAGAACCAAAGTTTCCAATTAACTTTTTCAAGACAGTGAAATTTCCACAAGCACAGAAAGCCACTGCTATATTACCTGCGCAAGTCGCAGCGGGGAACAGAAATTAGGCGAGCAGGAAGTGTGCATTCCAGAGCCAGAGCAAGTGGGAGTATGATGTTCAAAGCCTCCTGAGACCCGGAAGAAAAAAAGTATTTATATTTTGACTTTTTTTACATAATTCAAGTAATTGAGACATAAGAAACATGTCACAAAGATTTTTTTCTCAAAAATATCATTTATTTATTTTTTATCACATGTCCCTTGTAGGGGACATCGGGTCTCCTTTGAAGTTAAAACTACATTGAAATTCATCAGTTTGGTATTTGCAAGATCTCATTTTATATAAAATTTTTTCTCATTTAAAACAATATAAAACACATATCATCACTGCACATTAATATTGAACTTTAAGAAACATTTTTTAACTAAAAAGAAATACCACCTTTTGAAAAACTTAACCAAGGATGTGTCAATACACATACAATGTCATGAATACATCATGCATGGTACATCAGGAAGCAATTCTTGGCCTTTGAGACACAAAGAAACATGTTGCACTTCACACACTTCACAAACGTCTTCCCTTTGCATCCTTCTCTCCTGCACCTTGAAGAATTTGCTGTCTCCACCATTTTTGGCAAATGTAGTGCTCCATACTTTTTAACTTCTTCGTTGGGCTATGGCTTGACAGACCTCCTTTTCTTTTTAAGAATGTGCTCTTCATCCCTCCAGGTGCTTGCTTCATCTTCCTCACCACTGGACACCTCATCAGCTTGACTGTGTGCACCACCCTGTGCCTGGGACAGCATTTCCTCGGCCAATAGCAGCTTGAAATCAAAGTACTGCAACCTCTCTTTTGCAGGTCTACCAGATGCCTGATGGTCTGACCTGTACTGGATCCAGCTGTTTGTGGCAGCCAGATCAAAGAAATACAGAATAGTGCGGACGGTCCACTTCCTTGTGCGGCTTAACATGGGATAAAAGCTGATCATGTGGTCACAGAGATCAACTCCACCCATGTTTTTGTTATACTCCGCCACAACAGCAGGTCTAGGCACAGTGACATGGCACTTCTCTTTTTTGGACCACCTTGTGCAGCTATCCTGGGGCTCTATCCCATGGATAGAAGATGCAATGAGGACTTCCTTGTTGTCGAACCACCTAGTCACAGCAATCTCTGAGTGTTTCCTTACAACCATTTCGGAGTCACCTCTCCCTTGTTGCCGAAGCATGGTGTCATTGGACATCTTGGCCTTACAGATGGCAGGGATTCAATTCTTCATAATGGTCCCTGTTGCCAGGAGACCATTTGTCTTCAATTGATCCAGCACTTTGACAAATGTGAAATACCTGTCAAAGTACAGGTGGGAACCCTTTGGCAGTGATTCTTCCATGCGAATGACAGCATTCCCCCAAATGCCCACCTGCTTATCTCTGAATGTTTTTTGCCCCTTGTAGACTTCAAAATCAAGCACCAGGCCACTGGGACTGGCAAGCACAAAAACCTTCAGACCAGTAGGATTTGGCTTTCCTGGCACAAACTGGCGCACAGGACACCGGCCTGTGAAAGGAATCATCTGTTCATCAATGCAGGACTTCAATGGTCTTGGCTGATTGAGGCAGCCTTGTTGCACTCTGTTTAACAGAGGCCTGACCTTCCAGAGAGCATCCTCTTTTTTGTGGTCATCTGAGATGGCAAAGTCATCTGTTACTTTGATGGATTGGCGGATTTTGAAGAATCTGTCCCTGGTCATTGAGTTGGAGATGATAGGGACCCTTGTCTTTGCTGCCCAATACATACGGATCCTCGGGTATTTGAGGCATGACATGTACATTGCCATTCCAAAGAAGGTTTTCACCTCCTCTGGAGTGGTTTTAAGGGTGTTCCCAGAGACAAGCACTTCCCGCTGGTTGGTATGAATAGATATTTCCTCAAAAACCTGGTCATCTATGTATTGTTTGAAGTACTCAGAGGGCCTCAAGACTTCGTGGTTCGGGGTGTTGATGTCCATCATACTCTCCTCAAGGACAGGGTTGAAACTTAATTTGAACAGAAAGGAGAGGTATAATTACAACTACCTATAACAAATGTAATATTATGTGTGTGTGTGTGCGCGTGTGTCTGTGTGTGCTTGCATGCGTGTGTGACTGTGTGCGTCTGTGTGCGCGTGCATGTGTGTGTGTGTGTGTCTTTGTGTGCATGCGAGTGTGTGTGTAAAAGATAAATTGCGTGTTTTCCTTCCTTTGACCCTGTATTAATAAACTAACTAAACTTAAGAGCCCTAGCTTACTTGTCACTTCTGATCCAAAGTGGCTGTTGGATATCATCACTTTCTCCCTCTTTGTTAGCTGATGAGTCCTCCTCTGAGCTTTCACTTTCCTGCTCTACTGTCTGGCCACCTTCCTCCTCATCTCCTGACAGCTCAATGTCTGACTCTCCCTCAATTATTGCCATTAGAATCCTTTCTGCGTCACTCAGTGCTCCTTTTCCTTAAATATGCAAAATGGATGAAAATGAGTATAAGCAAGTCCCACTGTCCCCTACAAAGGACATGGACTAAAAAGTATATTTTAAAAGGCTTAAAGTTAACATACATCTCTGAAATCTAGGTAATAACATAGTTAAGGCTTTCATACATAAAAAACAAAAGCATTATCAACAATTCAAATGTGATATTTGTATAAATTTGATCACTTACCTCCCTTACAACCATAGAAGGTGCTTGCTGTGATTCCCGCCATTTTTCAAAGACAGACAATGTGATCTGTTGGCCAAACCCCCTTTTGTGTGACACCACTGGAAAGCCCAGGATGTACTCTTCACAGTACATTAGGACTCAAATAGGCTACATGCATGGTATTTAGAATAGAGGCCTCAGTGCCATGTCCCCCACAGAGGACAAAAATGAATTGCCGGGTCTTAGGAGGTCTGCTTATATAGAGTGCCCTCATGCAGCGATAGGCTAATGAGGGTGGTGATTACACCAGGCAGCACTACATTTCTATTAACTACTCGTTACATTTGCGTTAGAGAATTCCGTAAACTCCATTCATGTGCATCTCGTGTTCAAGTGATGTTGCCGTAGCTGTCCCTTGTACATGCGCCACTCACTTTGAGCGGTGAACTCGCAGATAACATTCGAGCTGCAGAGGAAAAGTGACTTACCATGGCTGTGCACCACAAGTTATGGCTTCGATAAGCAATGGAAAAAAACCTCTTCCTGCTCTCCCATCATCATCCATGGCCAAACCTGAACTAGTGATGGGCGGATCGATCCCATGGTATCAATATATCGATACCCACACGTCGCCCGTTTTGGTATCGACTCCTAATTAATAAATGCGAAATAATAGTGCATGTCTTAATTCCAAATATTTTTTAGGTAACTTTAGGTAACAGTGCTTTGTGCCGAAACACCCCTCCAGCCCGCAGCATATTGAACTGGTCCATCCAAGTCACGTGACCAGACGGCCCGCGAGGTGTCTGTTTACTAGAGATGGTAAGTTTGGATCTTTTTACTGACTCAGGTCTTTTAATCTTGTTCAGTAAAATGAATGAATCTTTTTTCAAGTCATTTGTTCATTTCGTTCATTGCAACCAGCGTGGCACTGTAGCTGTCATTTGAGTAATGACTGAAAAAGCACAGCTTTCAAACACTGAAGAGCAACATGGTTTGCTTCACTTGGCATATAATACACAAGTTTGCTTTTGTTAAACTGTTGAGCACCTTTTTGGGCCATAGCCTGCTGAAGTTGAAATTACTGATTACTTCATTTGCTGGTAGGAGAGCGCACCACCTATCATTAAAAAATTCTCCTTCTATGATGGCTATTCACATTAGTCTACCTGGTCACTGAAGACCCGTAGTGTATGAATTCGTTCCAACGGAAAGGCAAATTAAACATCCATCCCATAGCTACATAGCTAACGTTAACTTTTGTGCTAACATCAGATAGCTCTCCTCACTAGTAATAACAGCATTAGTCATGTTACTGCTGTAACCACGTGAATAATGAACGAAAGACCCAAAGACCCATAGTTATGAGTCATGAACGAATCACTCATTTCTACACTGAGCCTGTGCAGCGGCCATGACACAAGTGAATGAGAGACTCAGGACCCGAAGAACCTATTTTATGAATCATGAACGAACCGTATGACTCATACTTCCTAACCGTAGTATGGGAAAGCTGGTTATAAAGCTGAGTCTCATTTCACGTTAGCTTTGCTTGTTGGTGCTGATAACAAGTAACCCGGGCTAATTTCGCACACACAGAAGAGGAGAAGCGGAGTAGCTGAACACATCGAGTTTTATTCAGCTCCTTTATTCCTTCCAACATTACAACACAGTACTTTTATGGCTGCAGAGTTGAGTTTCATCACACTGACTATAAAGCTTACAGTGGCTACTGGCGTTACTTCTCACACAATTCACCGGAGAGAGGGACATACACGCTTCTCTGCAAGTGTACACACAACAACATGGCTACATGCTGACTACGTCACACACTACCCACAAGGCCACCTCCTTAAAGGGTCGTGAACGAATCAGTCGCACCTACACTGAGAATGCGCAGTGGTCATGTGACATGTGAACGAGAGACTCAAACCCGAAGACCCTATTTTATGAGTCGTGAATGAATCAGTCATTCCTACACTGGGAATAGGCGGTAGAAAAGCCTGTTTGTGAATGAATCTGAGCCTTTGGCGCGCATGCGCGGACCAGGGAAGAAAGAATGAATCACCCACTAAAATTACTTGTTACTCCCGAGTCATACAAAAAATTTGTTCAAAATGAACAAATCGTTCACGAACTACACTTCACTAGTGTTTACATCCTGCTAGCAACAACACGGCGAGGAGCATGTCCGTTTCTGAGAGTTTCTGATGGAGCAGAGAAAATGGAGAAATGGCCAACAGAAGGAGAAGCAAATTTTTTTTTTTGAGAAATGTTCTTTCTGTACAAAAGTGTACACTTACATCTCTGTCGGGACCAAATTACACTGGTCATCAAAGGTATAGTTAGTTTGACAAAGTAAAAGTTCAAATCTGCCCTTTTGTTCTTTACAATTTTATTTCATTCATATTTATATTATTTATTATTTATTGTATTGTATTGATGGTAAATGTATTGATTTACATTTCTGTTAGGATCATTTCATTGTTTTGAAAATAATGCTACTCAGCCAAAGTTCAAAGAAAGCTCAAATGTGTTTTGCTTTATTTAATTCATATTGATGTTAATTATTTGTTTAACTTTTATATTTTAAACTGTGCACATTAAAGTTGTTCCATGGCCAGTATTTGACATGGTTTGTTTTTAAGGGTACTAATATTATATTTGAGAAATTACCAGTAATCGGTATCGGTTGTGGTGTTATATGATTGTTTCATTATATTAGTTAATAGTACTGGTGGGAGGTCTAACAGAATGGGACACACGGGGGCGCTGTTGGCCACATGGGACTGTTGTAAAAGATACGACTAAACAGAAGGGGAGTAAGAAAAACATAAAGTTCCTCTCTGGTGTGAAGTTGGTCTCATCTATATTAATATCAAGAAACATGACATGGGGTCAGAAGTGCTGCGAAACCTGCAGTAATGAATCGGAGAGAAAAGGTCCGCCTGCAAAAGAAAGAGAGAAACTGGTGAGCAAGTGAAAATGACTGACGGTAACGGTGAAGGGAGTGGAGTTAGCACAGTGGCTAACAAACCTAGCGCCACGTTCACCATTCAGCCACCGAAGCCCTTTGACTTTTCCAAGCCGCATGAGTGGACAAAGTGGATTCGGCGGTTTGAGATATTCCGCCAAGCAAGCAATTTATCTGCTAGCTCCGAAGACAATCAGGTGAATACGCTGATCTATTGTATAGGAGACGAAGCAGATGATGTTTTGAGAGCCCTAAAACTTAATGATGCAGACCAGCGCCAATATGATAAAGTGAGGGATGCCTTTCAGTCGTTCTTTGTAGTGAAAAAGAACATTGTTTATGAGCGCGCACGATTTCATATGCGCAAGCAGGAAGCAAATGAGACTGTCGATGCATTCATTACTGCTCTTTATGCACTGGCAGAGCATTGTAACTACGGGACGTTACATGACGAACTCATCCGGGACAGGATAGTGGTTGGCCTGGCTGACACACGAGTCTCAGAACGTATGCAAATGGAGAAGGACTTGGACCTGGACAAAGCTATAAACATGGCAAGGCAATCGGAAGAGGTAAAAAAGCAGCAAACCATATTGAGAAGTGATGCTAAGGGAGTACTGTAGATGGATGGTGGTAACTCCGTTGAGTGTTCAAATGCAGACACTCAAAAGAAAAGCCTAAATTCACCAAATCTAAAAGTTATGGAGAAAAGCCACACAACAGTAACACCAAAAATATTAAAAGCTCACAGTGTTACAGATGTGGTGGCACACCTCACCCTAAGCATGCCAACGAAGCTAAGTGCCATTCCTGTGGGGAAAAAAGGTGTGTGCCGCACAGGCAAAACTGTGCAGAGGATAGAGGAAGAGGAGGAAAGTTTCTTTCTTGGTACTGTGACATCTGATGATGATAAATGGACTGCTGTGATTGGTATAATGGACAAAGATATCACTTTTAAACTCGACACTGGAGCAGATGTAACTGCTGTGTCACAGACTGAGTTTAACAACATATTTTCAAACTCCAAGCAGCCGGTCCAGGCAGAGAAACCCTTGTTTGGGCCCGGCCGGATTCCTCTGGATGTGTCAGGGTTTGCCCGATTGCAGTTAAGAAGAGGAACCAAGCACACAATGGATGTGTGGTCAAGAACCTGAGCACGCCTTTGCTTGGGTTGCCAGCCATCAAAGCCCTTGGCCTACTCATCCGTGTTGACATCATAGACATGGGGACCCTCAAGTCAAGCTATCCAAAGCTGTGCAGTGGGCTAGGTAGGATACAACAACCTAACACCATTAAGCTTAAACCAGGAGCCGTGCCCTTTTCTGTTAAGACCCCCAGAAGGATTCCAGTACCACTCGTGGGCCCAGTCAAGGAAGAGCTCCAGCGCATGGGAAGCCCTGGGTGTCATCAGCAGGGTGGAGGAGCCAACTGATTGGTGCGCCGGCATGGTGGTTGTACCCAAGAAGGTCCGGAAAAATTCAAATTCCTATGTTTCCTCATAGGAAAACAGTTCTGCCTGGAGACTGATCATAAACCCCTCCTCAGCCTGCTAGGAGCCTAAGCCCTGGATCTCTTGCCGCCAAGGATCCAGCGCTTCAGGATGAGATTGATGCACTACTCATACTCTATTGTGTGTGGACCAGGAAAGTCTCTTTGGACAGCAGACACACTGTCACGCTCACCTGTCAAATCGAGTATGCCCGCGGAGGAAAAGGAGCTGATGGAGAGTACCAATATTTATGTGGTGTGTGTCATTGAAAACTTGCCTGTCAGCCCTTCATACATGGAGAATCTGAAGGAGCAGCTTAAAGCTGACAATGTATGCTCACGACTCATGGCACTGTGCACAGAAGGATGGCTGGCACATGCAAAGCAGGTGTTAGAATAAATGTACATAGAATGATTATCACAGTATTGCTCTGAACTTTACTAACCCTGCAAGAATGCAGAAGCTTGTGTTTGTCTCACAGGAGAAGAAGACCACATTGCAGGAGATAAGCAACGACCTTCGAAGTGAAACATGAAAACAGGAATGTGGCTGAAATCGGATCACTCCAGTGATGCACTAGTTTCTCAAGGCTATAGTATATCATATTTCAGAAAACACTATGTAATCATTACTACCAAATATGGTTGTGTAATAGTATTAGTTTGTTGCATATCAATTGTATTCCCCACCCCTTAGAGATTGTTACGCCCTGTAACTAGGGACCACCCTAAAGAAAATAAAAGTAAGGAGGCGGGAATGTGCTGCAGAGCAGTTGGAGATTGTAACTGAGCATATCTCTGTCTGTTCTCCTTGCAAGTAAAATGAGCGCTGTTGTCCTTTGTCTTTCTTCCCTGTGTATTTAATAATGTTCTAGGTGGTTTAAACCTGACATTAACTTGGTCCTTCGAGCTGGATCCCAACAGACCAGAGGATTTCAGCGGGCGAGGTGGATTCCAGGAAAACCGTGGCCACGGCGGACTCCATAAACAGTGAGTCCGGAAATAGACCCTTTCCGGGACTGGGTATCAGCCCGCCAGCTGGGATCCAAAGGTTGACGGGATTCCGAGAGGGGGAAGACAACGGAGGTGAGTTGAGTCTCTCTTAAAAAGACGTGTGAATGGCAAAGAGGCCATTGCGAATGACTAGGGGTCATTGCGCGTAGTACAAACCCTGAATATTCTAGACACTGGCAGGTAAAAGAGGATAACGGAGTCCCATAAGCCTTGTGGACAGCGGTGTCCGGAAAATCCGCGTAAGAGGGCAGCGAGGGCCGATAACTTCCGTGAATAGGGCGGCGGAGTCCTGTAGTGCACTTAAAATCCGTAGTAGGGGAATGAATGTGTGAGTGAAAGGAGATTGACATACCACTAGGTATCTCATCTCATGAAAAACAGTGGGACTGTAAGTAGTCAACTGGTGTGGATGCAGAGGCAAGAATTCTCCACTCGAAAGAGTTGAAGTGAGAATTACCACAACAGGAAATTGAGAGACTACCCCACTGACAAAAATCGACCTCTAGAACACCCTAGGTGTTGCAAAGGTTGAACCAAATTGTTAAAATGGGGAAGGGGTCGAGTAAAGAAAAACCAAGAGATAAATTGCAGTGCCAAGATTGGAAATTTATAGAACAACAGGATCCATGTAAAAATCAGAAGTTAGACAGATGGATCGTTAAACATGATTTCGGTGGAAGGTTAAATACACAGAAAATAAGCGCATTACAAGAAATATTATAGCAAAAACTAAGAAAAATTTTTAAAAAATGAAGCAGGAAGGTTATGAAGAAACAGAGAACTGGATGAGAGTAGCAAGACAAAGAGACGAGGGAGAGAAAAAGAGGAAACGAGAGGAACAGGAGCGTAGGCAGAAGGACAAAGATAAAGAACGAGAAAAAGAGTTAATGTATGCAAGAAAAGAGGATGATGAGACAGGACTTTGTAGTCGACCTAGACGACTTAGAGACAACCAAAACCAAGACTTAGGGGGAGCTACGGGCCCAGCCCCCTCAGGACTAGGACGAGGACTTTACCCTGACTTAAGCGAATTACCACCATATGACGGACCGACGGAAACCCCTAGAAGTACTCGATCTGGAGGATGAACCTTTTGAAGAATATAAAATTAGAATGACAACTAAATTTAAAACCCACAGTGGGTTGCAAGATAATGGAGATGTGAACGGGCCATTCCAGCAACAATTAAAAAATGCTCTCCATGCAGGATCAAAAGATGGAATACGTTGCTGGGTTAATAACATTACATAGGGTTTGCTACAGGAGCCATGGAGGACTATGTTAACCACGCCCTCCATGCAGAAAAAGTAATTAAAGAAAAGAAAGGCAGGAAAACAGAAGGAGTGTTTTATCAGGAGGAAGAGGGAGAGGTGTTTTACCAAGATAGCGGCAGAGGCCAAGGTCGTGGTAGATACAGAGGGAGAGGTGTTTTACCAAGATAGCGGCAGAGGCCAAGGTCGTGGTAGATACAGAGGAAGAGGAGGTTTTAGAGGCAGAGGCCGTGGAGGAAATTACAGAGGAGGATATCAACAGAACCCTAGAGAATGTTGGTATTGTGGAAAAGAGGGACATATTGCTAAATACTGTCCACAAGGGTCAGGCGAGTCGAAATGACTAGGCCAGGCAGATGAAAAACATGATGAGGAAGGCTCATCAGGAGCAGAGGAGATCCTAAATCTCCAAGACCTACTAGCATTAAACACAGTAAAACCAGAAGTAACTTTATATGTGAATGGCAAAAGCATTGTTTTCTTGTGTGATACGGGACAGTGTAGAACAACATGTAAAGAAATAATACCAAACTCCAGACTCAGTAATCAAAGTGTAACTGTGCGATCTACTGGTGGAAAACTAACTGAGGTAGCTGAGTCAGAACCATTGTGGTTAAGAGACCCCCAAGGACAGACATGTCAGCTGTCTATTTTGATGTTTCCAGAGTGTCCAGTTAATCTTTTAGGGCGAGACGGGTTGTTACTGTTAGGATTAGCATTAATACCCACACCTCAGGGACACATCGCAGTAAAAAGGCGAGAAGAAATAGAAAAGGGGGATCTCTATGTAATTCAGGGATCAGGCCAACCACACTATTACTATTCTCTTGACATTCCAAATAAACCTCCACATGAAACAGCTACTGCACTAATGGAGGAAGGTAGAAAAACAGTATCACAGCTACAAGACCAAATGACTAAAGACAGCCTACATATAACCCTCTGGTATAAGCAGGCACCTGGACCAGATAAGGAGTATGAAAAGAAACTAGCAAAAGTAACACCAGCTAGAGTCACAGGAAACTACATATACTCAGACGGGGAAAACACTGCTGTCTTAGGTGTAACGTTAACACCAGACTTAAAGAAACTGTTAAAAATGTGGTCACCACCTCATGTTTCTCTGTATAAAAGAAAAAACCAAAAGTGGAAAGATTTAGGAGGCATAGTGCATCAGGGAGAACAGGCATCAGACTGGAGAGAAACCTCAGCAGGTGTGTGGACCAGTGCATCTACTGGCCTCACGAGGAAGGCCTTATTCTGGCAATTCTCAGTGCAAAAGGGAATACACCTGCACTCAGAAAACACATGAGACATAATGATACTCACCGAAGATGAGGAAGAGATGCTAAAAAATGTACCAGAAAAGCTATGGTCAAAGGGACCTACTGACGTTGGATTAGTTAAAGGAGCCTTACCTGTACAAATCAGACCAAAGACAGAATATAGACCATGTGTGAAACAATATCCGCTAAAACAAGATGCACGTGAAGGAATAAAACCAGTAATTGATGACTTAATAGCAGCAGGGGTAATTATAAAATGTGAAGACTCTCCATGTAACACACCAATATTCCCCGTGAAGAAACAAGCACCATCTGTAGGATGGCATATGGTGCAAGACTTACAAGCAGTAAACAATGCTGTAATACAAAGAGCCCCATGTGTGCCGGATCCATATACTCTATTAAACACTCTAAGGCCGGACGCTAAAGTATTTACTGTAGTTGATATAAGCAATGCATTCTTCTCAGTACCAGTAGACAAAGATAGTCAATTTTGGTTTGCATTCACCTTTGATGGTCAAAGATACACATATACAAGATTACCTCAAGGATACTGTGAGAGCCCTACTATTTATTCTCATGTAATGAGTGCTAGCATGGCTAAGTTTCAGCCTCCACAAAACAGTCAAATTTTAATATATGTAGATGATGTTTTGTTAGCATCTCCCGATATGGAAACATGCAAGATAGACACACTAGCCCTATTAAAACATTTGACGGAAGAAGGGCATAAAGTAAGTAAAAATAAACTCCAAATGTGTAAGATGTAAATGTGCAGCCCACACGACAGGCACAGATGTAGTTTCTCTAGGAAATGCATTTGCAGATAAGACAGCAAAAGCAGCAGCAGCAGGACAGGTTCATGTGCTAACTGTAGAAGAATGTACAACCTTAGAAGAAACTATACTGAAAGACATGCAACAACAAAGTCCTCAATCTGAAAAAGACATATGGTTAAGAAACGGAGCGACGCTATAAAACGACATGTATGTATGACCAGACGACAAACCTATCCTACCAAAAAACCTATACAAATGGGCAGCAATATTGAGCCATGGTGTGACACATGTCTCAACAGGAGGGATGGTAGGACAGATACATCAGCATTATACCACTTATGGATTTAACTACACACTGTAAAAAGGTCATCTCGGTTGAAAGCTCTGATAGGGGAGGTGAGCCAAAGACTGATAATAGGGTGGATCCAGACGTTTAGAGGCTGGATAGACCTGAAAGTCAGTGAAGTTTTTATAAGACAACAAACCAAGTAGAGGAGATAAGTTTTCAGCCAAAATGATCCCCAAGTGGTTACAATATGCCATCAGATGCTGGATGATAACTATTTTCTTTATAGTAATCTTTCTGTTATTATGGTACCTAATATAACCACCTCTGTCAAAACAGAACAAACATAACAAAAAGGCGATACCATAGGAGGTCTCACGACCGGCCCCAAAAGTATTGTTACCATACAAATTATTAACCATGATGGTGAGATAGAAGTCGATGAATGGTTCCAAGTCACTACAGGCATTTCAGGACAAAGCAACAACTGGTTACTTATGATAGAACAAGCTGCGAATGTGACTAAAAGTGATTGTGTAGTGTGTATGGGTCCTAGACCAATATTACAAATAATACCTGCAACAATCCAAGAACAATGTGTTATAGAGGTAATGAATAAAACAAATCCAAACTCCACGTGTAATGAGTGGGATTCTGTGTTTCCGGTCACTATGTGGGGAAAAAAAGAAACCTATATTTTCTAAAAAGGTAGCAACTGGAAATTTCACTTGTATAAATATAACAGGAGGTGGAGAGATTCTAGGTAATCTCTCCTGTGAGTGGTGCTCCAAGATAATAATTGTGACTGACCATTTCAGACCAGTGTCTCGAGGAGACATCTGGTGGTGGTGTGGTGATGACAGATTGTTTGACAAACTGCCTAAAAATGTGACAGGATTTTGTGTTCTAGTAACGCTATTACTACCAGTGTCTATACACCCTATGTCTGCTGAAGAACTCACTGCCAGCTTATCTAGTATATTATGCCTGAACAATGGCACCGTAAGAAAAGATCTGCAACCTGGTTAGCAGACAGTGATCCTACATACATTGATGCAATCGGTGTACCACGAGGCGTTCCAGATGAATACAAATTAGCAGATCAAGTAGCAGCAGGATTTGAGTCGACTTTATGTTGGTGGTTTACAATTAATAAGAATGTAGACAGGATCAACTACATCCACTACAACGTTCAAAAGTTAGGTAATTGGACACAAAGCGGCTTCGAGGCGGTACATGGACAACTGTCCGCGACTTCTCTCATGGCATTCCAGAACAGGATAGCCCTGCAAATGTTGTTGGCTGAGAAAGGAGGTGTGTGTGCTATGTTCAGAGAACAGTGTTGCACGTTTATCCCCAACAACACAGCTGCTGATGGCAGCCTCACTAAGGCCATAGAGGGACTTCGGGCTCTGTTTTGGTCTCTATAGCAGTGTTTGCTGCAATCTTAACCTTGTGTGGATGTTGTTGCGTGCCCTGCCTGCGTTCTCTTATTAACCGTCTAATTACTACAGCTATTTCACCCATGGAGGATAAAGTGGCTCAAATGTACCCTCTGCTGGATAATAATCCCCAAACTGATGAGGAGAGTAGTGGGGAAGAAGACCCCATTAACAATTTACCTGATTTGTTCTCTGACCAAAAAGATTATGAGTGTTAAAGACATTACCTCTGTGTGTAAACTGACTTGTGCTCAAAAAAATGACCTCGCAGTTGAAAATCTCCATGAAGTGACTGAATAGAGTGATATGAGAATTTGAGCAAGAATGTGATAAACAGGAGGGAAATGTTAGAATAAATGTACATAGAATGATTATCACAGTATTGCTCTGAACTTTACTAACACTGCGAGAATGCAGAAGCTTGTGTTTGTCTCTTTTGTGTTTGTCTCACAGGAGAAGAAGACCACATCGCAGGAGATAAACAACGACCTTCGAAGTGAAACATGAAAACAGGAATGTGGCTGAAATCGGATCACTCCAGTGATGCACTAGTTTCTCAAGGCTATAGTATATCATATTTTAGAAAACACTATGTAATCATTACTACCAAATATGGTTGTGTAATAGTATTAGTTTGTTGCATATCAATTGTATTCCCCACCCCTTAGAGATTGTTACGCCCTGTAACTAGGGACCACCCTAAAGAAAATAAAAGTAAGGAGGCGGGAATGTGCTGCAGAGCAGTTGGAGATTGTAACTGAGCATATCTCTGTCTGTTCTCCTTGCAAGTAAAATGAGCGCTGTTGTCCCTTGTCTTTCTTCCCTGTGTGTTTAATAATGTTCTAGGTGGTTTAAACCTGACAGCAGGAACCAGTGTTGAAAAACTACTGGCCAGAGCGAGCCACACCCACTGTGAAAGATGGCTTATTGCTGAAAGATGCACGGCTTGTAATACCATCAACAATGAGGAATGATGTGCTAGCTAGGCTACACGAAGGACATCTAGGTGTAGTGAAGTGTAAAGCTTGTGCTCGTCAAACGGTGTGGTGGCCGGGACTCAGTCAGCTGGTGACTGACATGGTGCGCAACTGCAGGATATGCACACAGGAGCGACATAACCACAAAGAGCCACTTATGCCATCAGAGTGCCCTAAAAGACCATGGCATAAGCTGGGGGCAGACCTGTTCATCCTGGGGAACAAAACCTACCTGCTGGTTGTGGATTACTTCTCCAGGTATGTTGAGATGGCTCAATTATCCCAGACCAGGTCCACAGATGTAATTGTCCACTTAAAGTCCATCTTTGCCCACCAAGGCATTCTGGAGGCCCTGATGACAGATAACGGGCCACAGTTTTCTGGGCAAGCTTTCACCACGTTTGCAGCTTCATATGGATTCAGGCACATCACCAGCAGCCCAAGGTTTCCACAGAGTAATGGTGAGGCGGAACGGGCTGTCCAGACTGAAAAACCTCCTGAAAAAGGCAGAGGACCCCTATCTGTCTCTACTCGCTTATAGAACCACACCTCTCCAGTGTGGGTACAGCCCAGCGCAGTTGCTTATGGGTCGACGTCTTCGCACTACGGTGCCAACTTTTTCCTCTCAGCTTGACCCTGCACTGCCTGACAGTGCCACGTTCACTTGGAAGGAAAGGATGAAGGGGCTGTCAGATGCGGAAAACTTAACAGGCGACACCGTGCCCAAGCTCTCATTTGCTTGCCACCAGGAGAGCGGGTATGGGTAACTGATGCAAGAGCAACAGGAATAGTGCTTCAGAAACACTCTGCTCCAAGGTCTTATTTGGTGGATCTACCTCAAGGTGTTGTGAGACGCAACCGCCAGCACCTAATACCTTTACCTGCACAAGGCAGTGGTTCTTCATTGCAGCAACATCCACCGGAGCCAGTGCCTACGCAGGCACCTATGTCACCTTCCCAGGTTTCACCTACAGAGACTCCTGCATTTACAACTAGATCTGGGAGAGCCATCATAAAACCTGATAGGCTTAATCTGTAAATTTGAAAATGGGACTCTGAGAACTGATATTGGAATTTAAAAACAAAAAGAGAAAAACAATTGAGTTGTGTTATGTTATGTGTTAAAAGGTTATGGTAATATGGGGTGTTGTTGTAGCACTTTAAGAAACACTGTGTGTGGATTTAAACAGTTTTTTTATTTAATTAGACTGAATATTCTGTTCTGTTAAGATTTAGATAGGAGCAGACCTTTCAACAAAGGAGGCAGAATAATCCTCCAAGGTCTGATGAGACAAAGGCAGTCTACCCTTTGTTTTCTAGAAAGGGGAGATGTGGTCTTAAATGATTGTTTCATTATATTAGTTAATAGTAGTGGTGGGAGGCCTAACAGAATGGGACACACGGGGGCGCTGTTGGCCACATGGGACTGTTGTAAAAGATACGACTAAACAGAAGGGGAGTAAGAAAAAATAAAGTTGCTGTCTGGTGTCTCATCTATATTAATATTAAGAAACACGACATCAGTAATTGGTATTGAATATTTTTTTTTTTTGTGTTCAGACAAAAAAGTAGGGATGTTTATTACCTGCTTGACAGTTTAGACTGTGACTCCAGTCTTCCTCAGAAGCGTCATCCGACGTGTTGCTGACGTGTCATTTATCAGCTGGCCGGCTCGACAGACCTGTCCGAGTCCGTCGAGCCGGAATCCCAGGTGTGTGAGAGGGGGTACGCCCCCTCGCCCTGGTTGATGGTGCCACTCGCCCGCTTCCTGATCTCTATGGCCTCTTTTATCCACCGTAATAAAAAGTGATCGGTATCGTATCGAATCTTAAAAGTGTGGTATCGCCCATCACTAACCTGAACTCCAAGTTTGAACTCACAGAGCTAAAGAATGATTCTTCTCATTCATTCATATTCAACAGCCAAAAAGCTTTTTATAACTTATTTTTTTAGCATTTCGATTTTGAACAGGGTTTTTTTTTTTTTTTAGTAAAAAGAACAAGATAATTACAGTGTTAGTCTTTTTGTCAGTTTAAGTTTGTTTCAATGGGATTGCCTTCTTATTCAAAGTTTTAATTCAAGTCATGGTTTAACTTAGCTACTTTCACGTTTATTGGAGTAACATTTGGCCAGGAAGATGTGTGACTTGACTCACTTACTGGAGCTGTGTACTTTCTCCACCACTGGTAACAATTCAGTCATATATGATGCAATATAAAATACATTTACTTCTACCTGAGGTTTTTTATATGATTGTTTTACTATGTTGAATTAGGAGTGTCAAATTACATTTAGTCCTTAAAGAATTTCAGTCAAATCTGTAAGAGATCACACACCTGCATCATGAGAGTACATATCCTGTTTACAGACAGATTATGAATAACTAAGTAGCTCAATATGAATACATCCTGAAAATCATCAAAGGCAGTGTAAGACTCATGACAGCAATTCTGTGCATGGATGTGCATCAATTCAGGCCATGAGGCCATTAGTTAAACAAAAGATAGCATGATTCAGGAAAGGTTGTAATGATTTACATTTATTGAAGTGAAGGTACAGTTGTCCTGGAACATGTCCTTGGTAAAACTTGAGCTCTGGATAGTCACCATTAATCCATACTATAAGATTCAATCACAGTATGGTGAGGAGGTGAACTCTAGAGCCACAAAGGAATAAGAAAAAAACCCTCACTAAATAAACAGTGGGCAGGATGCTGCTGTTGGCTAAAAGGATGACACCATACAACACATTACCACAAAGAAGCATGACATATACGAGTATGGGGCAATGCAGTGGCATTGTGGTTAGCAGGGCCATTTCTAGTTTTGTGGGGGCTCTATGCAAGATGCTGTTAGGGGCCCCTTTTGCCAAACTACAATGGAGAGATTCCTAATCCTTTAGATGATCCACAGTGAAGCCAGAGCTTGTTGTTGTAGTTTGTTTTCTTCTTATATCTAGGTGTAATTCTCCTTAGATGAGCCTGACCATTCATCATAGGGGGCCCCCTAATGGCTTAAGGGACCCTATGTATTTCCATAATCTGCATATAGCAGGACGTGGCGGTTAGAGCTGTTACCTCACAGCAAGTTCCTGGGCCTGGGGCTTTTCTGTGTGGAGTTTGCATGTTGTCCCCGTGCCTGCGTGGGTTTGCTCCTGGTACTCCGGGTTTCTCCCACAGTCCAAAGACATGCATGCCTAGGTTCATTGGTTACTCTAAATTGCCTGTAGGTGTGAGTGTGAATGGTTGTTCATTTCTGTATGTCTCTATGTGTTGGCCCTGAGATAGACTGGTAACCTGTCCAGGGTGTACCCTGCCCTCGCCCGGAAAAGTGCTGGTATTGGCTCTAGCACCCGCTGTGACCCTTACAGTAAAGCAGTAAAAAAATTGCAAGAGCTAATATCAAATGTAATGCCTGTTTTGTATTTGGAATCAAAAAAGCCTTTTCTGGATCCAGATTGGCTAATTGTAGACCCATATCTAACCTCCCTTGCATTTCTAAAATCCTTGAAAAAGCAGTCGCACACCAATTATGTGAACATCTGAATAGGAATGGCTGGTTTGAAGAGTTTAGCCAGGATTTAGAGTATATCACAGGACAGAAACTGTGATGATTGTGGACTTTAGTTTTTGATTTTGTGTTTTTGTGTTTTGTTATTTTGGACTCTTGTGTTGTGCTTCTTCCCCTACCTACACTTCTCTGCACACCTGTCTTGTGTTCCCCCTTGTCAGCCCTGCCCTGCTCCTTGTGTTTTTCCCTCCACACTTTCCTGACCTGTTCCCTGTTGTGTCGTTAGTTCAGTTTGTATTTAAGTCTTGGGTTTTCTGTTTATTCATTGTTGGATCCTCTGTTGAGTCAAGTTCAGTTCAGTCCTGCATCTAGTTTGCCTGTTGCCTTTTGTACCAGCCCTGTGTATTTTGGTTTTTTCATTAAAGTTTAATCTCCACTTCACCCTGCTGCCTCTGGCTCCTGCATTTGGGCCCTCACTCTTGCATTACTGTGACAGAAACAGCACTAGTAAAAGTCATTCAGTCAAGTCTCAGACATGACTGAATGACCTAACTTTTTACTTCTGAACTCTGATAAATCTGAAGTTGTTGTACCTGGCCTTAAGCACTTTAGAAAAACATTATCTAATCATCTAATCTCTCTGGATAGCATTACAGTGGCCCCCAGTTCCACTGTAAGAAATGTTGGAGTGATTTTTGACCGGGACATTTCCTTTGTCTCTCATGTAAAACAAGTATCTAGGACAGTCTTTTTTCGCCTATGTAATGTTGCGAAAATCAGAAACATCCTGTCTCAAGAGGATGCAGAAACACCTGTCGATGTATTTGTTACCTCTAGACTGGACTACTGTAATTCAATACAATCCGGATGTCCCAAAAATCTCTGAAAGGCGTTCAGTTGATTCAGAAAGCTGCTGAATGAATGTTAACAGGAATTTGATGACATTTCTGCATTGGCTCCAAGTAAAGTTTAGAGGAGAATTTAAAATCATTCTCCTAACATACAAAGCTCTTAATGACCAAGTTCAGTCGCATCTCAGAGAGCTCATAGTTCTTAGTTGCAGTAGCTCACTTTGCTCTCTAGATGATGGCTTACTTGTGGTTCCTAGAGTGTCCAACTCCAGAGTGTCCAGTATCAGTCTCTTTCATTGCTTTCAATATCAGGCTTTAAACCTTCCTCTATGACAAAGCCTATAGTTGAAAAGTTTATTTACTCTTAAGTTATGTTGTTTTAGGCTTAGACTGCTCAGTGATGCACTGAGCACCTCTCTTTCTAACTCCCCAATGCATGTACACTACCAGTCAAAAGTTTGGACACACTTTCTCATTCAAATGATAGGAAAGTGTGTCCAAACTTTTGACTGGTAGTGTATATCA
Source organism: Remorina albescens (assembly GCA_034769265.1). Taxonomy (NCBI): domain Eukaryota; kingdom Metazoa; phylum Chordata; class Actinopteri; order Carangiformes; family Echeneidae; genus Remorina; species Remorina albescens. Next base: position 1,342,704 of record CM068479.1, read on the forward strand.
CACCATTACATGTTACAAACTTTATTTCTTCCCATAGTTTCCCTTATGTCCTCATAGTGCAAGTGGTGAATCATATCTGCTCCATGTTCCTGTTAAACACCTGCTGCTGCATTAGCTACCATTAGTTATTGCTAAACACATTTAATCATTTCCATTGTGATTTTTTCTTACTTATTTATTTTTACTTACTGTTGATATTTACAAATGTACACTTACTGGCACCAGTCGTTAATCCTGTTTGTTTTTCCTTGCACTTTTATTGTGTTCTCTCTCTCCCTCTCCACCTAGCTGATGGAGGCAGATGACTCCGTCCACCCTGAGTCTGGTTCTTTCTGAGGTTTTTCTGCCCCTTAAAGAAAGGTTTGGCTGGATATGTCGGTCATCAAGCCCACATATTCAGTTTTCCCACAGCGTCTCCCAACAGAGGAGGTTTTGGAGGGCCACCTTGTGGCTTTGACCTCTCTGTTCCCCTCATCAGTCTTCCCCCAGAACACAGTGCCCAACACTCCTGCAACAGAGCCAGTCCACAGTATGACTTCCAGCGGGTGTTACAACACTGTCAACAAGGTCTGGCTTGTGGAGGGATTTGTGGCATCTCTTTCAATAATTCTATAAAGAGTTTGGTCTAGACGTGCTCTATATCAGAATCAGAAATACTTCATATGTCCCCAGAGGGAAATTCTGCTGATTGGTAACTTATCTTCTATTAGTTAAGAAGTTGTAAAGTCTGATGCATAAAATTAAAATTATTTAATGTAATTTTAGCACTGCAATGGACTGGTGACCCGTCCAGGGTGTACGCCGCCCTCGTCTGGAATGGTGGCTGGCCAACAGCACTAGTGACTCCTGCACTAGTGATGTATCATTTGTGAACAATCCAGCTCTGACAGCCGGTTCTTTGAAGTGAATGACAGGAGGTAGCTGTTGATCAGGAGCTGATTTTTTTTCTACTTCTTTTTTCTGTTAGATGTGTTGTGGTCCCTTTTGTGTCCATGGTGAGCAGAAGGGGGAGGGGAGGGGTTACAGACACACATAGCACAGAGCACAAAAACAGGAGGGAGATGAGAGAAGGAAAGAAAGTTTGTTTCGTTACTGAGACAAGATGTTGGAAAGGTGAAGAGCCCTTTTTCCAGAGAAGTGCAAACCCACTGAGCTGGTGGGAGACCAAGGGTTCAATCTGCCCACATCTTATACATGTGATGGCACGGAGACTGTGTATTATAGCAACATCAGTCCGCTGAGAGAGAATCTTCTCAAAAATAGGGCAGATAATAATAATAACAGAGACAAGAAACAGGATCAACCCCTCAAAGCTGAGTTACTGAGTTACTAAATTGAGAGAATCTACCACATTGTCGTGTTTATAATACTTAACATTCATTATCGATCATTAAGATATGATATGGGGGGGGTTGTTGTGGCTGGTTTGGATTATTGGGTGGGTTGCAACCCACTCACCCCATGCTTGTCTATGTTGTTTAAATCTAATTAGTTACAAGTATGATATACACCGTGAGTTCGGTTCCCGGGGCTGGGGCCTTTCTGTGCGGAGTTTGTTCTGTGTTCTCCCCGTGCCTGAGTGGGTTTCCTGCGAGTACTCCGGTTTCCTCCCACCGTCCAAAGACATGCATGTTTGGGTTAATTGGTGACTCCAAATTGTCCGTAGGTCTGAGTGTGAGTGTCAGTGGTTGTTTGTCACTGTCTGTCTCTGTGTGTTGGCGCTGCTGCGATGGATTGGCGACCTGTCCAGGGTGTACCCCGCCCTCGCCCAGTGTAAGCTGTCATTGGCTCCAGCAACCTCCCGCGACCCAGAAACGGATACGCGGTTGAAGATGAATGAATGAACATTAGTAATTCATTTCAAACATATAATCAATACATTTAAGCAACAAAAGATCTAAGGAACAACTTGGGAGCCGAAAGAGCCGGGTCTCTAACAAGAGATAACCGGTAGAAAACGAATGAGAGTGAGTGAGATATTCCAGTAGCCTACAAACGAATGAAATTCCCCACATTCTGGAACACAAGGTGGCGCTGATGCACCTGATAAACTAATGGCTATAATAGGACATATTCACACCCATTGCGAATAATACAGACCGACACAGTCATGACGCAAGTGTGTGGTCCCGATAAGGACTGAATGCACACGACAAGAAGACTGTATGCGTGCGTACGTGTGTGTTATATGTCGTCTACGGTAGCTCCATAGGCGGGGTCTGAAGCTTTGCGGAAGTGTATGAAGCAGGAGTCATATGACCAGGCACCAGCAGCTAGGATAATGGTACCCAGTTTTGGATAAATTTCTTCGGACACGGTGTCTAACATCTCCGAGTAGCATGGTAACGGTCTCTTTAACTTTCGTACTCACGGTGAACATGACAATGACCGACATTTCAGCGCCGTTTGACGGTTTACTGACTGTATACACAATAGCTTAGATGTTACTCAGGGCTGTGCAGGGGAACATTTTGGTTCCACTGTTTATGTCCTGTCTGACTGATTCTGTTTCTGACAGTTGTCCGTGAACTTGTCTCTGATTGTAGTATGTAACTGTCAGTGTTTTTGACTGTAGTCTTTAACTGTCTCACTCTGTAGTCCCTGATTCTTTCTCATATAGTGGTCTCAGACTGTCTTTGACTATAGTCTCTGACTCTTTCTCTGTTGTATTCTCTAACTGTCTCTACTGTATCTTCTGACCATAATGTCTGACTTTGTCTCTGACTGTCTGATTGTGTTTGACTTTCAATTGATCTTTTTTATAACTGATGTGTCTGTGTCTGGAGACTGTCTCCAACTACCGTCTGTGATTCTGAACGACAATAGCCTGTTGATTAGGCTGTCTATTACTGTCATTTACTGTCTCTGGCTGTGTCTGACTGTTGTGTCCAATTTTACCTGCCTGTAGTCTCTAACTGTGTCTGGCTGTGTCTCTGTCTGTCGTGTCTCCTGTAGTCTTTGATTCTCTGTGTCTGTCTGTGGTCTTTGACCTTCTGTAGTTGAAGTCATTGACTGTACTCTGATTATCGGTCCCTGTGTGTGCCTCTATCCTCAGATGGAAGAGATTAAAGTTTCTCCTGACTACAACTGGTTCAGAAGCACGGTGCCCTTGAAGAGAGTGAGTACTTGATGATTAACACTAGTTATGTTTACATGCACAAAATCTAACCACTGCATGTGTTTCAGAATAATTAAAACGCATTTGAAGGATGAACAGTTATTGTAGGCATCATTATAAGTAGACTGGACCATTAAACAACACAGTTAACACAGTTATTCCATCCTCATTTAGAGCTAAACTCCTTTAAAATTCAACTCACACTAAAGCAGTAATTCACTATAGTAGACCTGAGGGGATTGAGCATTCATTGCTGCTTCCTCCCTAAACAAATCTGTGCCTGCACTTACCTGTCCACTTTCAAAAATTATCTCAAAACTCACCTGTTCAGGCATGCTTTTAATGTGTGATTGTGTAATTGTGTGTGATTACTGTGCATCTTATATTTACATACTTTATACTTTTTATACTTGTGTATAAAATGTTATACTACTTTCTTTGTTTTTAAATTTTGTATAGTCTCTTCAAGCTTTGTTAAAAGCGCTCTAAAAATTATTATTATTATTATTATAGGGGGATTTGTAGCATCATATATGCAACTTTATTTGCTGTCAGAAAACTCTTCAGAATTTAAGCATTTAATTAGTGTACTGGAACCATGATAGGAAATGCAAAGCAGGTCGCATCTTGCCCAAAAGGTCTTACCCTCCATGTATGGTAAGTTTCCATTAAGTTTCCAGTTTACTGATGAGACAATTTATTGTGACATTATATTGTTAATAGATTATTTCAATTTGACAATAAGGCCTTAGTGTGGTAAGGTGCAAACACCTGATAGGTCATGATCATCTTAGGTAATAAAAATTTTACACTCATCTAAAAACGGCATAGCCATCTGTGCTAAGAGGACCAAAGAGAAAGACTGAGAATCAAATGAAATTGTCACCTCAAAACAAAACTTAAATCCAATTGAACATTTGTAGAATTGTGAAACCCCTACTATTGAAAAGTTGTTTGAGTGGATGTACCGTACTGTGCTGGATCTCATAAATCTGCCACCCTGTCCCATTTTACCTGAATCCACGGGTGATGACGACCAGTTTCCTAATGTATTAATTAAATTGGACACGTTTTCTGTCGAACTCTTGACTAGTTAATCATGGTCATGCAGTTGATTAGATCTACAAACCTATCTGATAGTAACATAGTATATCATTGTGTTTATTTCTATAATCTGGAATGGTATCATACCAGTGTCTCAATCAGAGCTTCAGATCCAGCCACTGACATAGTTTTTTATTCATGTGTAGGCGAATCCCCTGTACTTGTCTTTTTCATAATATTGCTGTGCTTGATGTTAATGATGTTATTAAGTCAACACACAGACACAAATACAACCATAAATTGGTCTCTCACTTTCTGTCTGATTAATTTAGTTTATCCAAGGCCACATTTACAATGGTGTCAAAAATTGTTTTCTTACTTTTTTGCATGTTTGTCCCACTTAAATATTTCAGATCATCAAACAAATTTAAATATTAGACGAAGATAACACAAGTAAACACAAAATGCAGTTTTTTTGATGAAGGTTTTTATTATTAAGGGGAAAAAAAATCCAAACTTACATGGCCCTGTGTGAAAAAGTGATTGCCCCTCCTGTTAAAACATAAATGCTTCAGGACCTGACTTGCTGTGGTAAATGGAACCATGAATTCTGCTGTCTACCAAAAAATCCTCAAGGAGAATATCCAACCATCTGTTCGTGACCTCAAGCTGAAGCGCGCTTGGGTTCTGCAGCAAGACAATGATCCAAGCCAGCAAGTCCACCTCTGAATGGCTTAAGGAAAACAAAATTAAGACGTTAGAGTGGCCTAATCAAAGTCCTGACCTGAATCCGATTGAGATGCTGTGGCATGACCTTAAAAAGGTGGTTCATGCTCGAAAACCCTGTAGTGTGGCTGAATTGCAACAATTCTGCAAAGATGAGTGGGCCAAAATTCCTCCACAGCGCTGTAAAAGACTCATTGCCAGTTATCGCAAACACTTGATTGCAGTTGTTGCTGCTAAGTGTGGCCCAAACAGTTATTAGGTTTAGTGGGCAATCACTTTTTCACACTTTTTTTCCCTTAATAATAAAAACCTTCATTTAAAAACTAAATTTTGTGTTTACTTGAAAATATTGCTGAAATATTTAAACGTGACAAACATGCAAAAAATAAATAAATAAATAAATGAATCAGGAAGGGAGCAAACACTTTTTCACACCACTGTAAAGTACAACCCCAATTCTAAAAAAGTTGGGATGTGGTGTAAAGCTTGAATAAATATGATTTGAAAATCTCCTAAATGCATAAATTTTTCAGAATAGAACATAGACAACTTATCAAATGTTTAAACTGAGAAAATGTACGATTTTAAGATAACAAAGAATTGGTCTTAAAAATGCTGACACGGGAAGGAGGATTTAATGCATTTTCTCTGACATTACAATTTAAAATCTCAAAATAATTGATAACATTTTTTGAATAAGTTACCGAATGCCTCTCGCATTAACGCCACAGAGATCAGGGTAGCAGAAACAACAACACTCATTTTATATATGTAGTCTGACAGGAGAAGACTCATTAACATTCATGAAAGAAGTTATACCTGATTGGCTGATACAATACTGAAACCGGTTCCAGGCAATGTGTACAAGGCACTTTGTATTTTGTGCAGAAAGTGTTTTAAACTTGTCATGATGGAATCAAGGCAGTGGAATCCCACATGCAGAGTGAGAAACACAAAACTGCACAGTTAGCCCACCAACAGATGCCAGGTATTTTGCAGTTTTGTTCTACCCTCGTCTCCACTTCCCCCCCCGTCTCCAATACCAGCACCAGTGCAAACAGCGACAGACCTCCAGACATTCGGGTGTACTCCTACACTGAAAGCAGAGGTACTGTGGTGTCTGAACACAGTAATGAAACACCATTCGTATAAGTCAAATAAGGGAGTAGGTGACTTATTCCACACAATGTTTCTGGACTCTGAAATTACCTGTAAGTTTGCGTGTAGTTCCAACAAGACGGCCACCATTTGCAAGTTTGGATTAGGCTCGTACATGTAAGGCAAGTCTTAAATCTAACTTGCCTTAAACTGTAAGAACCCTGGATTTGCAGTGAACTGGTCATATGACCCCTTACGTCATGTCCGGTGAGGTGAAAATGTGCAAAAGGTGTTTCCATTACACTTTTGTGATTTACTTCTATATTGATATGTCTGCAAAACCATCTAATGAAAGCATTAACAAATGCATAAATTTTTTTGCATTAGTTGAGAAGTTTTTTCTTTAAATGTTGGTGTTTGTATTACAATTTTTTTATTGCAATATTTAAATTTTGTGCATTTTTGGGGGGGGATTATGGAAACCCACCTACCGATTATCCCTTCATCGTGGCACCTGTTAGTTGGTGTGATATATTAGGCAGCAAGTGAACATTTTGTCGCCTAAGGGGATATGTTTTATAAGCAGGAATAATGGGCAAGCGTAAGGATTTGACTGAGTTTGAGGAGGGCCAAATTATGATGGCGACTTGCTCTTGTGGGTAGTATTGATCAAAAGTGGTCTAAAGAAGGAACATTGGTGAACTGGTGGCCAAGGCTCATTGATGCAAGTGGGGAACGAAGGCTGGCCTGTGTGGTCCGATCTATCAGACGAGCTACTGTTTCTCAAGTTGTTGAAGAAGTAAATGCTGGTTCTGATAGAAAGGTGCCAGAATACACAATGTGTATGGTTCTGAACAGCTGCAGATGATTCAGGGTACCCATGCTGACCCCTGTGCACTGCCAAAAGTGCCAACAAGCATCAGAACTGGTCCTCTGCCACCCTCCGTGTCAGGAGCAAAGTACCTGTTCACAATCATGTGCCAGGCCACAAGGTGCCCACCGGCATATCCTCTGTACTCAATAACAAATAAGTCAGTTGTAAAAACTCCCTCTCAGTTTATTTCTATTTTTGGCATTCCCAGGGTGGTCCAGAGTGACCAGGGGCCTCATTTATAAAGCTTGCGTATGCACAAAACCGTACCGAAAACTTGCGTACGTCATTTCTACGCAAAGGTTGTGATCTGTAAAAAAAACAGACTTGACGTAAAATGTGCGCAACTCTACGGTAACTCTGACCCATGCGTACGCACATTTTGGAGGAAAAGGGGAATTGGTGACCCAGACGGTGCGGTGGTGAACTGAAGTCAGATTGAAGAAATGAAGAGTGGGAAGAACGATTATGTTTTTATTATGGCCCTTCACATATTTAATTTCAACCCGTATCATGCGTTGGAGCCATGTCATCAGAATGATTTAATTCAACAGCGTTATTTTGCATTGGACTGAGTAATTGTCTCGGAAACATCTCCTTAGAATCTAAATGAAAAATCTAAATCTAAATCCCTTCTCTATATTTAATCATCACCATCTCTCCGTCATATTGTCCACTCTAGGAGCGCAGGAGGAAGAGAGGACTGCGCATAAAGCATCTACCTAACGTGTAAATAACAGAATATTTTCCTGTGATACTGTGAACACATAATCAAATGCCAATGAAATCCTAAGTGTGGAAAACAAAGCCATTAACAATCGTTATACTATATACTTTCCTGTTTAAGTTCGTCAGCTCTACTTGATGCTTTTCATAACAAACCAGATATAAAGAAAAGGGTCATGTTCACACACTTCAGTCTAAAGAATATTTTTAGTGGTGGGGGTTAGCACGAACTGATTATCAGTCTGATTGTTGTGAACCTATAAATACAGCGGTGAGCCCTGTGCGTAATGCTGCACTATGGCACTGCTGGCACTGCTGGAGGACTATGTCAATGGCAGAATTAGGAGGGAGAAGGTCTTCAGGGACCATAACGACTTATTGGCCCATGATGATGACTGTCTTATGAGCTGTTTTAGATTCCCTAGAGCTATGCTCTTGGATCTATGTGCTGAACTGGGTCCAGCATTAGAGAGGGCAACGCGCCGGAACCACGCCATCCTGGTGTAGATGCAGCTCCTCACCCCGTTTTTAAATGCGCAAAGCGCAGAGGAAACTGTCTTCAATGAGGTCCATGCCCGTGCGTGGTCAGCAGTGGAGCGGCCATCGGCCTCCTGAAGTGCCAGTGGCGTGCTTTGGATGAGTCGGAGGGCAGGTTTCTTTACTATCCTGCATTACAAGAGCGTGTGGCGTGTTACACAATGTGGCACAGAGGAGTGGTATCCCTCTCCCTCCCTCCCGACCCCCCCCCAAGCATTATGACACGGAGGCAGAGCCCCTTTCAAGACAAGCAGGATATGAACAGGGTGTAAGACTCTGTCAGGATGTCATGCAGCATTTATAAAGACAACTAAAGGTTCATTTTTGCGCATTGCCTTTTAATAATTCTGCTATTTCGACCATTAGAATTCTCATTTGTCTCACTCCTCCGTCAGGTTGTTGATTGCTTTTATTGTCTCCCTTTGTAGCTGCAGGGCTGACCTGACCGCTTGCAGGCGTACCAGAATGATGCCAGTTGTGTGCATCGGCGTCTGGTCAGGATTACTGCCCCCCCCCCCTCAGTATCAGTCTACAGGAGCATTGTTTTGCTTTCTTTGGATTTTGATTCCGGTGCTGTGACCTCCAAACAGGATGGTTTTTTGGGCCCCCACCTCACCGACAAGCATCTCCACTTCCACCTCAGAAACATTTCTTTTTTTTAACCTTTTCTTCCTGTATCCACCATCAGTTTCAACAAAACATAACACTTTTATCTCAGTCTTATTTTATATTCATGAGGTGCTTTGCATTGACCATTTATGGTTAAAAAATGGCGTGTACAGGGTGTGACATGACGCCGACACAGCTGAGCACACTCATAGTCAAGTCTGTGATTTATAAAGCAAAGTTTGCTTTAAGTGTGCGTTTTATAAATCCATATATTTTCTGGCGTATGCAAACTTTGGCTTTTTGGCGTAGTATACTTTTAGTAACGATCCTACGCACAGTTTTATAAATGAGGCCCCAGGGCTCTAACTTTTCCTCCCATGTGTTGGCACAAGCAAATTTGAGTGAAGTGATCTCAGTCAACAGCATGCCATGCCCAGAGCCAGTGGGCCAGTACAGCGTTTTCATCAGACCGTTAAAGCATTGTTACGTTCTTTCTGTTTAGAGCTAGGTGGGGTTTGGGAGGAGGGGCTGCCCAGTTTTTGGCTGGTGGCCCAGGAGGTGGTACAGGAGAGTACTGGCTTTAGCCCCAATGATTTAGTTTTTGGCCATACTATGTGTGGTTCCCTAGCAGTATTGAGGGACAACTTTAAAAGCAGTGAGGCTCCAATGAACCTAACTGACTATATGAACAGGTTTAGACATAGACTGTATGTGGTTGGCGAGTTGGCAAAGCAGAAATTTGCGACTGTGCAAAACAAACAAAAGTGTATTTATGATCGGCTGAGCAGTGCCACTACAGTTTGGTCTCCCTGCCATCGGCAAGGTCCCCTTTTCAGGCTCGGTTTACAGGACCCCATATGGTGAAATTTCTGATGAAAACTTTTTGATTTCCACACCTGAACGGCAGAAGAAGGCACAGCTTTGTCATGTCAACCTGTTAAAACCTTATTATACTCGTGGTGTTGTGTCAGGGGAGAAAAGTTGGTGAGCCGTGGATTCCCCTTCTCAGTCAGTGGCAGTGACTGAGGAGGAGCAAGAGTCTCAGATTCTTGATGAGGTGTTGCTGTGTGGTCGTGTTAAGAATAGTGAAGCCTTGAGAAATTTGGATAGCTTGATGGGTAATCTAGGGGAGCCAAGGCGTGGCCAACTAGAGTTAATTGGTGCTTTTCCTAGTTTGTTTGGGGATGCACCCACACAAACACATCTGATTGAACACGATAATGATAAGAATGCCTGTATGCATACATGGTCATGCCATTTGGTCTAAGGAATAGACCAAGCCATATTTCAAAGGCTGATGAACATGGTGGTAGGTGATTTGGAAGGTTGCACTGTAAATTTAAATGGTGTGGTCGTCTATTGTGATAGCTGGGAGGCTCACATGGTGTGTATTGCTGCATTGTTTGAATGTTTGGCTTCAGAAAATCTTGCCATAAATTTGGTAAAGTGCTCTGCTGTGCATCGCCCCAGTGCTGGAAGCTCCTCGTCTGGAGCATCCGTTTCAGCTGCAAGTGGAGGCAGGCAACGTGGGGGCAGGGGCCATACTGATGCAGACAGACAGTCAGGGGGTGGACAGGCCTGCATGTTTATTTTCTAAAAAGGTTACTATTAAACTATTCAGTTATTGAAATAAAAACTCTTGCCTTAGTTTGGGCTCTGTGTCATTTTGATGTGTATGTAGGTTCAGGTTTACTGACCACAACCCACTTACATTGCTCAATTCCCTTAAATGCCTGAACCAGAGACTAATCAGGTGGTCTCTGATGTTACAGTCTTATCGTTTGGACACGTAATCTTGTTGCGGACACACTCTCATGTGCCCCTGTGATGTGAGGTAATTGTGTTGTGTACTGTGGCCTGTTAACCTCTGGGTCGGGGCGGGGTGGTAGACCCCACTTTTCTGGTCTTGTTGTACTAATTGTTTTTGTGTTTCAGTGCATCCATGGGTTTATAAGCCCCAGTCAGTTGAGGCTCAGGGGAGCCAGTGGATGGGGGTGGCTTCCATCCATGCTCGGTTTCCATGCTCCTTGTTTCTGCTCTTTTTCACATTCACACATGCTACACTCATGCCATTTTTACACTCATTCATTTACAGTTTTCACCACTGAATTACTGACAGACACACTCCATAACTGTTGGTTTTGCCTAGGTTATTTAATGAATTACTCATTTTGTGATTGAACCACTTTCTGTTACCTCCCGTTTTTGTCAGGGCTTTGAGCCAGTCGTGACACCCTAACCAGAACGTCTCTACTTTGGGAGCAGGCCATTCCAACGTGGCTATTACAGTTGTAATGCAACAAGGCTTTAATTTGCAGCACTTTCTCTCATTTTACTTTCCTCGCTCCATATGAGAAGAAAAATGCTGAACTGCATTTTCATGACGATGTAATAAATGCAAACCAATTGGTTCTCTGGTTCAAGCATGAACACTAAGTGCAGATTCAGATGGACCTGTGTGGGAATATTTGGCCTGGTAATCCCTCTACTGTATGAGCAGTTGATGAAACATTGAAGAATATGCACCAAACTGAGACAATGTTTTAGTAAGGCACCACCCCTCCTGGAATGCCCGCCTTTCATCACATACTGCATAAACAGAAATTTTCTGTATATAGCCAAGCCTCCACCTTTAGTCTGAAGCCAGTTATAAAGACTTTCCTCACAGTGCTGTCTCTGATTTTCCCAGATTATTGTTGACGATGATGACAGTAAGGTCTGGTCGCTGTATGATGCAGGTCCAAAGAGCATCAGGTGCCCTATCATTTTCCTCCCTCCAGTCAGTGGGACAGCTGAGGTGTTCTTCCAGCAGGTGTTGGCTCTGACAGGCTGGGGCTACAGGGTCATCTCGGTGAGTGCATCTCAGCAGCTTCAGGATGAGTCAGGATTTAATTTCTATTTTTAATATCTATTTTTTATTTAGTTATTAATTTATTTAATTTCCATTACATTTTGAAAGAGCTTTTGTGTACATGTCATGTTCTAGTCTTTTTTGAGTGATGGCTACATTACATGAAGTTTCTGTCTTCATTATTTATCACGTCAATTTCGCCTTGAAAACGCCTATAAAACGAATGCCTATAAAACGAATGTAATTTTAAGTTTAGTCTGTGTTAATATAATAATGCTGTTTTCATTGGGTATTCACTAGGCATGAGCGAGTACACCACTATCCGTATCTGTTCAACCATCTACATTATCTGTATCTGTATTCGTACTCACAAGGGGCAGGACTTAAACCGGAAGTGGGTGTGGTTTATACGAAAGTTGTATTTTTAAGCCTGAAATTGATATGGGTTGGTCAGAAGTTGCTATATTTATTGTAAGCCTCAATATATTTTTATTTATAGCTTAATTTGTATTACAACAAGGTAAGAAAGCGAGCCTACTGGAAAAACACCTGACCCGGTGAAAAAACAGTGAGAATGAGAAACGCGGGCTGCATGCAGCCCTGTCTCGTCACACAAGCACCGCTTCTGTTACGAATCAAGTTTTTCTGCCCCCATAAAGTGGGGCAGATTTGAAACATTTGGGTTATAAAAAGCTATTTTAAAATGATGATGTAGTAGTGTGGATGTAGCCTAACTTATCGCTATTAGGTTAAATGATGATCTTACCGTGGGACTCAGTCAGGTAGTTGTAAATATCGATGTATGTTACCTCCGGCCATTCAGTGGGATAATTTCTCCATAAAAATGAAGGCAACCAGTGCACCGTTTTTTCTCCGGTACATCAGCGTGTCAAAATAATCATCTGACATGTTGAAATAATGTTTTAAGCTAAGTACTGGACAGTGTATTTTAAATTGTGCCGCCGATTGTTTTCCCCTACGGTGGGCGTGGCTTTCAGAGTATGACGTGTTGCGTTCTGTCTCTGTCGCAGGACACCCTGAGGAGGATTTTCCTTCAGCCCCAGCACAGATATTGCCTCCTATTACTCATATGGTACTCGTACTTGTCAAAATTGCTATATCCATACCAGATACTTGTTTCAGCCAAGTATCCGGTATGGATCAGTCTACTAAAGAAAGAGGGCTAATTAAAAACTCAGAGTTTCTTAACCCTGAGATGAGGACAACTCAGAAACTGAGATAACTTAATCTGTGAATCTAAGGTGTCCCTGAGTTTCTATCTGGTTCATCCTGCTGCAGTTTAAGAAGCTTTCTTCATTCAACTGTCTACGCCAAAATATCCCATTAGATTAAAAAATGATAAGCAAAACATTCCTTCCAACAAAATTGCCTGAAGCTTTGGACACTGAGACTCTGAGCTACGAAGAATAGTTTTAATTGGTCTTACTGAACAGTCTGATCACAGCTGTTTTTTGTCTGAATGAGAAGGAGAGTAGATCAGATGAAATTATTTTAATATTTTAACATTTAAAAACTTGACTAAAGGTAGTTTGAATAAAGACTGCAAAGAGTCTGATACTGCGTTAACAGTCTTTTACTGACTGTATATAAATGTACTAAATGTTAAAGCTGTCACGTTAAAAATTAACAGTTAAAAGGCTTACACATTTTTGTTATTGCACTAATTGACTGCTGCTATTTTGTCACTTCATTGCCCCCTTAACTTGTCATCCAGCCATCAGCAGCTTTTTGCTTCCTTATGCTGCTTACTGTACGTCCCGGAGAACTTCTTGGGGGAGATCTCAAATGTGCAGTTCATGCAAAGCAGTCCAACAATTTACAGGACCTGGATGTTTTTTGGCCAAGAAGAATGGGCAGCTTTACCATATCAGAAAAAAAAAATGCCTCAACCATGACCAGCAGAAAAAACCTGCAAGCCATCACTGATACCAAAGGGGGAAATACACAGTATTGAACACAAAGATATGCAAAGTTTTGAACAGGGTTTATCTCAGTATTTATTTATTGTTATTTTTTTATTTAATGGTTTTTGCTAATTTGACATGCCTGATAATTTACAGTGAATCTCATTTCAAATAAATGAAATGTGTTTTGCCTGATTACTCATGTTTTCTTTAAAGAATGGAACATATTTTCCAAATCCTCTCAAGGTATGTAAACGTATGAGCACAACTGAATATGCGGTCATGCAGGCATATTGGCACCCTTACACTTCTTTCATATAATGAACCACTTCTCCCAGAAAATCATTGCAATTACAAATGCTTTGGTATTAAAATGTTTATTTCTTTTATTTATTTATGTTTTTGCATTGAAGTAATACAAAAAAAGAAAGAAAAAAAAAAGCAAATTAGATTTTTACCATCTGAGTGTGTTTTGTGTCATTGTTCTGCTGGAAGACCTCTGGTGGAGACCCAGCTGTCTGAAACTAGGCTCTACATTGTGCCCCAAAGAGTTGATTTGTCATTCAATTTTATGATGCCATTCACACAGTCAATGCGTCCAGTGTCAGAAGCAGCAAAGCAACTACAAAACATCTGTTGACCGCCACCTTGTTTGACTGTAGGAACTGTGTTCTTTTCTTTGAAGGCCTGATTTAATTTTCTGTACACAGAACAATAATATGGTTTGCCAAAAAGCTTTGTTTTCATCTCATCTGTCCATAAGACAAGGATTTTGGTTTCTTCAGCTAAGACTTGGCAAACTCCAGTCTGGCTTTTTTGTCTTTTTTTTGTCAGCAGTGGGTCCTCCTCGGTCTCCTACTACAATGTCCCATTTCATAAAAACAGCATGGTTAATAGTTAAAGACAAAGTGCTTGAGAGTCCTAAAATGGCCAGCAATTAGTCCAGACCTAAATCCCATAGAACACCTGTGGAGAAGTCTCACAACAGCAGTTGGAAGAGGGCACCTTTCAAATTTGAAAGACTGGGAATAGTTTACAAAGGAAGGTGGTCCTAAACTCCACTGAAGAACTGTGAGAAACTAATTCATGTTTGTTCATGCATTCAAAGGATGCACGAACAAATATTATATTGGGGGTGCCAATAATTTTGTCTAGTCCATTTTTGGAGTTTTGTGTGGAATAATATCAAATTGGGCTTTTTTTTCCCTCTGCGTTTTTGTGGGACTTCAATGCAAACAAAAGAAATAAACATGTCAGTACCAAAGCATTTGTAATTGCGATGATTTTACGGGAGAAGTCTGACAGAAGTGTATGAGTACCAATATTTTTGGCTATGATTGTATATTATATAAGATTTGAGCTAATGAACCCTGGATTCCAGGGCAATATACATGACCAAATAAAATTGTTGAGACAGTAGAGAGTTTTCTCCATCTCAGACTTTTGATGTTTATGTTGTTGTTTTTTTTCCCCCAAAGGTAAATGTCCTTCATAGACAGTATATATTTAGTGCGCTTCATAAGTTAAGGTCGCAAGTTGGTCTTTCCGGCTCCCGTTACCATGGTGAATCTACTGTTTAGTAATTTAATAATAATCCATGATTGTATAGTTTGACTTCACTCTTGTACATCACTGAATTGAAAATGTTGACCATGGTGATCCAACGTATGTTTCCAGCTGCAGTATCCTGTCTACTGGGACCTCACGGAGTTCTTTGACGGCTTTAGGAAGCTTCTGGATCACCTGCAGCTGGATAAAGTAAGACTGCTTGGTCTCTTTGTAAACCTGTCTGGTCAGGAAGGTGTGAGTGTGTTTGTTTGAAGGGTGTGGAAAATTAAAATACCATCAAGAGTCAGACATTTAAATAAACATGAAATTCTGATTACATACTTCAGTAGCCCCAAAGAATGTAAAGTTAAAGGAAATAATGGATATGAACCAAGGTGTGTGGACTAAATTGACTGGTTTAGTCTGAGATTAGTCACTGAGATTGACTGGTAAGGTCCACTCTGTAAGTGCAGCTTTGGGCCTCACTGCCTCACCTGTCCATGCTAGATCCACAGCAGCCCTATGGTGTCATGCAGCAGTCTGACATGTTGCCACATTCACCCAGGCCTGAATTCTGTAATAGCCTACAAACGCAACACCGGTCTGAAAACAGCTAGCCTTCACTACTCTTTTGATGGACCAGACACAACATGACGCTTCACTGTACATGAACCTTTCCACACAGAAGAAGTCAGTTCCAGGTTTTCATCGGTTTTCATTTTCCTTTTTAAATTAGAAGTAGTGTAAAAATTCCCACTGAAATGTGCTGGCTGCTGCATCAGCCCTCAATGGACGCACCAGTTAATTGGTTGTGATGGGATGTTTTTATGAGGAACGGCATTTATATTACAATATATTCCAGAGACCTAAAACAGTCATTCCGTTTTTATGCCTGTATGTCTAGTCTTCAAAATTGAGCCTGACTGCTGACTACCCTTCTCTATAAGTTAATGACAGTTGGTCAACTTCAGTGTCTCTTGAGGAGATCATGTGGCCCAAATACTGTACCTGGCCAGAAAAGAAGTTATATTTAACCTGCTTTACTTAAAGAGTAGCTTCAGAAGATTATTGACTGATACTGCTACATGTGCACTAGTAAATATTAGCAGTAACAATAGGTGCAGCATGTCAGCATAGTGGTTAGTGCTATTGCTTCACAGCAAGAAGGTCGTGGCTTTGATTGTCGTGGTCTTTCTGTGTGGAGTTTGCTTGTTCTCCTCATGCTTGCATGGGTTTTCTATGGGTTCTCCGGTTTCCTCCCACTGTCCAAAGACATGTATATCTACTTTAGGTTGATTGGTGACTCTAAATTGCTCGTAGGTGTATGAGTAGTTGTTTGTCTCTGTCTGTCTCTATGTGTTGGCCCTGCGATGGACCTGCGACCTGTCCAGGGTGTATCCTGCCCTGGATTGGGATTGGCTCCAGCATCTCCTGTTAGCCGGAAACAGATAAGCAGTAAAAGATGAATGAATGAATGACAGAATATAACAGAAGAAGTGATAATAGAAATAATTTATAATGGCAGTTAATGATAACTATAATGATAGTTATCATTAATAATAATAGTTACTCTAGGAGACTCTAGGAACCACAAGTAAACCTCCATCTAGAGAGTGAGGTGACTTCCTGGGGCAGTGAGGGAGTATGAGCTCTCTGAGATATTATGGAGCTGGTCATTAGGATCTTTTAATATTAAAAGGTGTCACGATCCATTCCGGTATCCTGCCAGCTTTTTCCACTCACCTCCACTCACCTGTCTGCTCCACCTTCTTCACCTGTTCCTCATCAGCTATCAACCCCGGATATAAGCACCCTTCTCCAGACACTCCTTGCCAGATTGTTTTCATGTTATGCCTGACTTTCCAGCAATCTTCAACGGACTGTCCTCCTGGTTTCTGATCGGCTCGTCCCTGACCAACGCTCTTTGTCTCAGCCCCGGTAAACCTACCCGCCTTCTGTCCCTGACTCCGAGTTCTGCCTGCCTGTTTTTGGATCTTCGTCTGCTTGTGGCTGAGTGGCTCCCCGCCGACTCCGGATCAGCCATCTACTCAGGTTGTGTCTGCTCTGCTGCTGGGTTTCCTGCTGCCGACACAACCCAGTTCACAGTACCCACTCTACAGCCTTCCAACAGGGAGTTTCCCTTTTCTACCCTCTCCAGTAGCCCTCTCTCTGAACACACTATTGGGTTTAGTGGAGATCTGGACTTTTGGACTGTTGCTACTGCTGTAGTCCTGTGGGTTGCGTGTTTGTCCGGGAAACAGAGGAGCAGGGTTCAGTTCCCCGTGGACCCATACCTTGAACTGTGTTTTTCTGTCTGTGCTGCCGCTGTTTGGATTATTGAGTTCATTAAAGACTGTAAAAACATACTGGTGTGTTTGTGCTGCAATTGGGTCCAACCTATACCCGTTACAGTACAATCTGGCCCTGTGATGGATCCAGCACATGATCCCACACCACTGAGTCCGCTTGAAAGGATTGAGGGTGTCCTTCAACAGCATGAGGCCAAGATGACTGCATCTGCTGCTGAAGCCAAACAGGCAGCAGCAGCTCATGAGCAGGCGCTAACAATGTTAGCTGGACAGTTGCAGCAGTTGTTGGTCCTGCTTACCCAAGCCCCTCAAGCCTCTGTGGCCGCTCTTCCTCTTGCTCCACCTGCTTCTGCTTCTGCACCTGCTCCAGTCCCTCTGCCAACTATGGATGCCCCTGAGCCCCGGGTGGGAACCCCCGAGCGCTACGATGGTTACCGAGAGACCTGTGGCCCTTTCCTCACCAACTGTTCCCTCCTGTTCGCTCTGCAGCCTCGCACCTTCGCCACTGAAGGAGCAAAGGTTTCATTTGTCATTAATGACCTGACGGGCAAAGCTCAGTTATGGGGAACAGCCGAGTGGGAGAGACGGTCACCAGCCTGTGCGTCCTTCGACCTGTTTGCCACAGAGCTTCGCAAGGTGTTTGGGTTGGAAACCTGTGACTCCGAGGCCACTGGGAGCCTGATTGGACTAAAGCAAGGCGAAAGAACAGTGGCTGACTATTCCATTGACTTTCGGACTAGAGCCAGCCGAAGCAAGTGGAACAACCCAGCCCTCTGCGACGCATTCCTCCACGGGTTGGCCGATTATATAAAGGATGAGCTGATTTCTTATGATATGCCCACCATGTTGGATGGGGTGATTGAGTTGGCCACCCGCATTGACCTCCGCATCCAGGCCCGGCGACAAGAAAGGCGTCAAGGGGGAGCCCATCGACCATTGACACCCCGCTCCGGTGGGGGTGCTGTCGCAGCCAACTCCACCTCCTCTTCAGTTCTGCAGACAGGGGACCCTGAGCCTATGCAGCTGGGATGCACCTCCCTTACTCCAGAGGAGAAGGAGCGTCGCCATAAGGCCAACCTCTGCCTGTATTGTGGAGCAGCAGGTCACTTCGTTTCGAGATGTCCAGCAAAAGCCAGGGCTCATCAGTAATGGGGGAGACCCTGGTGAGCCCAACCTCCCTAGCGTCTCCCCGTCCCCAAAGAGCTCTGCTTCAGGCCCGGCTCCTCCTTAAGGATGGTCCCCACACCTTGGCAACCTTCATTGACTCTGGTGCTGATGCCTGTATTATTGACGGGGAGCTGGCCCATCAATTGGGGCTTGGGCGGGTTCCTTTGCCACAGCCAGTTCCCGCTTCAGCCCTAGATGGACACATTTTGGGCACCGTCACACACCAAACCTCCCCGGTCCATCTGCTGCTCTCCGGTAACCACCACGAAACAATCCAGTTTCACCTGAGCTCACTCCGTCTGCCTCTCATCCTGGGGTATCCCTGGCTCCGTCTTCATAACCCTCACATGGACTGGGTCACTGGGACCATTCGGGAATGGAGCTCCTCCTCTCATCGTCGGTGCCTGCAGCAAGCCTCCTTGCCACCTCACTCCCCCAGCCCCAGCTCCTCGCCCGATCTCACCGGGGTGCCACCAGAGTACCACGATTTCAGCCAGGTCTTCAGTAAAGCCAAGGCCACATCTCTGCCTCCACACCGCCCTTACGACAGCGCCATAGACCTCCTGCCTGGGACTTCACCCCCCAAGGGACGCCTGTACTCCCTGTCTGAACCCGAGAGAAAAGCAATGGAGACTTATATCAATGACTCTCTGGCTACGGGTCTCATCCGTCCTTCTTCCTCGCCTGCGGGGGCGGGTTCTTTCTTTGTGGACAAGAAAGACAAGACTCTGAGACCCTGCATCGATTACTGAGGTCTTAATGACATAACTATCAAGAACCGGTACCCTCTACCACTCATCTCCTCCGCCTTCGAGTTGCTCCAGGGCGCCACCATTTTCAACAAGCTTGATCTGCGCAACGCCTACCACCTTGTTTGCATCAGAGAGGGAGATGAGTGGAAGACGGCCTTCAACACCCTGACGGGTCACTACGAGTACCTTGTCATGCCATTCGGCCTCACCAACGCCCCCGCTGTCTTCCAGGCCCTGGTAAACGACGTTCTCCGAGACATGCTCAACCGGTTTGTTTTCGTCTACTTGGATGGCATACTCATCTTTTCCAAGTCCAGGGAGGAACACATGCATCATGTCCAAGCTGTCCTCCAGCGTCTCCTTGATAACTCACTGTATGTTAAAGCTGAGAAGTGTGAGTTCCATGCCTCGTCAGTTTCATTCCTGGGGTACATAGTTGCACCAGACAGTGTACAGATGGACCCAGCTAAAGTCTCCGCCGTCACCTCCTGGCCTTTTCCTGAGAACCGCAAACAGCTTCAGCGCTTCCTAGGATTTGCCAATTTCTACCGCCGCTTCATCCGCAATTACAGCTCTGTGGCAGCTCCTCTCACCACCCTGACTTCCACCAAGGTGCCTTTCCAGTGGTCACCCCTTGCTGACAAAGCCTTCCAAACCCTCAAAACACGGTTCACCTCAGCATCCATTCTTCTGATGCCTGACTCTAATCGCCAGTTTATTGTGGAGGTGGACGCCTCAGATGTGGGGGTAGGGGCCGTCCTATCTCAGCGCTCTGCCACTGACCAAACGCTCCACCCATGTGCCTTCTTCTCTCGGCGTTTGTCATCGGCTGAGAGGAATTATGATATCGGCAACAGGGAGCTGCTGGCAGTAAAGATGGCCCTAGAAGAGTGGCGTCATTGGTTGGAAGGTGCCAAAGAGCCCTTTCTTGTTTGGACTGACCATAAGAACTTGGAATATATCCGATCAGCTAAAAGACTCAATTCCCGCCAAGCCCGCTGGTGCCTGTTCTTCGCCCGGTTCAACTTCACCCTCTCCTACCGCCCAGGGTCACGTAATACCAAGCCCGATGCCCTGTCCCGGAAGTTCCAGAGGGCGGAGGAACCTGAGCAGAAATCTGAGCCCATCCTTCCGGGATCCTGCCTCGTCGCTACAGTCACCTGGGACATCGAAGAGAGGGTGAGAGCAGCATCTGAGGGACAGTCTGGTCCCAGCTCCTGCCCGCCGAATTGTTTGTTCGTTCCTCCGGCCTTGAGGTCCGAGGTTTTGCAGTGGGCCCATTCCTCTAAGCTCTCCTGCCACCCTGGTGCCCAACGGACACGGCACGTCCTTCTCCAGCGCTTCTGGTGGCCCAATTTGAAAGAGGACACCCAGGACTTTGTCAAAGCCTGCCCAGTCTGCAGTCAACACAAGACCTCACACCAGGCCCTGGCAGGCCTTCTGCAGCCTCTCCCTGTTCCTCACCGCCCTTGGTCCCACATCTCTATGGACTTTGTTACAGGCCTTCCCTCTTCTGAAGGCCATACAGTCATCCTGACCATCGTGGACCGCTTCAGTAAAATGGCCCACTTCGTGCCTTTGCCCAAGCTCCCCTCTGCTAAAGAGACTGCTCAGTTGGTCCTGCTCCACGTATTCCGTCTCCATGGCCTCCCTGTCGATGTGGTGTCAGACCGTGGGCCCCAGTTTGCCTCAGTATTTTGGAGGGAGTTCTGCAGCCTGCTCGGCGCCACCGCCAGTCTGTCCTCCGGCTTCCACCCTCAGTCTAATGGACAAACAGAGCGCATGAACCAGGAGTTGGAAACGGCCCTGCGCTGCATGGCCTCCCAGAACCCCTCTTCCTGGTCCTTGCAACTGCTTTGGGTAGAATATGCCCACAACTCCCTCATCTGCTCTGCCACCGGCCTTTCTCCTTTCCAATGTGCCTACGGCTATCAACCACCACTGTTCCCCACCCAAGCTCCCACACTCTATGCGTGTCCATCCAACATTCCATGTCTCCAAGGTAAAACCAGTCCATGACAGTCCATTGGTCCCTGCAGCACCACCACCACCTCCTCCACGCATCGTTGACAGGGGTCCAGTTTATGCAGTGCGCCGCCTGATGCGCTCCCGCCGGCGGGGGAGAGGCCTCCAGTATTTGGTGGACTGGGAGGGGTACGGCCCAGAGGAGAGGTCCTGGGTCCCGACTCGTTTCATCGTCGACCCCGACCTCATTACAGACTTCCACCAGCAGCACCCGGACCAGCCCTCCAGAACCTTCCCATCGACTGGGGATCCCCGCCCAAGCACCTCTCCTGTCCCTCCCATCCCCGGTCCTAATGAGGAGGGCTCACTATCGCCATCTGAGGACTCCTCGTCTGGGGACGAGGGACCCTCCGCCAGACCCCCTCCACCCACCCGGTAATGACCATGGACGTTGCTGAGTCTGAGGAGTATTGAAGAGGCTCCTCCCCTCCCTGTACTTGGGACCTTGTTTTGGGACGTCAGGGGACGTCCCTTGAGGGGGGGGGGGGTTCTGTCACGATCCATTCCGGTATCCTGCCAGCTTTTTCCACTCACCTGTCTGCTCCACCTTCCTCACCTGTTCCTCATCAGCTATCAACCCCGGATATAAGCACCCTTCTCCAGACACTCCTTGCCAGATTGTTCTCGTGTTATGCCTGACTTTCCAGCACTCTTCAACGGACTGTCCTCCTGGTTTCTGATTGGCTCGTCCCTGACCAACGCTCTTTGTCTCAGCCCTGGTAAACCTACCTGCCTTCTGTCCCTGACTCTGAGTTCTGCCTGCCTGTTTTTGGATCTTCGTCTGCTTGTGGCTGAGTGGCTCCCCGCCGACTCCGGATCAGCCATCTACTCAGGTTGTGTCTGCTCTGCTGCTGGGTTTCCTGCTGCCGACACAACCCAGTTCACAGTACCCACTCTACAGCCTTCCAACAGGGAGTTTCCCTTTTCTACCCTCTCCAGTAGCCCTCTCTCTGAACACACTATTGGGTTTAGTGGAGATCTGGACTTTTGGACTGTTGCTACTGCTGTAGTCCTGTGGGTTGCGTGTTTGTCCGGGAAACAGAGGAGCAGGGTTCAGTTCCCCGTGGACCCATACCCTGAACTGTGTTTTTCTGTCTGTGCTGCCGCTGTTTGGATTATTGAGTTCATTAAAGACTGTAAAAACATACTGGTGTGTTTGTGCTGCAATTGGGTCCAACCTATACCCGTTACAAAAAGGCTTTTAAATTCTATTCTGAATTTAACCGGGAGCCAATGAGGAGAAGCTGGCACAGGAGAAATGGGATCTCTTTTTCCTGGTTCCAGTTAATACTCATGTAGCAGTATTCCAAATCATTTCAAGGCCTTTCAGAATCAGGAACACTTTATTAATCCCCAGAGGGAATTTCTGCAGTTCAGAGATTTGTTGGAGCATCCTGATAGTAATGAATTACAAAAGATCAATCTAGACGTAACAAATGTATGGACTAGATTTTCTGCATCCTTTTGAGTCAGGATGTTTCTGATTTTCACAAAATTTCAAAGTCTAAAAAGGCAATCCTAGTTACTTGTTTTATGTGAGCAACAAAAGTCATGGCCTTGTCAAAATGACTCCAAGATTCCTTACAGTGGAACTGGAGGCCAAAGTAATGCCATCTGGAATGATTACATTATTATATAATGCTTGTCTAAGGGCCAAGAAAAGCATTTTCAATGTCTGAATTTAGAAGTAAAACATTCCAGGTAACTGAGGCCTTTCTTTCATTAAAATTCTGAAGTCTAAGTAATTAGCTTCATTCATCTTCATCAATAAGCACAGCTGGGTGTCATCTGTGTAGCAATGAAAATCAATGTGAATGCCTCCTGGTGATTTTGCCTACTGTATAGGAAGTATAGACAGGGTGAAAAGGATTTATCTTAGTACAGAACTCTGTCAAACTCAATGGTTAACTTTAGTGTGTAAGGAAGCACCATTGTTAACATAACCAAACTGATATACAGTAGCAGACACATTTTAGCTCTGGTTTATATGTCACTGATTGAATCCATTCTCACTTTTGACATTTCATCCTCATACAGCTCACTCTCTACCAAATACAAAACAAAAATCTCCCATATAGTTAATCACCCCAGCAAAATTACTGGTTCACTACAAAAACCACTTTCTGAACTGTATGACCACTCATAATACTACCCTCAAATCAGGAATACTACCCTCATTTTGCTGGCCTGATTACCCATAAGGTATATCTATCTATCTGATAAATATGATTTAACCCATTTTAGTGCAGTTTCTTTAATCCCAATTTAATGTTCAGTGTCTCTAATAAAATCTTATGATTTTTGGTATTTAATGTAACATTATGATCTAATAGGACGAGTATGGAGGCCAACCTGTTGTCTAAAGCCATTAGAATAGCATTAGCAACTTTTACCAGTGCATCAAGTGTTCTTTCATCGAGGTCATCAAGGATACAGTTAGGCCCAGAAATATTTGGACAGTGACGCAAGTTTTGTTATTTTAGCTGTTTACCAAAATATATTCAAGATACAGTTATGTAATCAATGTGTGCTTAAATTGCAGACTCCCATCTTTAATTTGAGGGTATTCACATCCAAATTGGAGGAAGGGTTTAGCAATTACTTTTTCAAGGGACCAAAAGTAATTGGACAGTTGACTCAAAAGCTGTTTGAGGGACAGGTGTGAGTTATTACTTCATTATGTAATCATTAATTAACCAGGTAAAACCTGGAGTTGATTCCAGGTGTTACATTTATAGTTGGAAGCTGTTGCTGTGAACCCACAACATTCGGTCAAATGAGCTCTCAATGGAAGTGAAACAGACCACACTTAGTCTGAAAAAAAAAAAAAGAAATGTTAGGGATATACTTTCTGCTCAGATTCAGCCAAATGCAGCAAAGTTGATTGGACGGTGCTTCACAGTACAGATGGACAATGACCCAAAACATACTGCAAAAGCGACCCAGGAGTTTTTTAAGACAAAGAAGAAGAAGAAGAAGAATATTCTCCAATGGCAGAGTCAATCACCAGATCTCAACCCGATCAAGCATGCATTTCATTTGCTTAAGACAAAACTTAAGGCAGAAAGACCCACAAACAAACAACTAAAGACAACTGCAATAAAGGCCTGGCAAAGCATCACAAAGGCAGAAACCCAGCGTTTAGTGATGTCCTTGGGTTTCCAGACTTCAGGCAGTCACTGCCTTCAAAGGATTCTCAACAAAGTATTAAAAATTATATATATGGTAATGTTAATTTGTCCAGTTACTTTTGAGCCCCTGAAATGAGGAGACTGTATAAAAATGGTTGCAATTCCTATACGTTTCATAGGATATTTTTGTTCAACCCCTTGAATTAAACCTGAAAGTCTGCACTTAAATTGTAGGTGTTTGATTTCAAATTCAATGTGGTGGCATACAGAGCCCAAATCATGAAAATTGTGTCACTGTTCAAATATTTCTGGGACTAACTGTATGTGATGTGAAGTCTGGACAACCTTAAAGAGCCCCAAGCTCTGTATGGTTGCAGACAGAGGGTGAGTGGTACAAGATGTGTTTGAAGCATGTTCATCTATTCTATCAGACACCAAGAAAAAAATGAATCAAAAGTGATAGTGGACAAACTTTTTGAGATCTCTCCAGATGTTTGAATGGGTTCATTAAGGATCTCTGTACTTGCCCTTCGCCCTGATCAGTCTCTTCTTGTGGTGTTCGCCAGGTGATGAGTGGGGCCCGAATTCCTGCAAACCTGACTCACAATTGAGACCAAAGAGTTCAACCTTGGTTTCAAAAGATGAGAGGTTTTTATTTATTTATTTATTTATTTTGTGATTCTAACTGAAGAAAGGCTTCATCTGTACTCTCACACAGTGGAGCTGCAATGATTGTTGTGAACAAGTTTCTCCTTCTCACAGGCTCTCTGGAGTTCAGAGAGACCTTTGGATTCTCATCTCTTTACCAAGACCGTTTTCTCAGACATCTCAGTTTGTCCTGTTCGAGCTTACGTTGAAACTGGGCTATAACTATAAACTGTTTGGTCTATATCTGCCACAGAGGAAGCTTTACCAATTACTGACTTCATATGACGCCACAGTTTGGAAACTTTTTCAGTTACTGACCATTTTATTCTTAAAGATAGTTGATCAACATATGAAGAATAAATGAATGAAGGAACAGATCTGTTTTCAATATGCTTCTTCTGCCTCTTCTAGTCATGACAGTGATAATGAGGATGGTGACAATGACTCTTTCTATGTCTGATGTTGATGATGGCAATGATATCTTCTCAGGTGCACTTGTTCGGGGCATCTCTAGGAGGTTTCCTGGCACAAAAGTTTGCAGAATACACTTACAAGTCTCCACGAGTTCACTCCCTGATTCTGTGTAACTCATTCAGCGACACTTCCATCTTTAACCAGACATGGACAGCCAACAGGTGGTGTGAATGATTCCATCTCACGTTTGTAACAACTCTTCTTACTAATATATCTAGAACTGAACCAGTGACACGCTTCAAAGGAAACAGGCGAGTTTGATCTGTGTTGGGTGCAAACTTTCCTGTATTGCTACAATGGTATAGTTCCATTAAGAAAAATGAAAAAAGAGTCAGTGCTGATTAAATTTTCACCAGACTTTGGTCTTAAATCAAGAAATCCAGAGATATAAATTAAAAAAACATTTAAGTCCATAAATAAAGTTGATAAAGTAGAATGGACCAGGAAAAAAGCATTGAACCCACTAACTGAAACTGAAACTTCTAATAATAGCTTCAAGATGCTTTCTGTAAGAAGAAATTAATCTCCCACAGCTCTCTTGTGTGATTTTGACCCATTCTTCCAAAAAGATATTCTGTAACTCTAGAAGGTTTTTCTTGCAAATGGCTCAATTCATTATTCCTTCAATTATATAAAGGCTGGTACCATAAGATGAGAAACAGCCCCATGCTATGATGCTTCCACCTCCAAATCTCGCTGTTACCTTGGTGATTTTGGGTGATGTTCAGTGCCATTTTTCCTTAAACAATGTAAAAAATGTGTAGTATGACAGCCAAAAAGTTCAGCTTTGGTCTCATCTGACCAGACTACATTCTGCCAGTATTTTATATGCTTGTCTAAATGTTCTGTAGCAAACTCTAAACATGTTTCAACATGTGTTTTCTTTGGTTGTGTGAGGAAAGTGTGCATAGACCTGGGAGTGAAGTGCATTGCCTACAGCTTTTTCTGTGACAGTTGGTCCTGCTGCCTCCAAATCTTTCCGGAGCTCTTACAAAGTGGTCCTTGGCTCTCAGGTTCTTCCGACTATCCTCCTGAGACCCTGGTCAGAAATCTTGCGATGAGCTCCTATGCATGGCCAGTTATGTGACCTACCCCAGCTGATATTCATTTGCACAGGTAGAAGGTAGGATTAATTTATAACTACTAGGGATGGTGCCAATAAATGTTTTACAATTAAATGTAATTTAAAACCTCCCAATTCAACTGTAGAGGCTGAGGGCTGAGTAATACTGAGATTAAAAAAAAAAAATCTAAATAAAAATAATGATAATGAGTTGGATAAAATAATCAGCATTACTGTTGAGCAACCTGTATTGCAGCCCTACAGCATCAACAAATCGTTGTAAGCAAAACTCCACAGGGGGTTGTTTAGGATGACAGCCACCCAATATGCAAAACCTGCCCAAAGACATTTGCAGCCAAAGGGTCCAACACAAGGGTCCAATTTGGTATATGTATGTGATCATCACCCAGAGATAAACTCAGTATTAGATACACACCAATTTAACTACATTACAACACTGTGGCCTGACATTTGGCAAGAATGACAGGTGATAATCGTACCATCAAAATCTGGAATAATCTTGCCAATCGTGACACCGTGGTTATTTCTTGCACTATAATCATAACATCAAAATCCAAAATCATCCCATCCCTACCTACTGTTTATGGATTTCAGCTGGTTCCCTGCTTTGTACTGCCTTAGGGTGTTCAATACTCATTTCTTGATTCATTCAACTTTGTACTTTAATTTTTTGATTTGTTTATATGTGTGGATTTCTTGAGTTGATTCCAAAGTCTTGTGAAGATTCCCTGTGAATAACCTCCTTGCAAATATATTAACTGGAAAAAAAATTGACATGTTCTATATGTTCAATATTCTGGATGACAAATGAGAAAACTGTGGCCACAAACCATAAGCACACAACTTTTACAAAAGTTTTACTACCCAAAATCCAAACAGTCTCAAATTAAATGAACCAACTGAAGTAGTCCAATGTGGTTAATCACAGGTAAGCTGAGAATAATATTTCAGGAAGGCACACATTGGCAATGTGCCTTAGATGATAATGAAAGGTAAGGTCTATGCAATCTCAGCCATCTATTAGGACAAAATGACAGGGCAGTCTATAAAGGTTGGTGCACAAGGAAATATATACTAATTATCAGTGAAAGCCGAACACGACACCCAATTGTGCGCTCCACTTGCTGCTTTGTCACCCACCACCAGTGGAACTGTAGATGAACATAAGACATTCTAGACCTGAGCCTATGTTCATTATCAGAATTTATTCACTCTCCTTCTCAGCTTTTGGTTGATGCCAGCTTTCATGTTGAAGAAGATTGTTCTTGGAAACTTTGCAAAAGGACCTGTGGACCCTAAAATGGCAGATGCAATTGACTTCATGGTTGACAGGGTGAGTGGGCATCCATGAGTCATCATTGCAGCATAAAGAAAACAGTGTCTTAACATCTGTTCTGCCAAACCATATGCTATTCTATGTGAACAGACCAATCAGAATTCTCAGGTTTTCATTCAGTTTCAGGAGAGGTTTAACATTGCTGTGAAAGTTAACGTTTCAATATTCTGTCGAAACATGTCAGAATGTCAGTTGATAAAAGCCACACCTGTCCAGCTTACTGGGAAACGTTTCTTTTTTTTTTTTTACCTGTTTCTTTATTTCTTTCTCCTCATTCTTTCATCCTCGCATCCTCCCACATATGTGTGTGCCTGCGTAGTTGGAGAGTCTAAACCAAAGTGAGATAGCATCGCGGCTAACACTGAACTGTCAGAATTCCTATGTGGAGCCACATAAAATCAAAGATATGGCTGTGACCATTATAGATGTAAGTAGGATGACATATAGCAGCATCAATTTCTGTCTGTTTCTACTACAAAAACCTGATTTATTTTGCTGTACATTTTCTTAAGGTGTTTGATCAGAGTGCTCTGTCCGTGGAGGCCAAGGAGGAAATGTATAAACTGTATCCTAATGCAAGACGAGCTCATCTGAAGACAGGTGGAAATTTCCCATACCTGTGTAGGAGCGCCGAGGTCAACCTTTACATACAGGTACGGTCAATTCCTCTCTATAAAGGTGCAATCAGACCTTTTTACATACAGACACAGTCAGACCTCTCTGCACACAGGTACAACCAGACATCTATATATATAGGTACAATCAGACCTCTCCAAATACATGTACAGTCAGACCTTTTTACGTAAAGGTACAGGCAGGCTTCAATCAGTTCCTGTCTACACACAGTAACAGTCAGGTCCTCTCTGCATACAGGTACAGTGAGACCTCTTTACATAAAGATATATATAGAATATTCATCCATTCATTCATCTTCAACCGCTTATCCGTTTCCGGGTCATGGGGGTGCTGGAGCTAATCCCATCTCACAATGGGCAAGGGTGGGGTACACCCTGGACAGGTCGCCAGTCCATCGCAGGGCCAACACACAGAGACAGACAGAGACAAACAACCACTCACACTCAGACCTACAGTACGGACCATGTAGAGTCACCAACTAACCCAAACATGCACGGTGCATGACCGTGCACGGACATGCAAAGACAATGGGAGGAAACCCACACAGGCACTCCGCACAGAAAGGCCCCAGGCCTGGGAACCGAACAACAGCGCTAACCACTATGCCACCATGACTTATAGAATATTTATTTTCCTTAATTCATTAAACCCCACATTCCTACCAAGAGATTTACATTTCTTTTAAATTTTGGTCCTGAAGATATTATCCCTGTATGGTGTCCAAGCATTTTACCATCAGCCTTTAAAGACCTAAGACAAAAGAGTAACTTTTTAAGACTTTTATTCTCCCTATTGGGGAATCGGTTGCTTTACAGTGTATAATGTGTTTCTAAGCTTTTTATTAGTGTTGGACTTGAGTTTTCAGAAATATATTTCTTTTACACTAAAGAATATTCTATAAGCACTGGAACAGGCTCAAAATTTACAAAAGAAAGACATAGAAACTCTCAGCTATCACTAATCAACATACAAAACTTAAAATCTCAGTCATCAAGAATCTGCTCTATCCCCTCCAAATGCTCATTGATATGATGTTTTCTTTTGATGTCATTTCTGACTGATATGGTACCATAGGTTTCTGACATGCTTTTTGCTTTTAAGTGATGCCTTGATGATTTTACTTGTTTATGTTTTTCCTTGCCACTGTCGCCAAGTGCTTGCTCTTGGAGGGATATCTCTCTTTAACAACTTCATGAAGAGTTTGGTCTAGACCCGCTCTATGTGTAAAGTGCCTTGATGTAACTTTGTTATGATTTGGTGCTGTATAAATAAATGTTATTTGATTTTGATTTGATTTGATGTCTAGATTCACCTGCGTCAGTTCCACGGGACACGATACGCTGCTATCAGTCCTGACATGGTGAGCGCTGAGGAGCTGGAAGTTCAGGACAGTCGCCTGACCAGTAACCAGGACTCTGAAGATGATGAATGAGACAACTTTTACCTGATTCTTGTTTCCTGTCTCTGATTAACTGCCTGTATCACAATTTTCTGTGGAACTCAAAGCAATCAGCAGGGCAACTAAGAATATTTTTATTTGACAGATGAAGCAATATTTTGATAATGGCCTGTATATAAATGTTAGTCTGCCACTTTGCTTTAAAACCTTGGAGCTCTTTGCCTTATGTAGAATGACTGAAACTTGTTGCACTCATAAACTGCCTGAACCGTTAAAGTCTGTGTGTATACACATGGTTAATGTTGGCAGCAATTAACTGTTCCCTTTTGACAGAAAGATGAACCCACTTGTTATAGCGACATACTGTCTATTTAATATAATGAGATGATTTATTTTTTCATATATTTAAAAAAACTCAACTTTAATTTTTTTTATTTCACATATTATATTGTTGAGGGCCCTATGCAAGATGCTTTTAGGGGGCCCCTAGTTTTCCAAACTACAATGGAGAGATTCCTAATCCCTTAGAGGATACACAGTGAAACCACAGCGTGCTGCTGTGTTTTATTTGCTTCTTATATCTACATTTATTTTTAAACTTAAGAGGGATGAATAGAGTTAAACAAACACAAATCACATCATACCCAAAGCTGGCCACGAACCTGCAACAGTTGGGCTGAGAGTCAGCCATGCTCATCACCCTACCAAGAGACAAGTCTTTTCCAAGAGGGGTGATGAGCAGACTCTAACGTGAGTGAGTTGAAGCTTCCGTCTCGCTCGGTTACAACTGGTAATGATAATTCTACTTAGATGGGCCCGACTATTCATCATAGTAGGCCCCCTAGTAGTTTGAGGGTGGCTTGATTTTGATATGTGCAGAATTGTCTGACATTTAGGAAGCAGTAGTAAAAGAAGAAGCTACTTCTGATGTAAACAAGCACTGCTTCGTGTCTCACCGTGTTACCATGTTTTTCAGGCCCTACATTTGCTTCTGTTGGTGTCCATAATGATGATAATAATAATCCGATACAGACCAGGGGCCTGTATCTCAAAGCTGGATTTCAGTTTAGCGAGGTTACTTCCGGGTTAACCCTGGGTTTTCGGTGTCACGAAGCTGGTTTACTTTTTGTTGGGGTACGATGCCATGGTAATTTACGGGGAAAGCCTAATCTGCTCCAGAGCAGGTTAAGTTCTGGGTAAGAGCTGGGTAGGTAGGCCTATATAAGACCATCCACTGACCAATCAGCTCTCTGGAAAATGACCTGCCCGTTTTTTTTACACGAACCCGAGCCCTTTAATGTGGGCACTAGAACCAGAAGAAGAGCTTTGAAGAGAGAGAAGAAATTCAATAACAGAGTCAACCCGTTTGATTTTCCAGATGAGGTTTGGTACGAGAGATACAGTTCTGCATGTTGGGTAGCTAACAACAGCTCACAGTCGGGCACCGACAGTGTTCCAGACTGGATGTGGCGCTGTGGTTCGTTGCCTCAGGTAAGTGATTGTCTTTTTTTTTTTTTCATTTATTACTTTATTTGTAACCTTCTTGTGATGTTCTATAATCCCATATGGAATGATTGACAGGACAAGAATGACAGGAAAAATTAAATGTAAATTAATTATTTGTTAATTAATTGATTAGATAATCCATTCATTCATATACTGTAAAAACTCTAAATCTTACCAAGAATATTTGTCTAATTTCTAGTCGAAATATCTCATTACACTTAATATAAGACACAGTCCCTTAACAAGTAAAATTTCAGTAAGATATAAGGGCTTATTTTTAGACAATACATCTTGAATATCTTGTTAAGCAAAAAAGTCTTAAAAATATCTTGTTTTGAGTCATAGCTCAAATGAAACAAGCTGTTTTGATATGTCATAAGATTTTTAAGCTGTTGAGATATTTGTAATAGATGGATCATCTTGTTTCAAGGAATAGACTCAACTTGTTTCAAGAAAATCAAATCAAATCAAATCAGATTTATTTGTATAGTGCCAAATCATAACAAAGTTACATCAAGGCACTTTACATATAGAGCAGGTCTAGACCAAACTCTTTATAAAATTATTTAAAGAGACCCAACAAATGCCCAGATGAGCAAGCACTCGGCGACAGTGGCAAGGAAAAACTTCCTTTAAGAGGCAGAAACCTTGGGCAGAAGCAGGCTCGGGGGGGCGGCCATCTCCCTCGACCGGTTGGGTTGAGAGAGGGAGAAAATAAATTCTCTTTATTGAAAAGAGCACGTTGGCATGTCCAAACACACATTGCCACATATAGAGTGCAACCTCATAGTGACAAACAGACTTAACCAAATGAGAATTCCATTAATGGAATAAAACAAAAATACAGCAGCCAATACCTATGTTACCAGAGGCTAAAAGCTAAGTGCCCAACAGTATTAAATTTTAGTCAAATTAAAAAAATCCCCACATTTGAAAGGGTAAAAAAAGATCAAAACTGTCTCTATAAAGACATCCCATACTGTTGCTTTTCCTTACATACAGTACAGCGTGACTACGTTGGAGCTGAGGCACACCACATTATTTCAAGAGTAAGTCGTAAAAAGTAAATGTACTAAAATAAGTATTAGTCTGTCCTGAAATCTTAATGTTTCCCAGACTACATTAATTGCAGTTCAAATAACAACACTCAACAGACTCAAGAGTGAAGTGCAATGATGTCTGTGAGATCATACTTCATTGGAATGTACATGTAGTAGTATGGTGTATAATCAACAGGATTTGCATGTCCCTGTAGTTGTTGGCAGTGGGGGTGGCTAATTACCCCTTTCAATGGAGATGCAAATAGTGGGGGAGTAGCAGACTACAACTTATTTAACAAATTTTAAACACTTAAGAATGATTAGTAGTTGTTTTTTTTTTCATTAGGTTTATTTAAAAGTGTTCACTTTCAGGTTTCATTCAATGCTAAACTGGTGTTAATACATCAAAATGTGTAGCATTTTATCTCTTCAAAATTAATCATTTATAATTAAATTAATATGGGAGCGCTGGCGCACGTAGTCCTCAACTAGCCGGTGTTTCAATGTTTTTTGTAGCCAAACATTAAACTGTATTAAATGTAGGGATGCAGATAATAATCGATTCAAAGATGCATCGAGATGCTTAATGGGATGATTCTGAATCGATACGGTAATGTCACATAATCGATTTTTAAATTCAAAAGAAAACACAGGCGATTGTTGCGTTTCCCGTTTCTGCAGGACAATAAAGTTGTAAAGTTCAAGTTGCATTGTGGGTAAAGGGCGGACACACGCGCTAGCACAACCCAATATCTAACATGGCGGAGGAAAGCAGAAGCAGATGCGCGATAAATAATTCACGCAACTTAAAGGCAAATATCTGGGAACATTTCGCATTTTATGAAGTTCCTGGGATGCGGCAACTGGACAAAAACCATGCTGTTTGTAAAACTTGCCAAGCTAAAATCAAATATTTAGGTCACCACTAATTTGAGGAACCACATTAGCTGATGGCAGGGTGAGCTAATGTTAGCTTCTGGTCACAACGGAAAGAAAACCACTGACTCAGCCCAGCCAGAGATTGAGGCGTCCGTGAGAAAGTTGCTGTCCAAGTCCGAGAGAGCCCAGAGGATAACTCTGTGCTGGAGCATTCATAGCGAAGGACTTAAGGCGTTATAGCGTCATCAAGAACGCTGGGTTTCGCCAGCTGGTTAAGACCCTGGAACCGTACAGGATCCCATCTCGGCAAAAAAGAGCAACTTTAATTTACAGAACCCTTAATTTTTAAGGAATTAAAATTTTCACACACACAATATAATTGTAGGCTTGGCCTACAATTATATTTTTATTTACAAGTTAATGTAACAAAACGTGTTATATTTGTTTAAATCTGAATTTTAAAGCAGCTTTCTCAATAACTTTCTTAATAGCAGTGTTGCTATTAAGCGCTTGTTGTAAAGCGAATTTTCGCCCTTTTCAAAATAAACGTATTGAATTCAGATGATTTGAATTGTGACATGAATTTCGAAGTGAAAATACACTTGAATTGAAATTCAGAGGTTTATGATACAAAAAATACTTCCCAATACTGGTAACAAATTCTTAATATGAGTATGTTCAGCTAAAAACAAGCCATTTTATCTTAAAATGCTTACATGTTGCTTTCTAATCTTACTTCAACTAGGTAATGGTGGCTTAAAATGAGTTAAATGCACTTGAAATGAAGAGGATTGCATGGATGGTTTAAAATAAAAGAAGCTGATTTTGAGGGGTAAAATACAATTTTTTTTAGTATTACAGGCTTATTATGAGACTGAACACTTCCTAAAACTTGTTAAATATAGCTAGTTTCAAGATATCTTTTATCTTGAAAAGATGTCTTATTTCAAGAAATCCAAGACATCAAGGCACCAAGACAAATTTGACTTGTTCGATTGGCAGATTTTTTTTTTACTAATTATAAGCAAAAAAACATGTTTTAATTTTTTTTAAACTAATTTTTTAAGTAGCATTTTTCTAGTGCACCGTGAGTGTCTTTCTATCCACTGTGCAAAAAATACATCTTACTTTCATAGTAAATGGATAATTGTGTTTCTGCAGCCCAGTGTTTTAACACTGACTCATTGAAACATACCATGTATAGATGTGGTGCTTTGTGAGCTGCCACCTCCACCAGGGTCTGATGTGACCCCCTCTACAGCCTCCATCAAGAGAGACCCTCATTATTTTAAAGGACAAGCTACCCTGCAGGAGTGTAATCCTGAGTAGGTACCCCCCTCCGCCATTTTTCTGTGAACCCAGGTGACGAAAAGAGATCCAGTTAATCCGGTTTCGTGATACAGGTCCCAATTCTATTTAACCCCCACCATGTCATTCGCTAGCTGTAGTGAAGGCTGAAATACGTTATGTTGACGTATGGCTGACGTAACAGACACACACAGTTTAGATCACTTCTACCCAAATTTCGGAATAAGTGTTTACATGTACGCCAATCGGTTCAACAACTGGCATAACTGATCTCGATTGGAAAGAAATTTTGATCCGAACGAATGTGATCGGGTCAGAATCTTCTGATTGGCGTGTTTACATGAAGCATTTTTATTCTGGTCAGGCTTTTAATCCGTTTGTGTCCGTGCTATAGCTACAGCTATTGTTGCTAATAACAGTCTACATATTTTCATATCTGATAGCCTGAGACTTGACAGCTTAACACCATATGGGAAATCTAACTCAACCTGAAAATTTTCCGTTTGTCTGATATTAATCCATCACACCACTAACTCTTTTATTGTGGTCACATTCATTAATCAATTTTTACTTCTTCCAACATGTTCCACTGGTTGCTGCTTGTCCTGGATCAACCAGGGATCCCAGTGGAAACATGAGGGTTCATTTGGTTCTCAATAGAACATTTAAAGTCCCAATACTTGGCCAAACGCCTGCATTTCGCTAAAGATAAACACAAAAAGATGCCTATAGCACAGGAAATTGAGACACCGCAGCTAGAAGTTGTTGTGGTCAACGCTCATTAAAGCTAGATGTGCCCTCGTTAGTGACCACGTACTCCCGAGTCATACAAAAGATTAGTTCAAAATGAATGAATCGTTCAGGAACGACATATCATTAGCAGCCAAGAGAAACGCTACGAGATGAAGAGAATAAACTGTTGGGAATAAATTAATACAATTTCATGGAGCAAACATTAGAATTTAGGTTGTAAATGTAGGTCAGTGTTTAGGCCAGCAGAGAAGGGCTTGCTGGCCCACCACTGTGTGAATGTGATTATTGCTGGAGCCACTTTATCCAGAACAGCAACTTCGGTCAGAGAGTGGACGCAGACACACAGAACTGTTCAGATTGTTTATCTCAGGAAGTTGCAGCAGTACAAATATATCTTCATCATATCCATATACGTACCCAATATTGACTGAACGTTGAAACAACGTTGAAAGAAATTGTAACCCACTTCAGGGAATGTACACGTCTGGACCTCTAGGTTCTGAGGAGCTGAGAGTATAGCAATAACCAGAGTACACAGGTAGTTATAGTTAAATGTGAACTTTTAGTTTGAAAAATGAAAATAGTGCACATACAATACAATTACAATCTATGGGCCCAAATAACTAATAAAATAAAATGTCTCTTGTTCGGAAAATTGCTCTTTCGGGAATGTTGTTGCTTTGCAACTTCAATCAATGTCCAAGTCAATTAGTCAGGGAAAATAGTCAAGTCAGAAAATGTATCGAAAGAAGGCTTTCGTTGGTGTTGGTCAGTGGGACTGACACAATTCTGCCACAGGATCCACTGGAACGGTGGTAGAGGCTCACAATTCGACTGGGAGGCTCACCATCGATCGATCCGCTCATCAACCTCGTTGTATACCAAGGCTGGAACTTCACTTTTTTCACAGTCTAGACAAAAGACCTGACCAAGATTCGACTCAGGAGAGGTTCAGTGAAAACAAAGTGCTTCTTCAACGGTAGTCCCACCTCTTTTTCAGTTTTTTTCTACCAACACGTGAGAGTAGAAGCAGTGCTCTGTGCGACAATGAGCGGAGTAAAACTATTTGCGTTTCAGCATACCACTTCCGGTGTTTCGCCAAAATAAGCTTCCGGTTTTCAAAATAAAACTCACAATAGATAAAACGTAAAATAAAATAGTGCTTCAACATAAATAAATAATATTTAGCCTTTTAACCAGGCGCGTTACAGAATGAATGAATGATTGATCAATTGGTTTCTGTAAAACAGAATAAAGAATATAGAATAATGTTTAGCTGTCTCACCTTAATAAAACAATATCAATGCACACAAACATGACTAGCCATATAGTTTAGCAGGTATTATACATTCACAACACAAACACAGCTCAGAAACTATCTTAAATATAAAAATAAGCACTTACAAGAGAACATATGGGCTTGATACATTTACATGAACAAATATATTTACAGGCTATTTTCCCTCACTTTTGTTATGAACGCATTCTCAATAATGAAGATTATGCTACAGCTGCAGAACATGTGATTATAACTCCGCCCACACTAGGAGCCCAGCATCTTGGGCTGTCCAAAAAGGTGCCTGACTAAAGCCAACAACATTTGGCGTAAATATTTGTAATCTGCCTTTTTACAAAAATAAAATAAGGGACGTGTCCTTTTAAACTAGCACATAAATATTATCAATTTTCTTTAGTATAGAGGACATGTGTATTGATTGCTCTTTATTTGAACTGCATCCAGAAATTATGTACACCTGTTTTGGCAAGCTCCCTATTTATGTCAATTCTGCAAAGATGTTTCCTCTTAGATTATAAACAATAATGACCCAGATTTTTTTCTGTGCTGGAAAGATGTATTGTTCATCTTCCTTAACAACAATGAGAAGAAATACGGTATGAAGAATTATACCCTATTAATTTGCTAATAATTTTAGGAAAAAAACTGTACTGTACTGAGACTCACTGGAGTCTCAACTGTTGTCAGGTGGAGGCACTGTTAGCTACCATAGTTACATTGGAGGTGACATTTTGAGAAACGTGCAGTTAATGACACAGCTCACACTTCTGTTGAATGTTTGACGTGTCAAACACACACCCCCGTTGTGAGGCATGGAATAATGAGATTGAGAGTCGGAAAGTAGAAAAAAAAACAACAACAATCTTTTAACTGACGATTGGCAACTCAAAACAAAGTGGTGAATTCATGTTTTTTTCCTCAGTGTACATACATACATACATGTAAACACACCCCCCAACATCAATATATCACTTAGAGTGATAATGCTGTAACTTCTGAATATTTTTTAGGAAGTTCTGAGCAATGTACAACTAATATCTTTGCGTTAGGTGTAATGAACATTTAGTGGTGTTTTTATTGTGACTGACTATATATGATCGAAAAAAGTGTCTGAGAAACATTAAAAATTAGGTGGTAGTTTGATTTCAAATTCTTCACATTGTGTCAAATAAATAAGCGGCCACATTGGTGAACCCAGCAGCTCTGCACATCCAGAATGACACACTGAGTACAAAAGTCGAGTGGAAAGCGTTGGGGTCCATCTACGCAGCAGGGTTTCTTTTAGTGATCTCAGAGGCCTGTCCAACGATGATAGATGGATGATGTCATTGTCTCTAGGGAGAGTTGAACATGGGGAGGCTGAAATCTCATACCTGCCTTTGTTTCATCCAAATTGACTAATGTAATCTCAA
Source organism: Remorina albescens (assembly GCA_034769265.1). NCBI lineage: Eukaryota > Metazoa > Chordata > Actinopteri > Carangiformes > Echeneidae > Remorina > Remorina albescens. The sequence continues at coordinate 1,380,913 of CM068479.1, forward strand.
TACTTAAAAATCTTAAAAATTAAAACACATAATCAGTGTTTTGTTAGATTTGTTCATGTGGATTTATTGGACTAAATCAGGGAAAAATGAAAACAGTTGATTGGGGAAAGGAAAAAAAAAAAAAAAGAAGTCAAAAGTCTAGGTTTAAAATCCAAGAGGGAACAACATAGATATTACAATGTCAATCCCACAGCACTGACACACATTGAGATTTCAACAAACATTATTTCATCTGCAAAAACTCATTGTGTTTTCAGTTTAAACCAAAAACACTTTCAATGTGATAGAAAACTCCAAACTTCCCTCAACCAGGAATCATCAAAGTGTAAAAAAAACTAAGTGAAATTCAAATAATTCAAGGTAACAAAACAAAACTACAAGGTGACAATGGAATTTCAAAGCAATAACACATTCAAAACTAAAACATTATCATTTTAAATAAGATCAAAGTTAAAATGTGAATCTAAACAGCTGACTACACCATCAATGACAACATCATCTTTTGGGGGGGGGAAAAAAAAAAAAATCAGTTAAAACTTGAAGCTGTCATCAGTATTTGCACACTGCGAGAAGATGTAAGTTCAGGGCCATTGAGTTGTCTCTCAATAAAAGAAGGTGCCAAAGTCACCCATGCAGTTGCGTTTGAACTGGTTTCCCTGAATAGACACAAAGATCTGATGGTTAGGGAGATCCTGAATGGCTCGGCCGCATGATGTCTCCTTGTTTCTGCTCATCTGAAGACTAAACTGCCACTTCCTGACTGAGTTGGAGGCATCATCCTCATTGCTGTTCCCTGTGGATTTGAACTGAGCAATTGCTGAGCCACCAGAGCTCAAACTGGGAGGATCTGAAACTTGTCCCATTTGTCCATCTTCAGCCATTTGTCTAGCAGGGCCTTCTAGGATGAAATAATGAGTTTCCATTAAGTGTTAGGGACAGAGACAATATACTCTACAGTGACTGCCGCTGTGACCTACCCTTAATTTTTGGCTTTACCAATATCACTCCATAACCTTCATTGTTGTGGATCACATTGTTCTCCAGGGTGACAGAAGGCATCGCATCCAGCTCATCAGCAAAGTCCTACGTATACAGAAACAGGGAGTTTCCTGAAGATTTGAGTCATCTGTTCACAACTGTCACGCTACAGCTGCCTTGTGTGGACAATTTCCCGTGACATGTGCCTTTAAATATGTTTCTTCACACCTTAATGAGGATCCCGTCCTTACAATGATGGATGCCATTACTGACCAGATTGCAAACACTGCCAGGATAAATCTCCACACCAGCCCCCTGTGCACAACAAAGCAGAATGTGATTGTCAATTACAGCTAAAAAGTTGCTCTGAGGGTGAACATGAGGGTCTAGAGTGGATATTAGTGGGTTTTGTTTGTTTGTTTGTTTGTTTAAAAAAAAAAAAAAGGGTACAAACCAGTACAGATGGAAAACAAAGGTTGTGTTCAACAGTCTACTTGAGAAGATATAGACAGAGCTTGTCTCTATTATGGCAACATCTGCAGTTGGAGAAGGAGTACAGCGATGATCAGCATCACAGAGGACCCACCTTGGATCCATACAGGTCACATATGTTCATGTTGAGACAGGCTGAGCTCCGGACAGTAACTCCAGTGGTTTCACACTGTAGCACACAGTTCTCCATGTTCAGAGTCCCCTGACGAACACCTGGAAGATGTCATCACACTGTTTCAGCATTATGCACAAACACTGGAACAAAACAATAAATGGGAATGATAACAGTGGCAGGAATCTCCTCATCATTGTCAGAATCAAAGAGAGCTCACAGATATTTGTGGGAATACTACATAGTAGTGTACTAATGTAGCCGCAAGGGGGTACAATCCAGTGCCTTATATGCCAGTCCCAAGCCCGGATAAATACAGAGGGTTGTGTCAGGAAGGGCATCTGACGTAAAACTTTTGCCAAATCAAACATGCGAATCGAATCTATGACTTCCATACCGGATCGGTTGAGGCCCGGGTTAACAACGACCGCCATAGGTGCTGTTCACGTACAGGGTACCGGTGGAAATTGGACTACTGTTCGTCGAAGAAGGAGAGGAGGAAGGTGTGTTCGTAGGAAGAGAGAGAAAAGGAACGCCAAGAGTCTAGGACTGAGAGTAGGGACTTTGAATGTTGGAACTATGACAGGGAAAGGTAGAGAGTTGGTTGACATGATGCAGAGGAGGAAGGTAGACATACTGTGTGTCCAGGAGACCAGGTGAAAGGTAGCAAGGCTAGAAGTTTAGGAGCAGAGTTCAAGTTGTTCTATCATGGTGTAGATAGGAAGAGAAATGGAGTAGGAGTTATCTTGAAGGAGGAGTTTGTTAGGAATGTTCTGGAGGTTAAAAGAGTATCAGATAGAGTAATGAGTCTGAAGCTAGAAATCGAAGGTGTGATGTTCAATGTTGTTAGTGGGTATGCTCCACAGGTAGGATGTGAGCTGGAGGAGAAGGAGAAATTCTGGTTGGACCTTGATGAAGGGATGCAGAACATCCCTAGAAGTGAGAGAGTTGATGAGGAGGTGATGGGCAGGTTTGGTATCCAGGAGAGGAACGCAGAAGGACAGATGGTGGTTTACTTTGCAAAGAGGATGGAAATGGCTGTAGTGAATACTTTCTTCCAGAAGAGGCAGGAACATAGGGTGACCTATAAGAGTGGAGGTAGGAGTACACAGGTAGACTACATCTTGTGTAGACAGTGTAATATGAAGGAGATCAGTGACTGCAAAATAGTGGTAAGTGAGAGTGTAGCCAGACAGCACAGGATGGTGGTGTGTAGGATGACTCTGGTGGTGAGGAAGATGAAGAGGGCAAAGACAGAGCAGGGGAGTAAATGGTGGAAGCTGAAAAAGGAAGAGTGCTGTATGATTTTTAGGAAGGAGTTGAGACAGGCTCTGGATGGCCAGGAGGTGCTTCCAGTTGACTGGACAACTACAGCTAATGTGATCAGGGAGACAGGTAGGAGAGTATTTGGTGTGTCATCTGGAAGGAAAGTGGATAAGGAGACTTGGTGGTGGAATGAGGAGGTGCAGGAGTGTATACAGAGAAAGAGGTTAGCTAAGAAGAAGTGGGACGCTGAGAGGACTGAAGAGAGTAGACAGGAGTACAGGGAGATGGAGCGTAAGGTGGAAATAGAGGTGGCAAAGGCCAAACAAAGGGCTTACGATGACTTGTATGCTAGGTTGGACAGTAAGGAGGGAGAGACTGATCTATACAGGTTGGCAAGGCAGAGAGACAGAGATGGGAAGGACGTGCAGGCGGTTAGGGTGATTAAGGATAGAGATGAAAGTGTATTGACAGATGCCAGTAGTGTGATGGGAAGATGGAAAGAGTACTTTGAAGAGTTGATGAATGAGGAAAATGAGAGAGAACGAAGGGTAGAAGAGGTGATTGTTGTGGACCAGGAAGTAGCACAGATTAGTAAGGATGAAGTGAGGAGGGCATTGAAGAGGATGAAGAGTGGAAAAGCACTCGGTCCTGATGATATACCTGTGGAGGTCTGGAAGTGTCTAGGAGAGGTAGCAGTAGAGTTTCTGACTGGGTTGTTCAACAGGATCTTAGATAGTGAGAAGATGCCTGAGGAATGGAGGAGAAGTGTGCTGGTGCCCATTTTTAAGAACAAGGGAGATGTACAGAGTTGTAGCAACTACAAAGGAATAAAGCTGATGAGCCATACAATGAAGTTATGGGAAAGAGTGGTTGAAGCTAGACTAAGGGCAGAAGTGAGCATTTGTGAGCAGCAGTATGGTTTCATGCCAAAAGAGTACTACAGATGCAGTATTTGCTTTGAGGATGTTGATAGAGTAGTACAGAGAAGGTCAGAGGGAGCTGCATTGTATCTTTGTAGATCTGGAGAAAGCTTATGACAGGGTGCCCAGAGAGGAACTGTGGTATTGTATGAGGAAGTCTGGAGTGGCAGAGAAGTATGTTAGAGCGGTGCAGGACATGTATGAGGACTGTAAGACAGCGGTGAGGTGTGCTGTAGGTGTGACAGAGGAGTTCAAGGTGGAGGTGGGACTGCATCAGGGATCAGCTCTGAGCCCCTTCTTGTTTGCTATGGTGATGGACAGGCTGACAGACAAGGTTAGACAGCAATCTCCATGGACTATGATGTTTGCAGATGACATTGTGATCTGTAGTGAGAGCAGGGAACAGGTAGAGGAGAAGCTAAAGTGGTGGAAGTTTGCCCTGGAAAGGAGAGGAATGAAGGTTAGCCGCAGCAAGACGGAGTATATGTGTGTGAATGAGAGGGACCCAAGTGGAAGAGTGAGGTTACAGGGAGAAGAGATAAAGAAGGTGGAGGATTTTAAGTACTTAGGGTCAACAGTCCAGAGCAATGGAGAGTGTGGAAAAGAGGTGAAGAAGCATGTGCAGGTAGGCTGGAATGGGTGGAGAAAAGTGTCAGGTGTGATGTGTGATAGAAGAGTTTCAGCTAAGATGAAAGGAAAGGTGTACAAAACTGTGATGAGACCAGCGATGTTGTTTGGTCTAGAGACAGTGTCACTAAGGAAAAGACAGGAGGCAGAGCTGGAGGTAGCAGAGATGAAGATGCTGAGATTCTCTTTGGGAGTGACCAGGTTGGATAGAGTCAGGAATGAGTACACCAGCACATGTTAGAGGTTTTGGAGATAAAGTCAGAGAGGCCAGACTGAGATGGTTCGGACATGTCCAGAGGAGAGATAGTGAATATATTGGTAGAAGGATGCTGAGTTTTGACCTGCCGGGCAGGAGGCCTAGAGGACGACCAAAGAGGAGGTTTATAGATATAGTGAAAGAGGACATGAAGGTGGTTGGTGTGAGAGAAGAGGATGCAGAAGACAGGCTTAGATGGAGGCAACTGATTCGCTGTGGCGACCCCTGAAGGGAAAAGCTGAAAGGAGAAGAAGAAGACTACATAGTAGTGTACTCACAGAGAATGCCCTCAATGGCATCATGTTGGATGAACTTGATATTGCACAGTCTGACATCAGCTCCTGTGGACTCCACAAATGAGTCACCCTTGCTTTTCTTCTCAATCACCACATCATCAGGAAACCCAAAGCCTGTCTCACACACAGATACACACCTGTCAGTGAAAAGAAGCTTCCTCTGTTACAGTGCAACACCACAGCAAAATCTTGTGATAACTTTCCACTCTGTACACATCTCCTATTTTACCACGTCCAAAGCACCAACAGACCTTCACATTGCCTCCATCATGTTTGGCTGATGGTATTAAGCACTGTTCTTGCATCTTTTCATCCATTCATTTCACCCTCTTTTGTTCTTTTTCTCACAAATGTTCTCTTAAATCGGCCAGTCTAAGATGTGGTTCTTTCTTGGCAATTCTGCCATGAAATCCAGCATCCTGAAGTTACCTCTTCACTACTGATGTTGACACTGGTGTTTGGGACCCATCTAAATGTTTAAAATAGTTTGTGATCACTTGCAAATGTTTCTGTTTTCCAAAGAAAAACACATTTTCATGCAATTCACTAACTTTTGAGTGGTAGTGTACATCAGCAGCGCAAACATACAACAGTCTGTGACACTTTGTACCCATACTTGCCCAGATGACATGGTCACCAACTTTAGCTTGTTTTGTCAAATCAAATTTATTTATATGGCAGCAAAATATAGGAGAGTTACATCAGGGCACTTTACATATAGAGCAGGTCTAGACCAAACTCTTTTGTTAAAGAGACCCAACAAATCCCTCCAAGAACAAGCACCTGGTGACAGTAGCAAGGAAAAACATCCTTTAAGAGATAGAAACCTCAGGCAGAACCAGGCTCAGGGAGGGAAGTCAACAGACAACCAGATCTGTGATGCGTACATACATAAATACTTTGCATGACTGACAAAAGCTCTGCATTGATACAGATGAATAATTTTTGTCTCAATCTGTAAATTATTTATATTACCTAATATGTAACTGTTTAGTGACAGTGTTTGTCCCTGTCACTAAAAAATAAAGTATTTGACCTGCTGTGCGTCAGTTAGTCTGTGTCCTTGCTAAGACACCATTAGAGCTGCATTTTACAAGAACATATGAAGTAGCCTAGTTATCATAGAATGGAATGATTTAAGAATGAGAGAATGAGAAAGAGAGAATGACTATTAAAATGGTGGAGATACAACCTCTGGTTTGGGGTTGTCTTCACCGGCAAATTGTACCTTCTACAGTGATGGAATCTGGTATTAAGATGGAGCTGGTCACACTGTAGATCCCCGGGAGAACAATGACCACATCGCCCTGGTAGCACGAGTCCACAGCTGAGACTGGATCCCTGTGGAACTAAGCACACAGTTTAGATCACAGTCCGTGGATGGCTCATGTTAACACGCACCATTACCCTCTCCTCCAGATGACGCTGGTGCAGATTTAAAATAAATGCCCCTAATCAGTCACCTCAGTCGTGTTTTTGTCACAGGTGTGTTTAAAAGACGTTAATAAGCTATCAGTTGATTGTCTTTATCGTTTATCAGGACCAGGGGCCTCATTTATATTCACTGTGTACGTACAAATTGGGGCCTGAAAGAGGCGTATGTCACTCTGATGCAAATGTGAAAGCATGTGTTCTTGTGTTGGTACTGAACCATCAGTATTCCATAAGTACTCAGGAAGCAAATAGAAAACAAATAGAACTCACATCATTCACATTAGTAACATCGTGCTGCCACTCACAACATTTTGATTTAGTTGTGATACCACTACTGTGAACACCAAATAACGTTTTTCTTGGCCTCCACCTCACCCACAAGAACCTTTATTTTAGCCCTGTCCGCTGTCTTTTCTTTGTCAGCTTCTCAGTTGCCATGATTAAGTGTTCAATATCGTTGATCAGCAGGTTCATTTTGTATGCATCAACATTCATGAGGTACTTTGCATTGACCATTTAGGTGTGTAGAGATTTCGGGTGGACTGTGATTTCTAAAGGGAAATTAGTTTGCAGGCATGGATGTGTACATTTTTCTAAATCTTACATTTGTTTGTGGTTCTGACCTGGATATCTGTGTTCCCACGGGAACTCAGAGGCTGCAGTTTGGCACTGAGGAGGGACTGAAGCTGCATGGTGCTACAGGAGGCTGTGACCACATGGACCACCTTCATGCCTGATGTCCTGGGCCCACGACTCTGCACACACTGCTGCCTGGCATTACCTTTATAGCCCAGCACATACCTGCATAGGCGGTGATTCAGTGAATGCAGAAAACAATTGCATGAGAGACAGAAATTCAGTGGAGATGGTGTACAACTCTACCTTAGCACAGGGTTCTCAATGATGTGAAGTTTCTGTTTAAGCGTCTCCAGCTGGTCATACAGCCTCAGACCCTCCACCATTGACACATTGTCCAGCTCAGAGTCAGAATCTGGGCTGAGGCTGATGCGCAGCTCAGAAAACTGCTGGAAGGACTGGGAGCAGTTCTCCAGTAACGACTGGTACTCTGCCACCAGGCCTGTTGGAACTCTGTCCTCCAAAATGTCATAGTAGCTGAGAAGAGACAGTTGGATTAATGGGAATGCTCAAACAAACATTATTACAAGACCATTGCAGGGATACAGGGTGTACTTACAGCCTGAGACGAGGCTCCACACAACGAACAAAGTAATCAAAGTCATCATCTTCATCCTCTTCATCCCACTGCCTCCAGATGTGCTTATAGAAAAACCTGCAGTCAGAAGACAGAAGAGAGAGAGAGGGTGTGGCATGCCTGGGCAGTCACCCTTTATCAGAGTGATCAATCACGTGGACAGTACATTCACCTGAGGTGCTCCAGAGCAAGGGCTGTTTGATCAAATCTTCCAGACTCCTCATAGACCACCTGGAGCTCTTGCAGTGGGACTTTGTATTGGGTGGCTTCTAGCAAAGACTGCATGGTGTCTTTAGTGAGTTCACAACCTCTGGTGTCGCACTGCATAGGAAGGACGAGTCTCACACATGCCTTCAGGTCCTTCAGCTCTATATCGTGTACCTGAAATTCATCAGTAAAATTAATATTAATACAATATATATAGAGAATAATATCTCTATTGGCCTCACCTCTACCAGAACATCAAAGACATCAGTTGACCACAGGGCCAGCCAATCACATGGCTCCACCACTTTCTCCAGGTAGTCTGCTGTGAAGGCCTTCACCTCAGAGGGCTTACAATCTCCTATGCAGACATACACACAATGTTAAGCAATCTGATTTCCATCAGTAACTTTGTGTTTGAGTCAGGTGATGTGTGCATGTCTGCATTCACCGAGAATGTAGTCCTGATAGGCCTTGAACCTCTCATAGAACGGCAGGTGATTGGTCTGAAAGGTGTCAGGAAGATTTGAAGTAATTCCACCATGATGCTCACACCTCTGCAGCTGAGTACCCAACTTTTCAGCGTTAAAATGGTCTGTGCCACTATCATCAACACTCCCATCTTCATCTTCCTCATGCCTCTGAAAAACAGCTGTAGAAGGGTAAAAGAGAAGAATGTTGGTTTTAGATCAAATGTAGAAAGATTCATTCTCGACAATTAAACATTACATCAATATGAAAAACGATAATATAAATACTAATAAAAGGGAACAAGAACCCATTGATATCAAAAGAGACGGTAAAACATTTCTTAGTATTACTCAGACAAAAATTACTCATCACAAATGATCAGTAATTTGTGAAGGCCCTATGGTTCTGTACCATTAGTTATTTCTTACTATGTATGTATGTATATGTGTATGTGTGTGTGTGTGTGTGTGTGTGTGTGTGTGTGTGTATATATATATATATATATATATATATATATATATATATATATATATATATATATATATATATATATATATATATATATATACATATACATATATATATATATATACATATACATATACATATATATATATACATATACATATACACATACACATACACATACACACACACACACACACACACACACACGAAGTTAGTCAGATAGTCAGGGGTTATTAAGAACTAGCCAGTTAAGTCATGATCAGTCCTCCTCTTTCTCTGAATTTGTTTTTGTTCCACTTCCTCTCGCGGACCCACAGTTTTCTCATATTTCTGTCCTTGGGTTTTTCCTCTTGCTGCTCTGTTCCTCCATCCTTGCCTCCCTTCCTGCACTCTGTCCCTTCTTTATCCCGCTCAAGGTGACTGAAATACATCCTCCTCTTCTTTCTTCTGAAAGCTAACAGCTGATTTGCATGTAGTTCTTTCAGCAGTCCGTTGGTCTGGAGAAGATGATCTTCAGCTGGACCTTTCAGGATGAATCACTCTGTCTCTCTCACTGCAGACTAGAGAGGATGTTGATAGCAGCTGTCTTGTTGTCCTTATCTTGTCTTGTTGTTTCAGTCAGGTCATCCAGACTATAGTGAATTCATTGCTCAGAGTGCACAAGATAATCCGCGACTCCTCTCTTCTTTGAGAGGCAAATGGATAAAGGTTGGTTCTTATTCCTGTTGGGACAAGGAGGCTAAGGCTGAACAAAGTCTGTGACCTGATCCTGGTTCACAGTGGAGGAGGTTGGCTCAGTGACACATCCACTTCTTTACCACAGCTATTTTCCTGATTACACTTCTTCACAGACTCATATCAACAATCTGGTGAGGGTGAGACAGAAAAGTTAAGTCTATCAGGTGTTTTCAGGTTAGAAGTCATTCTTCCCTCCATCCGTGACAACAGGGGGAGCAAGTTTTCCTGATCTAAATGATAAACACTAAAATTTACTTATTGCCATAACATAAAGGTGTTACATTTATGATTTAGAAACTCATATAATCATGGTCCCTGAAGAAGTCAATTCTGTGACTATTTTCACAGAAATGGTTTGTTTGAAGAATACATTTCACTCATAGCATAGAAACAGCACTGCTTATGGTTACCAATGATGTCCCCATAGATGGACCCACAGCCCAGTTTGTGTCCTTCAGTCTACAGACAGTTATATAACAGTAAATATAACAGTGCAGACTCAGTTTGACTGTACGAACTACATTATACACAGTTTGTTAAAGATTGTAGTTTAGAAAAGATCTAATGAGGAAAGATATTCTCTTGGAGACTCTAGGAACCACAATTAAACCTCCATGGTTTACTTGTGGTTCCTAGAGTCTCCAAGAGTAAATCGGGAGGCAGATTTTTCAGTTATCAGGCTCCTCTTCTATGGAACCAACTTCCAATATCGGTCTGGGGGGCAGACTCTTTAGCAATTTGCAAGACCAGGCTTAAAACTTTTTCTCTATGACAGAGCTTATAGTTAAAAAGTTAATTTACTCCTTAGCTATGCTGCTATAGGCCTAGACTGCTGAGGGAAGCACTGAACACCTCTCTCTCTCTCTTTCCTCCTTGCATGCACCGCCATACTACTAACCATGTTTGCCCTGAAGTCCTTGTTTCTCCCAGTTCCTCTCCTCTCTCTCACTGACCTCCTCCCACAGGTGGTGAATCATCGCTACCCCATGTTCCTGCAACGCCTGTTGCGCCCATATTTCTATGAACTTCATACAGTATCATATGTTCCTGCTTGCATCTGTGTTGAGTATCCACTCCTCCTGCTCTCATTCTCTCCCTCCTCTACTCAACCCCCCCCCCCCGAGTCTCTCTTTCTCTACCCAAGCGGTAGAGGCAGATGGCCGCCCCCCCTGAGCCTGGTTCTGCCCAAGGTTTCTGTCTCTTAAAGGAAGTTTTTCCTTGCCACTGTCACCAAGTGCTTGCTCATGGAGAGATTTGTTGGGTCTCTTTAAATAATTCAATAAAGAGTTTGGTCTAGACCTGCTCTGTAAAGTCCCTTGATGTAACTTTGTTATGATTTGGCGCTATATAAATAAATCTGATTTGATTTGTATACATATACATATGTATACACATACACAAACATTCCCAATCTCCGACCTGTTGAGGTAACTTTAGTTGACCTCCTTCAGGTAACACCTCTATCATCCATCCTGCTCACACCGAGCAGTCACAGACCTTGAGTTGTGGCGGACGCATCACAGCTCTTTGCAGAAGCGTCCTCATTATTGGTGTTATGCTCCACATTGAGCTCGAAGTTAACGAAGGAGGACAGGTCCACCACCGACGTATTGTTTTCAGGATCATTCTTTCCAGCAGAGCAGGTCTCGTGTGACTCCAACTCCATTAGGACTTTTACAGGGACTTTGAAGGTGATTGAACTGCTGATCAACGCTCAGTGCAATTGACACAAGCCTAACAGCTAACACCCTGACACATTTACTTTCAAAATATTCCCGGTTTGCAACACTGAAGCCAATCACAACGACCTATTGCAGGATGTCCCGCCCTCCCAACAGTATATACTTTTAGGCCAATGACAATATGAGTGTTGATCATGCGCACAACTACCCACTGTGACGCCTTCACGCTCAACAGAGCATAGATACTTTCTGTATCACGGCCTGAATAGCTAAGTGCAACTGAAATCGCGGCCTGACGAGTCTTAAAGGCTAATTTAACTTTAAGCATAAATTGCTTGTTACGGCTGGTATTGTATCTACATGAGGGTGTAGACAGTTTAAGCGTTATTTTTGTTTAACTATAGGGATTGGGATTTTACTCCACATGCACCGTTTAAAAATGTTTTTACAATGCTTTGTCGTTATATATAGCGAGTTTTCGATCACCCTAGCGACTTTTCTTTTTTAAAAAGCAACTAGCGACAAATCTAGAGATATATCTTCAGGTCGAATTGGCCACTTTTGGCAACGTGAAAGCACGTGTCATTCTTACTTATTCTTCTCAATGAGCAGCGGCTTCAGAAATGGGCTTTCTTCCCAAAACATTCTTTTCTCTTCCATGAAACAGCGCACCTTGTCCACTGTGTGTCTGTCTGTGTGTGTGTGTGTGTGTGTGTGTGTGTGTTTGCGTGCGTGCGAGCCCTGCTCATCCTCATCCCCTGGTCCGTTTCTTCTCAGTCTCAAACATAACGTGCAGGTTGGACATTCAGCTCTCCTTGCTGGTCCGAGCTCTCAATTAATTTCAATTGTTTATGGACCCATTCACGGATCTGCCTGTCTGTATCAACTTCAGGAACTCTGAAACACTCGCTATTCGTCTTAAAACATGGCGGATTTACTAATGAAAGTATCGCCGGCCAGCAGTCCATGATGCATTATCATGTAAAGCTACGAACTTTAATGAAAATACATTATAGCATAAAAATACAGTAATAAGATTAATAGTCTGTAAACTTTAAGCAATTTGAAAAACAATTTAATAAACAAATATGTGAATAAAATGAACTGAATAAATTATGCTAATTATGCGATGACGCCGTGAGGCGACTTCTAGCGACGTATGTGACGGTCAATAGCGAATTTTCATGCCGAAGAGTTGGCAACAGTGCCGTTCCTGTCTGGAACGCACCAGAGAACAATTACTTTTTTGGGCTGCCTGCTGGGTTTCATGAGGCTGATGCTGCCCGGCCATAGGATCATCTCTTCATCATCTGCATTCAGTCTGGACTGCAATTATCAGCTCAGTAAGTGAAAGGATGTTTTCATGAGCAATGACAAAAACACAGTCAAGTCTCCCAGAAGCAAAGAGTCATGTCTTACTGACCCAAAGGGCTGAAATATCCCAAATCTGACGCTGGAAAAAGCAGAACATAGAGCCGCCAATGTGCTGCACAGACATCAAAACTAAACGCTCTAAAGCGTTGTCCATATTAACAACATAAGCATTCTGCTGTCAGCACCTTATGGATAACTGTAGAGACACGTGTGTGTGTTTGTGTTATGAGTGTGTTATTAAAACAGGAAGCTGAATGACTTGTTTAGAGGCAACTTGACCCATTTTTTTGTTCAGAACTGACCCAAAAATCTCCATAAATACTTCAATGTTTTTGAGCCCAAACAGCATTCTCTAAGAAGGCAAAGCCTTTAACAACAAAGCAGCTACAAGTCATCTATGGTCATACTAACATCAACAGCATCCAGAAAAGATGAGGAATCAATTCAAAGCACCAGCATACAAGAAACCATAATGTCAAGATGAATGATTTGATCAAACTCAAGAGTAGATGGAGCTGTCTCTCTTCTTCTTCTCCTTTCGGCTTTTCCCTTCAGGGGTCGCCACAGCGAATCAGTTGCCTCCATCTAAGCCTGTCTTCTGCATCCTCTTCTCTCACGCCAACCACCTTCATGTCCTCTTTCACTACATCTATAAACCTCCTCTTAGGTCTTCCTCTAGGCCTCCTGCCTGGCAGTTCAAAACTCAGCATCCTTCTACCAATATATTCACTATCTCTCCTCTGGACATGTCCGAACCATCTCAGTCTGGCCTCTCTGACTTTATCTCCAAAACCTCTAACATGTGCTGTCCCTCTGATGTACTCATTCCTGACCCTATCCAACCTGGTCACTCCCAAAGAGAACCTCAGCATCTTCATCTCTGCTACCTCCAGCTCTGCCTCCTGTCTTTTCCTCAGTGACACTGTCTCTAGACCAAACAACATCGCTGGTCTCACCACAGTTTTGTACACCTTTCCTTTCATCTTAGCTGAAACTCTCCTATCACACATCACACCTGACACTTTTCTCCACCCGTTCCAGCCTGCCTGCACACGCTTCTTCACCTCTTTTCCACACATTCCATTGCTCTGGACTGTAGACCCTAAGTACTTAAAATCTTCCACCTTCTTTATCTCTTCTCCCTGTAACCTCACTCTTCCACTTGGGTCCCTCTCATTCACACACATATACTCCGTCTTGCTGCGGCTAACCTTCATTCCTCTCCTTTCCAGGGCAAACCTCCACCACTCTAGCTTCTCCTCCACCTGTTCCCTGCTCTCACTACAGATCACAATGTCATCTGCAACATCATAGTCCATGGAGATTCCTGTCTAACCTCGTCTGTCAGCCTGTCCATCACCATAGCAAACAAGAAGGGGCTCAGAGCTGATCCCTGATGCAGTCCCACCTCCACCTTGAACTCCTCTGTCACACCTACAGCACACCTCACCATTGTCTTACAGTCCTCATACATGTCCTGCACCGCTCTAACATACTTCTCTGCCACTCCAGACCTCCTCATACAATACCACAGTTCCTCTCTGGGCACCCTGTCATAAGCTTTCTCCAGATCTACAAAGATACAATGCAGCTCCCTCTGACCTTCTCTGTACTTCTCTATCAACATCCTCAAAGCAAATACTGCATCTGTAGTACTCTTTTTTGGCATGAAACCATACTGCTGCTCACAAATGCTCACTTCTGCCCTTAGTCTAGCTTCAACTACTCTTTCCCATAACTTCATTGTATGGCTCATCAGCTTTATTCCTCTGTAGTTGCTACAACTCTGTACATCTCCCTTGTTCTTAAAAATGGGCACCAGCACACTTCTCCTCCATTCCTCAGGCATCTTCTCACTATCTAAGATCCTGTTGAACAACCCAGTCAGAAACTCTACTGCTACCTCTCCTAGACACTTCCAGACCTCCACAGGTATATCATCAGGACCGAGTGCTTTTCCACTCTTCATCCTCTTCAGTGCCCTCCTCACTTCATCCTTACTAATCTTTGCTACTTCCTGGTCCACAACAGTCACCTCTTCTACTCTTCGTTCTCTCTCATTTTCCTCATTCATTAGTTCTTCAAAGTACTCTTTCCATCTTCCCATCACACTATGGGACATCTGACATCTGTCAATACACTTTCATCTCTATCCTTAATCACCCTAACCGCCTGCACGTCCTTCCCATCTCTGTCTCTCTGCCTTGCCAACCTGTATAGATCAGTCTCTCCCTCCTTACTGTCCAACCTAGCATACAAGTCATCGTAAGCCCTTTGTTTGGCCTTTGCCACCTCTACTTTCACCTTACGCTGCATCTCCCTGTATTCCTGTCTACTCTCTTCAGTCCTCTCAGTGTCACACTTCGTCTTAGCTAACCTCTTTCTCTGTATACACTCCTGCACCTCCTCATTCCACCACCAAGTCTCCTTATCCACTTTCCTTCCAGATGACACACCAAATACTCTCCTACCTGTCTCCCTGATCACATTAGCTGTAGTTGTCCAGTCAACTGGAAGCACTTCCTGGCCATCCAGAGCCTGTCTCAACTCCTTCCTAAAAATCATACAACACTCTTCCTTTTTCAGCTTCCACCATTTAGTCCTCTGCTCTGTCTTTGCCCTCTTCATCTTACTCACCAACAGAGTCATCCTACACACCACCATCCTATGCTGTCTGGCTACACTCTCACCTACCACGACTTTGCAGTCACTGATCTCCTTCAGATTACACCGTCTACACAAGATGTAGTCTACCTGTGTACTCCTACCTCCACTCTTATAAGTCACCCTATGTTCCTGCCTCTTCTGGAAGAAAGTATTCACTACAGCCATTTCCATCCTTTTTGCAAAGTCAACCACCATCTGTCCTTCTGCATTCCTCTCCTGGATACCAAACCTGCCCATCACCTCCTCATCATCTCTGTTTCCTGCACCAACGTGTCCATTGAAGTCTGCACCAATGACAACTCTCTCACTTCTAGGGATGCTCTGCATCACTTCATCAAGGTCCAACCAGAATTTCTCCTTCTCCTCCAGCTCACATCCTACCTGTGGAGCATACCCACTAACAACATTGAACATTACACCTTCGATTTCTAGCTTCAGACTCATTACTCTATCTGATACTATTTTAACCTCCAGAACATTCCTAACAAACTCCTCCTTCAAGATAACTCCTACTCCATTTCTCTTCCTATCTACACCATGATAGAACAACTTGAACCCTGCTCCTAAACTTCTAGCCTTGCTACCTTTCCACCTGGTCTCCTGGACACACAGTATGTCTACCTTCCTCCTCTGCATCATGTCAACCAACTCTCTACCTTTCCCTGTCATAGTTCCAACATTCAAAGTCCCTACTCTCAGTCCTAGTCTCTTGGCGTTCCTTTTCTCTCTCTTCCTACGAACACACCTTCCTCCTCTCCTTCTTCGACTTCTTCGACGAACAGTAGTCCAATTTCCACCGGTACCCTGTACGTGAAAAGCACCGATGGCGGTCGTTGTTAACCCGGGCCTCGACCGATCCGGTATGGAAGTCATTGATTCGATTTGCATGTTTGATTTGGCAAAAGTTTTACATCGGATGCCCTTCCTGACACAACCCTCTATATTTATCCGGGCTTGGGACCGGCACAATAAGGCACTGGCTTGTACCCCCTTGCGGCTACATTAGTAGATGGAGCTGTCTCTCACCTTATTAATTTAATTCAATGTTGACACCATGGAAAAAGTGTCATTGATATATTTGCATCAGTTCCAAATCCTACATTTAGTTTTTGAATATCTTTCCTCATTAGATCTTTTCTAAACTACAATCTTTAACAAACTGTGCATAATGTAGTTCGTACAGTCAAACTAATGAGTCTGCACTGTTATATTTACTGTTATATAACTGTCTGAAGACTGAAGGACACAAACTGGGCTGTGGGTCCATCTATAAGGACATCATCGGTAACCATAAGCAGTGCTGTTTCTATGCTATGAGTGAAATGTATTCTTCAAACAAACCATTTCTGTGAAAATAGTCACAGAATTGGTCCAAAACTTCTTCAGGGACCATGACTATATGAGTTTTGAAATCATAAATATATCAAATCAAATCAAATCAGATTTATTTGTATAGCGCCAAATCATAACAAAGTTACAGCAAGGCACTTTACATATAGAGCAGGTCTAGACCAAACTCTTTATAAAATTATTTAAAGAGACCCAACAGATCCCCCGATGAGTAAGCACTTGGCGACAGTGGCAAGGAAAAACTTCCTTTAAGAGGCAGAAACCTCGGGCAGAACCAGGCTCAGGGGGGGCGGCCATCTGCCTCGAATGGTTGGGTTGAGAGAGGGAGAGAGAGAGAGAGAGAGAGAGGCACGGGGGGAGGGGGGCAAAGTTGGGTAGAGTAGGGAGAGAGAGAGAGCAGGAGGAGGGGATATTCAAACAGGTGTAGGCAGGAACATGATGTTGCATGAGGTTCGTAGGAATGATGCTAAATATAACACCTTTATGTGATGGAAATAAGTAAATTTTAGTGTTTATCATTTAGGTCAGGAAAACTCGCTTCCCCTGTTGTCACGGATGGAGGGAAGAATGACTTCTAACCTGAAGACACCTGATAGACTTAAATTTTCTGTCTCACCCTCACCAGATTGTTAATATGAGTCTGTGAAGAAGTGTAATCAGGAAAATAGCTGTGGTAAAGAAGTGGATGTGTCACTGAGCCAACCTCCTCCACTGTGAACCAGGATCAGGTCACAGACTTTGTTCAGCCTTAGCCTCCTTGTCCCAGCAGGAATAAGAACCAACCTCTATCCATTTGCCTCTCAAAGAAGAGAGGAGTCGCGGAGTATCCTGTGCACTCTGAGCACTGAATTCACTATAGTCTGGATGACCTGACTGAAACAACAAGACAAGATAAGGACAACAAGACAGCTATTATCAACATCCTCTCTAGTCTGCAGTGAGAGAGACAGATTGATTCATCCTGAAAGGTCCAGCTGAAGATCATCTTCTCCAGACCAACGGACTGCTGAAAGAATTAAATGCTAATCAGCTGTTAGCTTTCAGAGGAAAGAAGAAGAGGATGTACTTCAGTCACCTTGAGTGGGAAAAGAAGGGACAGAGTGCAGGAAGGGAGGCAAGGATGGAGGAACAGAGCAGCAAGAGGAAAAGCCCAAGGACAGAAATATGAGAAAACTGTTGGTCCACCAGAGGAGGAGGAACAAAAACAAATTCAGAGAGGGATTTTGCTTCAATTCCTTCAAGAAGAAGAGTTAAAATTAAAAGAGAATTTCAGAGAAAGAGGAGGACTGATCATGACTTAACTGGCTAGTTCTTAATAACCCAGGTTCAATATTTTTGTTCCCAGACTTGTGTCAGGCAGCACGGCAGCAGAGTGGTTGGCACCATTGCCTCACAACAAGAAGATGATGGGTTTAATTCCTGGGCCTGTGGCCAACCGAGGTGCATTTTCCATGTTCTCCCCATGCTTGCATGGGTTTTACTCTGGGTACTCTAGTTTCCTCCCACAGTCTAAAGCAGGGGTCACCAACTCTGGTCCTGGAAAGCTACTGTCCTGCATGTTTTAGATGTTACCTGCTCAAACACACCTGATTCAAATGATCAGCTCGTCATCAACCTCTGCTGAGGTCTGATAAGGAACCACTCATTTGAATCAGGTGTGCTGAAGCAGGGTAACATCTAAAACATGCAGGGCAGTAGCTCTCCAGGACCAGAGTTGGTGACCCCTGGTCTAAAGGCATGCATGTCTAGATTGATTTTTACTCTAAATTGCCCGTAGATGTGAGTGTGAATGTGAATGGTTGTCTCTCTCCATGTGTTTTGCCCTGCAATGGACTGGCAACCTGTCCAGGGTGTACCCTGCCCTTGCCCGATGTGAGCTGGAATTGGCTTCAGCACCCCCAGTGACCCGGAAACGGATGAGCGATAGAAGATGAATGACTGAATGACTTGTGTCAAAGTCAGACTTCTAAAATGATACCTTCATCTGTTTTTGCCTCTCTAACCACATCTGACAAGGATGTCATAGTGATGCACATCACACTTGTACATCACTAGCCCCAGTAAAAACCTAGTTAAAGTCATAGAGTTTTTCATATTTTTACTACAATTTGTGAGGTTTTCTTCTAAAAAGTTTTTATTTTCAAACAAAGTGACACTTTTCCTACCAACTCAAGGAGCTAAGATTTACTTTATTATTTGGTTACAGTTGATTCAATCATCTCTTACCTTCATTTGCTCACTACAGTATATTCAACCCTTCAGCACACTTGATCAGCAGTCACCTCCATCAAGTTGCTTCTGTCTGATTTGATAATGAAGCTGTAAACCCTGGAAACTGAGTATGTACACACTGACTAGGTTTCAGTGAATTAGTTATCCCAAATCAGTAGTATGACAATGTATCAATTTCACACTGTGGATAAAATAAATTTTATTTTGATATAAAATAGCATATACACATTTGCTGCAAAGGACAAATCTTGGTATCTAGTTGGTACAGTAAGCAGTCAGCACGTGCAAGTATATCCAGCTTGTGTTTAACTCCTACAACTTGTGTGGCACAACATATCCAAAAACATAGCCCTAAGGGACTATGCATTCTGTACAGCATACAACAGACATGTTCCCTAGATAAGGAAACCCCCCCAAGAAGCCCTTCAATAGAAAAAATTAAAAGGAAGGATTCCTCCTTCAAATGTTTGTGCTCATAGTAGAACAGTGCAATGAGCTGATGAGATAGATAGATAGATAGATAGAGAGAGAGAGAGAGAGAGAGAGAGAGAATTTATAAATCCCAAACGAAATTGTGCTGTGCTAGAGCCAGAAGAGTGTTCACTCAGTCATCTTATTTACTGTAAACAGCAGACTTCTCACAGCCATGTGTATCACCAAGCTCAGTGATGGTGGTGTCCCAGTATATTCATAGTTGTTTTTAATACGCTGACCACTGTGTGTAAATATCAGAACAATTCTTGGTGTCATGTAGTCTGGATCAACAGAACCTCTCACTCTGAGCCCGCCACCATTAAAGACTTCAGAACTGTTGGACTTTATTATAATAGACTGAGCACTGGAACCTAACAACGTGGAGATAGCTACAAGTACAACTGCAATTCCCCCACTGTGGGACAAATAAAGGAATTTTAATTTGAAGTGCTTTGACCAGAGTCTTCCTCTGCAGGTCTACGGACTGATTGGACTGAAGTCCAATCAGTCCGTAGTTTGCATATGACCCAGTATTAACAGAGAGATTACTTCTATGTGGGTTTATCAAGCTTTAGCTTTGCATGTAGACCTGAGAGAATGATGAGGTCACTGACATCTGTAAAAATTATATTTATCTCCAGCTGAAATGCTTTTACAGTTGCTACTTGTTGCTAGAAGAACCATGTCTGAGAACCTAGAGAGTTTATCTGGATCATGTGAACACTTTATCTAGGTTCTACTCCATATCACTGAACAAATCTGTTTCATAATAGCTGCAATAAATGTTTTTCTAATGATTCGTACTTTCAAATGAGTCAATTGCACAGGGCTCACACTGCATGATCATCAAGCACAGCCGGTAAAACTAACACTTTACACTAAGTATAATTAGTAATTACATATGTGTTCTCTCAAAATGTATTGCTCCAAAACACGAACACACACAAACCCCATTAACTGAAAGAGGAAATCATGATGAGCCTGAATGAAATATAGATACGGTTCCAGGCGTTTGCGACCCCTCAATGAAAATTATGACAGCCACTGAACATGGAACATTTAGGTCAAGTGCTTTACATTTTTCCCGCGGACCCTGAACTCCTCATCAGACCATCCCTTTTTGCTGGGGGATGACGTCATCGCTTCGACATACCTTTACCTGTCCGTACAGAGCAACGATCACCTGTAAATATCCGGAAGTAGAGAAACGATTGTCCCATTTTTTGTTCATGTAAATCGACGGTGAAGCTGTAACGCTTTGAACGGACTCGGCTGCTGAGGGACGTTTTCTTCTGAAGGTTCTTACCTGAGGATCAAGGTCCGACATGTTCTTCAAGAACCGCCAGGTAAACACACTCTTCATTGTCTATGTTGTCTAGATAGAGAAGCTTTTCATCTTATACCATTTTATTCTGTATATACCTTTCTCAAATAGAAATGCAAAAAAATATAAATAAATAAATAAATAAAATAAAAAATGAGGAAATAGTGACAATTTTCAGATGCATATTTTTATTAAACAACATACACAGAGAAATCTGTGATTTATCATCGTAAAGATATGTCTCGTTGGTCATCTCTCAGTGACATCACATCCTCACAGCCCATCCTTATCCAGTTCAAGGCCACATGTCTTATATCCACTTTTTACATTTAATAGTTTTCAACTGTATATCCTTTCTAAGGCTTGGTGATGTTGTTAAATAGATTTTTATAAAATTCTCTAAAATTGTTATTAATAGCCAAGCCTCAAAATAGAAGGTTTATGGTGTAGTTGTTACTGATTGATGAGTACCAATGGAAGTAGGTTCTGAACCAAGAGAGGACTGATCCTGAAAGTCCAACCTATTTTTCTAATTTGCCTAAAGGTATGTAGATATTGTATACCCATACAAGGACATTTGAACATTTTAGTAGATCATGCACTGCACCAGTCAAACCTATGCATTTCTGGGAGAAGCTGAGGTCACATTAATGTTGAAGGTCTACTGCAGTAATTAATCTACATCCAGTTTATGTCACTGGTCTACCAGAATAACCCCACACTTATCTATTGATCTGCACCACGTTAAAAGTTATGAGCACAGGACAAGAGGAGTAATTGGTGAGAGGTTCTCAGTGAGTCAGGCAGGTCTGGACCTTCAAACTTCGCAATATCTTTTTAGAGATGAAAAAAATTAAAACAAACAAATAAAATCCTATGCTGTAAGATGCTTTAACAGATGTTCATAAATTGAATTGAAAAACATGTTCAGATGAATCATAGCAGAGTGAAGAAGCAGAGGGATCATGTAAGAATTCTTTGTGAAATGTGTAGAACTGTCTAAGATCAGGCCCAGTTTTTAAATTGGAACTTGCTTTTAGCTGAGAAATTTCAAATGTCTAATGGTTCATCAAACACCTTTCCTGGTGCCTGGTGGTGTTGGACTTTCTGATAAGCTAGTTTTCTTAACTTTTATTGACCAAAAAATTATCAAGTAATGAAGAAAATGATTGGCAGATCAAGCAATAATGAAAATAAAGGTTTGTTGCAAACATGATTGGGCCAGACTTCTGTGTTGTGCATGTTTTTCATCCAAACAGTGTCTGTTGAAAAACGCACTTCTATATCAACACACAATCAACTTGCAGGTAATGATTGCAGGTATGCATAGAGTAACATAAAACCCCAAATTAATACAGTCTAACAATCCACAGCCACCCCTCCATTCCTGAAACACACACAAAAGTGACTTGCACACAAAACCGCCCTAAAGGCTGCTGAGTAATAATATGAAGACAGGCATGGAGTCACATCAGGAAGCAGTAAAAGTCTGGCTTGCATGATTTTGTTCATGAATTTTAATTTCTAACAGGGAAATATAAAGTAAATATCTATTTCCTCTGAGAAACCTAAATGAACACTGTTAATTCTGAAGAGAACTTTTGTCTTTTAGAACCTCTAAGTTTTTATCAATACTCCAGATAAGAAACCTAAATATCTTATTAGTACATGTCCAAATAGAAAACTGATAAATTCTTTACTGTGTGAAAATAACAACATCATATTTATATAATTCAGCTCACAGAGCCAAACTAAATATCACCGTAGCTCATCAACTTTTACATACTGGGAAATAATGGTTATGTAAGCTACTGTAACAGAAGAGCCTAAAGAAAAGATATCAAACAAATAAGTCGCTGGTTGAGTTCCCGGGTCTAGGGCCTTTCTGTGCAGGGTTTGCATGTTCTCCCCATGCTTGTGTGGGTTTCCTCCGGGTACTCCCACCATCCAAAGATATGCATGTTAAGGTTAATTCATTCATTCATTCATTCATGTTCTACTACTTATCCGTGTCCCTGTCGCAGGGGGTGCTGGAGCCAATCCCAGCTCACGTTGGGCGAGGGCGGGGTACACGCTGGACAGATCGCCACTCCATCACAGGGCCAACATACAGAGACAGACAGAGACAAACAACCACTCACACTCATACTCACACTCAGACTTAAGGGCAATTTAGAGTCACCAATTAACCTAAACATGCATGTCTTCAGACCGTGGGAGGATACCAGGAGTACTCGGAAGAAACCTATGCATGCACAGGGAGAACATGCAAACTCCGCACAGTAAGGCCCTGTGACCTTCTTGTTGTGGGGCAACAGCAGTAACCACAATGCCGCAATGCTGCAGTTTAGGTTAATTGGTGACTCTAAATTGCCCGTAGGTGTGAGTATGAATGGTTGTTCACTCTGTTTGTCTCTATGTGTTGGCCCTCTGATAGACTGGCAACCTGTCCAGGGTGCACCCCGCTTTTGCCCAATATGAGCTGGGATTGGCTATAACATCCCCCGCCACCCAGAAACAGATAAGCGGTAGAAGATGAATGAATGAATGAATCATGCAAATGAATTGAGTCAGTACTATGTTTTATGCATCAACATTACCTGAATGTTTGCTATGAAACACCATAAGCTAACAGGTGAACCTGGATAATGCTGTCTTAAAGATACAACATGTTTGTACTATAAAGTGTGTGTGTTTTTTTAATAATATATTTTTACTGTACAGTGTGTGTAGTTGTAATAATCGGCATGTGTGTTTTAAAGGAGCACATGGAGCTATGGGATAGACAGATAGACACGACTGAGCCTTTACTTCCTGCAATGGTAAGAAACCTCTGATGGTCTCTCTCTGTTGAAAATGCGAGTGACAGAAGAGAAGCACTGAGTATTGAGAAGTGCTGAGTGTTCTTTATCAGATCAACAAAAAGGGATTTCAAAAATACTCATCATTAACTGCTTTAAGTGCAATATGTAACTTATTGACATTCAATTAATGGTTGATATTTTTTACAGAGACTTAAGGGCTCCAGTGTGATCATTCAAGAAGAGATTGTTAGATGAGAGACATTATATAATGGAAATAAGAGAAGATGGACATCATAAATAATGAACATCATGTTATATTGAAGACTTGAACTTAGAGACTGAGACCAGAAACCCACTAGGAAAATGTTTACTGAGCTAATAGATCAAGGGAGAAGTAGGGAAAATTTCAATACAGACAGACTCCAGTACAATCTGACTGCTATTTACAACCAGCAATTACCCCCTGACAGCCTTTACTGAGATGCAGGTTAGGACTCTCCAGCACTGACTTCCCTTGGCAGTTCCAGAGTCTACATTCAGGTTTACAGACAGTCTATAGGTTTGGCCTCTCAGATTGAAGCTCAAGCTGTTACCTTTACAGCTCCCTGAAGAAGCTTTGAACTCTTCTTGTGTTGTCTGGATATACAGGATATTGTTTTCCCATTAATCTAATTTAATCATTCATATGTTTTTGTTTGGTTTTCTCTCCATTGTTTCTGTATTGGAACAGAGTTTCCTGTTAATTTGTTTGTTTTGGATTGCAGTTTTTCATTGGCTTCTCATTTCCTTGTCAGACTACAACACAGAAACTGAGCATAAACTGAAAAGCAAATTTGTATCACTATGAAATAAGATTAACAGGAGAGACCAGCAGCATAGTGATAATCAAATAGAAGTTATTTCAGTGACATAAACACAGACTCTCTCTTCTCTTGAAACTTATTTGACATCAGACATGAAGACATACGAACTTACAGACAGAGATGAGCTGGTGACAGGCCTATAAGTTAACAAAATGTAACATGAAGATAAGACAGGTGTGTATATGCAGGAAATCAGTTTTTATCAGCCACACGTCTAGCTTTCTCTGACAGTATTGGTCTGATTAGATTTGAGATGTAGCATAGGCCCCTGACCTCCCTGATTTAAAAGCAGCCACTTATTCGATGGTACTTCTGAAAGCAACTCATTTCCTGGTGTGTGAGTCCTCTGATTTATTATTGTCATAATTGTCAATTGACATTTAGGTGACAGGTCTGGGTGAGATTGTTCTTTGGACACCTTGTGGCTCCTCAGTGTCAATGATCAGAATACATCTTGTGTCTGAACAGCCCCCTCACCGGACATTTGATTATGTCCTTGTGGCTCACAAGGTGGATAATGACAACAACCAGAAGTCTCAGAGACAACGAGCGTTCATTGAGCAGCTGAAGAAGAAAAACATCTCTATCACCGTGAGTTTCTTCAAAACAATGACCTGACAGATAACATCATGTAGTGAATGATTGCATGAACCTAAGATACAAAACTGATGAGTGTGGTGTTGATGTGTCTGTCTGTGTCTGTTAGAGGATTGCTCATGATGACAAAGTGTTCTTTGGGTTGCGTGCTCCCAGTAAGATGTTCGAAGACTACCAGTATCTCCTCAAGGTCTCTGACTCTTGCAACTGGTGCGGAGATGTGAGAGGAGCTGTCACCCAAGCAACCAGGTGACTGACACACACATTTACACTACGAGCCAAAAGTTTGGACGTTTGGACATACATTCCTATTCAAATTAATAGGAAAGTATGTCCCAACTTCTGACCGATAATGTACACACAGAGCATCCAGAAAGCATTCAGACCCACTTCACTGCTTCTTGATAATCCTCCTTGTTCTCTTTGTTTGGAGGAAAGAGGTGCTTCAGGAGTGCAATTATCTTCAATGTGAATCAACAACAGCTCTAACACTCTGATGATAATGATCACATCTCTTAGGTTTTAATTCTGATTTATGTGTAATGACACTAAGCTCTGACTGAGAAGTTACAGATGTATCCACATGACCTGTTGTCTACTGTCAGCTGCAGGAAGCCAATTAGGTGGCACAGGGTGAAGTAGCTGTGGTCAACAGACACCGTAACAACCACACAGACCATTTTATGTGTCAATGCAGTATGATGCTCTGACATTTAAACACAATAAACCTGATTCTTGAAGCTGTCTTCTGAGTATTTGATTGAAATATCTATGTAGTTGGTCACCTGACACAAATCAACAAACATATACATTACAGGGACAGTAGAGATTTTTCTACGTCAAAAAATTCCATACTTCTTTGAAGGATCTTAAAAGTGTCTAACTCAGTTGTATTGCGGCACAATAAAAGACCAATACATTGTGTCAGTTTATATTTGAAAACAGTAAGAGCATGAGATTCAAATGAGTGAATCATGTATTCACTGAATTTCACTCAAACGTTTGTTGTTTGTCTAGAATCCGGGTTGTCCATTTCATCCTTCATCAGACCTTTATCAACACTGGAGGTGATGTTTTTCATACTCTGTCATACTCTTTAATACTTTCATACACTGTTAGCATCTGTAAATAATGATCATCAGTCGGAACAGAAAACAAAACAACCCTTCATGCTAACATGTTGTTCTCCTCTCACAGAGAACCTAGAAGAACTACTGATGAAAGATGTTTTTGAAACCATATTCTGCCTCCATGAGGTGAGGCGGTCTTAGACTACAAACTGCTTTCCCTTTAATATCGGAGTATCAGCTGATACTGAGCTACAGCTTTACATTTCTCTGAATGAAACAGCTGCTTAATGCTCATTCAACAACAATCTGAACATGTATTTAGATATTTTTAATTCATCCTGAGAAAATGGTTTTACTAAACATACTCACTATATACTGTAAATGTAAGTGTAATCACAAACAGAGAGCGTATGACAATCATTCCAAGAAAATCATATTTTAATAAGATCATACAGATACTTTACTTATCAGTAGTACTCATTATTCATTACTAACTTATTACACTAGTTCAGACTGACTACAAGTGTGTGCACCTGTATCGGCTTCATGTCACGCCCTGTACACGCCCATTTTTAACCATAAATGGTCAATGCAAAGCACCTCCCGAATGCGGCCTGCATATAAAACAAGACTCAGCTACCAGTGTATTCGGGAGGGAGAGGGATGCCATCCCTATGTGCCACATTGTGTAACACGCCACACGCTCTTATAATGTGGCACACTTTGACAGGATTTGGCAGGAAAGAAGCCTGCCCTCCGACTAATCCAAAGCGCGCAACTGGCACTTCAGGAGGCCGATGGCGCACTCCACCACTGACCGCGCACGGGCATGGACCTCATTGAAGACGGTTTCCTCTGCGCTTTGCGCATTTAAAACGGGGTGACGACCTGCGTCTGCACCGGGATGGCGTGGTTCCAGCGTGTTGTACCCTTTAATGCTGAACCCAGTTCAGCACATAGATCCAAGAGCATAGCTCTAGGGAATCTAAAACGGCTCATAAGACAGTCATCATCTTGGGCCAATAAGTCGTTATGGTCCCTCGAGAACTTCTCCCTCCTAATTCTGCCACTGGCATAGTCCTCCAGCAGTGCCAGCAGTGTCGTGGTCCAGCATTACGCACAGGGCTCACCGCTGTATTTATAGGTTTAATCAGTTCGTGCTAAACACCACCACGAAAAATATTCTTTAGACTGAAGTGTGTGAACATTATACTTTTCCTTATGCATGGTTTGTTATAAAATCATCAAGTAGAGCTGACGAAATGAGAACAGGAAAGTATATATTATAACGATTGTTAATGCCTTTGTTTTCCACACATAGGATTTCATTGGCATTTGATTATGCGTTCACAGTATCACAGGAATATATTATGTTATTTAGACATGTTAGGCAGATGCCGCGCCGTCCTCTCGTCCTCCTGCGCTCCGGGAGTGGACAAAATGACGGGGAGACGGTCGTGATTAAATATAGAGAAGGGATTTTGATTTAGAATTTTCAGTTAGATTCTAAGGAGAAGTTTCTGAAACAATTACTCAGTCCAATGCAAAATAACGCTGTTTAATTAAATCATTCTGATGAAATGGCTCTAACGGATGATACGGGTTGAAATTAAATGTGTGAAGGGTAATAATAAAAGCATAATCGTTGTTCCCACTCTTTATTTCTTCAATCTGACTTCAGTTCACCACCGCACCGTCTGGGTCGCAAATTCCCCTTTTCCTCCAAAATGTGCGTACTCATGGGTCAAAGTTTGCGTAGGGGTGCGCACATTTTCCCGTCAAGTCTGTATTTTATAGATCACAACCTTTTGCGTGGAAAGTGACGTACGCAACGTTTATAAATGAGGCCCCAGAACATCAGAGGGAAAGAGGTCATATATCTTTGCTGTTCTCTATATACAATACTACATCAGACACTTACACAATAAGGCACATAAGCGTAACACAAACACACAAAAACTAAAACAAGAAACATACACAAGTCTCCTGGAATGAGCACCCTCAAATTGTTTGATGGGCAGCCCAAATAATAAATTAGAGTAGCAGAATTTTTGTATATAATGATATCCAACCACTATAACTTGGACAGAGCCCTGAAATACAGTATATATAGTTCCATTTGTGCTGGGTGGTGGTCATATCCAAGGAACTAAGAGAGTCTATATTGTCCTGTCATACATGACAATACAGTTTAATGCTATGCCTGCCATTGGCCCTTTAGCACATTCCCCGAATCTTCAGATTCTTTTGGCGTGTTTGGTTTTATTAACCCTGCATTCCCTTCATTAGCTCTTTAACTATAATGGTAAGAACAGAGATGCTTTTCAGCTTCAGTCACGGTGTTCTTCGCCACCATGATCCTTCCCTCAGACTACCCCGACTGGTCCTTGATCTCCTCAAGATGCTGAGATATATTGGCATTGATGCTATTCAGCATGGGCTCCAGCTAATCCTCAAGGACACCAGTAATGTTTACCATCAGCACCTCCACAGCTTTGACAAATGCTGGAGTTAACTCAAGTTTAATGGTGTAAGGTGAGCCATGTTAGGCTCCATTTCTTGGTCTTCCTCCAAAGATATTCCCCATAGTTATCACGTTCTTAGATAGGTTGCTCAAAATAACGGTATGCTATAATGAGCAAAAGTGTGTGCCAGAGCTCAAGTGAGCCCAAAGTGTGGTTAGTGCAGCTATCATTCCTTGATTAGAATCACTACTCAAAAGTTATTAGTTATTACTACATTAATACAGTGTACTACTGTGTATTTATTACTGCATTATTACACAGTGTTCAGTTGTTGTGTCAAAACTGCAAATTGGGAACATCAGCAGTGACTGTGGTCTTCTCCCTCTCTCTACCATTGAGTAAACATTGGAAAAATTTAATGATAGTGTAAAAATAAGCCTGACGTTTTCACGTAGATGTGTGTAATATTATTCAGGCTGAATACACTTGATTTGTTGATTTGTTCTATTATTCTCAGAGAAAGCAGCAGAAAGATCTGAAGAGAAAGTGGGCTCGATGGTCGGCCTTGTTTACAGGACAACCAGTCAACAATGTCAAGTCAGTGAATGCACCTGTAACACTATACTTACTGTTTTAAAGGGATGATGGATGCAATTGGTGTGATTTGGGGGATGGAAGACATAGTGTCATAATGTTGCAACAGAAATGCACACATTAGTTCAACTCTTTCTGAATATAGCCATACTGCTTGCATTTTTCCTGGATCCTTTTGGGTATAAGTCACTAGGTGACCTGAAGGCTGTTTGTTCATTCTCACAGTGCAGAGACCATGTCCTTGTTTTGACCTTGTATTAACACACCTCTCAGGTGGTGCAGTCTCAACTGGACAGCTGAGCTTAGGTGTGAATGCACTCAAGACAGACTGAAAAGACATTTGAGATACTTCAGACACATGGTAATGCAGGTATTAATAGCAGCCAGGCCTGTGTGCCTGGCTGTTATTCATACCCGCTTTCTTCTTAAAGCTTGGCTGCTTCACCTTCTCCTGAGTCAGACAGGAGATTGGTTCTGAGAACAGTAATGCATGTGCTTGAATTAGAGTGGATTTGAGTTGATAACTTGAGGGGAACTTAAATGATCTTGATCCAAACAGAGACAACCCTCAGGAAGACATTGACCTGGGAGTCATGTGGCTCTCTCTCATCCTGGGATACAATGTTGTAAAACAATAAAACATGAATCAGTCCAAGGTTTTGTTATCTCTCGTACGTTGATCTGACTGTCTGTCTGTGTTCCCTCCCTGTAGATGTTACTTTGGTGAGAAGGTGGCTCTTTACTATTTGTGGCTGGGTTGGTACACCAAACTATTGGTTCCAGCTGCTGCTCTGGGTGTCATAGTGTTTCTGTATGGACTTGCTTTTTTCAACACCAACCCTCTCATGTGAGCCAACCATGTATAAATTGTAAAATGTCCTTTTGTATAAATGACTAATTATGATGGAGCCATTGTCACTGTATGACTGACTTTTATTTCCATTAACTTTGGAAACTTTTTTTCTTTGCATGTCTTTAGTCAGGAAGTGTGTAACTCCAGCATCATCATGTGCCCTCGCTGTGATAACAGGTGTATTGTTTGGCAACTGTCAGACACCTGCTTCTATGCAAAGGTGAATCATCTGTTTTTCACTTTGTTCAGTTCATCTGCTGTCTTCAACCAGCTGCTCTGAATTAACATCATGTATATAGATGCTGTAGAAACAAAGCAATGTATGAATGTATACAATGAATATGAATTAATCACTTAAATGGATATTAGCAGAAAAACTAGTTCTGACATTTGCCAGCTACTATGTGTAACAATAATAATGACCCCGCTCCCAGATTTCTTCAGTTTTTGCCTTTTTGTTACACTTACATGTTTCAGATTCAAGAAACTTTAATTTAAGAAAAAGACAACAAGTGTGAACATTAAATTCATTCATTCATTCATTCATTCATCTTCAACCGCTTATCCATTTCCGGGTCGTGTGAACATTAAATGAAGCTTTTAAATGATCATTCTATTTATTGAATGTAAAGAAAACCTATATCATTCATGTGAAAAAGTAATTGCCCCCTCAAACTTAATAACTGGTTGAGCCACCCTTTCACATTGCTGTGCAAGAATTTTGGCCTACTCTTCTTTGCAGAATTGTTTTAAGTCAGCCACAGCGTGAACAGGTTGTTTAAGGTCCTGCCAAAGAATCACAACCAGATTTAAGTCCAGCTTTTGACTAAGCCACTCCAAAACCTTCATTCTGAGTTTTTTTTGTTTGTTTGTTTGTGTTTTGTTTTTTTTTTCTTCATTCTGGGGTGGACTTGCAGGCGTACTTTACCTCATTTTCCTACTGCATAACCTAAATGAGCTCAAACATAAGGTCACACACTGATGGGCAGACATTCTCCTCCAGGATTTTCTGGTAGAGAGCAGAATTCATGGTCCCATCAATTATAGCATTTGGTCCAGGCCCTGAAGCAGCAAAGCAACCCTAGACCATCACAGTACCAACACCATGTTTGACTGTTGGTATGATGTTCTTTTTACAAATTGCTGTGTTAATTTTACCCCAAATGTAGCAGGATGTACAACTTCCGAAAGGGTTGACTTGTGTCTTGTCAGTCCACAGAACATTTTCACAAAAGTCTAGGTGTTTTTTGGCAAATGTGAGATGAGCCTTTCTGTTCTTTTGGTTCAGCAGTGGGTTTTGACTTGGAACTCTAACATGGATCCAATTTTTGCCCAGTCTATCTCTTATACAGATAGATAGACAGATAAATAGACAGATAGACAGACAGACAGACAGACAGACAGACAGACAGATAGATAGATAGATAGATAGATAGATAGATACTTTATTGATCCTGAAGGAAATGTAAGGAAAATTAAGGAAATTTACTGTTGAATAATGAACAGTGACTCACTTAAATGACTGACTTAACTAAGGCAAATAAGGGCTGCTGCTCTTTAGATGTTGTTCTGGGATATTTAGTGGCCCCCCGGACGAGTCGTCAATGCACTCGTGGAGTAATTCTGGTTGGCCAGCTACTCCAAGTAAGGTTCACCACTGTTCCAAGTGTTCTCCATTTGTGAATAATGGCTCTCGCTGTGGTTCACTGGAGTCCCAAAGCCTTAGAATTGGCTTTGTAACACTTTCCAGACTGATAGATGCAAAATACTTTTGCAGTTACTTTTTTACATTGGGCCAGGTTGGTTTGAATAGTTTTTTCCCCCTTCCATTATGTATTTACTTGGGTTTTTTTCTTTTCTGTTTTGAATGATTTTTTGATGATCTAAAATATTAAGTGTTTGTGTTAAGTGTGACAAATGTGCAGAAAATAGGTAATCGGTAAGGAGGCAAATACTTCTTCACAGCACTGTAGCTGTATCTAAGGCCATCCAGAATTGCGACAACATAATCCAGCACAGACTATATAAAATTTTCTTCATATGTAAAATGGTTAATTGATCACACTTCTAAATATAATGTTATTGTTCCATTTAAACTTAATTTTCAGAGGTCTGCTTCAGTGTGTGCTTGTTTTAAGGATGGGGAATGGTCTTTGAGATAAGATCCTTCATTGTCATTGTAGGCTGTACAATGAAATTTAGTGTGGGGCAAGCGTTCTCATTAGCAGCATATTGTGATGAATACAATAGAATAAATAGCATGTCCAGTCTCCTCCAAAAGTATTGGAACGGCAAGGCTAATTCCTTTGTTTTTGTTGCTAACTGAAGACATTTGGGTTCAAGATCAAAAGATGAATATGAGACTCGAGTTCAGAATTTCAGCTTTTATTTTATGGTATTTACATCTAGATGTGTTAAACATTCTAGGACATACCACCTTTTGTTTGAACACACCCATTTTTCAAATGAGCAAAACTATTGGAATATGTAACTGACAGGTGTTTCTTGTTTTCCAGGTGCTGTCTTTTAGATTGATTGTTTAAACATGAAATAGATCTGAATGACTACACTTGGTTTTGGCCTTGGATTTCACCTGTAAAGACTGAATTTCTTGTTAAAAAGGATAAACCAAGATGAAAACAAGAAAGCTGTCTATGGGAGAAAAACAAGCCATTTTGAAGCTGAGAAAAGAAGGGAAATCGATCAGAGCCATTGGACAAACATTGGGCATAGCCAACACAACAATTTGGAATGTGTGTGTATGTGCATTCACATTCATGATGTGTTTGTGTCCACACAGGTCAGCCATCTGTTTGACAATGAAGGCACTGTAGCCTTTGCTATGTTCATGGCAATCTGGGGTGAGTCTTTCTGTCATGTCAAATCTGACCTTTCGTGGTTGTGTGCAAGTTCCTTTTGAACTGGTTGTGGCCGTGTTTTTTCAGCTACTCTGTTCCTGGAGCTGTGGAAGAGGCATAGAGCCAGACATGTTTCTCAATGGAAGGTCTATGACTGGTGTGAAGAGGAGGTACTGCTGTGTGTGTTGCTTGTTAAAATCTGCTTCTATGTCTAGATTCTGTGAAGTTTCATGTATTGTGTAGAATGAACTGAATTCTACATGGGCCCAGCGAGTAAACCAGCTTGAACCCAACTTAATCCCAATTTGGATCCAACCTCAACTGAACCCCATCTGATGGGTCCTCGTGTCCCTCATGTCATGCTCCTATGAGTGCTGGCTGTTGCCCCTCTGGATCTCTGGGGCGGTGGCATGCCCTGTGGCTGCAGTAGCTCACTGGGTTTGGTGTCTTTAGTGATCCTGCAGGGAGGGTGGAGGGGAAGTCTGGACCCCTTGACCCAACTCAGGGGTTTTGGTTTCACATGCATATTTAGTAAATTACCACTTGCATGTCTGGCTTCACCTATCAGCATGTGTCGGGTCACATCACAAAGAATTGATGAAACCCAGAGGTATGGGCTGAGTTAAACCTAAGCCTATTATTTCCTACATCCACTGTCTATTCTTCTTGAACTTAATTCATCTTTCAGGACATTTTCTCCTATCTGGACTCCCACTTCTCCAAGGATCAACACAAATTCTCCAGACTCCCATAATGCTGACTCCCGTAAACAATGCCTGCGTCCTTTCTCTTGTTCGTCATGCACCATCTCGTCTGTTTCCCCATCGATTCACAGTGGTGTAGAACTGTGTATGCCCCATCTCATGTGTTTCCCCATAGTTTCACTCTGGTGTAGCACTGTCTTCCCTGCCTCACAAATGTAATTTCAGTTAATAAAGATAAACAAACTAGCTTCCAGGAAGGGCTGGTGATAGTCACAGAAACTGAAATAATAAAACATTTAGCTACAAGTTACACAGTGCATCAAACCCATGAAAAGTTGAAACACCTTTTGGTACTTGTGGTGTTTAACTATGAAGAAAATGCAGACAAAAATAAACAAACACAAAAAAGAAAAGACAAAAAAAAAGAAAGACCTGAAGGGGAGCATCATGACTACATTTTGTTTTATTTTTTTGGCCTTTCAGGCTTTATTATAAAGGACAGGAAATGGGCGCTAGAGATTGGGAAATGACATTCAGCAAATGACACTGGGTTTAACCAAACCAGTGTCACTGATGAGGACCTTGTAACTTCCTGTTAGTGGGGTGCGTGCTCTACCCACTATGCCACCACTGTCCTATATTTAAATTTTTGTCCCCACCTGGCTGACCTATTGAATTTAGATTGGCCCCATCACCCATGGGTTGGGCGCCCTCCCTCTAGTAGCATTGCCCGGTATTCAGAACAACTCTGTTTACAATATAGCAAAAGACTAAAATTTCAATCTAATCAAATAGCTATAACCAGACAGCTGAGCTGAATTTTTCTGAAGCTGAGGATCTCTGGGAATTCTTACTCAGAAATAATCCCACAGTAAAACTGCCCAGTGAGCAGTAGTTCTGTGTTGATGATGATAGTGGACAAAGGAGAATGGATAGACTCTTTGGAGTCACTGTTCTGGGCAGAAAAGCTTCACAGTGAACAACATGTGCAGCCTTGCAGTGAATTAGAAACCAGAAAACCAGCAACCCAGCACTGCAGTGGAGACAGGCTACCCAAGCCTGGATAGTTGAAGACTTGTTTTGTGCGATCTGGGTTTCTGTTGAGTTGAATCCACGATCCCAACAGTCTGTCAACTTCAGGCATGTGTAAGGAGGTAAATGATCCAAGGGATTTTTTTTGACTGACTTTGAGCCTTCTTTCTAATCAGTTATGATCTGAACAGCACCATCTATTGGAGTGTTGTTGCTGACCATGACCAAACAACAAAAACAGTTGTTTTACTTTGTTAAAAGAAATGCGGTAATATGAGAGGCTATAGCCAACAAACATGTTATTATCAACAAATTACACTAGCTTGTATGTTGATGGTTGCAGTGTAAAGAAAAATGGAATGTGACTAGACTTGATGTAAACAACCTGCACTACGCTGATCCTTGCTGTCTGGGTGGTACATACATCAGCTGGATTTTCCTGGAAAATGGTGATGGGTGAAACCTATACCATTATATATTTAATATACCCAGTGGCCAAAGATGGATTTCAGACATATTCCTGTTATTATGTGGTACATTTCATTTAAATGGATAAATAGTTGACTGTTGCTCATGGAGCTGAATGCTGTCATACCATTCTCAAGGCTTGTGTGCTCTGGATTACTTGTTTTGTTTTGTTTTGTTGTTTTTATTTTTTGGGGGGGTGATTTGTATAATTAGTTCAGTTCTGCTGAAAGTCATCTTCTTGTTACAGCTCTTGATTCACGCATGTGTTTTTACAGGAAGAACTGATTCTAAAAATAGTCAATGATCCAGACTGTACACCCAAACAGTTCAGACATTCCTACATGCACAGCACTCTGGTCCTCATCCTGGTAACACTCATGGTAAGGCAAACACACACACACACACACACTTTGACAGCAAAATTACTGAAAATAACCCCAGATACACCCACATTGCTTTTGCTCCTGTTTTAACATACCACTGACCATCACAGAAATTATCAACAAATTTGGATCAGCAGTGCTATTAATAGAAGTCACAGTAGGAGTTAACTGCAGAAGTAACAACAACAGTAATGACATCAGTAACAGCAGGAGCAACAGCAACATTACCAGCACCAATATCAACAAAATGTTATGTGTGTTTGTGTTCCAGCTGATGCTAATCATTGGGCTAACTCAAGCTCTGGTGGTATTCCGAGTGGTGGCCGCCCCCGTGATGTCTGAGGGCAGCTTGGAATTTTTCAAGGACCATGCCAACACGGTGGCTATGATGCTGGGAGCTGTTTTGCACTATGTAACCATTCAAATCATGAC
The DNA here is from genome assembly GCA_034769265.1 of Remorina albescens. Classification (NCBI taxonomy): domain Eukaryota; kingdom Metazoa; phylum Chordata; class Actinopteri; order Carangiformes; family Echeneidae; genus Remorina; species Remorina albescens. The sequence continues at coordinate 1,416,614 of CM068479.1, forward strand.
CCGGGTTGGTAACCATTTCAAATCAAATCAAATTTTATTCATATAATGCCAAATGAGTACAAAGTTACCTCAAGGCAATTTTTGTGTGGTGTATTTATTTAAAGGGACCCAAAAAAATCCCTCCATTACCAAGCAAGCAATTAGAAAGAGAGAGAGAAAAAGAGAGAGAGGGGGAGAGATGATCAGTGCCATCTCCCAGTCTAGGCCTATATCAGAAGGATTTTAAATTCTATGCTCTCCTAGAGAAGTGTTTCATGTGAGGGACAAAGGACATGTCCTGGTTAAAAAATTACTCTAAGGTTCTTTACAGTGGAACTGGAGGCCAAGGTAGTGCCATCAAAAGTGGTTACATGATCAGATAATGCTTCTCTAAGGTGCTTAGCACCAAATGCAACAACTTCAGTTTTGTCTGAATTTACAAGTAAAAAGTTCCAGGTCATTTAGGCCTTTATGTCTTGAACACATGCCTGAAGTCTGACATGCTGGATAGCTTAATTTGGCCTCATCAATAAGCACAGCTGGGTCCCATCTGTGTACCAAGGAAATTGTTGTGGTCTTTCTTGACTGTATTTCCCAAAGGAAGTATAGAGAGGGTGAAAATGCTGTGCTATGATGTACTCTTCTTGAAATTTTGACTGAAGATCTTCAGACAGGCCATTCCTATGCTGATGTCATTGGTTTGCAACAGCTTTTTCGAAGATTTTAGAAACGAAAGGGAGGATATATAGATATGGGTCTGTAATTAGCCAAAACATTTGGATCAACACCAAGTGTTTTGGGCAGAGGTCTAGTAACTACGGTCTAAAAAGTTTGTGATACATAACCTAAAAGATAGAGTCAAATTGATCAAATGATTAATATAAGTGTTAATTAATGGAAAAACACAGTTAAACAGCCTGGTTAGTTTCAATTCTAAAAGACAAGTTGGTGGTTTAGAACAGCGGTTGGCAACTTGTGGCTCTGGAGCCACATGCGGCTCGTTCATCCCTCTGCCGTGGCTCCCTGTGGCTTTGAGGATATAATGTGAATAAGTAATGGTTATTTAAATAAATTTTATTGTGTTTAGTTATTCTTTTCAATGTAATAGTTATGATTCTGGAGATTTAGGGGCCCTTGTAACATTGAAATAAAACGTTTTTGTTTTTTTTATACTTTGTCGATCAAAATATGCATCACACCTTGTTTGCCTAACCTGTTGCACAGGCTGGTGACTTATTTTGAGCTCTCAACCCTTGGTTAGCTAACCATGGATACATCCAAAAAAGGAAAGTTTCTGAGGAAAATAGAACATAATTCTTTTATTTCATAAATGCAACAAGCTACAGTTCTCATATACATAGCATAACTGTAATGAATCTATCTTCATTATTGCAGTCAAATAATTTTTGTGGCTCCAGGTAGGTTTTATTTGGTGGGAATCCTGACCAAATTGCTCTAAACCAGGTTGGCAACCCCTGGTTTAGAAAAAAAACTATGGAAATTATCTCAAAGAGATTTAAAGGTATGAAAATTCCAAATAAAAAACACGCATTGCAGTTGATTAAAAAGTTACTAGGAGCTTCTCTAGGAGCCTCACTTGGAGCAACACTTGGAGTTACTTTAGGAACAGCACCAGGAGCCCTAGGAGCTAATCAAGAAGGCTACTTTAGGTGCTACTGTAGGTGCTTCATTAAGAGCTACAGTGGGAACAACTTTAGGAGCGACTCTATGAGCAACTCTAGGCTACTGTGGGCTACTCTAGGCTACACTAGGTACTGATGTAAGTGCTACGCTTGGTGCTACTCTAGGAGCTACACTAAGAGCTAAACTCGAAGTTACACTAGGAGCTACTCTAGGGCCTACAGTTGGAGCTACACTATGAGTTACTCTACAAGTGAATCTTGGAGCTACACTATGTTGGACCTTACCTACTACAGGGGACTGACTGGTATGTTATCATAACAAGGTCTTTCCAGGGTGTGCAGCCTCACTTCCATGTCAATATTCAAACTACTTTTATTACAAATTTCGTTGAAAGGACTAGATGTTGTAATCCCAAGAATTTGCACCACTTCTAGTTTGGGAGTTCTTGAACGATGGCTGCTATAAGGCTTTACCACTTGGAATCAAATCAAATCAAATAAAATCAGGTTTATTTATATAGTGCCAAATCATAACAAAGTTCAAGGCACTTTACATATAGAGCAGGTCTAGACCAAACTCTTTATAAAATTATTTAAAGAGACCCAACAGATCCCCCCATTGAGCAAGCACTTGGCGACAGTGGCAAGGAAAAACTTCCTTTAACAGGCAGAACCGGGCTCAGGGGGGCAGTCATCTGCCTTGACCGGTTGGGTTGAGAGAGGGAGAGAGAGAGACGGGGGGGGGGTTAAAGTTGGGTAGAGTAAGGAGAGAATGAGAGCAGGAGCAGGGGATATTCAACACAGGTGCAGGCAGGAACATATGATGCTGTATGAAGTTCATAGAAATATGGGGGGAGCAGGCATTGCAGGAACATGGGGTAGCGATGATTCACCACCTGCAGGATGAGGACAAGGAGAGAGAGGAGAGGAGCTGGGAGAAACAGAGACTTTGGGGAAAACATGGTTAGTAAATAGTTACACATGGTTAGAACTGGGAGAGAGGGAGGGAGGGAGAGAGGTGCTCAGTGCTTCCCCCAGCAGTCTATGCCCTGGCAGCATAGCTAAGGAGTAAGTGAGCTTTGACTTTTTAAAAATAAGCTCATATAGAAAAGTCATCATATAGAAAAGTTTTAAGCCTGGTCTTGAAAATTGCTAAATAGTCTGCCCCCCCGGACCAATACTGGAAGTTGGTTCCATAAATCAAATCAAATCAAATCAGATTTATTTGTATAGCGCCAAATCATAACAAAGTTACATCAAGGCACTTTACATATAGAGCAGGTCTAGACCAAACTCTTTATAAAATTATTTAAAGAGACCCAACAGATCCCCCGATGAGCAAGCACTTGGCGACAGTGGCAAGGAAAAACTTCCTTTAAGAGGCAGAAACCTCGGGCAGAACCAGGCTCAGGGGGGGCGGCCATCTGCCTCGACCGGTTGGGTTGAGAGAGGGAGAGAGAGAGAGAGAGAGAGGCACGGGGGAGGGGGGGGGCAAAGTTGGGTAGAGTAGGGAGAGAAAGAGAGCAGGAGGAGGGGATATTCAAACAGGTGTAGGCAGGAACATGATGCTGCATGAGGTTCGTAGGAATGATGCTGTATGGAATTCTTGAAGATGTGGGAGCAGCAGGCATTGCAGGAACATGGGATGGTGATGATTCATCACTTGCAGGATGAGGACAGGGAGAGAGAGGAGAGGAGCTGGGAGAGAGAGAGGAGAGGAGCTGGGGGAGACGGAGACTTCGGGAAAACATGGTTAGTAAATGCAATGCACATGCTTGGAACTGAGAGAAACTGGGATTTCGGAGAAGCAGGTTGTTGGTATGACGGCGCATGCGAGGGGGGGAGAGAGAGAGGGAGAGGGAAGAGGGGGAGAGAGAGAGAGAGAGAGGGAGAGGGAAGAGGGAGAGGGGGAGAGAGAGAGAGAGAGAGAGAGAGAGAGGGGAAAGGGAGAGGGAGAGAGAGAGAGAGGTGCTCAGTCCTTCCCCCAGCAGTCTAGGCCTGTAGCAGCATAGCTAAAGAGTAAATGAACTTTAACTTTTTAACTATAAGCTCTGTCATACAGAAAAGTTTTAAGCCTGGTCTTGAAAATTGCTAAAGAGTCTGCCCCCCGGACCGATACTGGAAGTTGGTTCCATAGAAGAGGAGCCTGATAACTGAAAGATCTGCCTCCTGATTTACTCTTGGAGACTCTAGGAACCACAAGTAAACCTCCATCTAGAGAGCGGAGTGGCCTACTAGGACAGTAAGGAACTATGAGCTCTCTGAGGTATGACGGAGCTTGGCCAGTAAGAGCTTTATATGTTAACAGAAGGATTTTAAATTCTATTCTGGATTTTACCGGCAGCCAATGAAGAGCAGCTAACACAGGAGAGATGTGATCCCTTTTTCTAGTTCCTGTTAATATTCGTGCAGCAGCATTCTGAATCAACTGAAGGCCTTTCAGAGATTTGTTTGGACATCCAGATAATAATGAGTTACAGTAGTCCAGCCTAGAAGTTACGAATGCGTGGACTAGTTTTTCTGCATCCTCTTGAGAGAGGATATTTCTGATTTTCCTAATGTTTCTCAGGTGGAAGAAAGCTACCCTACTGACTTGTTTTATGTGAGGGACAAAGGACATGTCCTGGTCAAAGGTTACTCCAAGGTTTTTTACAGTGGAGTTGGAAGCCAAAGTAATGCCATCCAGACTGATTAATTGATTAGATAGGGTCTCTCTAAGGTGCTTAGGGCCGAGTACAATAACTTCAGTTTTGTCAGAATTTAGAAGTAAAAAATTATGGGTCATCCAGACTTTTATGTCTTCAAGACATGTCGGCAGTCTGACTATCTGACTAACTTCATTTGGCTTCATTGATAAATACAGCTGAGTGTCGTCTGCATAACAGTGGAAATTGATGCTGTGTTTCCTGATAATGTTGCCTAAAGGAAGCAGATAAAGGGTGAAGAGAATTGGTCCAAGCACCGAACCCTGTGGGACTCCATAACTGGCTATAGTGCTTGAGGAGGAGCTATTGTTAACATGTACAAACTGATATCTATCCGATAAATAGGATTTGAACCACCTTAGAGCAGTTCCTTTAGTGCCAATTTCATGTTCCAGTCTCTGTAATAAAATATTGTGATCAATGGTGTCAAATGCAGCACTGAGATCTAAGAGGAGAAGTATGGAGGCTGATCCATTGTCTGAAGCCATTAGAATATCATTGGAGACTTTAATCAGCGCTGTTTCTGTGCTGTGGTGAGCTCTAAATCCTGACTGAAACTCTTCAAGCAAACCGTTCCTATGCAGATGGTCGTGTAATTGGTTTGCTACTGCTTTCTCAATGATTTTAGAAATGAAGGGAAGGTTTGATATGGGTCTATAATTGGCCAAAACATCTGGATCAAGATTCTGCTTTTTAAGCTGGGGTTTGATGACTGCGGTCTTAAGAGTCTGAGGTACATAACCCAAAGATAAGGTCAAATTAATGAGATCTAGAATGAAGGGCTCAATTAAGTAAAGAATGTCTTTAAAGAGGCTGGTCGGCACTGGGTCTAATAGACAGGTTGATGGTCTAGATGATGATACTATAGAAGCTAGCTCTGAGAGATTCAGAGATGAGAACGATTCCAGATGTAAAATAGGCGTTGCAGTTGATTCAGGAGTTGCTGTATTCAGTAGATTATTGTCTAATGTGGGTAAGAGCTGTTGAATTCTGTCTCTGATTGTTATGATTTTATTTGTAAAAAAGCCAATAAAATCATTGCTACTGAGAGCTAAGGGGATCACTGGTTCTATTGAACTATGACTCTCTGTCAGCCTGGCTACAGTGCTGAAGAGAAACCTGGGGTTGTTCTTGTTTTTTTCTATTAGTGCTGAATAATATGATCTTCTAGCACTGCGGAGAGCTTTTTTATACGTTTTTAAGCTTTCTTTCCAGGCTCGGTGAGACTCTTCCGAGTTGCTGGAACGCCAATTTCTTTCTAATTTCCGTGTCATCTGTTTTAAGGCACGAATTTGAGAATTATACCACGGAGCCAGCCTCCTCTGTTTTATTACTTTCTTTTTGAGAGGGGCAGCATCATCCAGATTTGAACACAGTGTGGCCATAGTGCTAGTCACAAGGTCATCAACCTGTGTATGGGAGAAATCCTCATTTGAATTTAGATATGGCATTGCTGCAAATGATGACTGAATGTTCTCTTTAAATTTAGCCACAGCGTCTTCAGATAAACATCTTCTATAGCCAAATTTATTCCTCGATGCTGTGCAGTCAGTTAAAGTAAACTCAAATGTAATGAGGTAATGGTCGGTCAAAAGACAGTTTTGAGGAAAAATTGTTAAGTTGTCAATTTCAATGCCATATGTTAGAACAAGATCAAGGATATGATTAAAGCAGTGAGTTGGTTCATTCACGTGCTGGGAAAAGCCAATTGAGTCTAGTAATGAAAGAAACCCAGAACTAAGGCTGTCACTTTCTACATCTACATGAATATTGAAATCTCCCACTATGATGATTTTATCTGTACTAAGTACTAACTCTGATATAAACTCAGAAAACTCTGATAGGAATTCTGAGTGCGGACCAAGTGGACGGTATACTGTCACTAGCAGAACAGGTTTTTCAACTTTCCAGTTAGAGTGAGAGAGAATAAGAGTGAGGCTGTCAAAAGACCTATAGCCAGATTTTGGTCTAGGGTTGATTAATAAGCTTGACTGAAATATCGCAGCCACTCCCCCTCCTCGACCTATGGTACGAGGGATATGAAAATTAACATGAGTGGGATGTGTAGATTCATTTATACTGACATATTCATCCTGCTGCAGCCGAGTTTCAGTTATACAAAATAAATCAATACGATGATCTGTTATGACATCATTGACTAGTAGAGATTTTGATGATAGTGATCGAATATTCAACAGTCCACATTTAATTGCAGTATTATTTGAGACCGAATTTGTGGCTGTTTTGATTTCAGTTAAGTTTTTGTTTTTAGCTCCTCTTCTGTTTAATTTAGGTTTAGTAACTTTTCTAAATTTAGGTGGTCGGGGGACAGACACAGTTTCTATAGACCTAGACATAGACAGAGACTCTATTCTATTCTCGGCAGGGAACCACTCTGACTGAGGCGCAGAGGAGCATGTTAAACTGTGGCTTTGCCTCCTGGTTTCGACTTGGGGTTGTCAGGGTTTTAGCTTTCTAGTAAACTTGGCCATATTCCTAGATATGAGAGCGGCACCATCCATGGTGGGATGGACACCATCTCTCCTAATCAGACCAGGTCTTCCCCAGAAAGTCTTCCAGTTGTCTATGTAGCCCACATTGTTTTCAGGACACCACCTCGACAGCCAGCGGTTAAATGACGACATGCGGCTATATATGTCATCACTGGTCCAATTGGGGAGAGGGTTTGGAGAAAACTACAGTGTGGGACACATCATCAGTTATGTACCTCAGCATCACAGGGTGTCTCAGCCATTTATCACAAAACACCTCCACTGAGGCAGGCTCACCACAGGTTGATCAAGCCTGGGTGTATGTCCAGTGGTTAGTTGTTCGCCTTAGAAGCCCAGATGGTGTCACTCCTCTTCAGCCAGAGCCAATAACTTGTCCTCTTGGTGTTGTCAGCCAGCTCTTTGATGGCCTGTCTGTGAGCCTGTCCCCTAACTCCGACCTCCCCAAGGAGCTTTGGGCTTGGAGCTTGGAGCTTGTGCTGGCTACAAAGCCCCTACACCCCACCTCCACCGGGCACACTTTTATCTTCCAGCCTCTGTCCTCTGCCTCAGCTTCTAAGTTGGCTTACCTCAGCTCTTTTTTTTTTTTTTGTCTGCATTTGTCCTCATAGTTTAACACCACAGGGTGTATCAACTTTAAAAGGGGTTGATGCAGTTATAGTCTTGATGCCAAATATTTTATTATTTCAGTGTGCATGTGTTACCATTACCAGCCCTCCTCAGCTAGTTTGTTGATCTTTATTGAGTGAAATGATATTTGTGTGGCAGGGAGGGCAGTGCTACACCTCAGTGAGTATAAGGGGGAGCAAAGGACAGACAAGATGTGGAAAGATGGACAGGGGAAGGGAAGCAAGTGGTGCTGGTAGGAACTGGTGGAGTGAATGATGCTGTGCTTTTCCTGCCACCTCACAAAGGATTATAAGAGTCCAGAGGGTTTCTGTGTAGATTTCTGGAGAAATGGGAGTCCAGATAGGTGAAGGTGTCCTGGCCCACCAAGGTGTCCTGGTGACATGGCCCACTGCGTCACGATGGAGGAGAGCAGATTTAGCCTGTAGCACAGCTGTGGCTAGGTAGGAGCGGCACCTCTCACTACGGGGTCCTAGGAGTCGGTGAGGCAACATATGCCTCCTTAATCTCTTTTTAAAAACATGTACAGTTGGATACATTTGTAATTCTTTATCTAGATCATTCCATACTTGCGGATCTTTACAAACTATACTGAGACTAGTACATCTAAGTTTCCGTTTTTTCCCCTTAATAAAATGCTTTTTCCTAGTCTGATAGGTATGTGTAGGCTGGGAAATTGGAATAAGATTACAAAATCTATCATTCAGCATGTTAACGGCAGAATACATAGTACAAGCATTATGAAAAGTATTGAGTTCAGTAATTTTCAGAAGGCCATAGCGACAAAAGAGTGGTTCAGAAGGGGCATCTAATTTGGACCAAGATATGACACGTAGGATTTTCTTCTGTAATATCAGCAAATTTTCTAAGTGACTGTGAAATGTATTGCTCCAAATAATATTACAATAATTAAGATGAGGCTCAAATAATGACCAATATAATGTGAGGAGTGCTTCACCAGGTAAGAATCGTCTCAATTTAAAAAATAATCCAACATATTTTGATAGTTTCTTTGTTAACTCATCAATATGGCCCCTGAAATTTAAAAACTCGTCCATGTGGACCCCTAGAGGACCCCTAGTGGACTTCACTCTCTCAATAGAGCTGCCATTTATTTAAATTGTGGCTTGTTCAATGTTGCTCCGATTTCTAATTGAACGAAAGACATTTAAGGATAATTTATTGCCTTTTAACCATATGTCAACCTTCATCAATTCACCACTGAGATTCTTTTCCAGGTCATGTATATTTTTGTGAGATAAAAATAAGTTTGTATCGTCCGCGAACAGTACTTTATTTGAGATATTAGAGGAATGTGTGAAATCATTTATGTATAAAATGAAGAGGAGCGGTCCTAAAATAGATCCCTGGGGAACACCATATTCAACTGTTCTGTATTTGGACTTGTGACTGTTTATAGAGACATATTGTTTCCTCCCATACATGTAACTTCAGAACCAGTTGAGTGCAGTACCTCTTACACCATAATATTGCAATTTATTTAGAAGAATTTCAAAATCGATGGTGTCAAACGCCTTTGACAAATCAAGGAAGATTCCAATGCCACACTTGCTTTTATCAATGGCATCATTAATTTGTTCTAAAAGATCCAAAATTGCCATAGAGGTAGTGCTCTTTTTCCTGAAGCCATACTGCGAAGGAGCCAGAATTTTACATTTTTCTATGAAGTCACTTAGTCTACTGTAAACAATTTTCTCCAAAACCTTAGAGAAGACAGGCAATACAGATATAGGCCAATAGTTATGTAAATCGTTTTTGTCCCCCGACTTAAACACTGGTACAATTCTAGCAATTTTTGTCATGTCAGGTACAACGCCACAAAGTATGGAGAGATTGATAGAGTAGACAAGTGGCTCCACAATTACATCTACAACAGCTTTGAGTATTTTACTACAGATATTATCTACACCAGCAGTGTGTGAACTTTTCATTTTCATGACAATTTTATACACTTCATCTCTATCAGTTGGCCTTAGGAAAAAAGAGTTAAGATAATTTCCTTGAAGATATTGTCTAAATGTGACATTGTGTGGTTGACTAATGTTTCTAGAGAGGTTTTTCCCAATAGAAATAAAATAATCATTAAATTTATTGACGAGCTCATCATTTCCAGTGGCATGTCCAACATTATTGGCGTTTTCCTTGATTTTGCTATCAGGGAGCACGGTATGTTTATGATTTCGACCAAGAATTTCATTGAGCACCTGGCAGGATTTCTTTTGATCATCCCGATGGACTTTGATGAGTTCAGTGTAGTACCTTTGCTTACTCATGCGTATTACTTGAGTGAGCTTATTCCTGTACTTAGAATATGTTTCATTGTTCACATAACTGGGGTTTTTAACAAGTCGTTTATATAATTTGTTCTTTTTGTTAATAGATTTTAGAATACCTTTTGTAAGCCAGGATTTTTGTTCAGTAGGACCTCGCTTTATGTATCTTTCGGGTATAGTACAATCAATGGAACCCGTGATTTCATTAATTAAAGCATTATATGCAGCATTCGGATCCTTACATTTATACACTGAATCCCACTTCTTGGCTCGCAGGTGTGCACCTAGATTTTGCAGTGTTTTTCAAGTTAGAACTTGAGCTTTAATTTTGGTGGAAGGATCATCTAACTTTTCTACAAGGTCAGTAAATAAAACGATAGGGTAATGATCTGTTAGGTCTGAGTATATTATACCAGAAGCTATGGAAGCTTTATGAGTATTTGTGAAAATATTGTCGTTAGTTGTCTTGCTAGTCTCTGTAACTCTAGTAGGTTTATTTATTGTGGGAAAGAAAGAGGAGGAATGTAAAATTTTTATGAAGTCGTTTGTCACTGTATCGCCCTTACCAAAATCTATATTATAGTATAATATAAGTATAGTTTGTTATGTTTATGTAATGTAGAAGTTTTTCTAAATTAATTTTGAAGATTTCAATATCAGAGTCTGGCGGTCTGTAAATTACTCCTACGATGATGTTTTTATTATTTTTTACATCTATCTCCATGAATAGAGAATCAGAGTGACCATCCTCAATGATGAGGTCATCACGAATACTGATTGAAAGATCAGAGGCTGCATACAAACAGACTCTTCCTCCTGATCTACCATATCTATTTTTATTATATAATTTGTATCCATCAAGATTGAGAATATCCATATGAGATCCTTCATTTTGCCAAGTTTCACTACAGCCAATAACTTAAAATTTCTGTCCAATACTTGTTAAAAGGGAAACTAGATCATCATGATGTTTATTTAAAGTTCTGATGTTAAGGTGCAACAATGAAAAATTTTTATTGCAATTGATGTGTGTCAGCTGCTCTGGTAGAAAATGCTTACAGTTTAGATTCCCACCATTAGAGAGGCAATGCTGCTCAAGTACTTCATAATCTGCACTGCAATTTAAATCAACCAATCCCATACAGTGTGAACCTGTAATAATAATATATTGTTGAGTGAATGATTAAGAGAAGTAAGACCAAGAAAGACCTAACAATGTCTTCCTATTTAACTATTAAAACTATCAAAGTCCTATTTCCTAACTACTTCTATAAAAATAAAACAGATATTTAGGATTCGATTCAGTGTCTAGTACAAATAAGGAGCCAAAAAGGTCTCCCAAGTCGAGTCCAACAAATAACAGCATAATACTGTGTACTGTGATCAGGTGATTCCAGTCATTTGGGTCTGAAGTTTAGATGATGCGCAACTTACTGGCGTCAGCCTGCTGATGACGTGCAGTTTCGTCGTATGTGTTAGTAGATGGATGCGCCCATCTCTCATCCAGCTGGCAGCCAGTTTGTTGTTGTATTTTCTGTGCAGATCAGCAAGCAGTTTCACTCTCTTTGTTGTTAAGTTCTCCTTCCTCCTTTAGCCTTCGGGTTTTCTGGCTTTTGTCCGAAGCGATGGCTTCTGTCAATCTCAGAGGGCTGTACTTCTATTTTGAGATTGGTTTTGAAGATGTCACAGACGATCTTGGTTGTATTCTCGTCCTTTTTTTCAGGAACGCCAAAAACAATAAGGCAATTCCGTTGAAAGTACTGTTCTTGTTCACCAAGGTTGTCAATCAAGTCATCATACTACTTCTGTAATTCGTTCAGTTTATCAATTGTACCTTTTAGTTCATACTGAGTGGTTTACCTTACCGTCTCAGTAATGGACTACGCGATAGCCTTCTTCATGGGTTCAATGAGGGAATCCATCAGTATCTTGCTGATCTTGTTAACGGACTCGGTGTCTAAAAATATAATATCCATCTGCTTGCTTATTATATCGTTGATATCAACTCTGGATAGCTGGCCCTCCAAAATGTTAATAGCGGTGTCGCCTCCCTCAGTCGGCATAATGGAAGTTTACTTGCCAACAATGCCGCGGAGAAAGTCCCTGTTTCTGTCCGATAATCTGTATGAGTCGCTAACCCACACCAGCCCTGTTGGGATCTGTTCCCTTCTGCCAGCAGTCTTTCCAGACTGTCATCTTCTGGTCTTTAATGTATAAATGTATCGTGTCATTGTGCATTCAATACTATATTCAAATAATACACAGTTCATATATTCATGTTTTTATTTTAAAGATGTGCAAGGTACAGTGAGTAGGGTGACCATGCCACTACCATTCATAAACATACCTCAAACTTATACCTGCCAAGATCAACAATGTCTATCAATTGCATGTAATCATGCATAAAAGCCATTCAAATTGACATTTTTATTTTGAACATAAATGTGGAAATGAAATCTCATCTCTGAGCTCCTCTGCCCCCTCTCCATCCCCAAATCTCTCAAGTACTAAAAACTGTTTCTCCTTCGGGTGAGACTGAAGGGAGAGAATAATCTTTGCAACTATTTATCTACGGTTTTATTTTGCATTTTTACCCTTGCTGTTATGTTCTCCAAGGTGACGGTCCATTTCGTTTTCTTATTGTGTATTGTGGTATAATCACTTATTCTGACGGCTCTGTCAATTAAGGCTGCTCGACCTGACATCCACCCATACTCGGACCTTCGGACCGCCCATCTGTGTTGGTGCCCAGTGATCCCCGTCTGCAGCTAGCCTTCCCCCTCCTAACGTCACAGGCCCCACCCGCCAATCACAAGCTTGCCGGGTCTGTCCCTGAGCTGATAAAAGCTACTCCGTGAAAGTGACCGGAGGGCTGTGATTTAACCTGAGCAGTCCGCTTCGGTGTGTGTATGTGTGTCTTTCGATGTGCGTAGTTAACTTGTGACAGTTAACCCTGCGTTAACTTAGTTTCAGTGTGAGTTACATCGCCTTATGTTAACTGGTATGAGGCACTAGTTCTGAGGTTTCAGTGAGACTGGGCTTTAGGTTTAGTTTATAGTTAGTGTTCAAACTCCCATCCTCGCACCGCACGTAGATAACCCGCCTGTCTACTTCATAATAGGATTTATGGGTGGCTGCTAACATGTGTTTTTAAGAAAGCGGGGTCTTGTTTTGTTTGTTTTATGATTTGGCGCCACCCGCAGCCCTTCTCGTTTGTTCTGTGCCTCACTTAATTTTGAGTGTATTCTTAGATATTCAGTATCCCAACGATGGACCAGCTTCAACCTGGTCAGGGACGATCTTGGTCATACGGGGGGGAGAGCTCTGTCTTGGTTTTTGTATTTTAATTTAATCTGCTAAACAATAAACGGCTGTGCTTGCCTGAACACTCTGGGTTTATGTTGCGTCCCTTTCCCCTAGACCAGTGGTTTTCAACCTTTTTGAGTCGCGACCCCCAATTTAACATGCATGTTGTCCGCTCCGTGTGTGAATGGATAATGGATAAAATCAAATCAAATCAGATTTATTTGTATAGCGCCAAATCATAACAAAGTTACATCAAGGCACTTTACATATAGAGCAGGTCTAGACCAAACTCTTTATAAAATTATTTAAAGAGACCCAACAAATCCCCCGATGAGTAAGCACTCGGCGACAGTGGCAAGGAAAAACTTCCTTTAAGAGGCAGAAACCTCAGGCAGAACCAGGCTCAGGGGGGGTGGCCATCTGCCTCGACCGATTGGGTTGAGAGAGGGAGAGAGAGAGTGAGAGGCACGAGGGGGGGGGGGGGCAAAGTTGGGTAGAGTAGGGAGAGAAAGAGAGCAGGAGGAGGGGATATTCAAACAGGTGTAGGCAGGAACATGATGCTGCATGAGGTTCGTAGGAATGATGCTGTATGGAATTCTTGAAGATGTGGGAGCAGCAGGCATTGCAGGAACATGGGATGGTGATGATTTATCACCTGCAGGATGAGGACAGGGAGAGAGAGGGAGGAGCTGGGAGAGAGAAAGGAGAGGAGCTGGGGGAGACAGAGACTTCGGGAAAACATGGTTAGTAAATGCAATGCACATGCTTGGAACTGAGAGAAACTGGGATTTCGGAGAAGCAGGTTGTTGGTATGACGGCGCATGCGGGGGGGGGGGGAGGGAGAGGGAAGAAGGGGAGAGGGAAGAGGGAGAGGGAGAGGGAGAGAGAGAGAGAGAGAGAGAGGGGAGAGGGAGAGGGAGAGAGAGGTGCTCAGTCCTTCCCCCAGCGGTCTAAGCCTATAGCAGCATAGCTAAAGAGTAAATGAACTTTAACTTTTTAACTCTAAGCTCTGTCATACAGAAAAGTTTTAAGCCTGGTCTTGAAAATTGCTAAAGAGTCTGCCCCCCGGACCAATACTGGAAGTTGGTTCCATAGAAGAGGAGCCTGATAACTGAAAGATCTGCCTCCCGATTTACTCTTGGAGACTCTAGGAACCAATAAAGCGCTGTCCGCGGTGCTGAAACAAAAAACAGTGCAGGTACTGAAAAACCAACTGAAAAATCAACTTTGAGTTCTTATTCTACTCCCTTTATTGGTTGTCAATAAATTCTGGCTCTTATTTCACTCTAATGTCAGTGGAGGAATTGAAAGATGGCGGAAACACAACGTGGAGCGATCGACCGACAATGGTTAAAATGTAAACAAATAACGCAAACTTTATTTTTCTTTTTAATGAAAGAAAACAATAGTAATCAACACATGCTAATTAATGCCTTAACAAAACACAATGGGGATAGAAACAGCCCATATTTCATTTTAAACATCTATGTTGCTGAGAGCTTGTAAACATGAAAAAGAACGGTTTTTTCATGTTTACATGAAAAAATTGTTTTGGAGGGTTTGGGGGGTCTTTATAAATCTTATACTGTCAATCCGCTCATTTGGCCCTTTTCCCTGTCAAAGCAGTTAACGTTTTGCTAACAAAAACTCCTAACTCTATTTCATGTCTTCTTTTTTTCCAGAAAGCCAAATAGCTGCAACTACTAGGTCTATTTAATGTGATGGCTGGGCCCACTTGTTTGAACAGAGCAGTTGCATTCTTGGCTTTATGTTAGACACGGCCACGCGAAGATCACTCTCAACTCTGAGGAGTCGTGATCTGTATTTGTTTTTCATATACGTCACTGCAGAAAAGGTCTTTTTGCACACATATGTGGATGTAAATGGAAACAGTACATCGGTTGCAGCTTTTGACAATGCTGCATATTCTGTAGCTACTGACAACCAGAACTCTTCCAGTGTGCATGCCAAGAAAGCAGTCTGTAATGTGCAGTCAGAGCAGAGATCCAGCAGGGCGTCCTGCAGCTCTGATGGCAGGTGATGCGTGGTGGAGCTGGTGAAACGCTGGCGTATCCAGTCGTACTTCTCCGGCGTGTCATCGTTTGGGAAGTACTTATTGAAACTTTCAAGCAGGCTCCTGAGGTGAGCGGCAATAATTCCTTTCATAGTTTGAATGGTTATGTCGTAACTTTCCATAAAGTCATCCAGCTCAGGGAACATTTCAACACTACCCCCTTCCACTCGCACAGCCCACCGCTCCAGCTTTCTCTTAAATGCTGTGACCTTATCAGAGAGAATAAGGATATTTGTGTTTGGGCCTTGTAGGGACAAGTTTAAGCTGTTTAGTTTATCAAAAATGCTGGCTAAATATGCAAGGCTCGCAACCCACTTTGGGTCAGTCAGATAGTCAGCAAGGGGAGAACTACAGTCTGATAAAAATATGCACACTTCTTCACGCAGTTCAAAGAATCTCGTTAAAACTTTACCATGAGAAAGCCACCTGACCTCTGTGTGAAAGAGAAGGGCTTCGTGGTCTGATCCCATTTCATGACAGAGTGTGGCAAAGAGTCTGCTTTGCAGCGGCCGAGATTTTTTGAAATTAACAATCTTAACTGATGTTTGGAGAACATCACGAAGCTCTGGCCCGAGACACCTGCCAGCAAGTGGTTCCCTGTGGATTATGCAATGCAGAAATTTCACATGGGGAGCTGCCATCCTCCCTTAAACCTTTTCTTGCCCCCTGCATAGCTCCAGCTCCATCTGTGCACACAGATACACAGCTCTCCCATCTCAGTCCCTCTTTTTGGATGTTACAGTCGAGCTTGTTGAAAATTTCCCGTCCAGTGCATGTTCCCTCCATTGATGAGCAAAATAACATATCTTCATGCATTTTCCCTTCGTAGCTATACCTCACATAGGCCAGCAGCTGTGCATCTCCTGACACATCTGTCTACTCATCAAGTTGCAGGGAAAATGTTCCACTCTTCCTCACTCTGTCAATGAGCTGATCTTTAATGTCATTTGCCATGTCCTGAATGCGGCGCCCCAATAGTCATTTGAAAGGGGAATGGTTAAAAGAGTGTTAGATATTTTCTCCCAATGCATTGCTCTTGTCATCGCTACAGCTGCATCCCGCAGCTGATGAGACTCTCCGTGATCCTGTGAGCCTTTCTGGATTGAGCCACCAGATATGCCACCACATATGAAGCTGCAAGGACCTTAGCCGGGACTGTAGAATATTCACTCACCACTGTTTTTTGGCTTCTTAGTTCTTGCTCCCTGCGCTGAAAAAAATTATTTGGCTTATCAATTAAGCTGCTGTGTTTTGTCTCTAAATGTCTCTTGAGTTTGACTGGTTTCAAGCTCTCATGTGCCAGCACTTCAGAGCAAATGACACACTGTGGGTAGTCTGTGTTGTTTTTTGTCATGCACGAAAAGCCATACTTCAAAAAGTCGGGCTGATATTTACGGAGCCTCGAAGCTTTATCAGCCGGTGTCGGCCCCAGTGCCTTCCGTTTCTCGGGTGGTGGTCCAGTAAGGCTTTCTGGTGGCAGCTGACCTTGGGACCCCTGCTGCTGCTGCTGCTGCTGCTGACCCAAGTCTGGAGCTTTTCTTTGTAGCCATCGCTCCATTTTTCCAGCATCAGTTACAGCTAGCAAACTGCAGCTGCGGTAAAGCAACAACGCGCCAGTTTTTTTTTTCTTTCTCTTTGTTTATTTTTTCCGCTGTGCTCACTGAACAGAATCTCACGCGCACAATTCAGATCATACAAACTCAGTTGATACGATGAATTTTGGACAAATAATGAAGTAGACAACAACTAAAACATCTCCCTGTGTAATTTAATATTGATTTTGTGCATTTATATTTTTTCCCAAATGTTTTGGCGACCCGCAGAAATCATCTCGCGACCCCAATTGGGGTCGGGACCCCAAGGTTGAGAATGGCTGCCCTAGACTACTACAGGGTGTAACACTTGTTTTTATTCAAGCTGTTCCCTATCTGACTTTGACTGTGGGTTAGTAAAGTGCTTTAGGGACATTTCATGTTACCCTATGACTTTGAATTTGAGTCAGCTCTGAAGTTGTGGTAACAGAGCTAAGGGGAACGGAGGCTGGAAATCGCAGAGCAAAATGTCTTTGTCAATGTATTATTTCAGTTTCCCTTCTAAAAAAAGTATTTAGTTTTAAATACATTTATAAAATCAGGTTTCAGTTTACCACATAGAATTTTATATTTTATTGAAAAACATAGCATAAAATTGAAACATAACATGAAAAATTCTCAAAACATTTTGAATTCATTGTATGTGAAACTAAAAGTCCTGCTCCTTTGAAGGTCTACCTGTCATTATTGTAATTACACATTTTTTTGTGTTCAATTCCCCCTGTAGGTAAACCGGTGGGTTTCCCTGAAACTGTGTGACATAGGTGAGAATTAATTTAGATGTTTTATTACATTTTCAATTACTACTAAGTTTTAGTATAAAGCCAAAATAGTACAATGGAAAAATCGAAATACATCGAAAAGACATTGTTCATCTCATAAATGCAATACAATAGACAAGTATAGCACATATCCGGTTTAAGTTTCAAACATCTCAGTTACATCGATGCATTTTTTCCATATGTGCTCTCTATATATGTGTGTCTGTGTGTGTGTGTGTGTGTCCTTAGAGAAAACAAACTCATTGGCTGCTACTGAGAGGAGCTTTACAGTCAAGATGTTCACCTTTCAGTTCTTCACTCTCTTCTCTTCACTGTTCTACGTGGCATTCTTCCTGGGCAGGTAATCGGCCTGTAACTGTCTCTTTGTTCAGGAAAATATTTCAGTTTGTCTGATACTTTCTCCACATTTAATCATGACTTACTAATAAAATGTACTGATATTATTTATTGCTGCACTTCTTTGTGTCATTGTACAAAGAGCACACTAGCAACTGCAAGGTAGGTTGTAGGTTTTAAACCAAAATGCCTCAAGCACAACCTGACTAATCAAATCAAATCAAATCAAATCAGATTTATTTGTATAGAGCCAAATCATAACAGAGTTACATCAAGGCACTTTACATATAGAGCATGTCTAGACCAAACTCTTTATAAACTTATTTGTGATCAATGTGACAAAGTGACAATGTGACTAAACGTGATCAAAGTAGATAGTGATAGAAAAAAAGAAGTGAACGCACTTTACTTTTGTTGATGTTGTCTTAGAACGGACTTTAGACTGGCACAGACTAGCAGATGACGTGTATAGCAGAAAGTCATCTGTAATAATTTTTATTTTTCATTATTAACTAATGAAGTACGTAATTTAGCTTTACTGAAGAAGAGAATTTCTGCTTGTGTTATAGTGTTTTCTGTGACTCCGGTAAAAAAATAATTTCATTTTAAGATCAGGTTAACTGCAAAAAGATTGTCTATCCATTTACTAAATATAATTTCCATGTTTTCATTTGTTCTTCTATAGCATAACCATACAGCTAGGGGAAAGATCATGCAGGATGCAAGATTCAGCTGAAAGTCTGATACCTGTGGACTCTGTACAGTCTCTGTGGTTTAGGTTTTGAACAAAGAAAAATGAACACACACCGGATCTCTATGGATCTTAAATGAGTTAACAATCAGCATCATTATGACCTCTGTCTTTTGACTGAAATAGAAAAGGAAAAACTCCTCCAAGAGTCTTAATGTGAAAAATTGAGCAAAGTTCCTACAGGACACATTAAAATATGTAACAGATGTGGTATGTCCAAAATTATGGGGCAAGGTAGATTTACAGAATGGACAAAATTTAGATGGTAAATAATCAAGAATAATATGAACTGTTTTTTAAGATGAACTTTACAACCTATTTTCTACCATGAATGTCTGGAAACATGAGAGACTACACGAATAGGCAAGTGAATGAAGCATAGTCTGAACACTGTTGTACTTGAGGGAATGAGCAAACAAAGACTTATCAAACTAAAAGTTTGCATTAATGTCTTCATCAGGATCACATGGACCTTACATTATGAATGAGATTTAAGTAAACAAATTTATTCAGATTTACACCAACCTGCTTGTGGATGAATGATAACAGATACCAGATCTGAAGTAATCAAATTATAGGTCACTAACTGAAAGCTCAGGTGTGATGAGGTTTTGAGACTGCTTTTGAAATCATGTGTTTCACTTCAGATTTGTGGTGAACTGATCAATTATGAGGGTGAGGATACCGAATTGTATGTCATTATTAGTAGTTCCACCTTTTCATTTAGCATCCACTGCTAGGAGATGATGGACTAGTTCTATGGTTCACTAGCATAACCATTACTATGGTAAAATTTACTGTATACAGACCATTCCAAAAATGCTGAATGTTTATGTGAAATTGATGTTCTCTTACAGGATAA
Organism: Remorina albescens; assembly: GCA_034769265.1. Taxonomy (NCBI): domain Eukaryota; kingdom Metazoa; phylum Chordata; class Actinopteri; order Carangiformes; family Echeneidae; genus Remorina; species Remorina albescens. The sequence continues at coordinate 1,436,075 of CM068479.1, forward strand.
ATGGCCATCCAGGAAACTATATGCGTATTGCTCGATGGAGGCTGGAGGAGGTGAGTACACAAATCACTTTATATTGAGACTCATTACATTTGCATCAAGGTCCAAATTCTTAACGTGTTCTATGCACCTTGTAGTGCCATCCGAGTGGATGTTTGACAGACCTTTTCATCCAGATGGCTGTGATCATGCTGCTCAAACAGACTATCAACAACATCTTTGAGTTCACAGTGCCGTGAGTGTTTTGAATTACAGGTCCATATAGTTCTAAAGGTAAATGTCCATGTCTTCTTTCTTTTTAAAGCAGGTCTTGGTTCTGTATTAATACTGTGAATAAATGAAGTTGCTCAGTCCACAGATACACACACCCTGATTCCAGGATCTAAGCTTCTTTTGCTTGCACATTAAAATGCACAACAGAGCAGTCACTGCCCCCAAACCCAGCCTGCCTAGTCCCAAAATCCAACCTTGCATTATTTTTCCCTTTTACTCTACCAACTGGTATACTTACACTGGAGGTTCCCAGTGTGTTGTGTCTATGTGGAGGTTGTTGGTGACTTGGTGTGCAGTAATCTTTTCATATCATATCATCTGTTCATGCAATTGTCTTAACATGATCTCTTGTCTTCAGGCCGATTAAAGCCATTCAGAACTCCACATGTATACATATGCTAATATTATAATATTTACAACAGTTGAAGGATTAGCATTGGAGGTTTAATATTGGGATAAGTATAATTCAGGTAGTTTCTGCCTAGAACTCACAAGGTTGATCTCACAGCTCTGAACATGTTAGACTCTCCATTCCTGTGTTTTTCAGCTGGCTAAAGAGTTGTGTGAGCAGAAATGCTGCAAAGACGCTGGAGAGGAAGTGTGGTCACTGTTACAGGAAGGCTTGCCGTGATGAACAGGGATGTGTTGAACCATGCGACATCTGCAAACTTCGGGACTGGCTGCGCAACTACCACCTGGCCAACATAGATGCCTTTAGCCTCTTCAATGAGTTCCTGGAGATGGGTAGGTCCACAGCAGATTGTTGGAGCAGACAGGCCTAAAAGCTTCTGGTGAACCGTTCTCTATTTCATTCAAATACACCCAATCGAGCGTATAAGTTTCTTAGCTGTATCTGCAATGGAAGTATGAGTAAGATGTATCACATAGTGGTGATCATAAGATAAGATAAGATAAGATAAGATAAAATAAACTTTATTAATCCCGCATTGGGGAAATTTACTGTCACAGCAGCTCCACAGGACCACATCATGACCTCAACTACACTGGAATTTCACTTCAATCGAGACATTATCTTTTATAACTGTATAAACTACAACAGTCTGTAGGCAGACAGTATTATCATTATCTCTGCTCTCTCAAGAATTCTTAATGTAGCTTACAATTAAATACAGTTGTTTGAAATCGACAAAGTCTGGAGTCAATATTTGATGTGTACAGATTTATTTTTTAATGCTTTATTTTAATTAATCATGATTGAAATATCTTCAAAGATTTAAACATTCTATGGTTTTACTCTCTGTATACTTTAGTCATCCAATTCAGTTTCACCACCATATTTGTGGCTGCGTTCCCCCTCGCTCCCCTTTTGGCTCTCATCAACAACATCTTTGAGATTCGATTAGATGCCATCAAGATGGTACAGCTGGAACGCCGTCTGGTTCCCAGGAAGACGAATGATATTGGTGAGTGGTGATTCTGGTTGTGATTGATATACATTTCACCCTACAGAATCATTCTAATAGTGCATGAGAACAGTAGTTGTCAGAAATCTGAGCCAATAGTAAAACCAAACTCACTGCGGAAAGGGCAACATTCAGTCAGAACTTAAACATGTCAGTGATGCACTAATACATCCTTATACTGACACATGAGAAACCTTTGTCAGTTCTGACGTACTCTGATGAATGTTGGTACTGGCCATTTTTTCTTGATTTCTTTCTATTCTATTGTTATTGAATATGAAAATAATATAGATTGCTTATGACCAACGGATAGTTTATCTGTTGGTCAACATCTCAAAACATCTCAAAAAGAAAAACCAAAATGTTCACTTCTAGGTTTTGTGTCGCCATACAGTCATTGCTGGTGCTGGAGCAAATCCCAGCTTGCATTGGGTGAGGGCGGGGTACACCCTGGACAGGTTGGCAGTCTATTGCAGGGCCAACATACAGAGACAGACAGAGACGAACAACCACTCACACTCAGACTCATACCTATGGGCAATTCAAAGTCACCAATTAACTTAAACATGTATGTGTTTGGAAGGGAAATCCACATAGGTATGGGGAGAACATGCAAACTCTGCACAGAAAGGCCCCAGGCCCGGAAAACGAATGCGTGACATTCGTGTTGTGGGGCAACAGCGCTAACCACCATGCCGTGGTGCTGCAAAAAGCAATTTCTTTTTCACTTTAGTTTTGTAACTGTAAGCGGACTGTGACAGAAAAAGGCTTTAAAAAGCATTCACTCTCAGGTCACATGACTTTATGGACAGTAAAGTGTTCTTTTTGTGGGTGCATCTGTGTGTAACAGTAGAGTGTTCTCTCAGCAGGTGTGGGTCTGTAAGTAACACTGTTGTGTTCTCTCATGCAGATGTCTGTTTGACTGTAACAGTGCTGTGTTTCCATACAGGTGTGTGGACAAAAGTGTTGGAGGTGATTGGTGTTTTGGCAGTTATTGCAAACGGCCTTGTCATTGGAGTGTCTTCAGATTTCATTCCACGCCTCGTCTATCAGTACCGTTATGGTCCATGTGCTAATGGAAGCACTCATCTACAGTCAGTCATGTTTCAGCTTGGACAATCCCCTGACACACACTCAACAGAGTTTGTCTGTATTGTGTCTCATCATGTGTGTTGTCTTTGGTGTTGTTGCAGCTGCATGCAGGGCTATATTAATGACACGCTGTCAACCGCTTTTATGAGTCACTCAGCAGTTCTGAAGGACTTCCAAATGAATCAGATGAGGACTGAGAATGGAGTCAGTGTCACACAGTGCAGGTTAGATGACCTTATTCTGATTCAGCTCTGTCCAAACATATGAAATAGTGAATAATGGATTTGATATTTTGACAAACTGTGGCATGTGTGCAGTTACAGAGATTACAGGAGTGATGAGGACTACACCCTCACTTCTCAGTTCTGGTTGGTCCTCGCTGTTCGTTTTGCCTTTGTCATCCTGTTTGAGGTTTGTACTGTAGAAGAGAATAAGACAGTGACGTTCTTTTTAACTGATGAGGCCAGTTAAGTTGTCTTGTCTGTGCTTCTGCAGCATGTTGTGGTGGTGTGTAAGTTTATAGCAGCCTGGTTCGTTCCCAACAACCCCATTCAGGTGAAGAATGATCGTCTGCATGACAAACTGGCTCGGCTTAAGGAAGAGCTCCGGTAAGTCAACAGTAACATAACAAACATTGCATTACAAGCTGTGAAAACACAATAGTTACATTTACGCCTGATATTATGTTTCTTCAAACAAGTGTTACAATACAACATACTTAGCTGTAATTAAGTATTAACTATTTAATGACAGCTTCTCCTTTGCAACAATGTGGGCTGAAGAACTTCTCATTCCAAAATCTGTAACTTTACTCCTGTAATCCATTCCTGGTTGGCAAAACTTAAAATGTCTCTCAAAGTTTTTTACAATTCCAATTATGTTTGATTACATTTTCTTTCACAATGTACTGTCAAACTGAGTCACATTTCCCTTATTTGACAATTCAGGGACTTCATTAAACTTTTAACATGCAACTCACTCTCTCATCTCAGTCAGTCAGACCTTAATTTTTCATAGCACATAATATCATTTCTTTATGAGGACATATTTATTACATGTGTTTTAAATGATAGTTTTATTGTATAGGTAACAGGAAGTTTGAGATCTCAAGCCTTCTCAACAACTCTCAAGAACAATATGACGCATTTTAATGCCTGGTATAAATAGGATAAAAAAGACAGGATGAGGTGATCTTACAGTCTATGCTGTCTTTGTTTTATTTTAGTGAGATGAAACGCAGTAGATCTACCGACGTTTGAAATTTTCACAAATTACTTCAGATCTCCTCTAGTTTCAGTGTGAAATAAAAAGATTAACCATTGTTTTTATAATTTATATTTGCTGTTGGACCATGAGACTTGACTCTGTTATATTATTTTGTAAACATTTATGTTGTGATATTGAACTTGAAATTTTCTCCTGCTGACATGTGACCACAAAAGAACCACCCGACTTTTTAAACACCAGTTAATAGTCATGAAGTGTTTTACATCAAAATTAGTTTTAAAAAAAATGGATTCCATAAAACATCTTTAACATTCTTTGGTGACATGATCAGCCTGTCCTAACATCTACATTTGTACTGTTAACTTTATAATGTACAATGACATGACGGAAAATCAGGAGTGTGTAGAAAGCTCAGGAGGATACACACTTCAACACACAGTTCACTAAAAACTCATTAAAAGGACTTTTTTTATTCACATGACTTCATAGCTCTGTGAATCCCTAAATTTACCCAAGTTACTACGGTTGAGTTATGATATGTTAATGTCAAAAAGCTAAAAAGAAAATAAACTCATGGCTATCACTTAAAATGAAGTATCTGTTCTTCAAAATTAGACTAAATAAATTATCACATATTGACTAAATACTGAAGTAAATGTATTGTTTTATTAATGATTTTTTTAAGCACTTTACTTTATTCATCTGACCAAACTCCTGAAATCCTGACTTGTTGCGCAACATTTTTTATCCATAACGATTTTCCCAACAAATCACCTGAGTTGTACTGAGCCTTGTGTTAGTGAGATCTACCAGATGCTGTGTCTCCCACTGTGTTGTACTAAACATCGTCACACTGTAGTGGTAAGTGACAATTGTTATAATTAAAAACTGAATAATGTGGCAATCCAAGTGTTCTTTATTCATTCCAGTACAGGGTAAATCATTAGCCAAATGTATTTGTATTAAGGTGAAGTGAATGCATTAAATGTAACCCACAAGGTGGTGCTGTTGTGACCTACAAGACAAGAATGTGTAGAAGAAGAATTGTTGTTCTGAGCCTTACTGTGGTGTGCACCCCAAGTTGCTCTTCTCTGCCACGAGTTCAGAATCAAGTCCTGAAGTGTTATTTAAAGAATTCTCCCGTGAATTACTACATAATTGCCCTCAGCAAAAAGTAGTTTATTCAAGTGTACTACGAGTATACTTATTTTATACTAAAACTGAGGCAGTATACTTGAAGTTTACTTTTTATATACTATATTTTATATACTTAAGAATAGTACAGTGAAGTATACTTGGCTTATACTGAAAAGTATAAAGAAAAGTCTAAGACTAAGTACATTAATACTAAGACTTACACTTATGCTTTAATGCTAAAGCTTATACTTGTACTTTAGAATACTTTTTACTTCTTTCTGCCACAAAGTACTAATACTTATTCTGTACTTGGATCAAGATATACTGAGGTCAAGTCATTGACTTGTGCTTAAATTTAATTTAGCAGAATAAAAATGTTTTTCACTACACACATTTGAGGTACTACCCCTGTTGTAAACTTACATGTTCAAGATCATATAGTGCTGGAGTTTTAAAGTTTACAGTAAATAGAATGTCCGCTCCATTGCATTATCTTTATGTACCTTAAAAACATACACAAAAACAGAGAAACATTTGACTTGACTTTATTGATCAAGTTCTAGTCCCTTTCAAAAGGCTTTGGCAATGGTGTTATGTACACAGCGTCATCTGTTTCAACAAGAACACATTTTATTTTAATCATGTCAAGCCAGACAGCATTAACAGTTTCAGGTTTTTTAACCTCATATGTGAAAGTACTTTGCTGTGTTTTAGTTGAGGTACTTATTAAATCAGACAGATCTGTATGTAAAGATTCACAGATCAATGTACATAGTTTGGCAAATGCAAAAACACGGAAATTTGATGTGAACACATTTGTTTAAAAATAACCAAGTCATTAATCAAACAAAATGTACCATCTTTCAAGCATACAGCACTGATGTATCTCTTCTTTAGTCTCTCACAGTTTTGACTGTGATACAGAACTCCATCAACCAAAAAATGGTTGTAAAACTAGAAGCAGTTGCTTAGACTTCCACACAACCTTTCAATGGCAAGCCTATATGACATTTAAATATTTTTTGCACTGGGGATTACCAAAACCTCTGACACTTTAATTTAGTATGTTACAATTTTCTGTTTTTCTTTTACTAAAGTAAAGTTCTTCAACAAAAGATTGAACCTTTTCACGTTCTGGGTGGATAGTGTTCTTGGCCCTCTCTGGCAATTCTCTCAACAACAGAAATGTTCTGAGTATTTGGGAGGGGACATACTGTGTTCCATGAAAATACTTCGTGAAAGTGCCCATATTGGATTCAAATGAAAAGGTTGATGTAGCCCATAATGGCCCCAAACATAATGACAAATTTCTTTAGAGCTAGCTCTGCTATCAAGATGCTTTCGATCTTTATGCTATCCTGCAATAATGTATATATGCCAAACACCAGTAGGAACAAATGGTTCCAAAATCTTGCAGGGAGTATGCCTTTCAATACAGGTAGAAAATAGAAAAGGAGAAATGCTCACCACTCTGAAGCTTTCCAGAACTTCCTTTCAGTCAGTGACCTTGGTGTCCTAGTAATCTCAAAAGGTGGTTTGATTTTTACAAGTCGCCTGTCAACTTCATCAATGTCTTTACTAGGGATGAGCGAGTACACCACTATCCGTATCTGCTCAACCATTTACATTATCTGTATCCGTATTTGTACTTGTAGGGGGCGGGACTTAAACTGGAAGTGGGCAAAAGTTGCATTTTTAAGCCTGAAATTGATATGGGTTGGTCAGAGGTTGCTATATTTATTGTAAGCCTCCATATATTTTTATTTACAGCTTAATTTGTATTACACCAAGGTAAGAAGAGCGAGCCGACCAGAAAAAAAACCTGACCTGGTGAAGAAACAGTAGTGGTGGGTGATATCACACTTTTAAGATTCAATACAATTACTTTTTGCATAAAATATTTGATACCAATTTCCAATACCAATCACTGGTATTTTCTTATTGGTGATTTTTTTTCTCAATCATAATATTAGTACCCTTAAAAACAAATCATGCCAAATACTGGTCATGTAACAACTTTATTGTGCACAGTTCAAAATATAAAAGTTAAACAAATAATTCACATAAATATGAATTTAATAAAACAAAACACATTTTAGCTTTCTTTACCATCAATGTAATGCAATAAATAATAAATAACATAAATAGGGATGAAATGATTGTAAAATAACAAAAAAGATCACCTTTGGAACTTTTACTTTGTCAAACTAACCATACCTTTGGTGACCGGCATAGTTTGGTCCTGACAGAGATGTAAGTATCCACCTTATTCCTAGCTCCCATGAGCCCTTGCGTGAATTATGGGCGCAACTACTGCTAATTGTTCATGCTAATCCACTTTCTATGAGTGTTAGAGATGTAAATCATCTGGGAACATCAGCTGTCACAGCTCAAATGAGACAACATTACAATCCCGCTGCCTACTATTATAGAGGGGTGGGAGGATGACTTGAAAAAGTGGCCTACTATAACTTACAGTAGCATTTTTAGTAGCATTCCTTAACTCTGTTGCTTTGGACAGTGAGGCAATGAATAATCTTATAAGAGCACACGTATAGAGCTCCAGGAGTTGACGTCACACTATTCCAGAATGCAACGTAATTCACTGCGCCTCCATTTTGGCAGCAAAGAAAGTTTTCAGCGGTTTTAGGCTCCCTGAAACCGTCTGGAACATGGTTGACAGTTGTTGTGCACCAAGGTGCCAAAATAGCTAAAAATAAAGGTAAATCAGTTTACCGCATCCCTAAAGATCCAGAGAGAAGAAATAAGTGGCTCAGTGTGATAAAAAGAGCCCGCAGTAAGACAAAACAGACCGCAAGATGGGACCCCCCAGCCAATGGATTTCGCCTGTGCAGTGACCACTTCACATCAGGTAAGTTACGTTAGCTAACGTTACAGGAATACAACGCTTGCAAATGCTAGTATCTTGCTTATTTAACAGGCTATAATTACGATTTTTCAATCAGTTTAATACTAAATAGCAAGTTGAATTAGCAGGCCTAACAAAGTCCGACGTTTGCTACGCTAACAAGCTAAGCTAGCTAGCTAATAAGCCCAATTGTGGTGTTATTGGTTACTAAAATACTGGAGCATTTTCTGCTTGTAGGGAAAAAGAGTGACAATCCGCTGTCACCGGAATTCATTCCTTCCATCTTCCACTACCTGACATCTCCAGAGAAGAGTAGAAGAAGAATGAGATTGGAACTTTTCAAGAGGAGACAGAACAAAGCTTCAAAAACTATGTGCTGCAGCAGTCCTTCCCAGGTGACGAACATTACATTACTGTTCTTAAAATGCATATGGAAGAGATTTTCTTAATAGATCCCATCAAAACTTGGCTCTATAGTACACAAAATACACCGATACAGTATTTGAAAAGCTGTGAAACAGTGGTTGAATCAATGGCAAAAATAATAATCCTAAAGACTCGATTCATTAAAGCTGGATCTGCTGCCACTGATGTTTTTTTTTTTTTTAATTATTAGTTCTGATGTGTATTCTTGTATGCATTGAATGATGTACTGTATGTTTATAGTGTTTTTATTGATTGACTGGGCCTTCTTGGCCAGGTCACCCTTGTAAAAAGACCATGTGTCTCAATGGGTCTATCTGGTTAAATAAAGGTTAAATAAAGGTTAAATTAAAAAATATAAAAAAAAAAAAAAAGCTAGCATATACTGCCAAAAAGGTGTTGAGCTTGACTTGGGTTTGATATGGGGAGCTACAAAATGAAAAACTCAGTAGTGAACATATTGACAGTCTCGGTCATAAAGTAACATTATGCTATTTTTGTCTTTTAACTAGGGTTCCAACCATTGTCCCCAAGACAGCAGCAATCATCCTGAACAAGAACATGATCAAGGCGGCCAACGCCACGGAGAAGCAGCTGGACATGGTGAAGCTCCACGAGCAGTCCAAGAAGAACCTGGACCAGGAGATCGCCAACTACCACAAGGTTCAGAAGCAGCGCAAATTCATCCACCAGCTGGAGAAGGAGCACAGCCACTACATCAACTAGGCCAGCGACCTCACACACAAGGTAGGTGGAGCTCTCTCTCACACACACACACACACACACACACACACACGATTCGTGTGATTTACACTATGTAAATCCAATTAATTATTATTAATATTCCATTGCAGACCAGAATCCAACTGGAGAGCCTCCGATCAAGGAAACTACACCCAGAGAACATGAAAATGATGTCCAGCCTGTTCCCGATGATGATCCTGCAACTCCACCATGTAGTGGTGAAACCAGTGAGAAACGCATTGAATCTCCTGAGGAAGAATGCCAAGCTCTGAGGACTGAAAATATGTTGTTAAAGGAAAAAATGAATAAGACTGAACTGAATGAGATGAGTCTACACAACAATGACAAAAAGGTTAATATTCTCACTGGTTTACCAACATTTTCTATACTGATGACCATTTTTCATATTATAGCTCCCTTTCTCAAAGCAATGTCCAGCGGTGTATGTTAGCTTTAATGAAGCTTAGAATGAACTTGTCCTTTGACTTTCTGGCTTATTATTTTGCCATTGACTCAACCACTGTTTCAAAGCTTTTCAAGCACTGTATTAGTGTGATGTATTGTAGACTAGTACCAAGTTTTGTTTTATGGCCTGACAGGGAATCCTCGAGGAAATCTCTTCCATATGCATTTAGAAATGGTAGCTTTCAAAAGACAGTTTGCATTATAGATTGTTTAGAAGTATTCCTTGAGAAACCCAGTAACTTGCTAGCCAGTGCTCAGTGTTCCACATACAAGTCACACCACACAATGAAATATTTAATTGCAATTTGCCCTCAAGGTTCCATTTGTTTCATTTCCACTGGATGGGGAGGCCGTACAAGTGATAAGTTCATCACAGAACAAAGTAATTTTCTATCTTACTTGCTCCCTGGGGATGTAGTTTTAGCTGACAGAGGTTTCACTGTCAGAGAGTCCATCCAGTCTTGGCAAGCTGAATTAAAGATTCCAGCATTTACTCGTGGAATGAAACAGTTAGATCCAGTTGATTTGGAGAACACCAGATGCCTAGCCTCTCTTAGGATATATATTGAAAGAGTGATTGGAGTTCTTCGTCAAAAGTACACAGTCTTGTCAAGCACTGTCCCCATAGTTTTCACTGATATAGACAGATAAAATGATGTGACCTACCTTGACAAAATTGTGAGCGTATGTTGTGCCCTTACAAATGTGTCTGAATCTGTGGTACCCTTTCAATGACGGTGATGTAAATGGAGATGTAACTGAGTACAGATGGGCATAAACTAAACTGAAAATAAGACATTTTTACTCACACCTTTTTTGCTTGTGAGATTACCTTTGAAGGGAAACATGTTTCACAGGCCCTAAAAATCAGATTGCTATGAGAATGCTACAGATGTGACCTGGGCTCACCATCCTGATCACAAGTTCACATTCTGTTTCTCTCCACAGATCAGGCTGAACATCCATGCATTTAAATTGATTTCCACCTGACCAAATATTTGTTGAGCTAATCCCAACCTTTTATATGTGGCAGCTTTGATATGACTAACCCAAGTTTCATTGCTCTGATTGGTTGCAGGTTACATAAAGCGACACTTACCCTTCCAGTGAGGATACAGCATTCTTTAGCTGGCAGTTTGCATAGCTGAAGGGTCGTTACAAAGCCAGACTGTGTCCATTTGCAGTCCTCAAGACCTTTGTATGCCCTTACGAAGTCCCCTGTGTAGGACGAGGGGAAGTTGATCAAATAGTTGTTTATGTCCGGATACTGCAGGTCTGGGACGTACTTTTCAGTGGCGATACTAGTAAAAAGCATCCCGGGGGCATTATATGGGTTGGTAATATTTAATCTATTTAGTTTTCTTATGTAAAGACCAATTTCATCCGAGTTAAAGTGAGAAATAAAGTCAGATGACTTAAAATCTGCGGCGCCGGCACTAGCCATTTTCTATGCTGCCAAAATGGCAATGTAAACAAAAGAAGTCACGTGACGTCCAGAGCGCTATAATGTTTTAGGTGGTCTTTACAATTTAAGGTTTTTCAACCACATCCTTCTGGGTTCCTCATCCATGGGTAGGCGGTGGAAACTGTATCGATTCTCACAACATTCTCTCTTAGTCCGGGATGCATGTTCAAAACATTGCTCTTGTAGCCACAGAATCAACTTCGTCTGGTTGTTAGTACAACCGCGAACAGCTCAACATGTTCCTTAGCTGCACAAAGTCATTTTTAAATGCTACGGAGCTGATCATAGGAAAGAAACAGTAAACTTTCAAATAAACCGCTACAGGAAACGGAAACCGCTAGCAAATATGGCTCACTGCTACTTCTGGTGTCTCATAGGAAGTTGCACCCATAATCGTTTCTACATCAGCGCCCCCAGGAATAAGGTGGATAAACTTTTGTGCAGAAAGAATGTTTCCCATAAAAAGAATTGGATTCTCTTTCTGTCGGCAATTTCTCAATTTTCTCCACTCCATCAGAAACGCAGATGCTCCTCACCATGTTGTTGCTAGCAGGACATAAACACACAACTCGCAGCTCTTCAGATCATGTGACTCTGATTGACCAGTTCAACGTGCTGTGGGCTGGGAGTAAGTTAAGTAAGTTAGCGTAAGTTAGCCCCCCCCCAGAGTAAGTTACCTAAAAAATATTTGGAATTGACACATGCTCTTTTATTTCGCATTTATTAATTAGTAGTCGATACTTTAGTGGAGTAGTCGATACCAAAACGGGCGATGTGTGAATATCGATCCGCCCATCACTAAGAAACAGCGAGAATGAGAAATGCGATGCGGGCTGCATGCAGCCCTGTCTGTCACACAAGCACCACTTTTGTTATGAATCAAGTTTTTACCCCATAAACCCATAAAGTGGGGCAGATTTGAAACGTTTGGGTTATAAAAAGCTATTTTAGAATGATGATGTAGTAGTGTGGATGTAGCCTAACTTTTTATCGCTATTAGGTTAAATGATGATCTTACCGGGGGAATCGATCAGGTAGTTGTAAATATTGATGTATGTCACCTCCGGCCATTCAGTGGGATCATATCTCCATGAAAATGAAGGCAATGAGAAGGGACACTGAGAAAGACCCCCATGTGTGAGTTTTTCATTGTAGCATTTTTTCTTGGTACGCTCTGTACAGCTAGCATGTTAAAATACTCATTTGACATGTTGAAATAATGTTTTAAACGAACTACTGGACAGTGTTTTTAAAATTGTGCCGCCAATTGTTTTCCCCTCCGGTGGGCGTGGCTTTCGGAGTATGATGCGTTGCGCTCTGTCTCTATTACAGGACACCCTGAGGAGGATTTTCCTTCAGCCCGAGCACAGATTATGCCTGGTTTATGGTCCTGCGTTAAATCAATGCCATACCTACACCGTTGCCGTGATGCCAACGTGAACTCTTCGAACTTCTCCGTCACTCCATTTTGTCGCGGTGCAATTCACCACCAAAGCGGTAGGGGGCTGCGCTCCTTTTCCGAATGGTTATCATTGTCTCTAGTTGATTCTTTGTTTGGCTTGAGGAGTTGTAAAGGTGCTCATATTTTCTGACTTCCTCAATGAGTCGCTCCTCGATATGTTCCATGCTCTGACCGTGTACAACAAGATGTTTAAAAATGGCGGGGATGGCGCAATCTGGAAATACGGAACCGGAAATGCGTTGCTACCAAGTAAACCAATCACAGCCCTCTCGGTCTGTGCAGGGTCTGCGTTGCCTCGACGTGTAGTTACGTTTTTTGGGAGGTGCATGTCAGGCTACGCCAGGGGCTACAGCGAGCCTCCCTACCCTACGACGTAGGTATGGCGTTGATTTAACACAGGCTTTACTCGTATTACTTGTATGGTACTCATGCTCGTCAAAATTGCTATATCCGTACCGGATACTTGTTTCAGCCAAGTATCCGGCTCAACCCTACTCTTTACCCATGTACCAGGGGAATCACTGTTTTTTGTAACAAACCACAGTGTAGAGAGTTGCCAAGTGACTCCAAGGCACACATTGTGTTGATATTCAGGAATGAAGCCATTTATCATTTGGAAGTGTTGAAGTTGCATTAAAGGAGATGGCCCTTTGATGCCATAAACTGGCTCATCAGTTGTACATGACATTGCATGAATGAAATGATCCCTCTCATTCCTAAGTGGGGGTTCAGGTTGTTCATATGGATACAATTTACCACCTCTGTGCAAGCAAAAATCACAGCCATAAAAAACACTGAACTGTTCAGTGTTGCGAAGCAATGGACGAGCCACAGAATCAGATTTACAAATTAGCACAAAGACTTTGGAAACATGACCGTGTCCTTGTCTGTCTTGCCAGTCAATACTTTCAGTCTCTAATAATGAAGCTTCTTTAACAAATTGTGTCAGCAATGTAAACATGGATGGTTTAGTTGGTCCAAACCATTATGCTGACATAAAAATGTGCCTTTTTCTTATTTCTGGTTCCAGTTCAATTATCTGGCACTGAAAAAGCCAAATGCCGCATTTAGAGCTTTTGAACACTAGCACACCACCACAATTCCAAATCAGAGTCAAGTCATCTTTTCCAAGAACTCCACTGTCACACAATTTTTGATACTCTCCACCAGACTCTATGTCAGTTAAAACACCAAAGGATGTACTTTTGTGAGTAAGACTGCAGAAATTGTTTAATCTGTGCATGAAGGGGAATTACAAAAAGGAGAATCCCTTTTTCAAACTTGTGTTAGCATCAAATACTGTGTTGCTAAGGGGACACTGAGAGGTACACTGACATTGACACATGAGAGGGACAGTGTGCATGATTGCCAAGGTTTGCTAAACATTTTTCACAATAAAAGCGAACTTCAGACTGTGATGAACTTCCAAATTCTTTGAGGAAAAGGTAATGTTGTAACGTGGAGCTGGAGTGAAGCTTAGCCACGGATGCTAAACATTAGGTTGAACAGTTCCAGTAAATGCAGTCTTGCCATTTCTCAGCATAGGATGTGTAGCACGGTGAAGTATAAACTAGGGATAAACGATTTGGGAAAATAATCTAATTGCAATTTTTTTTTCCTCCAATATTGCGATTGCAATTTAATGTGCTATTTTTTTTCTTTTTTTTTTTCATTTTTTTTTTCATAAAAAGTTTTTGAATTATTTTCATAAGGCCAACCCAATATTTAGTATAGAACGTTCTTTCCCATAGGCTGGGTGTCTTTGTAAAATTAAAAGATGTCACAATAAGATGCGAGAGTTGAAATAAATAACATTTTTATTTAATGGCTCATTACAGAAACATAAGAGCAACAAATCTTTGGCTTTGCCTCTATATATTTAATTTACAAAGTCATTGAAAGAAAAAATAAGGTACTGTTTAATAGCATGCAGTCTTTAAACAGACTCGGTCACCGTGCTGAGACACACCATATCATATCTATCGATTGCCAGAGTGATTTCCAATGCTGTTCGTCCCATGCCATGCCGTATGAATTACGCTCATACAGAGTGACACTTTCGCGCATCACATGACCACTTTTTTTACATGGCCACATTGTAATCGCACACGTTGTGATTAGAAAATCGCGTTTTATCTTATCGCAATATTATTGCAAATGCAATTAATCGTTCAGCCCTAGTATAAACCAGGCATTAGGTTGTAGAAAGCGTTTTTAGAATCAGCCTCAGGTCTAAATAGCTTGAGTGTCTATTTTTCACTTCTACAGATGCTGTTATTTTGAAACAGCCTGACTTCAGGCTGCCTCACTGTGTGCTTCCTCAACTCCACATCATGCAATTATAAAATGTCATGCCTTGACAAAAACTAACATTGTTAGGCAACACACTGCAGCTTCCCCAGGTGATTTAGGCACAGTAGAAATATATCTGATGACTGGATGGGAACAACAGCTACAATTAGCACATATAGTATATGTAATATTATTTTTTATGTAGTATTGCCTCCAAATGCTGTAATTTTATGTAATGGGCTTACAGTAACTACTAGCAATGTGTTATTGAACCACTGTCCACATACCACTGGAAATTCAGATGTCAATCAAGTCCTCAAGTCCTTCAGAATATGACAGAGCCTCCTCATTCTACAGGTTGACAAGGGGAAAAAATACTTTAAGTAATTAATTAAAAGAGTAGACATTTACATAAAGAAAACATAAATAAACTATCACATAGAATGGTGCATTTACCTCTGAAATGTCCACATCTAATTGACTTGTGGTAGGGTTCTCAGTGTTGACCCCTACACTCTAAGAAAAATAGGTTCTTCATAAGTGCTCTGGGGCACTTTTACTGCTCTGGAGATCCTTTTGATGTCAAACAACCTTTTCTTGCTGTACAAGGCTCTTTGGGGAACTGAATTTCAAAAAAGAGTTCTATAAAGCCCCATCTTGCAATCTCAGTGCTTTGAAGAACCTTTCTATGTTTAAATGGCGTTATGTCTATTGATCATATGCCTTACCCTACTGATTACTTGTGGCTGTGTGTGGAAAGATTGATTGTTATGGTAACTTTTTTTTAATTTAAAGGGTGGTATTTTGAAACTACTTTTTATATAGAGCTTTTATAAAGTAATGTAATTATAATTTGGATAGTGTAATCAATAGCATGCAGCTTCTCAATTAATTCTTAATTACCCAACATGGACATTGTATCAATCATTATGATATTATGTTAATTTGCACCTTGAATGTACACAGGCAGGCAAATACTATTGACACCAAATTGAAGTTTTGTAAAAATCCCGGTTTTCACCAAATGATGGAGACTAAAATGAGATTGAATCATAACTTCATATTGCATATAGGCCTAAAGGTTCATGTGTTGTCTGTGTGTAAAAAAAAGAGCATACCCTACAATTCCTTTTTCAATGCAACACACCCGAAAAACACTGCAAATACAGTATAACAGCTGGAGCAATTTACATTAAAAAATGTAGCAGATATGATTTTATTTGTGTGTGTGTCACACATTCAAAAATAAAATCTGCAGATATCTGCAGTTTTACACCAAAAGGAGTAAACTTGCCCATTCTTTTTTTTTTTAAATTGAACTCATCAAGGAGAACCATAAAGATTGTTGTTATCAACCACCAAACATATAGCATACATATATTAATATACCAGGGGGTAGACATTTACAACTTTTTTTCAATTTATCTTTTTTTCTTCTTTTACATTCTTTTTCTCTGAAAACATTTACAACAATATCTAAAATCAAAACCCCATCAGAGAATTTTGTGCTAATTCTCGTCAGAGCTGAGCTCACCAATTGTCGACATGGCTTATTATCGCCATTTTGTCTCTCTGCCACCCACCTGCTCTTTCACCCTCTTCCTGGACCTGGAGTTTACAGTTTCCCCTCGGATCTGTAGTTTGGCGCTTTCTCTCTGGACATGGAGTTCAAGGGTTATGGTAAGTTAAGTTAAATAATGTGAAGAAGCTATTTTCCTGTTGTGAATTAGTGTTATTACCCATTATTAAATTATGTGCAGAAGCCTTTTTTTTTTCTTTTATAAATGGCGTGTCTCTACCGAAACCTAGCTAAAGCTGCTTGCATCCATTCGTCCAGGGTCACTGTCAATGTCTACTAGTCTGCTTTCCCAGTATGAAACACAAAATAAAAGTCATAAATCAATGATGAATTTCCTCATATCACCTACTAACAAGTTGCTTGCTTGTTAGGACTGAATCCTGTGTGTGACACTGA
This sequence comes from Remorina albescens, assembly GCA_034769265.1. Lineage (NCBI taxonomy): Eukaryota > Metazoa > Chordata > Actinopteri > Carangiformes > Echeneidae > Remorina > Remorina albescens. Next base: position 1,452,920 of record CM068479.1, read on the forward strand.
ACGTGAGGAGCCACTTTCATCTTGTTGTTCCTCTCATTATGAGCTCCGGTCATAGCCACTGCTTGTTAAAGGCTAGGTTAGGCCTCCATTTTGGCTTGTTACTTTCCTAAAACCAGTCGGAGCTATGGAGCCTTTAACACTAGTGTGGTATACACTGTATCTCCGTATTTGATTTAAAATGTTTAAAAGACTGCTAATCGCTAATGGCGCTAGACGCTATGCTAACGTAGGTGTTGTCTGCAGTGAGTGCTAGCATTGAAGCTAGCCACGTTAAGTTGCTGTTACAGCAGTAAATGCTGCTTGTTAGTGAAGCAGTGATGTAGCAGTGCAGCATTAAACGACATTATCTTATTTCTGTTGAGTTATAAGTCAGAGTATTCACTCATTGATGATAGCGATACAAATGTGGTCTAATTTGTTTAATTTTGGTTATGGAAACACACATGTTGATTTAAAACAGTAATGGTAATATAGTTCATTTCAATGTTTTGAAAGAAAAATATACATTACATGTATGTTTAAAAGAGGACTGTCCCAGCACAAAGCAAAATTGAAGATGAGATCTCCTTTATGTCTCATTTACATCTCCTAGATATAAATGAGCACTAATCTAGACCAAAGTGGTTTTCTCACTCTTCTCAAATGTGTCTCCTGATAAATAAGTCTCACAGTGAGCACTGTACGAGTTCTCAAAATTCTCTCACAGCTGTCTCTTTTCCTGATCTCAGCCAAGGGACATTGGAGAGAGAAATTACACATTTCAGATATGTCTCAATTTGATATCCTTACTTGGAAGCACTATCTCAGTTCTGTCTCTCACAGCTCACTATTTGGGTTCTCAGATTCTCTTACAGTTTTCTCTTTTCTAGCGTCTCAGCAAAAAGAAAAATGAGAGTAGTGCAAGCTCCCAAATGAGTCTCAATATGACTGCTCTCTATCCCCTCCTCCTGCTCTCTTTCTCTCCCTACTCTACCCAACTTTGCCCCCCCCCCCCCCCCCCCCGTGCCTCTCTCTCTCTCTCTCTCTCTCTCTCTCCCTCTCTCAACCCAACCGGTCGAGGCAGATGGCTGCCCCCCCTGAGCCTGGTTCTGCCCGAGGTTTCTGCCTCTTAAAGGAAGTTTTTCCTTGCCACTGTCGCCAAGTGCTTACTCATCGGGGGATCTGTTGGGTCTCTTTAAATAATTTTATAAAGAGTTTGGTCTAGACCTGCTCTATATGTAAAGTGCCTTGATGTAACTTTGTTATGATTTGGCGCTATACAAATAAATCTGATTTGATTTGATATGACATTAATGAATATCATACCTCAATCATATTTCAGTTTATCTCATGCCAAAATTTTAGAAAATAAGTAATCAATACAGGCAAATAATTTATGAGATATATGGTTTATTTACATAATGTTCAACTTACAAAATTTGTTGATTTTTTTTACACAAGTTTTCATTATTTAAAATTTGGAGTTCCAAAACTTAACCCATTAACACAAACAGCCATGAGGTGCTCAAAAGACACCTTTTTGAGAAAGTCGCCTAATTCTACAAAGCATTGTCATGTGCATTTTCAGAGCGTTTTAAGTAAACATACCGTGTATACCACACCCTGCCCCCAAACATAGGGGGAATAATAATACTTTTAAAACTCTTAAGTGGGCTTTGTTAAATGTTAGGTCTTTGGCAGGGAAAACTTTTTTAATCAATGATTTTATCACTGAGCACAGCCTTGATTTTAGGTTTTTAATTGAGACTTGGTTAGATGAAAACAGTGATGCAGCTGTTATCAAGGCAACCCCTCCCAACTTCACTTTTATCAGTGAGGCCGGAGTAAACAGGAGGGGGGGGGGGTTGCTGTATTATTTAATGAATAATTTCAGTGCAAGCAGTTATCTCTCGGAAGTTTCTGTTATTTTGAATATGTGGCTCTGCAGTTGAAGGCCTCGTCCAGAGTCATGTTTCTAAATATTTACCAGCCACCCAAGTACTGTGTAGACTTTAATGATGATTTTAGTGAACTGCTGTTTATGATATGTGTTGATTTTGACCGTATAATTATTGTTGGTGATTTTAACACCCATGTTGACAAACCTCAGGACAAAAGGACTAAAGACCTGAGTAACGCTCTTGACAACTTTGGGCTGACTCAGCATATAACAGGATCTTCCTGGTTACGTGCGGTAAGCGTGTTACGTCATTTCCGGTCACTGGTGGTTGTGCTCTGTGTTACCTTGTGTGCTGTCTTTGCTATTTCTTTGCTATTCTTTGCTATTCACCTGGCTAATCGACAGCAAACTGCTATTAAACTATACTAGCACAGAACTCAATCTCCTTCCCCTTTCCTAAGCCTATAAACGATACTGTAGCTCCGCTAATTGAACTGAACGATTAGCAATGGCCTCCAGCTCTCTCTCTCCACTCTCTCTTCCTCCTTCTCCCTCTCCTCTTCTCTCCTGTCCTCTCTGCTACATGTCCAGTTACTCCTCTGCCTCCTTTTATGATAGTACTTGTTGTCATAGATGCAGGATGATGGTAGAAATGGAGGCGAGAATTAGTGAGTTAGAATCACGGCTCCGCACCTTAGCTAGCCCAACTTATGCTAGTGTAGCTAGTCGCCCCCCTGTAGCCAGTGCGGGGCGACCTAGACCAGCTCCTACGGCAGCCGAGAGAGTTTCCTCCCCCCCAGCGGCTCCCGAGCAGCCGGGATCTAGTCAGGGCGGCTGGGTGACTGTCCGAGACAAGAGGCATAGTCGTAGGCACCACCGGTTCACCACCAACAGGTTCACGTTTCCAACAGGTTCTCCCCACTCAGTGACACACCCGCTGAAAAGCCGACTCTAGTGATTGGCGACTCTATTCTGAGGAACGTGAAGTTAGCGACACCATCGGCCATAGTTAAGTGTATCCCGGGGGCCAGAGCAGGCGACATCCAGTCTTACCTGAAACTGCTGGCTAAGGATAAGCGTAAATATAGTAAAATTGTTATTCACGTCGGCAGTAACGACACCCGACTTCGCCAGTCGGAGGTCACAAAGATTAATGTGGAATCGGTGTGTACCTTTGCTAAAACAATGTCGGACACTGTAGTTTTCTCCGGCCCCCTCCCCAATCGGACCAGTGATGACATGTATAGCCACATGTCTTCATTCAACCGCTGGCTGTCGAGGTGGTGTCCCGAAAACAATGTGGGCTACATAGATAACTGGAACACTCTCTGGGGGAGACCTGGTCTGATTAGGAGAGATGGTGTCCATCCCACCGTGGGTGGTGCCGCTCTTATATCTAGGAATATGGCCGAGTTCATTAGAAAGTTAAAACCCTGACAACCCTGAGTCGAGACCAGGAGGCAGAGCCGCAGTTTAACACACTCCTCTGCGCCTCAGTCAGAGCGGTTCCCTGCTGAGAATAGAATAGAGTCTCTGTCTATGTCTAGGTCTATAGAAACTGTGTCTGTCCCCCGACCACCTAAATTTAGAAAAGTTACTAAACCTAGATTAAACAGAAGAGGAGCTAAAAACAAAAACTTAATAGAAATCAAAACAGCCACAAATTCGGTCTCAAATAATACTGCAGTTAAATGTGGACTGTTGAATATTTGATCACTATCATCAAAATCTCTATTAGTCAGTGATCTTATAACTGATCATCGTATTGATTTATTTTGTATAACTGAAACCTGGCTGCAGCAGGATGAGTATGTTAGTATTAATGAAGCTACACCCCCCACTCATGTTAATTTTCATGTCCCTCGTACCACAGGTCGAGGAGGGGGAGTGGCTGCGATATTTCAGTCAAGCTTATTAATCAACCCTAGACCAAAATCTGGCTGTAGGTCTTTTGAAAGCCTCACTCTTAGTCTTTCCCACTCAAACTGGAAAGTTGAAAAACCAGTTCTGTTAGTTACAGTATACCGTCCACCTGGTCCATACTCAGAATTCCTATCAGAGTTTTCTGAGTTTATATCAGAGTTAGTACTTAGTACAGATAAAATCATTATAGTGGGAGATTTCAATATTCATGTAGATGTAGAAAGTGACAGCCTTAGTTCTGGGTTTCTTTCATTACTAGACTCAATTGGCTTTTCCCAGCACGTGAATGAACCAACTCACTGCTTTAATCATATCCTTGATCTTGTTCTAACATATGGCATTGAAATTGACAAGTTAACAATTTTTCCTCAAAACTGTCTTTTGACCGACCATTACCTCATTACATTTGAGTTTACTTTAACTGGCTGCACAGCATCGAGGAATAAATTTGGCTATAGAAGATGTTTATCTGAAGACGCTGTGGCTAAATTTAAAGAGAACATTCAGTCATCATTTGCAGCAATGCCATATCTAAATTCAAATGAGGATTTCTCCCATACACAGGCTGATGACCTTGTGACTAGCACTATGGCCACACTGTGTTCAAATCTGGATGATGCTGCCCCTCTCAAAAAGAAAGTAATAAAACAGAGGAGGCTGGCTCCGTGGTATAACTCTCAAATTCGTGCCTTAAAGCAGATGACACGGAAATTAGAAAGAAATTGGCGTTCCAGCAACTCGGAAGAGTCTCACCGAGCCTGGAAAGAAAGCTTAAAAACGTATAAAAAAGCTCTCTGCAGTGCTAGAAGATCATATTATTCAGCACTAATAGAAAAAAACAAGAACAACCCCAGGTTTCTCTTCAGCACTGTAGCCAGGCTGACAGAGAGTCATAGTTCAATAGAACCAGTGATCCCCTTAGCTCTCAGCAGCAATGATTTTATTGGCTTTTTTACAAATAAAATCATAACAATCAGAGACAGAATTCAACAGCTCTTACCTACATTAGACAATAATCTACTGAATACAGCAACTCCTGAATCAACTGCAACGCCTATTTTACATCTGGAATCATTCTCATCTCTGAATCTCTCAGAGCTAGCTTCTATAGTATCATCATCTAGACCATCAACCTGTCTATTAGACCCAGTGCCGACCAGCCTCTTTAAAGACATTCTTTACTTAATTGAGCCCTTCATTCTAGATCTCATTAATTTGACCTTATCTTTGGGTTATGTACCTCAGACTCTTAAGACCGCAGTCATCAAACCCCAGCTTAAAAAGCAGAATCTTGATCCAGATGTTTTGGCCAATTATAGACCCATATCAAACCTTCCCTTCATTTCTAAAATCATTGAGAAAGCAGTAGCAAACCAATTACACGACCATCTGCATAGGAACGGTTTGCTTGAAGAGTTTCAGTCAGGATTTAGAGCTCACCACAGCACAGAAACAGCGCTGATTAAAGTCTCCAATGATATTCTAATGGCTTCAGACAATGGATCAGCCTCCATACTTCTCCTCTTAGATCTCAGTGCTGCATTTGACACCATTGATCACAATATTTTATTACAGAGACTGGAACATGAAATTGGCATTAAAGGAACTGCTCTAAGGTGGTTCAAATCCTATTTATCGGATAGATATCAGTTTGTACATGTTAACAATAGCTCCTCCTCAAGCACTATAGCCAGTTATGGAGTCCCACAGGGTTCGGTGCCAATCCTCTTCACCCTATATCTGCTTCCTTTAGGCAACATTATCAGGAAACACAGCATCAATTTCCACTGTTATGCAGACGACACTCAGCTGTATTTATCAATGAAGCCAAATGAAGTTAGTCAGATAGTCAGACTGCAGACATGTCTTGAAGACATAAAAGTCTGGATGACCCATAATTTTTTACTTCTAAATTCTGACAAACATGAAGTTATTGTACTCGGCCCTAAGCACCTTAGAGAAACCCTATCTAATCAATTAATCAGTCTGGATGGCATTACTTTGGCTTCCAACTCCACTGTAAAAAACCTTGGAGTAACCTTTGACCAGGACATGTCCTTTGTCCCTCACATAAAACAAGTCAGTAGGGCAGCTTTCTTCCACCTGAGAAACATTAGGAAAATCAGAAATATCCTCTCTCAAGAGGATGCAGAAAAACTAGTCCACGCATTCGTAACTTCTAGGCTGGACTACTGTAACTCATTATTATCTGGATGTCCAAACAAATCTCTGAAAGGCCTTCAGTTGATTCAGAATGCTGCTGCACGAATATTAACAGGAACTAGAAAAAGGGATCACATCTCTCCTGTGTTAGCTGCTCTTCATTGGCTGCCGGTAAAATCCAGAATAGAATTTAAAATCCTTCTGTTAACATATAAAGCTCTTACTGGCCAAGCTCCGTCATACCTCAGAGAGCTCATAGTTCCTTACTGTCCTAGTAGGCCACTCCGCTCTCTAGATGGAGGTTTACTTGTGGTTCCTAGAGTCTCCAAGAGTAAATCAGGAGGCAGATCTTTCAGTTATCAGGCTCCTCTTCTATGGAACCAACTTCCAGTATCGGTCCGGGGGGCAGACTCTTTAGCAATTTTCAAGACCAGGCTTAAAACTTTTCTGTATGACAGAGCTTATAGTTAAAAAGTTAAAGTTCATTTACTCTTTAGCTATGCTGCTACAGGCCTAGACTGCTGGGGGAAGGACTGAGCACCTCTCTCTCTCTCTCCCTCTCCCTTTCCCCTCTCGCTCTCTCTCTCTCTCTCTCTCTCCCCCTCTCCCTCTTCCCTCTCCCTCTCTCTCTCTCCCCCTCTTCCCTCTCGCTCTCTCTCTCCCCCCCTCGCATGCGCCGTCATACCAACAACCTGCTTCTCCGAAATCCCAGTTTCTCTCAGTTCCAAGCATGTGCATTGCATTTACTAACCATGTTTTCCCGAAGTCTCCGTCTCCCCCAGCTCCTCTCCTCTCTCTCTCCCAGCTCCTCTCCTCTCTCTCCCTGTCCTCATCCTGCAGGTGATGAATCATCACCATCCCATGTTCCTGCAATGCCTGCTGCTCCCACATCTTCAAGAATTCCATACAGCATCATTCCTACGAACCTCATGCAGCATCATGTTCCTGCCTACACCTGTTTGAATATCCCCTCCTCCTGCTCTCTTTCTCTCCCTACTCTACCCAACTTTGCCCCCCCCCTCCCCCGTGCCTCTCTCTCTCTCTCTCTCTCCCTCTCTCAACCCAACCGGTCGAGGCAGATGGCCACCCCCCCTGAGCCTGGTTCTGCCCGAGGTTTCTGCCTCTTAAAGGAAGTTTTTCCTTGCCACTGTCGCCAAGTGCTTGCTCATCGGGGGATCTGTTGGGTCTCTTTAAATAATTTTATAAAGAGTTTGGTCTAGACCTGCTCTATATGTAAAGTGCCTTGATGTAACTTTGTTATGATTTGGCGCTATACAAATAAATCTGATTTGATTTGATTTGATTTGATTTGAACAGAGCCCACACACAATAGAGGGCACACTTTGGACCTACTGATCTTGAAGGGTCTGGGCATTTTGAAGGTTAATGTGTGTGATGTGGGGCTGTCTGATCATTACTGTGTTTTCTTTGAGAGTACTATTTCAGTGCACACAAATGTTTCAACAGAGGTGATAACAAAACGGTGTATAACTGAAAACACCAGTGAGATTTTTAACCAGGTCTTCTCTCTAACACCTGCCCCGTCAGGGGGCTCAGTCAATAAGCTTGTCAATAGCTTCAATGCTAACATGCTAAATGTTATGGATTCCATTGCTCCCACTAAGGTGAAGGTTATCTCTGGAAGGTAAAAGTCTCCATGGAGAAACTCCACACTGGTGAAAAATGAAAAAAGGGAGTGTCGGAAAGCCAAGAGCAGATGGAGAAAAACAAATCTACAGGTTCATTATGACAACAAGAGAAACTTCACTTTTATAATTTACAGCTGAAGAATGCAAGGAATTCATATTTTTCTGACCTCATCACCAAAAACAGTCATAGTGCTCGGGCCTTATTTGCTACAGTCGACAGGCTAACAAACCCTCCTGTGTCAGTAACACCTGAACTTTATTCCACCAAGGCCTGCGATGACTTTGCCAAATTCTTCACAGACAAAATCCAAAATATTAAACAAGCCATTGGTTCATCAGCAGCAGGTTCAGGTCATGTACTGTGTCCACCGAGTTTAAACACAATGACACAGTTTTATGCCATTAACGGCAAAGATCTGGAGGACATTCTGCTTCAACTGAACTCCTCCTCTTGCTGTTTGGATATCCTGCCCACAGGTTTTTTCAAAAAGGTCTCAAGGATTTTGGAGTCAGATCTGCTACAGATTGTGAACACGTTTTTAATGTCAGGTGTTTTCCCAGAGCCACTGAAAACAGCTGTAATGAAACCTCTGCTAAAAAGAGACAATCTACACAAGATGCAAATGAACAACTACAGGCCGATCTCCGATATTCCATTTTTAAGTAAGATCATTGAAAAAGCTGTTTTTCATCAGTTAAATGACTTTTTAAGACAAAACAACTATTATAATGTCTTCCAGTCAGGTTTTAGACAAGGCCACAGCACTGAAACTGCTCTGACCAAAGTGATAAATGACATGTCTGAATACAGACAGTGGAAAAATGTCAGTGCTAGTTTTACTGGATCTAGGTGCTGCATTTGATACAGTTGATCATATTATGTTACTCAAACGACTGGAGAACTGGGTGGGCCTCTCTGGCACTGTACTAAACTGGTTCAAAACATACTTAGAGAACAGGAAGTACTTTGTGTCAATAGGTAACTTTACATATGAGCAGACAAAAATTACATGTGGAGTTCCCCAGGGTTCCATCCTGGGGCCTCTTCTGTTTAACATCTACATGCTTCCACTGGCACAGGTTATAAAGAATAGCAATATTAGTTGCCACAGCTACGCAGATGACACTCAGATATATATTGCAATGTCACCAGGAAACCAAGGCCCTGTACAGGCTCTTGGTAAATGCAATGAGGAGATTAATAACTGGATGTGCCACAACTTTCTTCAGCTAAACAAAAACAAAAATGAGGTGATTGTCTTTGGAGCAAGAGAGAAATGACTGCAGGTCACCACAGAGCTCAAATCTATTCACTTAAAAACCACCAACCAGGCCAGAAATCTGGGAGTAATGATAGACTCAGACCTAAACTTTGATAAACACATTAAGGCAAGCACAAAATCAGTCTACTATCACCTTAAGAACATCTCAAGGATAAAAGATCTGATATATCAGCAGGACCTGGAAAAACTAGTCCATGCATTCATCTTCAGTTGGCTTGATTATTGTAACAGCATCTTTACAGGTTTACCTAAAAAATCAATTAGAGAACTGCAGCTCATTCAGAACTCTGATGCTCGAGTTCTCACTAAGACCAAAAAAGTGGACCACATCAGTCCAGCTCTGAGGTCTTTACACTGGCTGCCTGTTCGTCAGAGGATAGACTTTAAAGTTCTGTTGCTGGTCTATAAAGCTCTGAATGGTTTAGAACCAAAATACATCAGTGACCTCCTGACCCAGTATGAACCTTCCAGTACCCTCAGGTCATCTGGATTCAGTCTTTTATCAGTTCCCAGAGTCAGAACCAGACATGGAGAAGCTGTATTCAGCTTCTATGCTCCACATGTCTGGAACAAACTCCCAGAAAGCGTCAGATCAGCTGAAACACTCAGTTAATTGAAATCCAGGTTAAAGACCCACCTGTTTACAGCTGCATTTAAATAGTTTTTATTAAAAAGTTCAAATCTACACGGCCTCTTTTAAAACTTAATGTTCTCTCTTTTGTTTTTAATTTTACAATCATGCTTTTTATTCTTCTACTTTTTAATGTTTTCTTCTGCACCCTGCTGTAATGCTTTTAATGTTTTATGTAAAGCATTTTGAATGGTCTTGTACATGAAATGTGCTATACAAATAAACTTGCCTTGCCTTGCCTAATGATCAATCATTCGATTTGTGGCTTCTTAGGCCAGTTCAGGGGCCTCGTTTATAAAACTTAGCGTAGGATCGTTACTAAAAGTATACGTACGCCCAAAAGCCAAAGTTTGCATACGCCAGAAAATATTCGGATTTATAAAACCCTGCGTACGCACACTTAAAGGAAACTTTGCTTTATAAATCACAGACCTGACCACAAATGTGCTCAGCTGTGTCGGCATCATGTCACGCCCTATACACACCAATTTTTAACCATAAATGGTCAATGCAAAGCACCTCATGAATATAAAATAAGACTCAGATACAAGCGTTATGTCTCGTTGGAACTATGACGGATACAGGAAGAAAAGGTAAAAAAAGAAATGTTTCTGAGGCGGAAGTGGAGACACTTGTCAGTGAGGTGGAGGCCCAAAAAACATCCTGTTTGGAGGTCACAGCAAAGGAATTAAAATCCAAGGGAAGCAAAGCAATGCAATACTCCTGACACTGCAACTGGGGAGGGGGGGCGCTGTGTTCCTGACCTGACGCCGATGTACACAAAAATCGCGTCCATAACTGGAGTCATTCTGGTACGCCTGCGAGCGGTCAGGTGCTCACTGATACAGTCCTGCAGCTACAAAGGGAGACAATACAAGCAATCAACAACCTGACGGAGGAGTTGAGACAAATGAGAAATGTAATGGTTGAAATAGCAGAAACTGTTTAAGCAGTCCGTATTCAGACTATCGGGACAAACCAACTTGAACATTTTTAGCAAATCACTGAGGGCCTTATCATTTACTTTATGAGAGTTTACGTAAGCCATGATCATCAAAAGGCACTATGCCACAGTCATTGATGCATTGTCATATAATGGTTTGTCTGTTGTGTCCTTGAAATTTGAATTTTCTGCACACTCCTCACTCAAACCCCCTTCAAATCCCTCACTGAACATATGTCCAATCCCCCACATCAGGGAGAGCTTCCTCAAATGATTGAGATGGATCATACTTAGCATTGCCGTGTACTTCAGTTGTTAGGCCATCAGGAGGATCTCTGAAGGCTGATCTGGAAGAAGGTTCTTCATTGTCTTCGATAGAGTCAACAGTTGAAATACTCTCTTGTGCCATGCTTCCTTGTGCTGGTAATAAAATAGAATAAAAATCATTAAGGGTCCAAAAACATCTTGTCACAACGCTTAACTTATATCGTCTCAGCCTGCATATCACTTTCTTACACTCAAATGATTTTGTTTTATTTTAGCAGGATCTACTCAGTGACAAAATATACTGTCTGTCATTAAACAGACAGACAGAGAGACAGAGGGTGTGTGTACCCGGCAGGTGGTGAGAGGCTTGATGTTCCAGAGTGAGTTTGGTACATCCTGCATGGACAGTGGTTGGACGTGTTCCCTTTGAAGTGCTGCATTTTGGGCTCGTCCAGGAGGCAACCCCCCCCTGCTGTGTTCCACTGCTGCTACCTCCTAACACAGAGGAGTGGACACACATCATAGGGTCACACCTTTTTTCTGGATCAGGACCCTCTTGAAAATATTGAAAGAGTCACATTTTGATTAAATCAAATTTTTAATCAATTAGCAAAGAACAGATTTCTTGTGAGATACTTTCTCGCAAGAAACTCAAAAGATAAAAAAAGAAAAAGGAAAAACAGAAAACATGTAAAACAAAAGAGGCAAGTTGACATAAACGGAACACATGATACAAATACAGCTAATGGGATGCATATTCTTTTTTTCCCCACATCTTGATCACATTGTAGTATTTCATTTTTACACCTCTTTCTGTGTTAGTGTTTTATCTATCAATCTATCTATAGGGCCTGTGATTCTCAATCAGAACTAATTGTGTTTCTCTCTCTCTCCTCTGCACTTGTAACTGAGTGTGGCTAAAACAGGTCGGACAACAGAGAAGATGGCTTTTGAACATAAAAAACACACACACACACACACACATTTCATAATTTAACCTAAATATTGCTGATCAGTCTCCCCATGAACATTGGGGGCTGCAGGAAGGAAAATAAGGTATTAAATATCATATCTGCTGCAGATTTGCTGCAACACAGCTATGCCAAGCTACTCACCAATTGTGCAGTCCTTCTTGGTCGTTTATTTGGGATTTCTTCATTACCAGTTCTTCTCCATCGTTTTCCAGGTTTTCGTCTGGTCATTTTGACACTCCAATACTATGTAAATACAGACACAAGTTGCTGGAATATACAGTGGCACTTTCTGTAAAAGTAAAACTATATATTAGGATGAAGCATCAATACTTATACTTACAATAGTTCAATACTAGGGGTTTCCATCTAAACAGCTCTTTAGTAAACAGAAATAGTAAATTTTCTAGCATCAATTCCATATTATTCCACTTCCAATTTTCTCTGTTCATTTCTTTGTACCATTTTGATTTATAAAGAACAAATACAGCTAGGCTTAGGTGCTTAAATTTTATTAATCACCGGTGAATGAATACCGTTTCAATATGGTTACGAAGATGTACGTCTTGTTTTCTTGTTGTTTTTACGTGTGTTTTATGCCAATTTCACAGTTATTCTTTAAGAAGCACATATTTTTCCCGTATGTTTTGACCTTTCCGAGGACTCTGAAGTCTATGAGATTCATAACCATATATATAACAAGTTGTAATTATTTCAATAAAGAATAGACTTTCGGCCTCGGTAGCATACATGTATTAGCTAAGTGTAGCTAAGTATCATAGCTAGGTGGTCATGCGTTGAATGCGGCATTTATATCTCTACATTTCGTAACGCAGTGACGTTACTGTAGTTGAAAAAAACATACTTCGTGTGTTAATATGAGGTAGGTTCGCAAAACAAAAACAATTTACGCTATTATTTACTTTTAGTTGTTATTCTTTACAGAGACGCTGTGCTGTTTCTTCCAAACATAATCAAGTCAGTTCTGCCGGCAAATGAGCATCCTTCTTTTTCTTCTTTTGTGTTTAATGGCCGCCACCTACTGGGTGGGAGCTTAGGACGAGAGAGTGGGCAGTAAAAGACTATAATCTTTCAAAGAACAAAGAAAGAAAGAAAGAAAAATAAAAATGGTAATAATAGAAATTACAACAGTAAAAATAATAATAATCCCAAATGAGCATGCGTACAAAGATAACTCCAGGAGGACAGAACATCTTCCAGAGCAGAAGGGGGCGGTAATGCACCTATTGCTGGATGCCAACCACCAAAAACACAAAGAAGAAGAAGATCAACGTTGCACCGGCGGGAAGATAAGAGACGTGACCGTTGAGTTCAGCCATAAGACGTCCGTTTGTTGCTGCTGCTCAAATTTTGCCCCGACCACGCCAAGACTTGGAGAGGTAAGAATCGTAATCTAAATTAGTTGGTTAACTACATAACGTTGTAAAGAGTTGCATAAAGAAATTCTATAGACAGAAGGTGAAATATTCAACTGTTGTGAAGACGGGGTGGTCCATTGGAATGTGGAATTAGGTAACGTTAATGGCGTCTGTGCAACAAGTTATCCTCAAATAACACTTTGTCTCGTCTTATTTTTATTGAAGTGTTTGCCAGGAAAATGCTTTAAACACATGTGTAACACAGAAACATGATTAATTTCAGAAGCCATTCGATTAACGCTGACACGCTGATCGTTAATTTGTAAATGTTGACGTAACGTAATGTTTGCTACCTTAAGGGAGAGTGTCTTATGCTAATGTTAAACCCGAGAGGACCCAAATTTGGGTCGTGGAAGGCAAACTAAAAGTATTTCTTCCACTATCTCCATGTTCCTTTGTCTGGGACAGTCTCCTAGGGCATCTAAAATGGAAGCCAACACTCAGTGGAGTCTGGTCATATGCAACATGGCGCCCACCAGTGAACCCTCAGCGAGATACAAGCCAAACAAAACTAAATGCTTCGACGAAATATAGCTGTAAAATTTCTCTTACCATAGCTGTTTCGCCATGAAATGTTTATTTCACTGGTAAATCAGTAATGAATTACGTTAGCCTGAGGTCCCATGCATTCCAAATTGCCCTGCCCTCTTTGGAGGGCTTTAGGACCTGAGCGGAGCAGTTGGGGGGAAGGATGTTGTGTGCATCATTTCATAGGAGTAATCATCCTAAAGTACTTTTTTTTGGGCAAACCTTACTTTCTCTTATTTTCTCTGTGTCACATCCTGATTTACTCTTAACCAGTAAGATGTATACTGATATTTACACATCTGGACAAATCTCACAGGTGTTCCCTTGACTATGACACTAAAATTATTCAAATAGGTGGTAACTGAGATATTACCTTTTTATTGAGAGTATGCAATTTTCGAGCAGAAACCTATAAAATAGGCTTAGGGCTAAAAGGCTTAACTGTATCTGAATATAAAGATGTGTGGCTTAGGTGAAGGGAGAGAGTCAAAGTTGTAAACAGTATAATAATTTTAATCTTGCTGGTTTTACAGGTTACATTAACATTAACATTCAATCAGGAAAATAATTTTAGCTCATTTTGATCCAACTCTTGCCCCCCCGAAAATATGAGGTGAATTAGGTTAAAATGATGTCTATTTATGTTAAAATTAATGACCCAAAATGTATTTTTTCAATAACAGAATGGATAAATACAGAGCACCTGCAAAGAGGGCACGGGTTCCCACCCAGAAAAATGAGGGAACTGCAGAGCCCCCCCCCCCCCCCCCCCCTCAAATGAGCAATCTGGTAAGTATTGGGGTAATACAGTGAACAGGTGTAGTTTCTGTTATGTACACTTCATGTTGCAAATACAGACTGGGGGCGGGGGGCAATAATCATAATATTATAGTCCAAATGAGGTCTAAAAATACCACTCTAAATTGTTGCGCCCAAATAGAAATTTTAAAACATTTTCTCTCTCTCTCAGGGTGTTTTGCATTTGTCAGATGGGAGGACGGTTATACTGGCAAAATTTGTAGAGGATCTGACATCTTGACAAGAGATGAGGGTCCTGTGCAGCTACAAAATCTCACATCAGGAGATCCTGTTTTAGCAAGGTGGTTGGATGGTAGATTTTATAGGGCCACTGTTGAGTATATTTCAGGTGAAGACCAGGCTAAGCCACCAAAAGGCCACCCAATGCCACAAGTGTCCTTTTTAAACACTTTAAAAGGCAACCCATCAGGCTCAACGTCAGGGTCTGACACAATTAGAACAGATAGTAGCCCATTTACCGAAAAAATCCCAGCACTGAATCCATCACCTGACGGGGGAAATGCAACAGGCCGCAACACCACTGACCCATCTCCCTATGGGTAGGCGTGTCATAATTATTACATAATCGCCTGGGCCCACAAGTTCAAAACTTTTAATCATTCTCCGATCAGATTTGGTGAAGTGCAAAACCGAAAAAACAGCATTAGGATAACATTGTTATGCAATCTGTGATCATAGAATTATTTCAGTAAGTAATATGTTAATGACATATACAAGTTTTACTTAAAACATATTTTTATGACCCAAAATCCAACATCTGTATCCACTTGGATTTTGGGATTAAAAGTTTTGAACTTGAGGGCCCTGATGAAAATTATCTGCCATTATTTTTGCATAATAGTCAGAATCGTTTACATTCATCTGTTGAAAAATGTTTATAGATTTTCTAATATTTTCACAAAGAATGGCAACTCTACCAGCTCACGTGTCACAACCCATTGTGAGCTGGTAGATCAGCTATTTCTCCCTTTCAGATCCAGGCCAGGTCAGAGAGCTTCAGAGTCTTTGCGACCTCATTAGGGAGACATCGTGACAGCCCATCTTCACCATCAGGCCAGCAGGAGCTCTTTCCTGGGAGTGGCGTGTATATTTCATCATTCCACCTTGCTGCCATGAATCAGGCATCAAAACCAAATTGCATTTTGACATTCCTCAACATTGAAGAAGTGATCAAAAAGTGCATGAAACAGCCACATGCAGCCCCATTTGGTCGCCCTGGCAACAAGCCCTCAGGAAAGAAAGGAAAGCGGGTCCTTGACCGTTAAAAATTTGACTGAATCTTAAGTAAGTTTTCTTGGGTCTGTGTGTTTTCAGGTCAGGATGTAGAGATTATGATTATATCCAATCAGGACAGTGTAGCAAAAATTACTATCAGAATTGAAGTTTAACATCAGAAATGAAGTTTTATCCAGTATCACTTACAGCACATTTAAGGATAACAGACTGTTATTTACATTTAATGTAGCCTCAAGGGGGTAAAAGCCAGTGCCTTATTGTGCCGGTCCCAAGCCCGGATAAATACAGAGGGTTGTGTCAGGAAGGGCATCCGACGTAAAACTTTTGCCAAATCAAACATGCGAATCGAATCTATGACTTCCATACCGGATCGGTCGAGGCCCGGGTTAACAACGACCGCCATCGGTGCTGTTCACGTACAGGGTGCCGGTGGAAATTGGACTATTGTTTGTCGAAGAAGGAGAGGAGGAAGGTGTGTTCGTAGGAAGAGATAGAAAAGGAACGCCAAGAGTCTAAGACTGAGAGTAGGGACTTTGAATGTTGGAACTATGACAGGGAAAGGTAGAGAGTTGGTTGACATGATGCAGAGGAGGAAGGTAGACATACTGTGTGTTCAGGAGACCAGGTGGAAAGATAGCAAGGCTAAAAGTTTAGGAGCAGGGTTCAAGTTGTTCTATCATGGTGTAGATAGGAAGAGAAATGGACTAGGAGTTATCTTGAAGGAGGAGTTTGTTAGGAATGTTCTGGAGGTTAAAAGAGTATCAGATAGAGTAATGAGTCTGAAGCTAGAAATCGAAGGTGTGATGTTCAATGTTGTTAGTGGGTATGCTCCACAGGTAGGATGTGAGCTGGAGGAGAAGGAGAAATTCTGGTTGGACCTTGATGAAGTGATGCAGAGCATCCCTAGAAGTGAGAGAGTTGTCATTGGTGCAGACTTCAATGGACACGTTGGTGCAGGAAACAGAGATGATGAGGAGGTGATGGGCAGGTTTGGTATCCAGGAGAGGAACGCAGAAGGACAAATGGTGGTTGACTTTGCAAAAAGGATGGAAATGGCTGTAGTGAATACTTTCTTCCAGAAAAGGCAGGAACATAGGGTGACCTATAAGAGTGGAGGTAGGAGTACACAGGTAGACTACATCTTGTGTAGACGGTGTAATCTGAAGGAGATCAGTGACTGCAAAATAGTGGTAGGTGAGAGTGTAGCCAGACAGCATAGGATGGTGGTATGTAGGATGACTCTGGTGGTGAGGAAGATGAAGAGGGCAAAGACAGAGCAGAGGACTAAATGGTGGAAGCTGAAAAAGGAAGAGTGTTGTATGATTTTTAGGAAGGAGTTGAGACAGGCTCTGGATGGCCAGGAGGTGCTTCCAGTTGACTGGACAACTACAGCTAATGTGATCAGGGAGACAGGTAGGAGAGTATTTGGTGTGTCATCTGGAAGGAAAGTTGATAAGGAGACTTGGTGGTGGAATGAGGAGGTGCAGGAGTGTCTACAGAGAAAGAGGTTAGCTAAGAAGAAGTGGGACACTGAGAGGACTGAAGAGAGTAGACAGGAGTACAGGGAGATGCAGCGTAAGGTGAAAGTAGAGGTGGCAAAGGCCAAACAAAGGGCTTACGATGACTTGTATGCTAGGTTGGACAGTAAGGAGGGAGAGACTGATCTATACAGGTTGGCAAGGCAGAGAGACAGAGATGGGAAGGACGTGCAGGCGGTTAGGGTTATTAAGAATAGAGATGAAAGTGTATTGACAGATGCCAGTAGTGTGATGGGAAGATGGAAAGAGTACTTTGAAGCGTTGATGAATGAGGAAAATGAGAGAGAACGAAGAGTAGAAGAGGTGACTGTTGTGGACCAGGAAGTAGCAAAGATTAGTAAGGATGAAGTGAGGAGGGCATTGAAGAGGATGAAGAGTGGAAAAGCACTCAGTCCCGATGATATACCTGTGGAGGTCTGGAAGTGTCTAGGAGAGGTAGCAGTAGAGTTTCTGACTGGGTTGTTCAACAGGATCTTAGATAGTGAGAAGATGCCTAAGGAATGGAGGAGAAGTGTGCTGGTGCCCATTTTTAAGAACAAGGGAGATGTACAGAGTTGTAGCAACTACAGAGGAATAAAGCTGATGAGCCATACAATGAAGTTATGGGAAAGAGTAGTTGAAGCTAGACTAAGGGCAGAAGTGAGCATTTGTGAGCAACAGTATGGTTTCATGCCAAAAGAGTACTACAGATGCAGTATTTGCTTTGAGGATGTTGATAGAGAAGTACAGAGAAGGTCAGAGGGAGCTGCATTGTATCTTTGTTGATCTGGAGAAAGCTTATGACAGGGTGCCCAGAGAGGAACTGTGGTATTGTATGAGGAAGTCTGGAGTGGCAGAGAAGTATGTTAAAGCGGTGCAGGACATGTATGAGGACTGTAAGACAGCGGTGAGGTGTGCTGTAGGTGTGACAGAGGAGTTCAAGGTGGAGGTGGGACTGCATCAGGGATCAGCTCTGAGCCCCTTCTTGTTCGCTATGGTGGTGATGGACAGGCTGACAGACAAGGTTAGACAGGAATCTCCATGGACTATGATGTTTGCAGATGACATTGTGGTCTGTAGTGAGAGCAGGGAACAGCCGGAGGAGAAGCTGGAGTGGTGGAAGTTTGCCCTGGAAAGGAGAGGAATGAAGGTTAGCTGCAGCAAGACGGAGTATATGTGTGTGAATGAGAGGGACCCAAGTGGAAGAGTGAGGTTACAGGGAGAAGAGATAAAGAAGGTGGAGGATTTTAAGTACTTAGGGTCAACAGTCCAGAGCAATGGAGAGCGTGGAAAAGAGGTGAAGAAGCGTGTGCAGGCAGGCTGGAACGGGTGGAGAAAAGTGTCAGGTGTGATGTGTGATAGAAGAGTTTCAGCTAAGATGAAAGGAAAGGTGTACAAAACTGTGGTGAGACCAGCGATGTTGTTTGGTCTAGAGACAGTGTCACTGAGGGAAAGACAGGAGGCAGAGCTGGAGGTAGCAGAGATGAAGATGCTGAGGTTCTCTTTGGGAGTGACCAGGTTGGATAGGGTCAGGAATGAGTACATCAGAGGGACAGCACATGTTAGAGGTTTTGGAGATAAAGTCAGAGAGGCCAGACTGAGATGGTTCGGACACGTCCAGAGGAGAGATATAGTGAATATATTGGTAGAAGGATGCTGAGTTTTGAACTGCCGGGCAGGAGGCCTAGAGGAGGACCAAAGAGGAGGTTTATAGATGTAGTGAAAGAGGACATGAAGGTGGTTGGTGTGAGAGAAGAGGATGCAGAAGACAGGCTTAGATGGAGGCGACTGATTCGCTGTGGCGACCCCTGAAGGGAAAAGCCGAAAGGAGAAGAAGAAGATGTATCATTACTCTGTACTTTTCCACTGAACCTAAGTTTCTGTTTTGCACTTGTCCACTGAGCTCATGTTACACAGTGTATGTCCTTGAAGGTCTGGAATTATAACATTTATAGAATTGGTCTTCATACGAGGAGGAAGATGAAACTTTTCTATCTTGTCAGCTACAGTAGGTCTGTTGCAGTAGATACACACCCACGACAAGATTCACACACATTGTTTAACACATTCTAAGAACAAGGCATGGACAGTGGTTGTCCTGTCCACGACCCTGCTAACTGGCCAGTGATATTCGGTTGCGTGAAAGTCCAACCTCTGTACAGGGCAGGCCCAGCCCAAGAAGATAAATGTGAAACTTTTCCAGATATCGGGGCTCTTACTGGCTGAGATCCTGTGGGAACTCTTGACACTTTGAGCCAAGCGCTGCCTTACTTTACCTGTGACCATAATAAATGTTTCAATTGTGAACTGAAGATTTTTCCAGCTCGTTCTTGGGCCTCCAATAAAAGAATCGGGTCAACAGTATTCTGAAAAACAGGATAATAAATAGTTCTTTGAAGAACCATTTATGGTTCTTCAAAGAACTGGATAATGAATGGTTCTTTAAAGAACCAAATGGCAAAATATTCCTTGCAGAATTTGAAAAGGTTACTAAACCTAAATTAAATAGAAGAGGAGCTAAAAACAAAACCTTAACTGTAATCAAAACAACCACAGATTTGGTCTCAAATAATACTGCAATTTAATGTGGACTGTTGAATATTCGATCACTATCATCAAAATCTCTACTAGTCAATGATCTGAAAGCCTCACTCTAACTGGAAAGCTGAAAAACCAGTTCTGCTAGTGACAGTATACCGTCTGCCTGGTCCGTACTCAGAATTCCTATCAGAGTTTTCTGAGTTTATATCACAGTTAGTAGTCAGTACAGATAAAATCATTATACTGGGAGATTTCAATATTCATGCAGACGTAGAAAGTGACAACCTTAGTTCTGGGTTTCTTTCAGTACTAGACTCAATTGGCTTTTCCCAGCATGTGAATGAACCAACTCACTGCTTCAATCATATCCTTGATCTTGTTCTGATATATGGCATTGAAATTGACAAGTTAAGAAATCTTCCTAAAAACGCTCTTCTGACTGACCATTACCTCATTACATTTGAGTTTACATTAATTGACTGCAAAGCATCGAGGAATAAATTCGGCTGTAGAAAATGTTTATCTGAAGATGTTGTAGCTAAATTTAAAAAGAATATTCGGTCATCATTTGCAGCAATGCCATGTCTAAATTAAATTGAGGATTTCCCCCATACACAGGTTGATGACCTTGTGATTATTTTATTATATTATTAAATATTATTATTATATATTATTATTATCAATATGGCCACAATGTGTTCAAATCAAAAGAAAATGGCGTTCCAGCAACTCAGAAGAGCTTCACCTAGCCTGGAAAGAAAGCTTAAATAACTTATAAAAAAGCTCTCCGCAGTGCTAGAAGTTCATATTATTCAGCACTAATAGAAAAAAAAACAAGAACAACCCCAGGTTTCTCTTCAGCACTGTAGCCAGGCTGACAGAGAGTCATATGTCAATTGAACCAGTGATTTCCTTAGCTCTCAGCAGCAATTACTTTATGTGCTTTTTTAAAAATAAAATTATAACAATCCGAGAAAGAATTAATCAGCTCTTACCTACATTAGGCATGAATCTTCTACTGAATTCGACAACTCTTGAATCTATTGCAATGCCTATTTCACATTTGGAGTCATTCTCATCCCTGAACCTCTCAGAGCTAGCTTCTATAGTTTCATCATCTAAACCATCAACTTGTCTACTAGACCCAGTACCGACTAGCCTCTTTAAAGAGATTTTCTATTTGATTGGGGTGTTCACTCTAGATCTGATCAATCTGACTTTATCTTTGGGTTATGTTAGATCTTAGTGCTGCATTTGACACCATTGACCATAATATTTTATTACAGAGACTGGAACATGAAATTGGGATTAAAGGAACTGCACTAAGATGGTTAAAATCTTATCTATCAGACAGACATCAGTTTGTTCATGTTTATAGTTCCTCCTCACACACTATAGCCAATTATGGAGTCCCACAGGGCTTGGTACTTGGACCAATCCTCTTCACCCTATATCTGCTTCCTTTAGGCAACATTATCAGGAAACACAGCATCAGTGTTCACTGTTATACAGACTACACTCAGCTGTATTTATCAATGTAGCGTTGTGAGGTCCAGGGGGGGAGAGTTCAATCTCCCTCACCCCTCAAACTTTCAAAGAGACTGTTGCTTCTAACCAGAAATTTCACAGGTCTCCGCTAAGTGCCATCCTAGACTCCTATCTGACTTTGGAATCAGGAAACCCTGCTTTCCCAGGCACTAAATTGCAATTCACACCACAAATCAGTAAAATCTGCCACACCTCCCTTCAGAGAGGTACAATTCTGTGACATTTACCCCCAGTTGAACTGATAACACTAGCAGATGGCGGTCGTAAACTGCTGCTATGTAATGTATCCAAGCCAGCAAGAACAGCAGGATTGATATAAAAGGAAAAAGACTATTCTCATCAAACAAGAGACTGCAAACACGCCAAACTGGTTTCCTTGCAAGAAGAGGACTTCACAGCTGTTCGAACCACCTTTCTACGAGCTAATTTGGCAGAGATAGAAAGAATGGACTATTCCAATTATATAACCCCAGCGCCACCTGATGGCGAACACCCGGAAACCGATGGCGTACTGACCGAGCACCGCAACCTATGTGCTTGGGGTTTTCTTCTTTCTTGTTTTTTTTTCTTGGTTTTTTATATAAATGTTCGGTCAAAGAAAAAAAAAAAACTGAGAGAAACTTCATACACAGTCCGTAGTCATGCGATTCTGATTTCCCACAGCCAGTCAAGATATGCATGGAAATGTTCTTTTCTTGTTTCATCTGTTTGTGTGTTCTGTGAATGTGGGAGTAAAGAATAACCATCTAACTGTGTTTTTGCAGCGGATAGGAAGAGAAGAGGAACCATACTCATCAAAATGACATTTATTTTATAAGTGGGTAAACTTGGGTGAATGAAAGGCGTAACTTCAAAAGAGAAAGGGAAAACCTCCTTCGTACGTCCTAAAGTTAGAAGGAGAAATCTGATTGGACCAATTTCGCGCTGATAACCAGACCACGCCTGTGGGTTGGCCCCCAATAAATAGTCAATACGAACATTACAAACCAGCAGAAATTCGGCAAAAAAGCTCTGGAGAGGAGAGCTTAACCAGAAGACCAGATGAAAAAAAAAAAAAAAAATTTTTTTTCCATGTGGCTCAAAACCCAGAAGTCAAGACTTAACCGCTTAGCAACAAGGGCTAAGTTTATCCTTGAAGCAAAGACTACTGGTGATCGGAACAAGTTTGGCTGCACTGCACCCAGTTCCCAGCATCTCAAGTTGCCTTGGTAACCAGAGCCACTGGTGCTGTGCGCTGCTCCCGTCTGTTCCCTCATCAGAATAGAGAGGAATAATTTGGACATCAAGTTAATCACCAAGCCAGTCGCCCGAAGGACAACATTGCCAGTGAAGAGGGATGAGACAGGCCAACAGCCACTTAAGCCGAGGACCAGTCTAGCTTGGGAGGCCATGACGAAGGACCTTGACACGGCCGCTTTCGTCGGACATCTCCTCTGCCCTTTTTGTGGCCAGGTGATTCGCCAACCCAAAGTAAGGTTGCATTTATCTGCTCTCCCAGCTGGCTGTTCTGAGTGGTGCGAGGCATGGCTACTAGGCAACATTGACCCAAATTTTAGTTTTCAAAGAAAAAGAAGCTCTCCTTCCTCAGATAGAGTCGCCCTGCATTTGTTAGGCAACTTCCTGTTCATTCGCCCAAGCTCCCGAATTAGTTATCAGCTGCTTAATCATCTTAGTCATATTGTATTATGTTTCTTTTCATATCTGAACTCACCGTTTCACCTAATTTATGCTTTGACCTACCCCTATATATAACGAGCATGTTTGACTTATTGCTTATTAGTTAATAAAAACCCCAAAATTCAGCCATTGTCACACTTCTCCTTTCAGTTAATTCTTTAAAGTCAATCCACAGTAAAGAACATCCCTTCCAGGTTGAGACTTGATAAGAGGTAATAAATTGCACCATCCTATGCACAACAGTAGCCAAATTAAGTTACTCAGATAGCTAGACTGCAGACATGTCTTGAAGACATAAAAGTCTTGATGACCTGTAACTTTTTACTTCTAAATTCAGACAAAACTGAAGTTATTGTAGTTGGCCCTAAGCACCTCAGAGAAACCTTATCTAATCATCTAATCAGTCTGGATGGCATTACTTGGGCCTCCAGCTCCACTGTAAGAAATCTTGGAGTAACTTTTGACCAGGACATGTCCTTTGTCCCTCACATAAAACAAGTCTGTAGGGCAGCTTTCTTTCACCTGCGAAACATTAGGAAAATCAGAAACATCCTGTGTCAAGAGGATGCAGAAAAACTAGTCCATGCATTTGTTACTTCTAGGCTGGACCACTGTAACTCGTTATTATCTGGATGTCCAAACAAATCTCTGAAAGGCCTTCAGTATATTCAGAATGCTGCTGCACGAATATTAACAGGAACTGGAAAAAGGGATCACATCTCTCCTGTGTTAGCTGCTCTTCATTGGCTGCCAGTAAAATTTAGAATAGAATTTAAAATCCTTCTGTTAACGTATAAAGCTCTTAATGGCCAAGCTCCATTATATCTCAGAGAGCTCATAGTTCCTTACTGTCTTAGTAAGCCACTCTGCTCTCTAGATGGAGGTTTACTTGTGGTTCCTAGAGTCTCCAAGAGTAAATCAGGAGGCAGATCTTTCAGTTATCAGGCTCCTCTTCTATGGAACCAACTTCCAGTATCGGTCCAGGCGGCAGACTCTTTAGCAATTTTCAAGATCAGGCTTAAAACTTTTCTATATGACAGAGTTTATAGTTAAAAAGTCAAAGCTCACTTACTCCTTAGCTATGCTGCTATAGGCTTAGACTGCTGGGGGAAGCACTGAGCACCTCTGTCTCTCTCTCTCTCTTCTCTCTCCCTCCCCCTTGTATGCGCCAACATACCACTAACCACGTTTCTCCGAAGTCCTTGTTTCTCCCAGTTCTAACCATATGTAACTATTTACTAACCATGTTTTCGCCAAAGTCTCTGTCCCTCCCAGTTCCTCTCCTCTCCCTCCCTGTCCTCATCCCACAGGTGGTGATTCATCACTACCCCCATGCTCCTGCAACATCTGCTGCTTCCATATTTCTATGAACTTCATACAGAATTGTTTGAGGGCAAGCCTCTGAAAGAAGGATTGCTGGTGAGGCGTAGGATTATGGACGATGAGTCCAGTTAAAGAGTCAAGGCACTTGGAGAGAGGGAGATCAAATCTATCTTCTTTAATAAAGCTTGTTGGACTTCAACAACATTGTACAATATGTATGTGTGTGGTCTGGAAAAGAAGAAAGCAACCAAAAACCAAATTACAAATTAATGCTCTGCATATTTAGTAAATATCAATTAGCATTCCCAAAGAAACTGCCATATGTATTAATGTAGGAGCCTTATATCAGATGTAAATCACAGTAAATAATTAAACAGTTGAACCTTTATTAACCAAAAACATGGTTACAATCACAACAAGAGCTAAGTTAAACACATTAGCATCACAAACTGGAATGAAAATAATTATCCACAAACAAAGGGTAGAAGGCACTCACATATCTAAAAAGTCCCTGCAGCACCATCCATCAGTGAAAAGAGGAATGCAAGCCAAGACACACTCAGCCACACCGACCAGCAGCAGAGCAGTTAGTGAGCAGATCATGTGACCAGGCATGCCCAGACTCGCCCAAAACAGCACCCCCTCCCCCAACCAGCAGATGGCGCCACAGGGACTTAACCTGTAGGGCTTTATCACAAGCATATGTTCCTGCCTGCACCTGTATTGAATATCCTCTCGTCCTGCTCTCATTCTCTCCCTACTCTACCCAACTTTGGCGCTATATCAATAAATATGATTTGATTTGATTTTGATTTGTTGAGTTCATCATCTGCACTGTTGAAAATGTTACTTCAGTATTCTTCTGTGTTGATTTGGTTAACTTTATTATCATTCTACATGTGAACAAAGGAAAGAGAATGAAAAATTTTGTTAATAAAACAATGATTGAAATTGTGCAGGCAGGTTGCTATAGCTTTTCCTTTTTGCTGACAATGTTGTCATTCGTCTGCACTTGGGTTAGGCTAAAGGATAGGCCAAAATGTACTACAATTAAGCTAAATTGTCACTTAGGTGGTATGAATGCACTCAACTATTACAGCAAACCTCTAACTACATGTACTGTAAAATGTTTGCACTGTTGAGACTTTGGTGAGGTTGTCACTGGAAGCCCTCTGATGAGTATTACTGTGCTAACAAAGTTGGCCTAGTGTACCCCCCCAAAACAAAACATGCCAATGAGGCTAAAACTGTTTTTACAAGTGTACTTCTTGAATGTCCATATCCAACAGGCTGGTTGTGGAAGAGTTCTCATTATTGAGTTCATCCTCACTGCTGGAATTGTTGAGTTCTTCCTCTCCATTGGTTGAAATGTTACTCATGTGACCGTCCGTGTCGTTCTACAGATTAACAAGAGAAAGACAATGAACAATTGAATGAATTAACTCCCTCCCCTGTCAAGTCCAATCACCAAATCATAAACAGAGTAGGAGCACACTTTCATTTTCAGACAGCTTAAAAGTGCTTTAGACCTCAACTGCTTGTCGTGTTATGGGAGAAAAATAAATCAATGACATGGCATATGACATGTGCTAATGATTATACCTACTTGGGGAGTTGACAGCACAGTTTAGGGAAGATTCTTAAAATTTAATCAAGCAGGATAAGAAAGTTACCCAGATACATGGGGGAATGTCTCCTGGCAATAGATGTCTTGGCATATTTCAAGATTTGATGCCTGTAATAACTTGGACATAAAACAATTCCACTAAAACAGTGTCATTGCGTATTTACTTGTTGAAAGGCAGTATCCAAAAGCCTAGGTGTGGAGGAGCTCCTACTGTTGACATCATCTCTAACTTCTCTGTGGGAAGCAATAGGCCGACTCATGTGATCTTGTGTGTTGTTCTGTAGTTCTGCCCTGTCATGGAAGGGTGGGGTATTCAAATATAAATGTCAGTTATTACTCAAGTTGTTTCATTCCACATGGGTATACTGAGTACATTTATATCATAAAATCATCTCAACATTTTTTGGGAAGATGCCTCCAAATGAGACTGTAGAGGTGTGCACGGGTAGCAACTGCCTTTGAACACAAAACCAGATTCACCATTACTCCCTAAATTGGTGGCACATTGCAAAATCTTACTATAAATATTTGTTGAAGCAAATGACAGACATTATATACATATTTAATTGTAGGCTACAACTTGATGAATTAAGCCAAAGTTGCTCAACTAAATGTATTATAATTTAATGCCACTAGTAATTTATATAAAAATGAAACATTGCATTTTACTCTGACATTTTCAACCAATGATATTTTTCATTAACCAGTGTTTTTGTAACAATATCAAAGCAGTCCACAACATAAACATGCAATTGGAAACGGCCATTTAATGTAAAGCTAGACACATGAAAATCTTGGAACGCTAACCTCACATCGCCAGCAGACTGTGGAAAGTAATGTAATGGAATATTCTACCAACTGCATTGAAAATAAAGCTCTCCTTCTGCATTTTAAGAAGCAAGCTAGCTGCTGTGTTCTTACCTTAGACATCAAACATGAAATCATAGCAATCTTAATTCATTATCTCTTACTTACTTTTACTTTCCATCTGTAGCTGGTAGTCCTTGGAATCTCTGCTGTGAATCCCTCCATATATGTTTTATAAGGTCCACGATGTTTCGCCATGTTAGCTCTGATGACCTAATTTCGAAGGCTTCTTCCCGGGTCTCACTGCCACAGTTTCGCGCACATAGATTGTACGGTCGCGCATTGCACTTCCCGCCCATGTTCCCGCCTGCCTACCTGGCTGCCAATAGGAGCCCAATTTCAAATTGGCGCCCACCGCGGCAGTTAACCAAAAAAAAAAAAGAAAAAAGTATCAAATCAAATCAGATTTATATAGCGCCAATTCATAACAAAGTTACATCAAGTCTAGACCAAAGTCTTTATAAAGTTATTTAAAGAGACCCAACAGATCCCCCCATGAGCAAGGAAAAACTTAATTTAAGAGGCAGAACCAGGCTCAAGGGGGGCAGCCATCTGCCTCAACCGGTTGGGTAGAGAGAGAGAGAGAGAGAGAGAGAGAGAGAGAGAGAGAGAGACGCGGGGGGGGGGGGATTGAGTACAGTAGGGAGAGAATGAGAGCAGGAGGAGGGGATACTCAATAGAGGTGCAAGCAGGAACATATGATACTGTATGAAGTTCATAGAAATATGGGAGCAGCAGGCATTGCAGGAACATGGGGTAGCGATGATGCACCACCTGCAGGATGAGGACAGGGAGAGAGAGGAGAGGAACTGGGAGAGACAAAGACTTTGGGGAAACATGGTTAGTAGTATGTCAGCGCATGCAAGGGGTAGGGAGAGGGGGAGAGAGAGAGAGAGGGAGAGAGAGGGAGAGAGGTGCTCAGTGCTTCCCCCAGCAGTCTAGGCCTATAGCAGCAAAGCCAAGGAATAAGTGAGCTTTGACTTTTTAACTATAAGCTCTGTCATATAGAAAAGTTTTAAACCTGGTCTTGAAAATTGCTAAAGAGTTTGCCCCCCGGACCGATACTGGAAGTTGGCTCCATAGAAGAGGAGCCTGACAACTGAAAGATCTGCCTCCTGATTTACTCTTGGACACTCTAGGAACCACAAGTAAACCTCCATCTAGAGAGCAGAGTGGTTTTCCTAATGTTGCACAGGTGAAAGAAAGCTGTCCTACAGACTTGTTTTATGTGAGGGACAAAGGACATGTCCTGGTCAAAAGTTACTCCAAGATTTCTTACAGTGGAGACTGATTAGATGATTAGATATGGTTTCTCTGAGGTGCCTAAGGCCAAGTACAATGACTTCAGTTTTATCTGCATTTAGAAGTAAAAAGTTACAGGTCATCCAGATTTTTATGTTTTCAAGACATGTCTGCAATCTGACTATCTGACTAACTTCGTTTGGCTTCATTGATAAATACAGCTGAGTATCGTCTGCATGACAGTGAAAATTGATGCTGTGCGTCCTGATAATGTTGTCTAAAGGAGGCAGATATAGGGTGAAGAGGATTGGTCCAAGTACCGAGCCCTGTGGAACTCCATAGTTGGCTATAGCGTGTGAGAGGAGCTATTGTTAACATGGACAAACTGATATCTATCTGATAAATAGGATTTGAACCATTTTAGTGCAGTTCCTTTAATCCCAGTTTCATGTTCCAGTCTCTGTAATAAAATGTTATGGTCAATGGTGTCAAATGCAGCACTAAGATCTAACAGGAGAAGTATTGAAATTGATCCATTGTCTGAAGCCATTAGAATATCATTGGAAACTTTAACTAGTGCTGTTTCTGTACTGTGATGAACTCTAAATCCTGACTGAAACTCTTTGAGCAAGCCATTCCTATGCAGATGGTCATAATTGGTTTGCAACTGCTTTTTTGACGACTTTAGAAATGAACGGAAGGTTCAACATGGGTCTATAATTGGCCAAAACATCTGGATCAAGATTTGGTTTTCTGAGTTGAGGTTTGACAACTGCAGTTTTTAGAGTCTGGGGTACATAACCCAGAGATAAGGTCAAATTAATCAGATACAAAATGAACGGCTCAGTTAAGTAGATCTCTTTAAAGAGGCTAGTCGGTACTGGGTCTAATAGACACGTTGATGGTTTAGATGATGAAACTATAGAAGCTAGCTCTGAGAGATTCAGAGATGAGAATTACTCCAAATGTGAAATAGGCATTGCAATTGATTCAGGAGTTGCTGTATTCAGTAGAAGATTACTGCCTAATGTAGATAAGAGCTGATTAATTCTTTCTCTGATTGTTATAATTTCAAAAAAGCCCATAAAGTCATTGCTGCTGAGAGCTAAGGGAATCACTGGTTCAATTGAGCTATGACTTTCTGTCAGCCTGGCTACAGTGCTGAAGACAAACCTGGGGTTGTTCTTGTTTTTTTCTATTAGTGCTGAGTAATAAGAGCTTCTAGCACTGTGGAGAGATTTTTTATAAGTTTTTTAAGCTTTCTTTCCAGGCTAGGTGAAGCTCTTCTGAGTTGCTGGAACGCCATTTTCTTTGTAATTTCCGTGACGTGTGCTTTAAGGCCTGAATTTGAGAATTATACCAAGGAGCCAGCCTCCTCTGTTTTATTACTTTCTTTTTGAGAGGGGCAGCATCATCAAGATTTGAACACATTGTGGCCATAGTGATAATCACAAGGTCATCAACCTGTGTATGGGGGAAATCCTCAGTTTAATTTAGACATGGCAGTGCTGCAAATGATGACTGAATATTATCTTAAAATGTAGCTATAACATCTTCAGATAAACATCTTCTACAGCTGAATTTATTCCTCGATGCTGTGCAGTCAATTAATGTAAACTCAAATGTAATAAAGTAATGGTCAGTCAGAAGAGCGTTTTGAGGAAAAATTGTTAACTTGTGAATTTCAATGCCATATGTCAGAACAAGATCAAAGATATGATTGAAGCAGTGAGTTGGAATTCGCATGCCTGGAAAAGCCAGTTGAATCTAGTAGTGAAAGAAACGCAGAACTAAGGCTGTCACTTTCTACATCTACATGAATATTGAAATCTCCCAGTATAATGATTTTATCTGTACTGAGTACTAACTGGTTCTTTGAGAACATTTTCCCAAAATACATCACCAATCAAAGATTTAAAGCGATCCATACTTTTCTTGTTGAACAATCTGCATTTGTAATCATTAGATGTCTCTGTTTGCGTTAGCAAATCTAAACTGAAATATTGGGAAATGATCTGAAATCTCTGCATAGAGAACACCACTTTGTGTTTTATGGCCTAAAGAGTTTGGCCAATTAGAGTAGCAGAAGTACTTGTTACTCTGGTGGGCTTATAAATCAAAGGATACAAATAACTGGAATACATGGTATTCAAAAAAATGTCCTGTTTGCCTGGGTCCCAATTGTGGGGTTGAGTCACTTTATTATAGTTTAATTTTGTGTGGGATTTCTTTGGTTTTCTTGGTTTTTTATTTATCTGTGTATAGTTCATGGTTTATTAGTTATCTTATTTGATTGTATGATTCTGACCATTTATGTTTATATATTATTTGGTTTATTATTGAGTTGAATTTGGTTTTGTTCGTTTCTTTGTTATTGTTTTTGTGCTTTGATTTATATAGTTTGATTCTATTCTGCCTTTGTTTGTTGTGTATTGGTTTACTTTGTAAATCTTAATTTAATTAGCTTAAAAGTTAATTTTTCCTTTTTCCTTTTTCCTTAATTCATTGTTTTGGCCGCCTGGGGTTTTGTTTAATATTTTGTTGTGAATATTTATGTGGCTGTTAACCACATTTGTGGTTATGCTATTTGGGCTTTGGTTTTCTATATTGTTTGTTGCATTTCTTGTGTACGTTTGTGCTTTATTTATTTTAGTTTGGTCAACCCCACTAATTTTTGTTTTCCTTTCCAGTGCTGAGAGCTGCTGGTGGTGGTGGTCCCTGGTGTCCCGGTGGAGGTTTCCCTTTTTTGTGTGTATACCGTGCATCCCCTTTGGTTTTGTTTAATTTTCACTTATTATTGGGGTGCTGTTTTTCCCCTAGGATTCCTCACACCCCTCTCCTTGACTCGCGTCCCCCCGCTGATAAGCTTTAGCACCGATTAGGTTTTCCCCTACCTTTTAGATGGTATGAGTGTGAATGAGAATTTTTAAGACTTTTTTAACATAACCAGTATTGAATTGCATTATAAATAAAGATATTTTTGTTAAATTGGAACCACATCCTGTCTCTCAATATAGCAACACAAACTCTGTGTCCTTTGGTTGGTTGTTGCAACTTGGGTAATTCCTAGGGTGAAATTCCCTTGGTGGCATTGTTTAATACATACTCTACTTCATAACTTCTGTTACACCACCCTTGCTCGCCACACAATGTTAATCAACTGAAGGAATCAGCCAGGATCCGCATATCTCTTAAGAGAACAGAGCATTTCGGGTCACACAGTTCAAATTTCCCTCACATGTATCATCCCCAGAAACCAGGCCAAGTACAGGTCATGTTCGATTGCTCTGCGAAGTTTCAAGGCATGTAATTGAACGAGCATCTGCTCACTGGGCCAGAATTTATAAATACTCTGGTGGGTGTTCTCTGTTGGTTTTTTAGGGTCCATTAGCAATTATGTGTGGTATTGCATGCATGTTCCATCAGTGTCATGTTCGAGCAGAAGACTGTTTCAGAATTCTTTTTTGGGATGATGGAGACTTTCAATTACAGCCATCAGTCTATAGAATGAATGCACCTGCTCAGGGCAGAATCATCACCCAGCTGTGCAAACGATGGACTTGGGCACATGGCTACTCATGGACAAGGTTTCTTTAATGAAGCATGCATCCACTTCATCGAAAGAAACTTTTACGTGAATGATGGCCTGACTAGTGTGTCAAAAGAAGACAAAGCAATACAGTTAGTCAGGGAAGTGAGGAAGTTCTGCAGCACTGGCAAGCTGTGTAGCCACAAGGCCATTTCAAAAAGTCAGGAGGTGCTCGCTTCAATTCCCAGGAAAGATTGTGCCGAAAAAGTAGGGAGAGTTGGGAAAAGATAACTATATCTAGCTAGCCCAGTGAGCAGTGATAACTAACGTGTCTTTCGGGTCATCAGGTGGGAACCTCCTTTCACCAGTGTTTCGTCTAGTTGGTCCCACGACACCTCCAGGAGGCTAGACAGTGATCACTGGCGTCCCAGAGTCACCCCCCTAATGCCAGCTATCACCACTCCTCACACCAAGACAATTATCTCAAACAGCACTATCGTCAACTACTACGACCTCTCACCAAATGCACCAGTAAAAGAGGGGTGGGGATACAAACCCTGGTTCGGATAGTGGGGAGAAATAGAAGAGGTGGAGATAAAAGTAGGGATGGGATACAGACCTTGGTTCGGGTAGGGGTAATGAAAGTATAGAGGGTGCAGGAGGTGGAGGACAAGATACACTAGCAGATTCAGCAAGCAAATTCATCTAAACTGTCCTATAATCAGAGAAAGACATACCACAAGCCAAATCAAGCCAATACAGGCCAACTCACCTTGACTAACCACATGGTCACAAAGGGGCTCGCACAGGCCACACCCTCCACTTAAATAGAAGCTTGACTGCTTGATCACTTCCTTAAGTTTTTCTAGTTCAAACAGGTTAGTCAGAGCCATTGCCAGACTTGCACAAACATGTCAAAGAGTTTAAAAGCTTTACATCAAGATCCAATGAAGCCACAAGTCCCGAAGAAAGAAAGTATGCAGAACTTAGCATCATAGGCATGGTCAATAGAGCAACATTCTATAAGGAAATAAAGGGTTTTCAGTGTTGCAAGAGACACAAAGAATAATGCCAACATGATGCATAAGCTGAATTCTGTCTTGGACGAGACGGGCATTCTTAGGGTGGGAGGTTGACTAGAGTATGCTGTTTTGAATCAACACATCAAGCATCCAGCAGTCTTTCCAAAGACTAGCCACATATCAAAGTTGTTGATCAAACACGACCATCAAAGGGTGCAACACCAAGGGTGTGGTATAACAATGAATGGGTGGATACTTGAATGTAGTCATGCTATGTCATCCTACATCTACAAATGGGTCAGGTCTACAAAGTTCAGAAGGTATACGGAGAAACAAAGAATGGCAGACCTACCCCCTTGAAGCATGGAAAAAACTTCTCCTTTTACATATTGTGGGATGGACTGTTTTGGCCCATTTTATGCCAAGTGGGGCAGAAAGGAGCTGAAGAGGTATGGTCTTCTGTTTACCTGTCTGTGCTCTCATAATGTGCTCACTGAACTGCTTGATGACGTGACAACTGATTCCTTATTCAGTGCTCTTCATGCCTCCATTGTCATACGTGGAGATGTCAGACGACTTCAGTCTTACCAGGTTACTAACTGTTGGTGAATTCCAGGAAGCTGGAGAAGAGATGCACCAAGAAGGCCTTAAATAACTTGGCTGTAAGTTTGTTAAGTTTGTTAACTCTCCATCTGCCAACTAAATGGGTGGAGCCTGGGAGAGGCAAATCAGAACAATAAGAAATGTGCTAACATCTATTCTGGATCCGTCATGCAAAAGGCTTGATGGATCATCCTTGCGAACTTAACTTTATGAAGTCAAGGCAATCATAAACAACAGACCTTGAACTGCTCATTTACTCAATGATCCAGCTGGGCCATAGGGTCTTATGCCCAATCACATTCTGACAATGAAGTCAGGCACTCTTGCCACCACCAGGAAAATTCGTCAAGATCTTTATCTTCACAAAAGATCGCGTAAAGTGCAGCTTTTAAAGAATGCGTTGTGGTGTAGATGAAAGAATGAGTACCTGTTAAAACAGCAACAGAGACAAAAAATGGCAGAAAACGTGGAGAAACGCAAAGGTCGATGATATAGTGATTGTTCAAAATGAGTGGAAACTGGCCAAGGTCACTCAAGTGTGTCTAGTAAGGATGGATGTGTGAGAAAACTTCAATTAATCTTCAGTAATTCAGTTCTAAATATTCAAAGAAAACATCTCAGTAAACAAATCTATCTGAAGCGGCATGTCCACAAGGCAGTTACCCTGCTTGATGTCGAGTAGTATAGCTGTCTAACTTTCCTTTTTGTCCTTTTAAGGATGTTTTTCAATTTAAGTTTGTGGTGGCAATTTTCTATTTCCAAGGTGAGAGAATGAACGTGCTCAACGCGGCCAAGCTTGAAATATTTAATACAAACAAACATTACATAAAACACAACACAGCTTACTACATAAAACTGTCAAGCAAGCAACAAGTCAGAGTTGTATCTAACCAGTCAGCTGAGTAGGGACAGAGTTCTTTCCCTCAAGTAGGTTAGAGAAGTCTGACAATTACTATGTGACTTGAATTCAGTTTTATACATGTAACATCTGGGGAGAACAATGGTGTTGATAGTCCTTTGTCAACTGTTTCCCTGAGAGGGGGTCAGATGAGCTTTCCTGTCCTGTGGTCATGTTTATGACCTCAGGTGCCAAATGCCACTTCCTGGCTATCTCCGCAGGATCTTCACAAATGAGGCCTTCAGAGGCCAGGCTAATCAGTTGAAGGGATCAGTCAGGAGCCATATGTATAAAAAAACAGGCCATTTGGGGTGTCACAGTTCAAATTTCCCCCACAAAGTTCATTTAATTTTAGTAAAAAATTGCAGTTTGTTAGTGGTGCAGTGTCAAGTGTGAAAAAACACAGTTAGCAAAACAATTACACAGTGCAGTCAGAATTCAATATCATGCCCAATATTGTTCTTTGACATGACACGATTTGAACTGCACATGATTGTAGAAATTACAGTATTCCATTTACAGCACATAGTGTAAATGCCTGCAGTTTTCTCAAACAAACACCCAAACTCACACACACACACACACACACACACACACACACACACTCATAGCAGTGTATTTTAATGAAATAAAGGCACATGGGGCGGCATAACGTCATTTTGTGGCTAGCATTGTTCCTCAGAGCAACAAGGTTCTGAGTTGGATTCTTGGGCCCGGGGCTTTCCTGTGTGTTTGCATGTTCTCCCTGTGCCTGTATGACTTCCCTTCATGTTCTCCAGCTTCCTCCCACAGTTCAAAGACATCCCAACAATGTAAGCGGTATGGGGGCAAGATGAGAATGTTGATGTTCTGCAGAAGTAGAGCAGAGTTTAACTGTTGCCTGAATATCTATCAGTTCAGGTTATTCAATTTGGCTGTTGTTGAATGACATACAACATTGCAATGTGTTGCTTGTGGCCCATATATGGCAACTATTAATCGATCACCCAAGTGCCATGATTCAATACTGTATGGCTGAGGTCTCAAAATCCGGTCCTGGAGGACCACTGTCCTGCATGTTTTATATGTTTCCTGCTCCAACACACTTGATTCAAATGATCAGCTTGTCATCAAACTCTGCTGAAGTCTGATCAGGAGCCACTCATTTGAATCAGGTGTGTTGGAGCAGGAAACATCTAAAACATGCAGGACACTGGCCCTCCAGGACTGGATTTGGAGACCTCTGCAGTATGGAGTAGCCGACTCTGGCTCTAAAAGTGTTCGGGCCAGAGTGGGCTAGAATAAAACCAGACTGTGGCCCAGATATGTGCTTGTTTCTTTCACCGAGTTCATTCTTGGTCAACATGAGGAATTGCTATGACTTTCTTTTGTGGCCCAGATCTGCCAAAGACAGTGAACAGCTTAGGTGCAATGTTTTCACATGTAATAAGGAGTGTTGAGTTGTATCTCTGCTATGGCAATTTTGCTACCTGTAGTCTGAAGGATTATGATGACGATATATGTTGTGTTTTTTAGCAAGTATAAACATAAACACACTCAAAATCTGTAATCTTCAACGCAATTTTCTAGGCTTGTACAAAGAAAATTGTCTCATTTCATCAGTTATGATTAACAACGGTTTTTGCATATAGTAGTTGTGAATCGAGGTCATCAAGTCCATATGAACATATGTTGTGTTTTTACCAAGATTTAGAAATTCAATTAAAAACATGTTTTCACTCATATTCTGGCTGTTTTCAGGATCTGCACAAACAAACTCCCTTGACCTTTTGTGGTAAAATAACAACTTTATAGTACAAGTAGCTGTGGAAGGGTCCTCCTTCCAGTAGGCTCGCCACCCACAGGGCTGATGGTAAGGGGCTGGTGCATTGTGGTTTGGGTAGCAGCTATGGACAGAGACTTGTGCAGCCAACCCCTGGATAATGAATCTGGCATCAGGACATCCTAGGTCAGAGGTCACTGATGGACTTCGCTGTCGTACCATCTAACTTCCGGCTGTTTGTCTTGGTCACTCGGGTGAAGAGAGGGGCGGAGCTGTCAACTAATCACCAACGCCGTCAGGCTGAAGAATGAATCCTACCAGGCCTGGTTGGCCTATGGGACTCCTGAGGCAGCTGATGGGTACTGGCAAGCCAAGTGATCTGCAGCCTGGGTGGAGCAAATACTCGGGACTGGGAGGAGTTCACGAAGGCCATGGAGGAGGACTATCATTTGGCCTCGAGGAAGTTCCAGCAAACCATTCGGCGCCTCAGAAGAGGGAAGTACTAACCTGCCAAAACTGTTTACAGTGGAGGCGGGGTGATGTTGACCTCAACCAGGGAAATTGTTGGACGGTAGAAGGATTGTCAGTGGGACTGAGAAGAACTTCAATCCCACTGACACGCCATGGCTGGGGACTCAAAGGAGGATT
Organism: Remorina albescens; assembly: GCA_034769265.1. NCBI lineage: Eukaryota > Metazoa > Chordata > Actinopteri > Carangiformes > Echeneidae > Remorina > Remorina albescens. The sequence continues at coordinate 1,489,455 of CM068479.1, forward strand.
CATCCATCATCCAAGATGAAGTCAATGAGGCAGTTCAGAAGCTCCTCGGGGGGAAAAAAGCTTGGGTGGATGAGAACCGTCCTGAGTACCTTAAGTCTCTACATGCTATAGGGCTGTCTTGGCTGACAGCATTGCATGGCAGTCGGGGACAGTGCCTTTGGAATGGACGACCAGGGCGGTAGTCCCTCTTTTTAATAAGATGGACAGGAAGGTGTGCTCCAACTATAGGGGTATCAGCCTCCCTCGGAAAGTCTATTCCAGAGTACTGGAGAGAAGAACACAGAATTAGTCGAACCTATGATCCAGGAGGAACAATGTGGTTTTTGTCACAGTTGTGGAACACTGGATCAACTCTCTACTCCCTACAGGGAGGGTTCATTGAAGTTCGCCCAACAAGTCCACTTGTGTTCTGTGGACTTGGAGAAGGCATTTGGCCATATCCATTGTGGCATTTTGTGGGAGTTGCTATTTTTATGGACCAGATTTCTAGGCACAGCCAGCAGCTAGGGGGTGTCTGGTTGTGGAACCACAGGATTTCATCTCTGCTTTTTGCAGATGATGTTGTCCTGTTGGCTCCTTTGAGCCAGGACCTACATCATCTACTGGGGTGGTATGCAGCCAAGTGTGTAGCAGCTGCGATGACGATCAGTGCCTCCAAGTCCAGGCCTATTGTTCTCAGCTGGAACAGCGTGGTTTGCCCGCTCCAGGTCAGACGCAGTCCCTGCCTCAAGTGGAGGATTTTAAGTAAGGGCCTTGTTCGCGAGTGATGGAAGGATGGAGCATGAGATCAACTGATGGATCAGTGCAGTGGCAGCAATGATGCTGTCAATGTACCGGTCCGCTCTGGTAAAGAAGGAGCTGAGCTGAAATGGCTCGATTTACCAGTCGATTAAGATTCCTAATTCACCTATAGTCATCTTGGATACAAGCAGCTGAAATGAGCTTCCTTCACAGGTTGGTGTCATGGTTGTAATGTTGAACATGACAGCGTTTGATTGTTAATGCCTGTTGATTGTGTCATGTCTGTTAATGTTTAGCATGATAGCGATTGGTTGTTGATGTCTGTTAATGTTGAGCATGACAGTGATTGATTGTTGATGCCTGTTCGTGAAGAGAGAAGCAGCAGCATGGCTGACTAAAAGCAGCAGCATGGCTGAATGGAGAAAATACATATGAAAAATTGCTAAAGTGTGCTCGTGTAGTTTTTTCCATTTTTTTCCGTTAAATTATCATTCTCCCCGGCATCGGGGTGTAACATTTGGAGGCACCGCTGGGATTGTGTGCAGCGTGGTTGAACATCTACGAGAGGTGTCCCCAGCCGTCACACATCCTATATAAAAAAAAAAAAAAAAAAAAGCAACCGGGACTACCGGAGCATGTGAGGAGTCGGCCGCCGTGGAACCCCAACTGTCTTCGACTGCATGTGATCTGAGGTATTGCTATATACCAGGAGAGCTACTGCTAAAGAGATAAAACCGGTACCACTTCGCCGATAACATCCACACTCTGCTAAAAGAATGGCGTCGACAGAGATAGAGAAACTACAACTCAAAGTTATAAGAGAACTGTGTTCACTGCCCAAAGAAAGTTTAGGGGAGTTGTGTGACTATCTAATCCAAGCCGGAGCGGAGCTCGAGCATGTTAGCAGCAAAGGACGAGCGGCTCTCATCGCGCTAATCTCATGCTACATCCAGAGAGAAGAGCTAGAGGACCTTGAGGATCAAGGGATGGCTGAATTACTCGATCTTCAAGACAAAATCATCGAGTTGCAGACTGTGTGTAATGCTAGTGCAGTAAAACAAGCGGAGGAGCAGCAGAAAAAACAAAATGAAGAGGAGAAAAAAATATTAAAAGAAATTGAAGCCTTGCAGCTCCAGCTAGCTAGCACACAGAGCGGGAGAGACAACAAAGAGAAAAGAGACACCAAAAACAACGGTTACAACAGGCAGGTAACACAGAATACAGTCCACAATCCTCCATCCCATTATTGGCACAAAGACTTTAAAATTGCTGGACAAATCGGTGAGCCTGGTCAAAAAGACAAATTGACGTTTTCAAGTTTAGCGCGCCAGATTGAACAGGGCCTAAGCAAGGGGTTCCCGGAACTAGAGATTGTGGAGGCAGTGATTAGAGCCATAGCGCCTGGCATGCAGCTTCGCAGCTATTTGGAGGGCAAAGTGAATTTAACTTTACCAACATTGAGGCGAATCCTCCGTTCACATTATCAAGAGAAAAGTGCAACCGATCTCTATACACAGTTGACTTCCGAGGTGCAGGGATTAAAAGAAACCCCCCAGAATTTCCTCATCCGCACTCTCGACCTTAGACAAAAGATCTTGTTTGCCTCACAGGAATCGGAGTCGGGTCTCCAATATGATCCCGGACTAGTGAAAAAAATGTTTCTTCACACTGTGTTAACTGGACTTCAGAACGACAGCATTAAGCGAGATCTTCAGCCTTATTTGGAGCAAGCTGACATCTCAGATGAGCTGTTGCTTGAGAGAATGAACACTGCCTGCGCCTATGAGACAGAGAGACAAATGAAAAAGAAAGTGGCTGGGCAACAGAGACCTGTTACTGTACACTCGGCACAGTCAACTGATGTTCCTACTGCAAAGAATGAAAAACCAGCTACTCACCAAAATCCGAAAGTTTCGCCTGTAGTTCTCTCCCAGCTTGAGGAGATTAAATCAGAGATAGCTGTGCTGAAAGACCTGAAAGTTGAAGTGTCTCAAATTAGAGAGTCCATGCTACAGCCCCAGCACATGCCAGGACCACAACCACCAGCAGGGGGTACGGATGGCACATCAGGAATACAGTTCTCAGGTCAGCAGATGCAGGATTTGTCACAGAACTACTGGTTCAATGCAGGCCCCAGACATCGAGGCGGATCGGCTCAGTACCAGCAAAGATTTGCTCCACAACGCAATTTTCCTCCACCAAATCGTGGACGAGTGAGGAGATGTTTTGGATGTCAACAGAGTGGAGCTGAAGATTATTGCACACACTGTTACAGGTGTGGCAGCAGCGAGCATTTCCTTGCGGGATGTCGAGCAAGGGGACAGAGACAATTTGGAGGTGAGCCTTTAAACGAGAGAAGGTCATTCACGCGGGACAGGGAGTGACCCATCACACAGCAAGGTCCCAGCAATGCGCACACTGTGGACAGAGGGGAGAAGGGGTAATTCTGAAACAGTGCATAGCCTGTAAAAATGTGCTTTATTGTTCTAGATTATGTCAAGTTGATAATTGGGCTGAACACAAAAAACATTGTAAACCTCTTTCATGTATGACTGCTAACGCCCCCTCAAAAAGACAGGCTAAGAGAGCCCCATTGGTAGGAGAGAAACACATGGTTAACTGCTTCATTGAAGGTCAAAGGATCCAAGCTTTGTGGGACTCAGGCTCCCAAGTGACAATAATTGATGAGTTATGGAAAAATGTGCACTTACCAGACACAAGACTAAGAGACATTTCTGACATTTTGGATGTGACACCAGCTCTAGATATAAAGGCAGCAAACGGGGAGAGCATGCCATACACAGGTTGGGTTGAGATAGCTTTCAGGTTAGCTTCCGGGGCTGCATCTAAGACAGAAGTAATTGTTCCCACGCTCGTAATGAAGGGTGGTAACCTTGCTCAACCAATCATTGGCTCTAATGTAATCAAAATCATTATTGACAGTGAATTGCAACGACCAGGCCCTACTCACAGGGAACAGCTGAGTAAAACAGTGAGGGCAGCATTCCCAGGTCACACAGACACTTTTGTAAAACAAGTAACCGCCGTTGTTGAGCAAGTCAGTGTCAAGAAAGCAAGTGAGTATGTAGTCAAGACAAAAAGGGAGAGAATCAACATACCCAAACACATGTCAGTCCAAGTTGAGTGTCACGTCCACATGGAGTCCCCACAGGAGGATGCAATACTAATCTTCGAGCCTGATGTGAATCCGCGCTGGACAGAGGGACTTGAACTGTGTGACATGCTTGTAGAGGTGACCAGAGGCACAAAAAAACCCTCTATTACTATAAGTGTGCAGAATCCAACAGATCACGACATAGTGTTAGCAGGGAGGACTGTTATTGGGACTGTCCAGCATGTCCAGGCTTTCTACCCAGCCTCTAAGCCAGAAAGATCACGTCCACCATCGTCAGTCACAACAAATCACGTCACGGCTAAAGAGGATCAAACTAACAGTAGTGTTTGGGACCCACCTGTAAATCTGAGTCACCTCAGCAAGCCAGAGCAGGAAGTCGTTCGCCAGATGCTAAGAGAGGAGTCTGCCTCCTTTTCAAGAACAGATGAGGATATTGGCTGCATAGACAAGTTACAACTTAGCATATCTTTGAAAGACACTGAGCCTGTAGCAAAAACATATCTCTCTGTGCCTAAGCCACTGTATCAGGAAATGAAGGACTACCTGAGTGACCTCATCGCTCAGGGTTGGGTAGAGAAATCTAACTCCCCTTATGCTTCACCAGTCGTTTGTGTCCGGAAAAAGGACGGCAGTCTTAGACTGTGCATTGACTACCGTGAGGTGAACAGGAAGACACTCCCTGACCGTCAGCCTATCCCCAGGGTGCAAGACATAATGGATGGCCTAGGAGGCAACTCTTGGTTCTCTCTCCTCGATCAAGGAAAGGCGTACCATCAGGGATTTATGGCGAGGGAGAGCAGACCTCTGACCGCTTTTGTGACACCATGGGGTCTTTATGAGTGGATCAGGATTCCCTTTGGTCTGATGAACGCTCCAGCTGCCTTCCAGCGCTGTATGGAGGATTGCTTGGAAGGGCTGAGAGATGACATCTGTATCCCTTATTTAGATGACACCCTGGTATTCAGCAGAACTTTCGAGGATCACGTTGAACATGTGAGGGCAGTGCTACAGCGGTTACGTCAGCATGGTATAAAGTTAAAAGCTAGAAAATGTGAAGTGTTCAAACGTGAGGTCCGCTATTTGGGGCGTGTCGTGTCTGCGGAGGGTAGTAAAATGGACCCGGCTGACACAGTCGCAGTGAGAGCTTTAAAGGAGAAGAGGCCACAGACTGTGGGAGAACTGAGAGCGGTCATGGGACTTCTGAGCTACTACCGACAGTACATCAGAGACTTCTCCCGCATCGCTGGCCCTCTTTATGCCCTGACAGGATCAGACACCAAACCAGACAAACACCAAGACAGAAACACAAGGACAAAAAAGGTGAAGGGAAAATTCAAAGGGACGCCTTCACACAAGCTGATCACATGGACTGATGAACATCAACTGATACTGGAGAGACTGATTGACTGTCTGGTTGAGCCACCGATTCTTGGATTCCCAGACTTTGACAAATCATTCATTTTACACACAGACGCTTCACACCAAGGTTTGGGTGCTGTATTATATCAAGAGCAGGAGGGTAAGCTACGTGTAATAGCCTATGCATCACGCACTCTGACCAAAGCAGAAAAGAACTATCATCTTCATTCAGGGAAACTTGAATTTTTGGCATTAAAGTGGGCTGTTAGTGAGCGATTCAGAGACTATTTAATTGGCTCCTCCTGTACTGTATATACAGACAACAACCCACTTACCTATGTGTTGTCAACAGCCAAACTCAATGCAACAGGGCATAGATGGGTTGCAGAATTAGCTGACTTTGACCTAATGATCAAGTATCGTCCAGGAAAAGAAAATTGTGATGCTGATGGTCTGTCAAGAATGCCCTGTGACATACAGATGATGATGGAGGAGTGCACAGAAGAAATGTCTTCCCCTTCAGTACAAGCCACAGTACAAGCTGTTGAAGGTGATGTTTCACACACAGTGTGGTCCATGATGTCTTTTGAGTGTGCAGAAATGGGTGAAGACACACCTACACCATTATCAAAAACTGATATCTGTCGAGCTCAGAGAGATGATCAAACTATTGGCCCAGTCATTGCCTGCAAACAGTCAAAAGAGAAACCTACAAGAGAGCAGTTAAAGTCATTCAATGTAAAAACAAAGTGTTTGCTTCGTGACTGGGAGAAACTTACCTTTGATGGAGATGGAATACTTCAACGAAAGACTGCAACCAGAACCCAACTTGTTTTACCTGAAAAATACAAACCAACAGTTTTGAGACAGCTCCACAATGAGATGGGACATCAAGGCGTGGAACGAACAACATCACTCATCCGGGATCGCTTCTTCTGGCCACACATGCAGCGAGACATAGAGCATTATGTCACACAAAGCTGTACATGTCTGAAACAGAAAAAGCCCTGTAGAGAATCCAGAGCTCCACTCGTACCAATTGTCACCACTCAGCCCTTCGAGCTTGTATCCATTGACTTCCTTCATCTGGATAAGTGTCGGGGTGGATATGAATACATATTGTTAATAGTAGATCATTACACACGCTTTGCACAAGCCTACCCCACCACATCAAAATCTGCCAAGACTGTTGCTGATAAAATATTCAATGATTATGCACTGAAGTTTGGATTCCCTCTAAGAATTCACCATGACCAGGGAGGTGAATTTGAGAATCAATTGTTTTCACAGCTGAAGAAAAACTGCGGGGTGATGGGCTCTCGAACCACACCATATCACCCGCAAGGCAACGGGCAAGTGGAACGGCTAAACAGAACATTACTACAAATGCTGAGAACGCTCACAGAGAAACAAAAGTCAGATTGGAGAGAGTCATTACCCAAGCTCATCTATGCATACAACAGCACCAGAAGTGAAGTCACAGGTTTTTCACCTTTTTACCTCCTGTTTGGCAGATCACCAAGACTACCTGTTGACTTGTTATTTGGTTTGACCCCAGAGACTGGTACTGCTGATCATCAAGAGTACATGAAAAAGTGGAAACAACAGATGCAAGAGGCTTATGAGATCACAAAAGCAAATGCAAGAAAATGTGCTGAGAGGAGCAAGAAGAATCATGATAACAAGGTCAGGAGTTCTGTGCTAAATGAGGGCGACCGTGTTCTCATTAGGAATATGACACCTAGAGGGGGAACGGGAAAGCTCAGGAATCACTGGGAAGATTGCATCCACAAAGTCATCCGTCAGGTGGGAAAAGACATGCCCATATATGAAGTGATACCTGAGCAAGGCAAAGCGAGAGGACGTAGGATCCTGCACCGTAACCTCCTGTTGCCATGTGACCATTTACCCCTAGAAATTCAGCTGAAACCAGCAAAAGTGAAAAGACAAATCACAGCTCGTCGAGACAAAGACCAAACAGACCAAGAGAAAAACAATGATGATAGCGATGATGATGACTATGGATACTATCCAATCAGAAATCAGCTTGTGCCACAGACCCAAGTCCACAAAGAGAGAGAGGATGCTGGAGGTATCACACAGCTTATGCAGGATGTTGAGCCTGAGCATCAGGACATGCACCAACTGGAGCGGGACACAGGAGATCCACTGCTAGAAGAGGACATGTCACTTCAAGATGAGATTGCACTGGAGGCGAGAATATCAGCACCACAGTCACCTGCTCAAAGGGAAGATCACAGTGAGAATGAACAACAATACCAACGACCAGTAAGAGGGAGACGACCCCCAAGAGTTTTCACATATGATCAGCTCGGCCACCCCAGTTGCTGTGGCGCCGGACTCCCAGTCAACATGATGTGCTGCTATTCTCCAACATCCTATGGAGCCATGCACGCAACGAGTACATGGACAGCTCCAGTACAACACTGGAATTATCAGCCTGCTGTTGCACATGGCTACTGAACGAAGAACATGTACTTATACACATACATACATACACATCACACACATGATGCACTGACATACACACACACTCATGGATGGACTGTTTCACAAACTGAGTGTTGATGCACTGACATACACACACATACACTCATGGATGGACTGTTTCACAAACTGAGTGTTGACATGCTTACAGATACACATACTGTACCTTAGACAGTCATAATTGGACTAATGAACAAGCCGTGTTGATACACGTGCCACACACTCCTGGACTTTGAATAAGCCGAATGATTGTATACACTGTTGAATGAATAATTGATTTGATGATGTTATGTACAATAGCTAAAAGCTTTAAACATTATTCAATTACATTACTCACCTGTCGGTTGAGATGTCGGGGACGACATCTGTGTTGTAGGGGAGTGTGTCATGGTTGTAATGTTGAACATGACAGCGTTTGATTGTTAATGCCTGTTGATTGTGTCATGTCTGTTAATGTTTAGCATGATAGCGATTGGTTGTTGATGTCTGTTAATGTTGAGCATGACAGCGATTGATTGTTGATGCCTGTTCGTGAAGAGAGAAGCAGCAGCATGGCTGACTAAAAGCAGCAGCATGGCTGAATGGAGAAAATACATATGAAAAATTGCTAAAGTGTGCTCGTGTAGTTTTTTCCATTTTTTTCCGTTAAATTATCATTCTCCCCGGCATCGGGGTGTAACATTGGCAGGGAGCTCCCTTATAGATAGGGTGAGGACCTCTGTCACCAAGAAGGAGCTTGGAGAAGAGCTGCTGCTCCTCCACATCAAAAGGAGCCAGCTGAGGTGGATTCCTGGATGCCTACTTGGTGAGACGTTCGCATGTCCCACTGGGAGGAGGTCCCTTGGAAGACCCTGGACACGTTGGAAAGGCGATGTCTTTCAGCTGGCCTGGGAATGCCTGGGGATCCCTACAGAAGAGCTGGAGGAGGTGTCCAGGGAGACCAAAGTCTGGGCTTCTCTGCTTAGAGTGCTGCCCCTGCGACCTGGTCCTGGATAAAGCAGTAGAAGATGGATGGATGGATGGATGGCAGTAGTGAGTTGAATTCATTTTGATCTTGGTTCAAAATTAACCAAGCAGAAACAGACAAGTAAAACCATGTTTACACTTATATTTAGTTTCGTATATCTAGTTTTTAAGTAAGGAGAAACAGAAATTCAAATAAAAATTTGTTTTCAGTCATACTCTAGCTTTTTCAGTATGCATGAAAAAATTAATTTCATTGACTGCTTGTTATAAAACAAGGTTTCAAGTATACAAGTAGTTGTAATTTGAACCAATTTGGGTGATTTTTTTTTTTTTTTTGCCAAAATTAACATACGTTGTGTTTGTATTATTTGCACTCAATTATACATAGCTACATATACATAAGACTTGTATTTATGTGAGGATCATTAACGCACAATGCATTGTACTCTGCAAATATAGCTACAACCATGTCCTGAGCTCAGAAAACATGGACTTGAACCACATATACTACTACATAGATGGATCGCTAACTATGTAGGACCACTGTCTTTTGCGTCCCTGGTTGTATTACCGAGTGGTCTGTTTAAGCAACACTAGTCAGTGGACACATTGATTTGGCTACAATCTCCTCTGCTAGTTTTATTATCAGAACATGAAAAAACATGACACATGACACAGAACATGACCAAAGTCACGTGGTTTCTTTGGTTGATTGCATTCATAATAACATAATAACCTGCCATTGTATCTATATACTGGGGTGTATCTGTATTTGTGTTTGTGAGTCTTGCCCCGTTGTGTCCTGCTATGGGTGGATTCATACTCACAGTGTGGTGAGTGTCTCACACTGATAAGAGCAGAAGAGGGTGAGTTTACTTTCTTTATCTGTAAGTGTGGCAGATGTTTCAGTCTCAGCTAGGAACCCATCAAACATTAGAACACTAAGGACAACTGGCAAGAGAAGTTTATTTTTTCAGCACATGAAGATAAACATAAAAGGAGTAGAAAAAATAAGTCAAAAGAAAAGGAAAGGAAATATAAAAACATGGCTCATAAAGAAGATATGTCATTAAAATTCTAAATGAAAAGAAAAGTGAAGAAAATGGAGAACACAAAAGTATTTCGCTTCTTCTTTAGGTCAGTTACAAGCAGGATGGAATAAATCCTTCGTTCCATGTCTGTGTTTCCAGGGTATGATCCCTGTCCTGGTCAGTGCTACAAAACCTCTAACACACAGCCATAATAAACTGCACTTGGTTTAATACAACAGCAGTCGCACAATATGTGGACTGGGTGACCTCCTCAGCGGGGCTGCAGCTACCAATGGGGGACTGGGGTGGGAATTTTATGGGGATTTATTTTAATTTCAAAATATTTAACCTATGAAAACCTGGTGGTATTTTTTAGGCTAAGTACACAAATTTTTCAAACATATTCAATAAATGCATAAGTGAACATTGAGGCACGGACCTATTCTGAGAATAGAATAGCAGAGAAGCTCAAGAGATAGAGTTTTATTGAATGCAGCAGTGACAGGTCTCTCAGATACACTGCTTTTTTTTTTTTTTTTAAGAATCATGTACTATACCAACAATATAACATGAAAAATTAGGTATGTCTTAGTTCTAAAACAAACAATGCTATACATCAAGGATGTACCTTTCTATCATATTGTATGTATTTCATCATCTTCATTGCTCAGAAAAAAATGTGAACATGTGACCATTTAAAGTACAACTTAAAATAGTTTACACTGCATGGCCCAAAGTTCACACTCATTGGTTGGGTACAACAGCCTAACCAGACATGAGTTTCCTGGTGGACTGTAGAAACTTACTGGTCTGTGAGCCAAACCCCATCACAAACACCAGCACTACACCCACTAATGCTCTTATCACCCTCCAGCCAGCCAGATCTGGACCTGGACACTCCACTCTGCTCCACATATATATATTTCATGTGCACATTTCCACAGAATTCTTTTTGCAGAGTTAGAGCTATGTATGTTGCACAGACACACACTACCACCTCCAATGCCAGGTGCAGAGTTTCACACAGCTTAGAAGGTCATGAAAGTTTCTAGCGATAAAGCTGTGTTGTGTGTGTGTGTGTTGCTGTTTTTCTGTTCTTGGATAACCTGAAAAGTATAAATTCTTGGTGGGATCCATAATTTGTTCAGGCTCTCAGGTAAGAACTACATGCACCTTCATCACCAAACCCTGAAGAGTAATTTTGCATGGAAAAATTATTCATCTTTGATGACATACTCCTTGTTTTTTAGTTTTCACCTTTCTCTATCTTCATTTTCTTTCTATCTTGTTATTCCAGGTCTGCTGCGAGAATGTTGTTTTTTTCTTGGTGTCCTGTGGCGCTGCTGCTGGTCTCATCATCTTGGGCTGAGGTACAACCTACACTTTAATAAATCTCATTAACTCTGATCTGGAAACACAAGTGACAAGATTTTAATTCTGTCGGACTTGAAATGTTTTCAGGTCTACTCATTCATTCAGAGGGAGGACAGATTTCATTTCAATTCACACTTTTCTATCAAAAAAATATTTAATCCAAACACCACCAATGAAATGTGTAGATATACACGCTCACTGGCCACTTCATTAGGCACACTTTGCTTGTACTGGGTTGGACCCTTCTGTCCTCTGTGCCATAGATTTAACAAGGTGCTGGAAATATTTCTCAAAGATTTTGGTTCATCTTGACATGATAGTATCACATAGTTGCTGCAGATTTGTCGGCTCCCCATCTATAATTTGAATCCCACGTTCAGTCACATTCCAAAAGTGCTCTACTGGTTCTACATTTGGTGCCTCAGGAGGTGGTTTGAGTTCAGTCAACTTGCTATAATATTGAAGAAAGCACTTTCAGATGATTTTAGCTTTGCGATATGGCATTTTATGCTGCTGGAGGTAGCCATGATAAGATGGAGAGACTGTTGTCATAAAGGGATGAACAAATCCATCTTCTACTGATTTTCCGTTTCCAGGTCGCAGGGGGTGCTGGAGCCAATCACTCTGGGCGAGGGCAAGGTACACCCTGGACAGGTCGCCAGTCCATCGCAGGGCCCACACACAGAGGCAGACAGAGACGGACAACCACTCACACTCAGACCTACGGACTATTTAGAGTCACCAGTTAACCTAGACATGCATGCTTTTGGACGGTGGGAGGAAACTGAAGTACCCGGAGGAATCCCATGCAGGCACGGGGAAAACATGCAAACAAGCAAAACGTGATTAGCGTTGTTGCCTCACAGCAAGAGGGTTGTGGGCTCGAGTCCCTGGCCTGGGGCCTTTCTGTGGGGAGTATATTTAGGTTGATTGGTGACTCTAACTTAGCCTTAGGACTGAGTGAGAGTGAGTGGTTGTTCATGTCTATATGTCTCTATGTGTTGGCCCTGGCAACCTGTCCAGGGTGTACACTGCTCTTGCCCGGAATGTTGGCTAGGATTGGCTCCAGCAACCCCCGTGATAAGCAGTCGAAAATGAGGGAGAGTGAGAGGCGCAAAGTTTTCCAAAAAGATACCCCTGACACCATTACTCCACAGCAGCCAAGACAGGATAGATCAGTGCTTTCATGTTATTTGTGTAGCATCCTGACCCTGCCATCCAAATATTGCAGCAGAAATTGAGACTAATCAGAACAAAGTTTGCCCTATCATCCATTTTCCAATTTTAGAGAACCCTTGGGAATAGTCGCCTGTTTTCTGATGTAACTTACAGGAGTGGGACCTGGTATACTTTTCTGCTGCTGTAGCCTATTTTCTTCAAGGTTTGACATGTTTTGCTTCCAGAAATGTTCCTCTGAATACCTCAATAACTGTTGCTTTTCTATTAATATCAAAGATGTCTGTCCATTTCCTCTGTGTGAAAATGCCTTGTTAATGCCAGAGTTCAGAGTACTTAAACTCACTGGATAGTTCCTTTTTTTCCAGATAATTCTCTGTAAACTTCTGCATAAATGGTTGTGTGTAAAAATCCCAGCAGATCATCAGTTTATGAAATACTCAGATCAACCTGTCTGACACTCTGTCACGTTTACAAGTCAATTAAATCACCTTTCTTCCCTTGATGTTCAGTTTGAACTTCAACAAATTTTCTTTGACCATGTCATCCCTAGATGCAAAGCATTGCTGCCATGTTATTGGCTGAATAGATTTTTATATGAATGAGCAGTTGAATATGTGTGCCTAATAAAGTGCCTGGTGAATGTATATATCCCATGGTTTGATTAGATTACATTTTTTAACACATTATTGAATGTAAGACAATTTAATCTAGAAAAAAATACATAAAAAGAAACCATCACATGGCATGACAAGTGTGTATCCTAAAAAATTATTGATTCATTTTTGATTTCTTGAGAGTCAATCATTTGTTGAAAATGCTTATATAAGGAAACAATAGAAACTGAAAGTAAGATATACATATGTAACAATATCTCAATTTTAATGTCAAAGTTTAAAATTCAGCCAAAGTTTATTTGAATAACTAATAACTAATACATATAATACATTTTCATTTGAAGAAATTATTTTATTTATTACTTTATGAATACAACTTCATTAGTTCAGGACTGTTTCAGCCTCTTTACCTGTAGAGGTCACACAGCTGCAGATTTCAGTGCATCAAATCTTTGTGAATGAACTTCTATTTCTCTCCCTCTTTACATTCCTCTGGATGAGCACAGGAAGGTAATCCAGCTCCACATACAATTTGTATGCATGTTTTTGATTTCCTTTTTGTTGTTGAGTATTTCATATATTCAGGATAAGATTAGCTCACTGTTGTGATGATGCATACAGCTCATACAATGTCTCTGTTGAGCAGATGTTGCAGCCATTGAGGAAGACGCATCCAAGGAGCTTTCTGTTGGGGAACTACTAGAAAGAGCTAACAGACAGCGCGGTGAGCAGAGTTTCTAGACACCTCATCCCACTATTCTGTTAAGTCATAAAATGGGGACACGTTACATAACTTTAACAGTCTTTACAGATTTTGAAAAGACTAGGAATACATAGTAGCAATCTGGCTGCAGCAGATTTTGTATGCGACTGAACCACTGGGGCTCACACACTTAAGATTAGTTTTGTCGCTAATATCCCTCTCTTGCTGTTTGCCATGGTTGTTTTGATATTCTCTTAACTTCCCATTTCCTGTGTCACACCCTCTCTTTTTCATTGGCTGTTGGCCATTAGGAGATGGGATTTATGGCTCTTTGAAGGGAGCTGGATTTTGAGGAACCGTTCCTTTCAAAGAGCAGTTAAAAAGACGGGCTCGTTGTTATATTCAACAACAATTAATTCATTTTTATCAAAGAAATTTTTATCAAAAAAATCATCACTGGTAGCAAGTATTGATTATAATTTCACTTGGCCAGGTAATGATGTGGGTCAAGTGGTATCTGAGGGAGCATTAGGTGATGCTTGTGCTGAAGATAGAATGATAGTGTCCTGGCGTCTTACACTACCTGATGTGGAGGCAGTACTAGTTGAATCTGTGGAAGTAGAGGGCATATCAGTAACAGAGACATCACTCTCATTAGTGCCGGAGTCAGTTTTGTCTTTTCTCACATCGCTACACTATTACTGTCAGGTGTTGAGTTTTCATATGGCGACGTAAATTGTTTGTTGACCCACTTGAATGACATGCTCTTCTGGAAAATATTGGATTGTGCTTTACCTTGCCTGATGGTGTGCATCAGATGCTGCTACATTTCCTTTGGCCCATTTTGACGGCGCTCACTACTTTATCTCCTCCTCCCTGATACAGTCAGTGGCCATGTAGCAGTGTTTTTTGAATCAGTAGTAGAGCTGGTCAGTTCCTAATAATTTGAATCTTTGTACTGAATCATGAATTCCGAGTCCGAGGTCTCCATTAACCCGGATCCTATGAATCCTCTGGTTGGCTGCTGCTAAGTACACAAGGTCGGCGAACTCACTGGAAACACTTCTGAATCAGATGATTTGGGTGCACTGATTTGAGTCAGTGAAACACCGATGACTTCGATGATTTGGTTCACTGACGTCACTCCAGTCAGTGAATCTAAGTAATAAGTTAAAATAAATATTGCACAAGTGTTTATTTTATGCACATGCTATGATGATGATGGTGATGATGATTATTATTATTATTATGCTACTAAGTTGTGGGCAGGGGCAACAACACTGACTCAAGTGAACCGGATCACTTTAGTGAGTGACTCAGATTAACCCGTGTCCATAAAAGGAACCAAGTTTACCACCACTAGTCACTAGGGTGGTACTTGCAAATTATATCTCCTCCCCCAAATTGATACAACTCAGCATGAATGCATTCACTTGAAAAGTGCCTTTGACAACTCAGAAACTCAGAGATGTCATGAGCAGTTTATGTGTCACATGAAGGCAGCGTGGACAATTTGCATATAGGACAAAAGGCTCATGAACGAACAGTTTGCAACTCCAACACGGTTCTCATCGTTCATTAAAGAGTCGTTCAATAGATTTGACTCATTTGCGAACATCACATCTTTATTGGCCATACATGTTTGCAGTTGGTTCGGTAACCACTTCATGCTACCAGACTGCATCCAGATTTGGCTCTAAAAATTCAAACGTTTCATTGACTGAAACTGAGATCAGGTTGGGTCCATTCCCCTCACACACCTGCAGATACTGACTGTCCCCCACTAGTGCAGAGTGATTCAGACTTTGCCCAACTGGGTATTGTGGGTAAAATATGGCAAAAAAATAAATAAAATAAACATATTGTAGTGTGTCCTCAGCTTTACCTGCACACTCACCTCCACACCCGTGCTGATTTTTCAGCACCTGACTTTGATGAGCCCACCCTGATTGGAGGTGACATTGCAATCAAGTCCGGGGCTGATAGGAATGCTGACCCCTGCACCTCCAGAGGCTGCCTGTGGGGAAAGTGGAGCGACGGAAAGGTCTACATCCCTTACTACATCACCAACCACTTCTGTAAGCAGCAGCATTATTTATCATTAAAGGGACAGATGCACTTTAGACATTGACAAGCTTACACCACATATCAGAGTGCAACACATTAGTTTATTCATACATTCAGGTGGAAGTATACAAAAATAAACTACTCACTCTCACTCTTCTACCGCTTATCTGTTTCCAGTTCATCGGATGTGCTGGAGCCAATCCCAGAGAATGCTCTGGGTGAGGGCAGGGTACACCCTGGACAGGTCACCAGCCTATCGCAGGGCCAACACATAGAGACAGACAGAGACGAATAACCACTCACACTCATACTTACACCCATACCTATGGGCAATTTAGAGTTACCAATCAACCTAGACATGCTTGTGTTTGGACTGTGGGAGGAAACCAGGGTACCTGGAAACCACGCAAGCACGGGAGAACATGCACAATCCACACAGAAAGGGACTCAAACCCACGACCTTCTTGCTGTGACACAACAGTGCTAACCACTATGCTGCCGTGTCGATCTCAGAGTGAGGAGAAGCTGTCTGAGATTATTGTAGTGACAGAAAAAAGACAGAGAGACATGGACAAGATATTTAAAGCATTAGAGGTTTTTGAGCTGATTTTTTCTTCTGATTATACATAAATGAAGTAAGAGCATTATGATTTTACAGACCATCTCATCTGCCCATGTTTGCCCTGCTAGCCTCCAGAGAGAAGGCAATCATCACTCGAGGACTGGAGTCCTTCTCTTCAGTTTCCTGCATCCATTTCAGACCCTACCAGAATGGTGATCGTGACTGGCTGAGCATAGAGTCCAGGAACGGGCAAGTTAACCACAGAACTGGTTCCACTTGATTACAACTTTAACAAACTTGTACCTTTTTATATAATGTGTGTTATGAAGCTTCTGAACAATCTTTTGCAGCTTTTAAGTGTCTCAATCATCCCTCTTTATTCATAATCTTTAGTGACTATAGAAAGTTCAGGCTTTCAAAAGATATGTAACTTATCAGACAAGTTACATAAGAAAATGACAAGAAGCACTTACTGATATTTGCCACAGTGGATCAATGACATTTGAAGGAACAACAGATAGGTCATTTTGCATGTTTATGTAGGAATCAAAAGAATGCAGCCTATAATGAAATCAACATTTCCAGTTCTAGATCAGCAATCTATACCCTACAGTTGTACATGTTGACAATTAGTATTGCATAATTCTATCTTATTACAGACTGTGCCATGGTTTTATTTCCGCAGCTGTTACTCGTATCTGGGCCGTCAGGGTGGGGGTCAGACTGTCTCGCTCAGCCGTCAGGGCTGTCTCTACCACAGCACTGTCCAACATGAGCTGCTTCATGCCCTCGGCTTCAACCATGAGCAAACTCGCTCTGACAGGGACAACTACATCCAGGTGTACTGGGACAACATCATTGATGGTTAGACACTTTTACCATGTCACATGAATTTTTCTAATGATTAGCTGCTCCAGGCAGAAACCAGTTTATTTGCAGGGATGAAAAAAAAAATCTATGTCAAATACCAAGGTGGTGGAAAGGGGTCCATGTTGCTGCTACAACGTGCAACTTTTATTTTATGCATATGGATTCATGAAAGAGAAAGAGAGAGAGAGAGGGAGCTCAGTGCATCCATCACCCGGCAGTCTAGGCCTATAGTAACATAACTAAAAAAGTAGTTTAACTTTTAACTATAGGCTTTGTCACAGAGAAAGCTTTTAAGTCTGATCTTGTACGTAGAGAAAGTCCCCCCGGATGCCAATCTGTTATCTGAAACCATTAGAATGTCATTGGTAACTTTTACCAGTGTCGTTTCAGTGTTATGATGCACTTTAAATCCTGACTGAAAATCTCCAAACAAACCATTCCTATGCAGATGTTCACATAATTGCTTTGCAACAGCTTTTCAAGGAATTTAGAAATGAAAGAGAAAGGTTAGATATGGGTCTATAAGTAGCAAAAACATCCGTCTCAATATAAGGCTTTTTGAGCAGAGGTTTAATAACTGATGTTAATAAATAATAAATAATAACTTTAATAACTTAATAACTTAAAGGAAAGCCTTAATTCATGGAAAAACATCTTTAAACAGCTTGGCCGCTATCGGGTTTAAAAGTGAACTTGATGGATAAGTTTTTTGCAAGTATGAATAATGGTAGGTATTCAGTGTACTGTAAATGCACATGATGTGTTCTGTACATGTAGGTATGGAATACAACTTTTACAAGATTGACACTCTGAACCAGGGAACCTCTTATGACTACAACTCTGTCATGCAGTATGAGAGGTATGGCTGAGTTCATATTTGTATCATTTACTTTCTTTGATTCTCCTTTAATTTCAACTTTCTTGTCAATTCTCGGGTGAAAATTATTTTTCCCAATGTCTGTGGAGTCTTACTGGTAAATACACTGTCCTGGGTAAAAGGTTATTTAGTAGTGACAGAACAAAAAAAATGTAAACCTTCCTCTAAACTTAATCACATTAGACTGGAAATCAGTGCAATCATCAAAATTATCGGGGACTGCTCCTCTCGTAACATCTAACCCTGCATCTGTGGTATCTGTGATTCTTCAGGTATGCCTTCTCTAAGAACAACCGTCCCACCATGGTGCCCATTCCCAACAGCAATGTGTCCTTTGGCCAAGCCACAACGATGAGCATAAATGATATTGATCGACTGAATAGGCTGTACAAGTGCTGTAAGTACTCTGGCCCCACAGGATCCAAGAAAAACTTAGACACTGCAGAGGTCTGACTGCAGAGTACATTCATGGTTTCAATACGGCTATTTTTCAAACCTGTCTGAAAAAACAATAATCAGAGGACACAAACATTCAATAATCATTCCTCCTATGTACAGGCTGTCTGTGATTCACTTGCAATATAAATCCTCATTCAGAAGGTGTAGGCAAATATAAAATGAGACTTCAGCGTAAACTTGTCTTCATAGTGATGTGACGCAGGCAGGACCAGCAGCTCAGGTCTCTCTTCCTGTTTCCCATGGTTTCTGCAATGAAATCTGTTTGACCAGCTTCATCATAGTTTTATTATTATGCTGCAGTCTTGTCTTAAAAGACCACATATACACAGCAGTTGGCAGAATGCGTGGTTGAATGGTTGGCATGCATGCCATGTAATCATGGAGCTGGTCAAACCTATCACTGGATTTTTTTGGGATCAAATCCAGCCACGGGACCTATGCTGCAGGTCATTCTCCTCTCTTGCTCCCTGTGTCCTGTCAACCATTCTGCCGCAAAAAAGGCAAAAAATAAATAAATAAATAAATAATAAAAATACTCTGCTGATGACTTGTATTCTCTCTGCAGAAACTGTGTGATATTTGATATGCTGCTTGGATAACCTTGGTGAATATGAGGAAGACTTCAGGTGATTTATATGATCCTGTAAAAATAAAACCAGCAAACTGAAAACCATGAGAGCTGACTGCTGTTAATGAGACACTTGATGTAAGACCTTTGTATTCACATACAAAATTAATCATCAGTGTAAACACCATCTGATCAGAAAACAAAGCTACTGCTCTTCTATTATTACAATTCATCCACTTTTTACCTTTCAATACATGCTCATATATTTACCAAGATCAAGTTAAATGAGGGGATTGATCCCACTCTCATGTCTGTTTGTCCACCAAATCAAATCAAATTTATTTGTATAGCGCTAAATCATAACAGAGTTACATCAAGGCACTTTACATAGAGCAGGTCTAGACCAAACTCTTTATGGAGTTGTTAGAGACCCGACCATGAAGCTATGGAAACTAGAGATTAGTATAAAGCCTGTAAATAGAATAAACAGCTATCCATCTGCATAATCCAGAGCATCTGGTTCATACATTATTCATACAAGATTTTGAAGAGGGAACACACCCATGCACAGTTTAGTGGAGTCAGTTTCAAACAGCTGTTTGCCCAGTCTGACCTGACCCTTCCAACAGCATTGTATTCCCTCTCTTGTGGTCATTGACATGATGACACATGTCTGTTTCATTTCCATATGATAAAACTATTTCTCTGGTGATATGTATCTGAAAATAAGTCCATCACCTAACCATGAGGTGACATAAACTTCTGTTTCAGTTCTATGACTTAAGAACTCTTTCTTCTCATCAGAGAAAAAAAATTACATGGCATCATTTAACACCTGAACAAGTTTTTCCACTGTGTTGCCTCCTCTGGTTCATCACATTCAGGAAGTCAATTTATTCATCTAAATGATATGATTGTTTCATGAAGTCATAAATGTACTTTTTCATAGGTGATTTCAAGTCAATCTCAGTCTCATTTGACCTGTGGATCTCATCACTATCCACTCATCTTTAGATTGTCCTCCACTTTATCAGCAGTCAGGTTGAATTCACAGGCTCTCAGAGCTTTTATTAGCGTCTCTGTTCGGGCCTCAGCTCCTTGACTCTTCCTCCACTCTTTCAGTAGCTCCACCACCGTCTCCTCTAGGTCTGCAGGATGTCTCCTGCTGATGGACTCCAGCTTGACCTCAGGCAAACCCAGTTTGCGGCCAAATTTCCGCCAAGACCTCCCGACATATTGCGAAATCACATCTGTGGCAATGTCTATTTTTGCTGAAGGAGGAGGAGACATTTAAGATTTAGAGTTAGCAAAACGTCACAAGCCATTGCAATGGGCTATGGATAACTTATGAAACAGGCCTATTCAGATTCTAGAACTGTGAGTCGCATGTTTAACTTCACAGAATCAGCTCACCTGGCAGACCTGATCTTGACAACTTCTTAAACATCATATTCAGTCTTTTCAAGCACCTTCCGTGTTCCAATGAGCCACTATGGCATTGTGTGAAATGCAGATAAAATGAATGTCTAAAAGTTTTTGAGAGAGGACGCAGCAGAGGCTGCGTTGTTAGTGTTGCAGACTGTGCCATCTTATTTACTAAGGCAGTGAAAACGTGAAAATGACCCAAACAGCCAGAATCTCAGCACATTGGGGAGTTTCTTTTGGCACTTTTTTTTTAGCAAAACTGAAAGCTTCAAAAATTAAACTTAAGTATTACCTTCAATGGAGAAATCTTAAAATGAGAGCATCAGATTAAAGTCAGAGTTGGATTGATTTCACTGAGGAGACACGGTTTACCCTTCTAAGAGGAACACCTGGAGCTTCTCTTCACACTGTGGAGTCTGTGGCCTTTAGTTTGATGATTGCTGCCTGTGTGTCTACTTCCTACGTGTCTGCTCATCTGCTCATACACTCATTACCCTTGCAGCTTGTGTTACATTTTACTTTCCAAAGCAGAACGCCTGCGTCACACAATAACTTTTTCAAATGTATGACGATGAAGTTAACGCGGTATGACCCACCTCTCTCGCTCTGTTCCGGCTCTTCTCGGGCTCCGGCTCCGGGTCCGGGTCCAGCATGTAGACCCGGTAACGTGTCGGAGAGGTCTGGCCGCTGGATGTGGTTAAGCAGCCAGGACAGATAGTCGGTGTTGCTAGTTCCCAGCTTGCCTCTCTCTGTTAGCAGCTGGAACAGCCGCTGCCCGCTGCTTATCTTTTCCAGGTCTTTTTTCCCGATCAAGCCTTTACACAGGAACTTGATCTTATCCAATTCTTCCGACGACAACTGGTTGGAGATTTTTAGTAAATTGGCATTAAAGTCCGAGTCGTTCATGTCTCTGATGGATTTCGATCTGATCTCTGAACCAGGAAACTCAAGTGTTGCTTTCACTTCCGTTCGCTGAGTTTTCACAGCCTGGTCAGCTCCAATCAGAGGCTCGGAGAGTTCGTTTTGGACCAGATCCCAATCTGCAACTTCAAGACTCAAAAATGTACACTTTCGTTATCAACTGGTACTTTTAATAAACTGGGGATCGTTAGTACTAACACTGCACACCGGGCTTGTTGCATTTGGCAGCATTAGGAAGCAATTGGTCTCCTGCAGACTGTCTTTTCAATTTGTGTTATAATTAAGGCCCGAGCACTCGACAGTCCAATGGCCCTATGACATCTGTAGGGATTATTTATTTACTTTTTCTTCTGCCGGATTAACGGCCTTTTCGGCGATTTAAACATTCCCCCAAACTCACGAAATTCTTACAGCATATCAGATATGCGTGAAATTTCAATATTTCATTGGTTGCAGAAATGTATGTCAAAAAATGGCTCCATGGCACCACCAGGTTTTTGTTGAGCCCCACGCTCAGGTTGCCCGATTTTGGCGATTTCTAGCCTCGTACTTAAATGAACTCCTTCCACAGTTTTCATCCAAATTACTTCATATTCGTTCAATATCATCTCAAGACCACGAAGATGTAAAATTATCAAAATCTTTTTGATTGTCCCTGCTTGGTGTGGCGGTGAGGCCAGTTTTGAGGCTTTGCCATAAAAAAGGAAGTCTTCATAACTCCAGCATACAACGTGCAATAAGGTCCGAATTCACCACACGTGATCAGAGTTCCGTCCTGAACATGTATCAATGTTGAGTCAAGAGCGACACCTACTGGACATAGAAAGTCACTCTCAAGGACCAGGGACCTCATTTATAAAACTGTGCGTAGGATCGTTACTAAAAGTGTACGTACGCCAGAAAATATTCAGATTCATAAAACCCTGCGTACGCACACTTAAAGCAAACTTTCCTTCATAAATCATAGACTTGACTACAAGTGTGAGCAGCTGTCGGCTTCATGTCACGTCTGTACAGGCCCATTTTTAACCATAAATGGTCAATGCAAAGCACCACATGGATGCGGGCTGCATATAAAATAAGACTCAGATACAAGTGTTATGTCTTGTTGGAACCGATGGCGGATGCAGGAAGAAAAGGTAAAAAAAAGAAAATAGCTGGAGGCCGGGAAAACCATCCTGTTTGGAGGTCACAGCACCGGAATCACAAACCAAAGGAAGCAAAGTGAGTGGCAACAGGTTGCTGCAGCTGTGAACAGCTGTGGGTGGTCGGGTGCTCACGGATACAGTCCTACAGCTACAAATGGAGACAATACAAGCAATTGTAACCTACTTTTGTGTTAAGAAATATATTTCCTTATTATGGCAGCTCTTAGTATAGTTCAGTATATAGTATGTGAGGAGTTTTATTTTGAAAGGAAAAGACCGGAAGTTGTGTGTGTGTGCGTACAGTCGGGGGTTGATGATGTGGGGTGCGCCTGGGGAAAAAAAGAGAGGAATAAAGTGAGACTTTGCGCAGTCTCCCAGAGAAAGTCGTCGTCTGTGTCCCTTTGTTATTTTCTTATCCATAAAGTATAGGCGCCCTCAAAAACCCGGCTACACAATCAACAACCTGACGGAGGAGTTGAGACAAATGAGAAATGTAATGGCTGAAATTGCAGAAATATTAAAACGCAATGTACAAAAAATGAACCTTCAGATGTCTTTATAAACGTTGCATGACATCCTGACGGAGTCTTGCACCCTGTTCATATCCCGCTTGTCTTGAAGGGGGCTCTGCTTCCGGGTCATAATGCTGGGGGGGGGGGCGCTCTCCACCACTGACCAAATGGACCTCATTGAAGACGGTTTCCTCTGCGCTGTGCCCATTTAAAAACGGGGTGAAGACCTGCGTCTGCACCGGGATGGTGTGGTTCCGGCGCGTTGCCCTCTCTAATGCTGGACCCAGTTCAGCACTTAGATCCAAGTGCATAGCTCTAGGGAATCTGAAACAGCTCATAAAACAGTTATCATCATGGGCCAATAAGTCGTTAAGGTCCCTGAAGACCTTCTCCCTCCTAATCCTGCCATTGGCATAGTCCTCCAGCAGTGCCAGCAGTGCCATGGTGCAGCATTACGCACAGGGCTCACCGCTGTATTTATAGGTTTAATCAGTTCGTGCTTTGTTATGAAAAGCATCAAGAGCTGACGAACTGAGAACAGCAAAGTATATAGTGTAACGATTGTTAATGGCTTTGTTTTCAGCACTTAGGATTTCATTGGCATTTGATTATGTGTTCACATATCACAGGAAAATATTCTGTTATTTACACGTTAGGTAGATGCTTTATGCGCCGTCCTCTCCTCCTCCTGTCCTCCGGGAGTGGACAAAATGACCGAGGGACGTTGGTGATTAAATATAGAGAAGGGATTTTGATTTAGAATTTTCAGTTATATTCTAAGGAGATGTTTCCGAAACAACTGCTCAGTCCAATGCAAAATAACGCCGTTGAATTAAATCATTCTGATGACATGGCTCTAACGCATGATACGGGTTTAAATTAAATGTGTGAAGGGCAATCATAAACACTGAATCGTATTCCCCACTCTTCATTTCTTCAATCTCACTTCAGTTTACCACTGCACCGTCTGGGTCGCCAATTCCCCTTTTCCTCCAAAATGTGCGTACGCATTGGTCAGAGTTACCGTAGAGTTGCGCACATTTTACGTCAAGTCTGTTTTTTATAGATCACAACCTTTGCGTAGAAATGACGCACGCAAGTTTTAGGTACGGTTTTGTGCGTACGCAAGCTGTATAAATGAGGCCCCAGATGAGTGATACATACATTGTCCAATCGGCCCCAGATTCACCATGCATGATTGTTTTTTTTGGGTGAGGGGGGGTTCAGTTTCATTCATACAAACCAAAAAGCTAATTCAAGCTGAATATCATCAGATGATGTATATGCTGACCTTCTTGAAAATAGAGACCACGATGTTAAATGGTCTGGAGATTCAGAAAAACACAGGAATATGTTTCCAATAATCAAGAGGATGTTTGCTGAAAAACAGTTATTGGTGGATGAAAAATTAGACACAATCACACTAATCCCTTTTTCAAATTCCAAACTTCTATTACTGATTGATCCTTGAAGCTGTTCTGAGCAATACTTTCCAAAATTAGAAAAAAGTCCAAAAATATAATAGGTTTGTCCTTTTTTCCTCTCCAGTGAATCGTAAATGACTATGATGACTCTCAATAAATATTTGGGGAGTTTTTGGAGGGTCCGAGCCCGAGAGAACCCCAAACTGGAAATCCAGAATGATGTGATCCATTGGTTTTTGAGCTGCTGCTTTAAAGCCATTTAAAGCCAAAGCCAACTTTGTAATTTGGCCATCACCATGTAGGTTTCCTTTTTAATCCAAAGGAAACCATATTCGGAGAACGTGGAGTTTGGGAGGAGTGAGGGATGTATTTGAGCTGTTTTGTACTCTATTAAGAATTATCCTAACTTGTCACACAGGTTGTTTCATATACAGTTGATCAATGAAATGCATACCCTGCTATATCTTCAATTGTCCTCAATATGGGACTCTCATTCATTAAATTAATGTTATGTTGGATTGGACAAGATTCACTCAATGATGGTCATTAGTGTTGAATATCCCCTCCTCCTGTTCTCATTCTCTCCCTACTCTACCCAACTTTGCCCTGCCTGGACATCTTAGAATTGCAGACAGAACAATTAGTCTTTATATAATTTATTTGTAGACATAAGAAGATTCCAGTCAGATCATTAAAATAAACTCAATCTTAAATTAAAACTCCAGCACAGCAGATAAATGGTGTGATGTCCCTCTTCAAAGTACGTGATCAAGTTGGTGGCAATAAAATTTAATAAAAACAACACAACACTGTTTCCATTAAATCATCCGATTTCCATCAGATGTTTGCAACACGACATGATGCTTACACACTAGAACATGTGAAAACATCACTTTAAACAATCACCTCTTTTTCTTTAAGCACGTTTCCCCAGAGCTGTAATAAAGTATTCCCCGTCATCAGGTGTGGATATATTTTATACATATTAGACATGTAAAAACGAAAGAACATAAATCTTTAAAGCTTTTTTGGCAGCAGTTGCAGAGGTTTAAAAATCAACTGGCATCTGGCATCATCTGTTCATCATGAAAACTCACTAATGTGAGAAAGAATTTGAAATACTATAGATAGAGAAAGAGAAATAGACTGTAATACATATTACTACTCTGTAATAGAAAGAAAGATGTTTAAAATAAGCTACACGCTGTGACATTGGTGAATGCCTCAGGTTATCTGAAAACCCTGATCAAATAAGAGAGCGAAAGAGCTTGCATCCATATGATATGTTGATATTATTATCAATCAAGCAGTGTTACAGTGACTGCAGATGAATAAAACACTTTTCCACTGGCTGGATAAAGGTCAACACTTCATTGCTTAGCACTTGCTTCTGTTATTTTGTATTTTAATGATTTGATCAGTCACTCAGGTCCATGATAATGATGATTCTTTCCAAGGTGCCTGACCACTGAGTTGTTTGTCTATTGAATTATTGAATTGACTTGATTCACACACAAAAGGAAGACGTTCATAGAGAGACAGGAAATGGGATTAACTGGGTTTTGTTAGCAGGGTGGGCTAACGCTAAAATTAATCTCCAGTTCCCTAGAAGCACTGCATTTTTCTGCTAGTGTGCAGCTCAGATATGTTCACAATACAGCAGTTGGTTAGTTGATGAGTCACTCTATGGAAACTGAGCCGACACCAGCAGTAGAGTCTCACTGTCTACAAGAAAAGAGCTGCAAAGTGGAAGATGAATTCAGTGTCCACTGCCCATTTAAATAAGAACTAAGTCACATTCATCTCCTGACACATTAGATCAAACTCTGGTTGAGTCCAAAGAGGCAACTGTTTTTGAAACATCCTTTTTTAAATAAAGATCCACAGGCACTGGACTTAATGCTTTAAAAGCTTAAGATGTTAATTAAACTGCAACTCAGGGGAGACTTTTCAGTATAAACATCCAGTGATAATATATCTTTGCAAATCTAGTAGTTTGCAGGGGCTTAAAGGTCTCATGTACTTATAGGTACAGGTTCATGGTGGAATTGATGTAAAATCAGATTTTCTAACAAACACAAATAATTCAAACTGAGGACCGTGATGTTAACTCACTGCATTGTTACATTAACCAAAACGTCCAATCCATCTTTTTGTTAAAACAGTGCATCATTTTAATTTGCAACTCTAAAATTCTTCAGTGGATGTTTGAAAATGGTATACCTACTGTAAGGGATCTGTGACAGGGCTGGTTTACATTGTTTCCTGGCAGTGGTGGCCATTGGCACTGAGTTACTTTGCAAATTCTCAGCGTTAGTACAACAATGACACATATGACAACTACAAGGGGCTGGTTCACTTAGGAGCTGACATAGCTGCGTCTTGCCCAAAATTTGATTAACATGCTTATATGATGAAAATACTATACATTCAGGTCCCTTACGTTTGATTGACTTAATTGAGATGCAGGAGATTTGCTGGTGTAGTGGGGCGTTTTCATGTCCTCTCAGACCCAACATGTGGAGAAATCTAAAATGAAGAAAACCTGTGACCTAGGTAGGGTCAGGTACTTGAGCTTGGTGAAGACCAATGTTCATAATCATCCTGCTCTGCTGACAGTGACTGATGCGCTCAAGCTGAGAAGCACCTTCATGGCTGCAAAACCTCTTTTATTTTGTAAAAAGCACTGAGTTCCTGGTGAGGGTGAGGGAGATGCCTGCAGGTTGAAAATTTTTGTTCTTTGAAACATGAGAAGACAGGATGACCCCTTCTGTTTCATGAGGTGAAGGTTGTGGAATGGTTCTATTTTATGACCAGAAACAACCTTTATTGACAAGCTGTGTTTACCCAAGAGGTGGGACTGCTGCTCTGATTGGAGAGTTGTGAGTTCTGATGGTCTCAGCGTGTCTTTCTGTAGTAAACAATGGCTGTCACCAATACTACTGATGCTACTGCAGTGAATGTCCTCCATCGAGAAAAGCCATGGATCACCCCCTCCTGAGAAAATCAAGACACACAAATGAAATGTTTTGGCCCCGGTAGACCAGTCAACAGCCCTTTAAAACACACGGCTGACTGTACAGATGATGTGTCACTCACCCAGCCTCCCTGCTGTATGAGCCAAGAGTAGAGCTGCTCTCTGATGACCTGGAGAACCCAGCTGATCACCATCCTGATATTCTCTATATGGTTGGTGGTCAGTGCCTTTAAAACAAACATCAGCAGTCCAGCCAGAACAATCTTGAAGTCCTCAGCTACTACAAGATCTATGCTTAATGTTAATTTACAAACGCTCAGTGTTCCTGAATTTATCCTAGCATCATGGCAACTGGTAGCTCACATTCAAGATTAGCCCTGCTGAAAATCACTGCTGTCAGATACCTGTATCAGTGCGTTACCTTGTGTATGAGTCTGTAAGCCAGATGGAAGAGGGCCACTACTCGACCCCAGTTGATGCCATCAGTGAAGATGCTCCTGGCCACCTGCATGAAGATGTCCTGAGCACAGTTTCCCTGAACCTGGTTAATCAGTCTGTTGGAATAAAATGATTTAATGGTTTCACTTTCTGCCAGATTTCTCACAAGTAGTGTTCATAGTAGATAAAGATAGGTGACATTGTAAAGTTCCTATACATTTCCTATAGTATAAAGGTAGGTGTTCATTCATTCATTCATATTCTACCGCTTATCCATTTCCGGGTCGGAACGGGTGCTAGAGTCAATCCCAGCTCACATTGGGCAAGGGCAGGGTATATCCTGCACAGGTCACCAGTCCATCACAGGGCCTTCACATAGAGACAGACAAAGACGAACAACCACTCACACTCACACTCATACTTACGGGCAATTTAGAGTCACCAATTAAGCTAAACATGCATGTCTTTGGAGGGTGGGAGGAAACTGGAGCACCTGGACAAAACCCACGCAAGCATGATGAGAACATGCAAACTCCACACAGAAAGGCCCATTATTGTTGTAAGGGAACAGCAATAACCACTACCCCCCTTGCTGCCTAATATCAAATCAAAATATACGAATGTAAATGATGTGTGACCATTGTAGAATTTTCAATCATTCAGTCCATAGCTGAAAAATAAAACCTAAGATGGGCAAGTGCAAACTGACTGAGCTGACATTTTGATGAATGAAGCTTACCGTTGAAACTCAACATTCCTGTCCAAATCATCTGCAATCTTCAGCAACTGCTCCACCACTTCTTTCACTCGTGGATCGTGTTGTTCATCCGGCCTGCCTCCTAGATCCTCTGAGCTGACGTGTTGAGCAGGGTCCTCTGTGTTTATCCGCTCAATCACATACCTGTAACATCAAAAATAGCTTACCACAAACAGAATAATCATCTCATAAGGAAGAGGTTAGTTTTCTTCATTTTCTTTCAAGGAGACATTCATAAGTTTTTCTATTGCTACATAGCTAACATTAGCATTAGCTAGAGGTGCAACGGTACATGTATTTGTACTGAACCATTTGGTACGAATACATGTGTGTACTGAATGTACCAAAAATATGACCAAGTGAAAGTAGAGCAGAACAACTCGCCACTCCTTGTTTCCTCCGGGTTAGGGTTTGACTATTGCAAAGCCCCGTATGTTGTTGTCGAGCCACCCTGGCAACCTCGTTTAGCACGTAGCACAGACCAGCCACACTAAGCTTGGCTACCCAGGAAAATTTGAGTTAATTAATCAACTAACAACCCAGTCTAACGTTAATAAAGACGAGCCACACGGAGCCATCTGGCAACTCGCTTTAGCACCTAGTGTTAGCATGTATGCTACATTGAATGAAGCATGTGAATAAGATTTCAAGTTTATTTCAGTTTGCATAGTAAAGCCATGGAGGTTTTTTATTTAATTGAGCAGTTTGAGTCTGAAGTTGAAAATGTTTATGCTGCACTTTAATTGAACTTTATTTTATAACTTATTTTTATTTTCCTACCTAGACCTAAGTACGTTTGCATTTAAAAAGAACCATCCTTTATTCAGGGAATTATGTTATGTTTAATGTTTTCAATTTGACAATAAATGAAAAACAAGATCAAGTTTTTTGTTTTTTTGTTTGTTTTGCATTTTTCTGTACCAAAAATGTAGCAAACCGTGATTTCAAAATCAAGGTACATACCGAACCATGACTTTAGCGTACCGCTACACTCCTAGCATTAACAGCTCTTTAGTTACCTGCTTTATCTTCTGGCAGCTTTTTCCTCAGTGCTGTCAGAATGCTGGAACCTATCCAAGGTTTAGTACTTACTTTTCTCTTTTCTTTACCTAGCCTTTACACCAATAATCAAATAAGTAATTATATTGTGCCTTGCTTCTTTTGCTATTTGTTGTTGTTTCTACACTGGGTTTACCACTCAAAGTGGTTGTAGTGCTTTGCAGCACATTGACAATCAAGTTAATTCAATTATTTTCTGTCTCTTCTGTCTTTCTGCCTGATAACTTTCCGGTTAATGAATCACTGCAACATTCAGGCTGCTCTGAAGAGAAAGCTGCTCAGAGATTGTGTTGTAACTAAGGATGAGCGAGTACACCACTAACCGTATCATCAAAAAAGCAGTAGCAAATCAATTACATGACCATCTGCATAGGAATGGTTTGCTCGAAGTGTTTCAGTCAGGATTTAGAGCTCACCACAGCACAGAAACAGCGCTGGTTAAAGTCTCCAATGATATTCTATGGACAATGGACAATGGATCAGCCTCCTTACTTCTCCTCTTAGATCTTATTGCTCCATTTGACACCATTGATCATAACATTTTATTACAGATACTGGAACATGAAATTGGCATTAAAAGAACTGCACTAAGATGGTTCAAATCCTATTTATCAGATAGACATCAGTTTGTTCATGACACTAACTCCTCCTCACGCACTATAACCAATTATGGAGTCCCACGGGTCTCGGTACTTGGACCAATCCTTTTCACTTTAAATCTGCTTCCTTTAGGCAACATTATGAGGAAACACAGCATCAATTTTCACTCTTATGCAGACGACACTCAGCTGTATTTATCAATGAAGCCAAATGAAGCTAGTCAGATAGTCAGACTGCAGACATGTCTTGAAGACATAAGTCTGGATGAACTGTAACCTTTTACTTCTAAATTCTGACAAAACTGAAGTTATTATACTTGGCCCTAAGCACCTCAGAAAAACCCTATCTAATCATCTAATAAGTCTGGATGGCATTACTTTGGCCTCCAGCTCCACTGTAAGAAATCTTGGAGTAACTTTTGACCAGGACATGTCCTTTGTCCCTCACATAAAACCAGTCTGTAGGGCAGCTTTCTTTCACCTGTGAAACATTAGGAAAATCAGAAACATCCTGCCTCAAGAGGATGCAGAAAAACTAGTCCATGCATTTGTTACTTCTAGGCTGGACTACTGTAACTCACTACTATCTGGATGTCCAAAAAAATCTCTGAGAGGCCTTCAGTTGAGTCAGAATGCTGCTGCACAAATATTAACAGGAACTAGGAAAAGGGATCACATCTCTCCTGGTTTAGCTTCTCTTCGTTGGTTGTGGGTAAAATTCAGAATAGAATTTAAAATCCTTCTGTTAATGTATAAAGCTCTTAATGACTGTTGTGCCTAGGATTGTGTATATTATTATTGCCTCTTATCAAATCTCAATCTGGAAGGGATGTTCTCTACTGTGGATTGACTTAAAAAATTACTGAAGGAAACAGTGTAACAATGGCTGAGTTTTAAGGTTTTTATTAGCACATAAATGAGGAATCAAACGTGTTCATTACATAAAGGGGGCAGGTTAAAATATGAGCTGAATGAAACCGGGGAACTCGGACATGAAAAGAAACATAACGCAACACAACCAAGAAGATTAAGCAGCTGATACCCAAGTCGGGAGTTTGGGCGAATGAAAGGGAAGTTGTTTAATAAATGCGGGGCGAATCTGTCTGAGGAATGAGAGCTTCTTTTCTTTTAAACTAAAATTTGGGATAAAGTTGTCTAATAGCCATGCCTCGCACCACTCAGAACAGCCAGCTGGGAGAGCAGATAAACGCAACCTTACTTTGGGCTGGCAAATCAACTGGCCACGAAAAGGTCAGAGAAGTTGTCCGACGAGAGCAGCCGCGTTGAGGTCCTTCGTCGTGGCCTCCCAAGTTAGACTGGTCCTCGGCTGAAGTGGCTGTTGGTCTGTCTCGTCCCTGTTCACCGGCAATGTTGTCCCTCGGGCGGCTGGCTTGGTGATATTCGAATTATTCCTTTCTATTCTGATGACGGAACAGACGGGAGCAGCGCGCAGCACCGGTGGCTCTGGTTGCCAAGGCAACTTGAGACGCTGGGAACTGGGTGCAGTGCAGCCAAACTTGTTCCGGTCACCGCTGATCTTTGCTTCAAGTCTAAACTTAGCCCTTGTTGCTAAGTGGCTAAGTCGTGACTTCTGGGTTTTGAGCCACGTGAATAATTTTTTTTCATTTTTTTTTTTTTTCATTAGAACTTCTGCTTAAGCTCTCCTCTCCAGAACTTTTTCGCCGAATTTCTGCCAAATTGTAATGTTGTCTTTAACTATTTATTGGGGGCCGACCCATGGGCGTGGTCTGATTGTCGGCGAGAATTTAGTCCAATCAGATTTCTCCCTCTAGCTTTGGGGCGTACGAAGGAGGTTTTATCTTTCTCTTTTGAAGTTATGCCTTTCATCCACCCAAGTTTACCCGCATATGAAATAAAGAGAAATGTATCTTTGATGAGTATATTTCCTCTTCTCTTCCTATCTACTGTGAAGACACAATTAGGTGGTTATTCTTTGCTATCACCATTGCAGAACATACAAACAGATGAGACAAGAAAAGGACATTTCATGCATATCTCGACTGGTGGTGGGAAGTCAGAATTACATGGCTACGGACTGTGTAGGAAGTTTCTTTCCGTTTAGTTTCCTTTTTTTTTTTTTTCTTCATTTGTACGAATCCAAGAAGAAAAGGAAAAGAAACAAAAGAACGGCAAGAAAAGAAGAAAACCCTGAACACATAGGTTGCGGCGCTCAGTCAGTGCACCATCGGTTTCGGGGTTTCGCCATCAGGTGGCGCTGTGTTTCTATAAGTGGAATAGTCCGTTCTTTCTATCTCCGCCAAATTAGCTCGTAGAAAGGTGGTTCAAACAGCTGTAAAGTCCTCTTCCTGCAAGGAACTCAGTTCGGCGTGTTTACAGTCTCTTGTTTGATGAGAATAGTCCTTTTTTTCTTTTATATCAATCTTGTTGTTCTTACTGGCTTGGACACATTCCATAGCAGCAGTTTATGACCGCCATCTGCTAGTGTTATCAGTTCATACTGGGGGTAAATGTCACAGAGTTGTACCTCTCCAAAGGGAGGTTTGGCAGGTCTTGCTGATTTGTGGTGTGGGCTGTAATTTAGTGCCTGGGAAATCAGGGTCTCCTGATGCCAAAGTCAGATAGGAGTCTAGGATGGCACTTAGCGGAGACCCCTGAAATCTCTGGTTAGAGCTATAGTCTCTTTGAAAGTTTGAGGGGAGTGGGAGATCGAACTCTCCCCCATCCACCGGACCTCACAACATGACCAAGGTCCATCATATCTCAGAGAGCTCATAGTTCCTTACTGTCCTAGTAGGCCACGCCGCTCTCTAGATGGATGTTTACCTGTGGTTCCTAGAGTCTCCAAGAGTAAATCAGGAGGCAGATCTTTCAGTTATCAGGCTCCTCTTCTATGGAACCAACTTCCAGCATCGGTCCGGGGGGCGGGCTCATTAGCAATTTTCAAGACCAGGCTTAAAACTTTTCTGTATGGCTGAGCTTATAGTTAAAATGTTAAAGTTCATTTACTCTTTACTGCTGTAGGCCTAGACTGCTGGGGGAAGCACTGAGCATCTCTGCCTCTCTCCCTCTCCCTCTGTCTCTGTCTCCCCCTTGCATGCACCGAAATATCAATAACCATGTTTCTCAGAAGTCCCTGCTTCTCCCAGTTCTAAGCATGTGTAACTATTTAATAACCATATTTTCCCTAAGTCTATGTCTCTCCCAGTTCCTCTCCTCTCTCTCCCTGTCCTCATCCTGGTGGTGAGTCATCGCCATCCCCATGTTCCTGCAATGCCTGCTGCTCCCATATCTTCATGAACTCAATACAGCATCAGTTCTATGAACTTCATGCAGCATCATATTTTCCTGCCTGCACCTGTATTAAACATCCCCTCCTCCTGTTCTCACTCTCTACCTACTCTACCCAACTTTGCCCCCCCGTGTCTCTCTCTCTCTCTCTCTCTGATTTGGCGCTATATAAATAAATCTGATTTGATTTGATTTGATCCGTCTCTTCACACAAGCACCACTTCTGTTACGAATCAAGTTTTTACACCATAACCCAGAGGTCTCCAAATCCGGTCCTGGAGGGCCACTGTCCTGCATGTCTTAGATGTTTTTTGCTCCAACACTCTTGATTCAAATGATCTGCTCATCATCAAGCTCCGCTGAAGTCTGATCAGGAGCCACTCATTTGAATCAGGTCTGTTGGAGCAGGAAACATCTAAAACATGCAGGACAATGGCCCTCCAGGACCGGATTTGGAGACCTCTGTCATAACCTCATAAAGTGGGGAAGATTTGAAACGTTTGGGTTATAAAAAGCTATTTCAAAATGATGACGTAGTAGTGTGGATGTAGCCTAACTTATGCAAGAGTTGGTTTTTATCGCTATTAGGTTAAATGATAATCTCACCGGGGGACTCGATCAGGTAGTTGTAAATATCGATGTCACCTCCGGCCATTCAGTGGGATCATTTCTCCATGAAAATGAAGGCAAACAGAAGGGACAATGAGTGAGACCCACGGATGTGAGTTTTTCATTGTACTGTTTTTTCTCCGATACAGCTAGAGTGTTAAAATAATCATCTGACATGCTGAAATATTTGTTTTAAGCTAAGTACTGGACAGTGTATTTTAAATTGTGCCGCCGATTGTTTCCCCCTCTGGTGGGTGTGGCTTTCGGAGTACAAGACATTGTATTCTTTCTCTATCACAGGACGCCCGTGGGAAGATTTTCATTCAGCCTGAATACGGATATTGACTCGTATTACTTGTATGGTACTCGTACTCGTCAAAACTGCTATATCCGTACCGGATACTCGTTTCAGCCGAGTATCCAGCTCAACCCTAGTTGTAACCTGTTGTATTGTAAAAATACATCTACTGTATGACTTAAGTCAGAAATAAACAGGTTTAATTGCTAATGTTACCTATGCCAACAATAGCAAAAGTTGTAAAAAACTCTTATACTGAAGCTGCTATGTGCCATTTTTGGAGTATTTTAATTTGCTATACATCAATACAACCCTTAGATCCCAAATTTTAATAATATGTATGTATGTTCATCCATGAAAAGTCCATTAAATATCAAAAAATGAAACTAATAATAATGTTAATAATAATGCTTCCACACCCCGTAAATATGTGTGTGGTAATGTGTATGGCGTATTTGATGAGTGTGTGGTGAGTGTCTGGAGTGTGTGGGCTGTGTGTGTCTAACTGTTTTTGTGAGAACGCAAGAGATTGGATGAGAGCGAGAGAGTGACTGCAGGCTAAGTGTTTATCACGGAAAAACAACAACTCCCAGGAGAATGACGTCACTTCCTGTCGTAACACAGGTCGTGTGGCGAGAAGTGACACATGGGAAAATCATGTGATAGTTCATGTTTACCATTAGATGGCGAATATTCCATCGTCGGAAGTGTTGTAAACAGCTGCAGAATATATTACAATATTTTTGTTGTTTGCGCTTTTTACCGGATTTTTGAAAACCCATTAGCGCAAGGAAACCGCACTCCGGGACACATTGAATGCCTGGTATTAAAATGCCACAGATTGCTCTATCTTATTTGGTTGCAATTCTACCGGCATTTAAAAATAGATATGCAAATGGAAGTGCCGGATTTAAAGGGTTAACCCTCACTTTATTATTATTTTATCTTATTATGTGTGTGTATGGGGATGTGCATATATATATTTATATGTATGTGTGTCTTTCATTCCTCGACTGCCTTTATTGGTAAATTGATTTGTTGATTGAGAATACGGATTATAGTTCAAATAACCTTCTTATTGTTGGGACGATGGTTGAGATTAAGAGTGATTTTGAGAAAGGCTAATAAACCTAAGGAAAGACCGCGAGATGCTGTGAGATCGCACGAGACCGAGTGACATTTGAATCGTTACATGGCGGAATAGCGCTGCTAGATCAGATCAGATAAATGATATCAAATCCCTTATTCGGATTATGTCATCCGATTCCCCGGATTATACGGAAACTAACACTCGGAATTTAAAATTTACTTTAATATTGAAAAACATCGCCAAAGTGGAGGACCTGGAAAGCTTCATCGATAGTTACTACCAGCGGTGCGTCATAGAGCTTCCCGCCGACATCCCGGCAAAGAGAAAGAAGGCCAATTCCTCCACAGACGCACAGAATCTCATTACCACTCTGTGCTCAAATCCATAAATAAAAAACTGGATCTGCTCAGCTTACTACACCAGGAGAAGTAAGCCTTGAGTTGTCACATCAGCAGATCAACGACCTATTGAGAGACAACGCCAAGCTCCGAGCTGGCGTATCCTCCATTACAGCAGAGGTGGACCAGCTCAAAAAGGAAAATAAACAACTTAAAGAGACTGTCCTAGACATACAATCCAGGAGTATGCGGGACAATCTAATATTCTCAGGAATCCCCAAGAGCTCCCGGACAATCCAGAGGCCCTGATTAAAAACTTCATGTTGTCTGCTCTCAAACTTCCGACAGAGACATTAAACAACATCACGTTCCACCGCGTCCACTGACTCAGAGCCCAAGGAGGAAACCACCGCCGTCCCATCATCGCCAAGTTTGAGTATTACCAACAAAAGGTGCTCGTTAAGAGCAAAGGACGTGAACTTAAACGCACTTCTTTCGGGATGAATGACCAATTCCCGAGAGAGATCAACAAGAGGTGGAAAGTGCTGTACCTGATCCTCAAGGAACACCGGCAGAAAGGAAAGAGGACTGCACTAACTGTAGATAAATTTTACATTGATGGTCGGCTGTTCCAGGACGCCAACATCACCCTGTGGCTCTTCTGAAGGGATAAGTATCATGAATACATGAACCTAAAATAAGTTGTGTGTGTGTGTGTGTATGTATATATATATATATATACACACTGCTCAAAAAAATAAAGGGAACACTAAAATAACACATCCTAGATCTGAATGAATGAAATATTCTTATTAAATACTTTGTTCTTTACATAGTTGAATGTGCTGACAACAAAATCACACAAAAATTATCAATGGAAATCAAATTTTTTAACCCATGGAGGTCTGGATTTGGAGTCACACTCAAAATTAAAGTGGAAAAACACACTACAGGCTGATCCAACTTTGATGTAATGTCCTTAAAACAAGTCAAAATGAGGCTCACTTGTGTGTGTGGCCTCCACATGCCCGTATGACCTCCCTACAATGCCTGGGCATGCTCCTGATGAAGTGGCGGATGGTCTCCTGAGGGATCTCCTCACAGACCTGGACTAAAGCATCCGCCAACTCCTGGACAGTCTGTGGTGCAACGTGGGGTTGGTGGATGGAGCAAGACATGATGTCCCAGATGTGCTCAATTGGATTCAGGTCTGGGGAACAGGCGGGCCAGTCCATAGCATCAATGCCTTTGTCTTGCGGGAACTGCTGACACACTCCAGCCACATGAGGTCTAGCATTGTCTTGCATTAGGAGGAACCCAGGGCCAACCGCACCAGCATATGGTCTCACAATGGGTCTGAGGATCTCATCTCAGTACCTAATGGCAGTCAGGCTACCTCTGGCAAGCACATGGAGGGCTGTGCGGCCCCCCAAAGAAATGCCACCCCACACCATTACTGACCCACTGCCAAACCAGTCATGCTGGAGGATGTTGCAGGCAGCAGAATGTTCTCCATGGCATCTTCAGACTCTGTCACGTCTGTCACATGTGCTCAGTGTGAACCTGCTTTCATCTGCGAAGAGCACAGGGCGCCAGTGGTGAATTTGGCAATCTTGGTGTTCTCTGGCAAATGCCAAACGTCCTGCACGGTGTTGGCTTGTAAGCACAACCCCCACCTGTGGACGTTGGGCCCTCATACCACCCTCATGGAGTCTGTTTCTGCTGGAGGTCATTTTGCAGGGCTCTGGCAGTGCTCCTCCTGTTCCTCCTTGCACAAAGGCGGAGGTAGCGGTCCTGCTGCTGGGTTGTTGCCCTCCTCCACGTCTCCTGATGTACTGGCCTGTCTCCTGGTAGCGTCTCCATGCTCTGGACACTACACTGACAGACACAGCAAACCTTCTTGCCACAGCTCGCATTGATGTGCCATCCTGGATGAGCTTCACTACCTGAGCCACTTGTGTGGGTTGTAGACTCTGTCTCATGCTACCACTAGAGTGAAAGCACCGCCAGCATTCAAAAGTGACCAAAACATCAGCCAGAAAGCATAGGAACTGAGAAGTGGTCTGTGGTCACCACCTGCAGAACCACTCCTTTATTGGGGGTGTCTTGCTAATTGCCTATAATTTCCACCTGTTTTCTATTCCATTTGCACAACAGCATGTGAAATTGATTGTCAATCAGTGTTGCTTCCTAAGTGGACAGTTTGATTTCACAGAAGTGTGACTGACTTGGAGTTACATTGTGTTGTTTAAGTGTTCCCTTTATTTTTTTGAGCAGTGTATATATATATATATATATGTATACATACAAAACAAACCATTATAAAAACATTATATAACAATTAGTGATAGACCGATATGTTTTTTTTCAGGACCGATACCCGATATTTGGAGCCGATATTTATTTGCAGTAAAAGGGAAAATATTGGCGTAAAAATTTTGAATAATATAAACTCCAACACTTAACTTCATTTAAATGCCTTTAAGCATATATTTATTAAACAGCGTATCAGATTTGCAACATGTTATAGTTTTTTTTTTTTTTTTTAATCTTAGACAATAGACATATTTGTCAAAATTCTAAAAAAAAGTGCAGGGAGCTCCCAGGCTCAGCAACATGTCTTATAAAGTTAATTGAAAACTTAAACAAATAAATAGCTCCCTAAAATTTTCTACAGTAAATAAAGTTTTCCAAAATTTCAATATAACTGAAATGTTAATGTTTCACTTATCTTTGTTTTAAGTTCAAACAAAAACAAAAAGTGTTCCCAGGGTCAACAGTATCTCTTATAAAGTTAACTGAAAATTTAAATAATTTTCCGCCATGACACCCGGAAAACGAACTTTTTTGGCATCATGCACCACTGAGCAACATCCGTAGGAATGAACAGGCCCCGCCTCTGACGCTGTATCCAGTTCTCTTTATACATCCATGAATCCATCCAAACATATATCTGCTCTCCGGACCTTCTCCATACGGCAAAACTCTTTCTCCTCTCCGCCATGTATGTGAGCACTGTGCATGCACAGCTCACTGCTGATTGGCTGTTAGCCGTGCCGTGGCTCTGCGTGTAACCAATCAGATGGTGCTGTGGGTGGGACAATGCTGGAGACAGAGAAGTGACAGCAGACAGAGAGGCGCGGCTGCATCAGAGCCAAAATAACCCAGTTCTAAATTGATCTCTTATCGGCCGTCGCATTAAAAAAAAGGCCAATGCCGATAAGCGTCAAAATGCCGAATATCTGCGCCGATAATCGGTCGATCCCTAATAACAATACAAAAAAACAAAAAACAAAACAAAACAAAAAACAAAAAAACAAAAACAAATACAAAAAAAGAAAAATCTCACTAAAATGTCAATATGTCACCTCTCCTGTCACTTACATTTTAAGTCTCCCCCTGCTTCTCTTTCCTCTTTCTCCCTATATCTGTGTCTCTCTTTCCTCCACATATCCCCAATGCAATAACTTTTTTCATTGTGGTGCCCATGTAAATAACTTTGCTGTTTCCTTTCCAGGTCTTGATGTTCAGTTTTTATGACATTGCCTGTGACTCCACTGTACACATATTTATACATTTATATTTATAATCCAACAGTCCAACATTCACTTCATGAGTCCACTCAAATCACTGATTGTCACCCCCTACTTACTGATAGCAGTAGAAGGTTTCTTAGACACATGCAGACCATTCTCAAAATGCATACAGAGAATGATTGAATGCTCTCTCTCCATGTCTCATCTAACTATAGTATCCTGTAATGTGCATGGCATTCACTCGCAGGCAAAAAAAATAAAAATTACGGACTATATCTCCAAGTTAAGAGCAGATATCATCCTCATTCAGGAAACCCACCTAAAAATTTCGCAAGAAAAATCTCTTATAGACCCAAATTTTAACCAAAGCTTTTCATCCTGTTACAATAGTAGATAAAGAGGAGTCTCCATTTTGGTCCCTAAGAGACTACTATTTACTTTAAACAGTATGGTAACTGACCCAGAAGGCCGATACATCATTATTCAGGCATCAATCTTAAATAAATTATACACAATTGTGAATATCTATGCTCCTAATAACGATGATCCGGCCTTCTTCCACAAAGTTTTTTCACTATTATCTGACATATCAGTCACCCCAACTACGATCATAGGAGGGGACTTTAACACAGTCCTGAATCCTTCTATAGGTCGTTCTCATAACTCAGCACACACAAAAAAAAAATCACAATCAGCCACAGTCCTTAAGAGATATATGGATGACTTTGGACTTGGTGATGGCTGGAGACTCAAAAATCCTACAAAGAGAGAATACACCTTCTTCTCCCCAGTGCACCACTCTTTTTCAATAATTTACTTTTTCCTCTCAAACAACTCTATTGCACAAAAAAATCAATAGCAGTATACACCCCATTATAATCAGTGATCATGCACCGGTGTCCCTCCACCTGCAAATAGAACCCACCTTGAAATCGTCACCCACTTGGCGCTTTAACACCTCATTACTAAGGGATCCAGAATTTTACTTTTTAATAAGGAAGGAATGGGAAAACTTTTTGGAAATAAATGAC
This sequence comes from Remorina albescens, assembly GCA_034769265.1. Lineage (NCBI taxonomy): Eukaryota > Metazoa > Chordata > Actinopteri > Carangiformes > Echeneidae > Remorina > Remorina albescens. Next base: position 1,529,901 of record CM068479.1, read on the forward strand.
TCTCCAAATTTATCTCCATCCCTGATCTGGGAAGCTGGGAAGGCCGTAATCAGAGGCAAAATTATGGCAGAGGCAAAAAAATATGCTACGAAACCAAATGAACAATTATGGACCCAGCAACAAAACACGAAATCACAATTAGAAAATATCCTTTCAAAAAAAAAAAAAAATCAAACAAACAAACAAAAAAAAACTAAAACAGAATTCATACTTCAACAACTCAGATATCAAAATTTTGAACATAACAACAAATCAGGCAAATTTCTTGCAAATCAACTCCAACGCAACAGAGAAAAATCTCTCATAAGTGCAACTCAAGACTCAAACGGCAAATATACTCAATCATCCCAAGAAATCAACCACATTTTTTTACTGCTTTTATCAAAATCTATATTCAGCAAACAAACAACCCAAACCTAGAAGACATTCAGGCCTTCCTCAAAAATCTAAATCTGCCTCATATGACAGTAGAACAAAGAAACTTCTTGGATGCGCCACTGACCATTGATGAACTATTAACTGCGCTAAGAAATATGCCTGCAGGCAAGGCTCCTGGACCGGATGGCTTCCCTGCTGAATTTAGGAAGCATTTCTTGTCAATGCTGATACCTTTATTCCTCAGGACAGTGACAGAGATCAAAAACACAGGTTGCACAAGAGCCCAAATGAATACAGCTGCAATTAAATTACTTTTAAAACCGGATAAAGATCCAACACTCCCATCCATCTATCGCCCTCTGTCATTGATCAATACCAACATCAAAATTATTTCTAAAGCACTACCGTCTAGATTGGAGATAATAATCTCATTGATAATTCTCAATGACCAGACAGCTTTTATTAAAGGCCGACGCTCTACAAATAACGTTAAAAGTCTCCTTAATTTGAACAGCATGTCGCAGTGCAGCAACACAAAAGCTAATGTTGTAATCAATCGATGCTGTAAAAGCCTTTGGCAAAGTTAACTGGTCCTTCCTCTTTGCTACCCTGCAACAATTTGGCTTTGGAGAGTCATTTATCCACTGGGTATCCGCACTGTATAACTCATCTAAGGCTACAGTCACCACAAACGGGATCACATCACAAAGCTTCACTCTGCAGAAGGGAACCAGACAAGGATGCCCCCTCTCTCCCTTACTGTTTGCTATATTCATTGACCCACTGGCATCAGCAAATCGTCAGAACACCAATATCAAAGGTATCCCCCGACTATTTCCGAACACAAAATCAATTTATATCAAATCAAATCAAATCAAATCAGATTTATTTGTATAGTGCCAAATCATAACAAAGTTACATCAAGGCACTTTACATATAGAGCAGGTGTAGACCAAACTCTTTATAAAATTATTTAAACAGACCCAACAGATCCCCGATGAGCAAGCACTTGGCGACAGTGGCAAGGAAAAACTTCCTTTAAGAGGCAGAAACCTCGGGCAGAACCAGGCTCGGGGGGGCGGCCATCTGCCTCGACCAGTTGGATTGAGAGAGGGTGAGAGAGAGAGGCAAGGGGGCAGGGGGGGGGGGGTAGGGAGAGAAAGACACCTACTCTATATGCTGATGATGTATTACTCTACTTGCAGCAACCTCAAAGATCATTACAGGAAGCCTATAACTGTATCTCAAATTTCTCAGCCCTCTCTGACTACTCGATTAACTGGTCCAAATCAACAATATTACCAATAACGGAGAATGCATGGGATCCTGCAGACCAAAATCTCCAACTTTCCTTCTCCACAGGCAATGTTAAATACTTGGGTATAAATATCTCACCTAAACTATCACAGCTAGTCCACTTGAACTTTGATCCACTCATGGAGAAAATCTGTGATGAACAATCTTCCTATCTCTCTTATGGGGCGTATAGCTACGGTTAAAATGAAAATTTTACCACAAATACACTATTTATTCTCCACTATCCCATTCAAACCCACAACAAAGTGGTTCCAGAAGTTAGGTTCCGCTATTATAAAATTCTACTCAAAGAACAAAAAGACAAGAATTAGCCTAGCTACCCTTCAAAAAAATAAGATGGAAGGAGGATTGGATGCACTGAATTTCATGAATTACTACTTGGCAAATCAGCTGCAATATATCACTACATGGATAAATCCAAAAGCAGATGAAAACTCCTGGCTTGAACTTAAACAGCTAGACTGTAACAACATCAGTATCTCTGACCTCCCCTTCATTACCATAACCCTTAAGCGTCATAACTGCTTCAAAAACCCAATGACTGCCTCCACTCTCTCTGCTTGGTGGAAAGCTTTAGAGACCACAGGTTCCCAACTGAAACCTTGTATGTTCTCCCCGATCTGGCACAACCCAGATTTTGTAACTAACAAAGTCCCTCTCCATCTTGGCACTTGGGAGCAGAAAGGATTCACGCAACTCCACCACCTCTTCCAAGAAAACCTACTTCTGAAACACACAGATTTATTTGAGACTTTTGGTATCGGAAATGGAAACTTTTTCCAATACCTTCAGGTGATCAAGACAATCAAGAAGAAAATTCCAACACTCCAGAATACTGTACAGCCCCCAGAATTTGTCATTAACATCACAAAACTTTATCCGAAAAAGAAGAAAAACCTCTCTAAAATATATAAGTTACTCACAGGCACCAATTCTATGCATCTACCAATATCAAAATGGGAAACAGTTCTGTCCCTGTCCACTGACTTCGACTTCTGGACTCAGATCTGCCAAAACACATTAAAAATGACAAGAAACTCGAATTCACATCTTATCCAGTTCAAGGTGCTTCACAGATCACACACAACTCAATAAGATGCATAGAATGGGTTTCTATTGCTCCGATATATGCACGCAATGCACCCAGAACACACCAAACTCCTATCTCCACACTCTCTGGCTCTGTTCTCCTGTGCAGCACTTCTGGTTAACTGTAACACAGAAACTCTCCTCCATTTTGGACTGCAGAATCCCATTAATCCCTAACTTTTGCCTAATTGGTGACCTAACATCAACCAGTTTACCTAACCAGCTATCCCAATTTGTTCTTGTAGCTCTAGCCATTGCCAAGAAAACAATCCTAGTTAACTGGAAAAATAAACACTCTCTTAACATCTCCCAATGGACGAACCTTCTTGCTGAATATATATCATTGGAAAAAATATCTGCTACCAGAAAAAACCAACTGACTCTTCTGCATTCTGCAACACTCTGAACCTTAATTTGGATCTCGACCTTGCCTGCAAGCATATGCCATTGCTGCTCATACATTTACCTTCCCTGCACGACAATATTGCTCTCTGCTAAGGTGATAATTTCTGTTTATTGCAATATTTTTATTATCCTCCACATCCAGGATCACAATGTTGGATACCCGGACCACAACACGCTCTCACTATGTACCTTATCTTTGATTCGGCTCCTCTTTTGGGACACCATCATCTACCTGAACTCCCATCTCTCCACATAAACCATCTGGGAAGGACTGAGCATCTCTCTCTCTCTCTCTCTCTCTCTCTCTCTCTCTCTCTCTCTCTCTCTCTCTCCCTCTCTCCCTCTCTCCCTCTCTCCCTCTCTCCCTCTCCCCCTCCCCCCCTTCATTTCTATGAACTTCATGCAGCATCATATGTTCCTGCTTGCACCTGTATTGAATCCCCTCCTCCTGCTCTCATTCTCTCCCTACTCTACCCAACTTTGCTTCCCCCTCCCGTCTCTCTCTCTCTCTCACCTCAACCGGTTGAGGCAGATGCCCCCCCCCCCGAGCCTGGTTCTTCCTCTTGAACAAAGTTTTTCCTTGCCACTGTCGCCAAGTGCTTGCTCATGGGGGGATCTGTTGGGTCTCTTTAAATAATTTTATAAAGAGTTTGGTCTAGACCTGCTCTATATGTAAAGTGCCTTGATGTAACTTTGTTATGATTTGGTGCTGTACAAATAAATCTGATTTGATCTGACTTGATTTGGACTCTCTTAATCCTGTGTGAGGTAACAGGAAAAGCACAGCATCCCTCACTCCACTAGTCCCTACCAGAACCACCTGCTTCCCTTCCCCTGTCCATCCACCCACATCTTTTCTGTCATTTATTCCCCCCTGTATTCTGTGAGGTGTAACACTGCCCTACCTGCCACACAAAGGTCATTTCACTCAATAAAGATCACAAACTAGCTTCCAGGGAGGACTAGTGATGGTCACATACACGCACATAAATGATCAAATATTTAGCTGCAAGACTATAACTGCATCAATCTCATACAATGTTGACACCCTGTGGTGCTTAGTTATGACAATGCAGGCAAAAAAAAGAGAAAGGTTAATAAGCTTTGGGAATCTTGTAGTAGTAGTAGTCTTGTAGAAATACGTAGTTGTCATGTTAATTTTATCAGCTGGAATGTTAGAGGACTAATCCACCCAATGGAGCAAAGCAAAATATTCTCTCATCTTTTACACCTCAAAGTAAATATTGCATTTCTCCAAGAAACACATTTTAAAAATATGGACCATACTAAACTTAGGAAAAATTGGGTCAGACAAGTTTCCCACTCTAAATTCAGTTGTAAAGCTAGGGGCACTGAAATCCTCATTCACAAAACCACTCCATTTATTATTTCTGATGTATCCGCTAACCCAAATGATCGCGATGTAGTGGTGATTGGCTCATTATTTAATACTCCTCTTATCTTGGCAAATGTGTACGCCCCCAATTGGGATGACAGAAATTTTTTCAGGGACCTGCTTCATTCCTTACCTTGTATTGACACTCACCAATTGATACTTGGGGGAGACATAAATACTACTATGGATCCAGTACTAGACCACTCCTCGACAAAACTCTCACCGCTCTCAGTCACCTTTGGTTTTACAGTCTTATCTGGAAACATGTGGGGCAGTTGACGCTTGATTGATATCTTTCTCAAAACAAATATAACTGCTGATGTAACATATAGTACAGTATGGGAAAGTATAATTCATATATTTATGAATATATAATTCATATAATTCCTGAAATTGAGACCCAAAGTGGGCATGTTACCACAGATCCCAAAAAGATAAACGAGAGTTTTCAATATTTTTTATTCTAATCTTTACGAATCTGAATCTTTAAATAAACCTGATCTATTCGACAATTTTTTTTATCACTTGCATATTCCGACTTTAGACCCACATTATAAAAATCAACTATAAGAGAAAATCACAGCAGAAGAAATTAAATTGACTATCAGATCAATGCAGAGTGGAAAATCTCTGGGCCCAGATGGATTTCCGATTGAAATTTTTAAAGTCTTCAGTAAAATTTTATCTCCACTTCTACAAAAAATTTATATTGAGTCCTTTGAGTCAAACTGTCCCCCTTTTACACTTGAACAAGCAACAATCTCACTTCTTTTAAAACCCAACAAAGATCCACTTGAGTGCTCCTCATACCGGCCAATATCCCTTTTAAACGTAGATTTCAAAATATTTTTTAAAACCCTTGCTCTTAGATTGGAACAGTGCTTGGCCTCCATGATCTCCCCAGATCAGACAGGATTTGTGAAGGGAAGACATGGTTTCTTCAATCTACGTAGACTCTTTAATATACTATATACACTCCATCATCTCAAGTACCAGAGATCGCTTTATCTCTTGATGCAGAAAAAAGGCCTTTGACCAGGTGGAGTGGGACTACCTATTTTATACCCTCAATAAGTTTGGTCTTGGCCCAAAATTTATTTCATGGATAAAACTCCTTTATAACTCACCTGTGGCTCGTGTTAGAACAAATACATTACACTGTCCCTATTTCCTACTCCACCGCGGAATGAGACAGGGATGCCCCCTTTCCCCACTCCTGTTTGCATTATCTATAGAACCATTAGTGATTTATCGGCGAACAGATGACAAGGCCCAGGGAATCCAAAGGGCAAGCCAAGAACATAAAGTGTAATTATATGCTTATGATCTTTTACTTTATATTTCTGACCCTATAAACTCCATTCCCCATGCGCTTACTATTTTTTAAGACTTTGGCAATGTTTCAGGTTATAAATTGAGTATGCACAAGAGTGAACTGCTCACTGTTAACTCTAAGGCCAGGGAGATCTCATTTGGAGCTTTTCAGTTCAAGGTAAAATTAGGTCACGACTTACTTGGGGGTCAAGGTTACATATTTACATGAAAAATTATTTGAGGAAAACTTTATCCGCCTCCTTTAGCGCACTAAGACAGACTTTCAGAGATGGGATAATCTCTCATTATCATTAATTGGACGCACCAACATGGTTAAAATTAATACTTTACATAGATTCCTATATCTATTTCAATGTATTCCAATCTGCATACCAAAAAAATATTTCAATACTTTGGACAAATATATCTCTGCATTTATTTGGAATAGTAAACCCCCTAGGATTCGTAAGGACTTCGTGCAAAGACCCAAAAAATCAGGCGGTTTGGCCCTACCAAATTCTGAATTATATTATTGGGCGACAAACATACGGAATATGGTTTATTGGCTCAGTGTTTCATTTATGGAGGCACTGGCATGGCTTCAGATTGAATCATCATTCTAGGGCTGAAACGATTCCTCGAATAATTGAAGTACCTCGATTACAAAAAATGATCAAGGAATTTTCTCTGCCTCGAGGAATCGTTTAACTTTTACAGAGCATGGTATTTTGCCCGGACTACAGGTGTCTCTTGTCACTCTCCGTGCGCCAGCAAACACAAACAAAAGCCCAAAAGCTACTGTGTGGTAGGGTGCAGTACTAACAGGGTACAGAACCCCGATCTAAGTTTTTAGAAGCTGCCGAACAGAAAAAATGAGCCTTTAAGACAACAGCAACAGCCCTACATTCTGTGGTAAAACGTCATAACCAGCCCTGCTTACCTCAGCTCTCCCATTAGAATTGCACGCTTACAAATGTAACCCTTTGGTATATCATTCTCTCAGAATCTGGTTACAGAATAGGAAAAGGTTTGGATTACACTTAATGTCAACTCAGGCAACAATCCACTCAAACCATACGTTTCCACCCTCTATGGTCTGCTTTCATGATCTGGAAGAATAATGGTATATATAGTTTTAAGGACCTGTATATACATGAGGTATTCGCCTCATTCACTCAGCTAACAAAAAAATTCAATATCCCACAGACCCATTTCTTCCACTATCTACAAATACGACATTTTATGTATAACAGATACCCCCACTTCCCAAACTTGCCAGACGAAACAACCTTAGACAGCATTCTTGCCATATATGTGCACAATAGAGGAGCAATCAAAGTGATATATAATCTGCTATCAACTTTACGTTCTCCTTCTCTTTCCATCATTAAGTCCCAGTGGGAAGATGATTTGGCATTTGAGATAACAGATTGTTATTGGCAATCCATCCTTCAAAGAGTACATTCTTCCTCAATTTGTGCTGGACACGGGCTCTTGCAGTTCAAGGTCTTGCACCGCCTGCATCTATCCAAGGAAAAGCTAGCTAAGATCTGTCCAGGAGCAGATTCCCTATGCAATAGATATAAATCAGCAACAGGCTCCCTCATTCATACTTTTTGGACATGTCCAAACCTTCATGACTACTGGACGTCTGTATTTAATACACTCTCTGAGGTCTTTGGAGGTAAATTTGCACCATCTCCTTTGATTGCTATTTTTGGAGTAGTACCAGGGGATCTGCTCCTCCCCAAACATCACTCAAATGCAGTTGCTTTCGCATGCTTGATTGCAAGACACCTCATACTTATTAAATGGAAACAGGAGACCCCTCCCACACATGTTCAATGGATTGGTGAACTCATGAGGGTCATACACCTAGAGAAAATGGGATGTACGTTGGCTCCATAGATAAATTCTGTGAGGCATGGCAGCCATTTACTACTAACATGGAAACACTAAGACTGGGTTGATCTCCCATAAGTGACCTTAAATCATAATATAGAGGGCTGTGGACAACAATGATTAATGTAGAAATTTTCAAATAGTTAAAAGGATAAGCCTGGTGTTATTCTAGAGTTGTCTTACTCTCCAAATACACACACACGAAAAAAATAAAATAAAAAAAATTCACCAAACCAACACTGTACTCCTCCATTTCTCAATCCCACATCTGTACTTCTCAGCTGCAAGACCATGGCCTTCATTCTGATGAGGCACAAAGTAAATAGATTTAGAGATCCCTGACTCCAGAATAATATCAACAATTCTGTGTCTGATAATTTTGATTTAGTGTTACTTTAATGTCACTGCTGGCTGCCCAACAACAGGCTCAAAGTTTGTGTGGCTGTTCCCTCTGGAATTCCACTTGTCCTGCTCTCTGTCATTCGAATATTTGGGAGAAACAAAAACTTTAAAATGTAATGTGTGCATTTTAATAGTAAATGACTAAAAATAAATCATTTGGCATTCCCCACACACTGACTTTGTATTTTTGACCAAAGAGAGGAGGGGCAAAAAGAGAAAGAGGATGGGGATGTCAAGAGGGGCTGAGTGAACCAGCTCTATGATTAAATAAGTAGCTATTTGAAAATAAATCAAAATACAGCATGTGTCTGTCAGTTTGTATGGGCTGCTAATTTAAGCACTGGTGACACTTACCCTCTGAGGACCACTGCTCCTTGCTCCAGAATGGGATCATCCATGACATCTGGAACAATCACAAAACCAATTAACCAAAGCAGGAGAATCAAAATTATTAAACATGATTACGTCAATCTAGGACACTATACTGTATGTGTCAACTAGTCCCAGGTCAGTGTCAGCAGGTTGCAGATTTCTGTCCCCTCTTCTTGCTCTCATTCTGTCCCTACCCCCCCTTCCTTGCCACTGTCGCCAAGTGCTTGCACATGGGGGGATCTGTTGGGTCTCTTTAAATAATTTTATAAAGAGTTTGGTCTAGACCTGCTCTATATGTAAAGTGCCTTGATGTAACTTTTTTATGATTTGGTGCTATATAAATAAATCTGATTTGATTCTTCTCTTGTGCTACTAAGGTTGAAACTCCAAAACTTGGTGGGATGTCACCCACGTTTGTATTGGTCCTGCTGATGGAACACATCCACAAACTGACTTTTTTAGTAAGAAAAAACTAAATCAAACTTAATGTTCACATCAAGGAAAATTGTCTGTGTAGCCTTTTTAGTGAAAAGAGGGTTCTCTGTCTCAGCGCATTCTGAGCATATTCTCAAATTTGTGGCTGACCCTGATGTGCTTTCTACTCAACCTAGACCAAGCTGATAGTGGGCAGGGCAACAGGTCTGACTAAGCTTTCCCAATGAAGAAGCTGGAGCTGATGTGCTGCCATCCAGTTTGAGTGTGTGAAAACCAAATATTAATTAACATATTAGGAATCAATGCAGAGGATTTGAAGTGTGTATCACATCACATCCTAACATACAAAACTCTTAATAACCAAGCGCCATCATATCTCACAGAGGTCATAGTTCCTTATTTTACCAGTAGGCCATTTCGCTCTCTAGACAGAGGTTTACTTGTGGTTCCTAGAGTCTATCGATCTTTCAGCCAACAATCAGGCTCCTCTTCTGTGGAACCAAGTCCCAGAACAGTCCGGGGTGCAGACTATGAAAGCCTATATTTAAAATTTAAATACTCTTTAGTCAACTGCTATAGGTTTATAGACTGCTGGTGGATGCACTGAGCAACTTTCTCTCTCACTCACTACGTTTACATGACACCTAAAAAAAAAACGAATTATTGCGTTAGTCCGACCAAAACTGGACTTTTAAAGTACGTGTAAACATGTTAGCGCGACTGACGTCAAATTTATAATTGTCGGACTAACACACCCAGATAATGCGATTGAAAGTCGATCTACTGCTGCATGTATACGGACAGTCGGACTGGAGCTGGAGGAGGTAATCTGCAAATGTGCTTAAGTTTCGCGCCGAGATATGACCCGGAAGTCAAACAGCATTCAAAACGTAAACATAAACGTAGGAGGTCAGACAAAAGAAGCCGGCTAACTGCTAGGCATCGAATATGGCAAAGTCTGCAGCAAAAGCTCATTTTTGGACGGATATAGAGGCTAACTTGCTAGCTCACCGGTCTTTTTTTCTTTCCACCTCTGTTGTGGTCAGTGACGTCATAGGTCAATCAGTAGTGGCCCATTACCCACGAGCTGAAAGAGTACATATCGCCACCTATCGCAGCGAAGGCGACGTGATTTCAACAAATAAACTGATTTCACTCCAGTGCATGTATGCTGGGACAAGGACAGAAGTCTGACTAGATGGCTTTATTGCGCTATGACCATAGCACGACTTAACTGTGCATGTAAACGTGTTGACTCTCAACCCAATTGTCAAGGCAGATGGCTCCGCCCAACCTGAGCCTGGTTCTGCCCGAAGTTTCTGCCTCTTAAAGGAAGTTTTTCCCTTCACTGTCACCAAGTGCTTGCTTATGGAGAGATTTGTTGTGTTGATTTAAATAAATCTAAAAAGAGCTTGGTCTAGACCTGTTCTGTATGTAAAGAGGCTTGATTATGATTCTGTTATGATATGGCACTATATGAACAAATTAGATTTGAATTTGATATATATACACACATATATATTTAATTTGCCAAGGCAAATAAATTTCTGCATTCACAGTTTATTGAGGAAATGTTTTGCTGCTCTGTGCACAAGTTTAGGTTCCCATTAGAAATTGAGAGGTTCTTTTATCAACGCTGGTATTAATATGGTGTAAATTAAATTTGCTACTTTATTCACTGTCTGCATCTTTTCAATGTACTCATTAATCTATCAGTAATAACTCTTAAGTAAACAGCTTAATTACCCATCATATCTTTCGTTTTCAATGTGTGACACAATTTTCTTTGGATAGCCCATCTTTACTTCCGCCCTTCAAACCCTGAATAAAGTTAACAGCTCACCGTAGGTCCTCATAGTGACGTCTTTTCACTGTGTTGGTATGTAAAAAGTGAATAATCAATGTGAGTGTGAAAGCTCGGCCAAGCTGTAGAGCCCTGACAAACCACTGTCTTCTGTGACTAAGACTGCCCACACTCACACGACTAAAATCTGCCTTCCTTGTGTTTTCTGTGGAGTCAGAACAGTCTCATAATGAATGAACTCTCGCGGGGCTTTTCACGAATGCACATGCTTTATTTCGTAGTCGTATTTCGGACTCACGAATGCACATGCTTTATTTCGTAGTCATATTTCAGACTCAATCATATGGCCCCCTACATTTCTCCACACTTAAACTGTTGGCGACCGTCGTCGTTATGGCAACAATAAACAACACGTTTCGCAAAGGTGACATGTAACATACGGTCACACAGTTTATGTTCATTCTAACATTTAAATTTGCTAAGCCGGACGCTTCAACTAATTCAGTGATATTGCATGATTTACAACAAGGGGTCAGTCATAAATGTTACTGACAGGTTGAGGTTGATTAAGTCTGTCCATGCGATTGGCTGAAAGCAAACAAACCTGATTGGCCAATGAATCGGTCAATCAGAAACATACATTTGATTGACAGCTTTATCAGCCAATGGTGACGTTGGTTGACCTGCGATGTCAGGTCAGTCTCAAAATTCAACGTACAGATTTCGTAAATGCATATTCAGTAATTCGTATGCTCCGTGAATTTATATTACAAATGTGCCTCAAAATTACATCTGTGAAGATGTAACTTCCTGGTTACGTGCGGTAAGCGTGTTACGTCATTTCCGGTCACTGGTGGTTGTGCTCTGTGTTACCTCGTGTGCTGTCTTTGCTATTTCTTTGCTATTCACCTGACTAATCGACAGCAAACTGCTATTAAACTATACTAGCATAGAACTCAATCTCCTTCCCCTTTCCTAAGCCTATAAACGATACTGTAGCTCTGCTAATTGAACTGAACGATTAGCAATGGCCTCCAGCTCTCTCTCTCCACTCTCTCTTCCTCCTTCTCCCTCTCCTCTTCTCTCCTGTCCTGTCTGCTACATGTCCAGTTACTCCTCTGCCTCCTTTTATGATAGTACTTGTTGTCATAGATGCAGGATGATAGTAGAAATGGAGGCGAGAATTAGTGAGTTAGAGTTGCGGCTCCGTACCTTAGCTAGCCCAACTTATGCTAGTGTAGCTAGCCGCCCCCCTGTAGCCAGTGCGGGCCGACCTTCACCAGCTCCTACGGCAGCCGAGAGAGTTTCCTCCCCCCCAGCGGCTCCCGAGCAGCCAGGATCTAGTCAGGGCGGCTGGGTGACTGTCCGAGACAAGAGGCATAGTCGTAGGCAGCAGCCCCCGGTTCACCACCAACAGGTTCACGTTTCCAACAGGTTCTCCCCACTCAGCGACACACCCACTTAAAAGCCGACTCTAGTGATTGATGACTTTATTCTGAGGAACGTGAAGTTAGCGACACCGGCGGCTAGAGTTAAGTGTATCCCGGGGGCCAGAGCAGGCGACATCCAATATTACCTGAAACTGCTGGCTAAGGATAAGCGTAAATATGGTAAAATTGTTATTCACGTCGGCAGTAACGACACCCGACTTCGCCAGTCGGAGGTCACAAAGATTAATGTGGAATTGGTGTGTACCTTTGCTAAAACAATGTCGGACACTGTAGTTTTCTCTGGCCCCCTCCCCAATCGGACCAGTGATGACATGTATAGCCGCATGTCTTCATTCAACCGCTGGCTGTCGAGGTGGTGTCCCGAAAACAATGTGGGCTACATAGATAACTGGAACACTTTCTGGGGGAGACCTGGTCTGATTAGGAGAGATGGTGTCCATCCCACCGTGGGTGGTGCTGCTCTTATATCTAGGAATATGGCCGAGTTTATTAGAAAGTTAAAACCCTGACAACCCCGAGTCGAGACCAGGAGGCAGAGCTGCAGTTTAACACGCTCCTCTTCACCTCAGTCAGAGCGGTTCCCTGCCGAGAATAGAATAGAGTCTCTGTCTATGTCTAGGTCTATAAAAACTGTGTCTGTCCCCCGACCACCTAAATTTAGAAAAGTTACTAAACCTAGATTAAACAGAAGAGGAGCTAAAAAAAAAAAACAAAACTTAATAGAAATCAAAACAACCACAAATTCGGTCTCAAATAATACTGCAGTTAAATGTGGACTGTTGAATATTCGATCACTATCATCAAAATCTCTATTAGTCAGTGATCTCATAACTGATCATCGTATTGATTTATTTTGTATAACTGAAACCTGGCTGCAGCAGGATGAGTATGTTAGTATTAATGAAGCTACACCCCCCACTCATGTTAATTTTCATGTCCCTCGTACCATAGATCGAGGAGGGGGAGTGGCTGCGATATTTCAGTCAAGCTTATTAAATCAACCCTAGACCAAAATCTGGCTGTAGGTCTTTTGAAAGCCTCACTCTTAGTCTTTCCCACTCTAACTGGAAAGTTGAAAAACCAGCTCTGCTAGTTACAGTATACCGTCCACCTGGTCCGTACTCAGAATTCCTATCAGAGTTTTCTGAGTTTATATCAGAGTTAGTACTTAGTACAGATAAAATCATTATACTGGGAGATTTCAATATTCATGTAGATGTAGAAAGTGACAGCCTTAGTTCTGGGTTTCTTTCCTTACTAGACTCAACTGGCTTTTCCCAGCATGTGAATGAACCAACTCACTGCTTCAGTCATATCCTTGATCTTGTTCTAACATATGGCATTGAAATTGACAACTTAACAATTTTTCCTCAAAACTGTCTTTTGACCGACCATTACCTCATTACATTTGAGTTTACTTTAACTGACTGCACAGCATCGAGGAATAAATTTGGCTATAGAAGATGTTTATCTGAAGACGCTGTGGCTAAATTTAAAGAGAACATTCAGTCATCATTTGCAGCAATGCCATATCTAAATTCAAATGAGGATTTCTCCCATACACAGGTTGATGACCTTGTGACTAGCACTATGGCCACACTGTGTTCAAATCTGGATGATGCTGCCCCTCTCAAAAAGAAAGTAATAAAACAGAGGAGGCTGGCTCCGTGGTATAGTTCTCAAATTCGTGCCTTAAAGCAGATGACACGGAAATTAGAAAGAAATTGGCATTCCAGCAACTCGGAAGAGTCTCACCGAGCCTGGAAAGAAAGTTTAAAAACGTATAAAAAAGCTCTCCGCAGTGCTAGAAGATCATATTATTCAGCACTAATAGAAAAAAACAAGAACAACCCCAGGTTTCTCTTCAGCACTGTAGCCAGGCTGACAGAGAGTCATAGTTCAATAGAACCAGTGATCCCCTTAGCTCTCAGCAGCAATGATTTTAAGGGTTTTTTTACAAATAAAATCATAACAATCAGAGACAGAATTCAACAGCTCTTACCTACATTAGACAATAATCTACTGAATACAGCAACTCCTGAATCAAGTGCAACGTCTATTTTACATCTGGAATCATTCTCATCTCTGAATCTCTCAGAGCTAGCTTCTATAGTATCATCATCTAGACCATCAACCTGTCTATTAGACCCAGTGCCGACCAGCCTCTTTAAAGACATTCTTTACTTAATTGAGCCCTTCATTCTAGATCTCATTAATTTGACCTTATCTTTGGGTTATGTACCTCAGACTCTTAAGACCGCAGTCATCAAACCCCAGCTTAAAAAGCCAAATCTTGATCCAGATGTTTTGGCCAATTATAGACCCATATCAAACATTCCCTTCATTTCTAAAATCATTGAGAAAGCAGTAGCAAACCAATTACACGACCATCTGCATAGGAACGGTTTGCTTGAAGAGTTTCAGTCAGGATTTAGAGCTCACAACAGCACAGAAACAGCGCTGATTAAAGTCTCCAATGATATTCTAATGGCTTCAGACAATGGATCAGCCTCCATACTTCTCCTCTTAGATCTCAGTGCTGCATTCGACACCATTGATCACAATATTTTATTACAGAGACTGGAACATGAAATTGGCATTAAAGGAACCGCTCTAAGGTGGTTCAAATCCTATTTATCGGATAGATATCAGTTTGTACATGTTAACAATAGCTCCTCCTCACGCACTATAGCCAGTTATGGAGTCCCACAGGGTTCGGTACTTGGACCAATCCTCTTCACTCTTTATCTGCTTCCTTTAGGCAACATTATCAGGAAACACAGCATCAATTTCCACTGTTATGCAGACGACACTCAGCTGTATTTATCAATGAAGCCAAATGAAGTTAGTCAGATAGTCAGACTGCAAACATGTCTTGAAGACATAAAAGTCTGGATGACCCATAATTTTTTACTTCTAAATTCTGACAAAACCGAAGTTATTATACTCTGCCCAAAGCACCTTAGAGAAACCCTATCTAATCATTTAATCAGTCTGGATGGCATTACTTTGGCTTCCAACTCCACTGTAAAAAACCTTGGAGTAACCTTTGACCAGGACATGTCCTTTGTCCCTCACATAAAACAAGTCAGTAGGGCAGCTTTCTTCCACCTGAGAAACATTGGGAAAATCAGAAATATCCTCTCTCAAGAGGATGCAGAAAAACTAGTCCACGCATTCGTAACTTCTAGGCTGGACTACTGTAACTCATTATTATCTGGATGTCCAAACAAATCTCTGAAAGGCCTTCAGTTGATTCAGAATGCTGCTGCACGAATATTAACAGGAACTAGAAAAAGGGATCACATCTCTCCTGTGTTAGCTGCTCTTCATTGGCTGCCGGTAAAATTCAGAATAGAATTTAAAATCCTTCTGTTAACATATAAAGCTCTTACTGGCCAAGCTCCGTCATACCTGAGAGAGCTCATAGTTCCTTACTGTCCTAATAAGCCACTCCGCTCTCTAGATTGAGGTTTACTTGTGGTTCCTAGAGTCTCCAAGAGTAAATCAGGAGGCAGATCTTTCAGTTATCAGGCTCCTCTTCTATGGAACCAACTTCCAGTATTGGTCCGGGGGGCTGACTCTTTAGCAATTTTCAAGACCAGGCTTAAAACTTTTCTGTATGACAGAGCTTATAGTTAAAAAGTTAAAGTTCATTTACTCTTTAGTTATGCTGCTATAGGCTTAGACTGCTGGGGGAAGGACTGAGCACCTCTCCCTCTCCCTCTCCCTTTCCCCTCTTCCTCTCTCTCTCTCTCTCTCTCTCTCTCCCCCTCTTCCCTCTCCCTCTCTCCCCCTCTTCCCTCTCCCTCTCTCTCTCCCCCCCTCGCATGCGCCGTCATACCAACAACCTGCTTCTCCGAAATCCCAGTTTCTCTCAGTTCCAAACATGTGCATTGCATTTACTAATCATGTTTTCCCGAAGTCTCTGTCTCCCCCAGGTCCTCTCCTCTCTCTCTCCCAGCTCCTCTCCTCTCTCTCCCTGTCCTCATCCTGCAGGTGATGAATCATCACCACCCCATGTTACTGCAATGCCTGCTGCTCCCACATCTTCAAGAATTCCATACAGCATCATTCCTACGAACCTCATGCAGCATCATGTTCCTGCCTACACCTGTTTGAATATCCCCTCCTCCTGCTCTTTTTCTCTCCCTACTCTACCCAACTTTGCTCCCCCCCTCCCCCTGTGCCTCTCTCTCTCTCTCTCTCTCTCCCTCTCTCCCTCTCTCAACTCAACCGGTCGAGGCAGATGGCCACCCCCCCTGAGCCTGGTTCTGCCCGAGGTTTCTGCCTCTTAAAGGAAGTTTTTCCTTGCCACTGTCGCCAAGTGCTTGCTCATCGGGGGATCTGTTGGGTCTCTTTAAATAATTTTATAAAGAGTTTGGACTAGACCTGCTCTATATGTAAAGTTCCTTGATGTAACTTTGTTATGATTTGGCGCTATACAAATAAATCTGATTTGATTTGATTTGAAGTCTGAAATACAACAACGAAACAAAGCATGTGCATTCGTGAAAAGCTCCGCGAGTTTTCATTCATTATGAGACTGTTCTGACTCCAAAGTTTTCACCCCCAGCAGCTCGGATCTTAGTTCAGTGACCCGCCACTCTGATCTTAGAACAAAAAAACTCAGGACAGAAATGGCTGGCTGGATTGCTGCCTGACAGACCCTTGTGTTTAGGGTAGAGGGACTCTAGTCTGGGTCAGGTTATGCACCATAAACACTTTCACATGTAGTTAGCTGTGTGTTCATGTTTGGGTTCACATTTCGACTTGATCAAATGGATCCCAGTGAATGTGTCCACTATTGGCGGAATTCAAGCTGCGGTTCGGGCCTCCCCAGCGGAGACATGGCTTCACTTACCGCCTTCCCACATGGCACCCTGAGGCTCCAGCTCGCCGCCGTCTCTTTCCTCTTCTCCTTGGCTGTCGGACATGGCTCCACACTGTCTGTCAACTTTTCACCAAGACAGGGATCAAGTTTTCCTCCAACATCTATTGTTAACCCGGCTCCTTGAGCCTGCGTCACTGTTCCAGTCGTCTCGGATGATGTTCGGCTACACAGGAACGCGGAAGTGACAGAAGAGCCGCAACAGGCGCTTCAAACTTTCGTTCTTTGATTTAAGAATCTCTACAGTGACCTGCCAGCTCTGTAAGACACACAAAAGCCCTGCAAAGTTACATACTTTACTCTATATATCCAAAGCTATATCGCATATACGATAAAGCCTGCACACAAAGGGATGATTTCAATATCGACTTAATAGACTTAACGTATCGATATGTCGATACCCGCACGTCGCCCGTTTTGGTATCGACTACTCCATTAAAGTATCGACTACTAATTATTAAATGCAAAATAAAAGTGCATGTGTCAATTCCAAATATTTTTACGCAACTTACTCCAGTGTTTCGTGCCTGAATACCCCCCAGCCCGCAGCATATTGAGCTGGTCCATCCAAGTCACGTGACCAGAAGAGCCGTGAGTTGTGTGTTTACATCCTTGCTAGCAACAACCCGACGAGGGGCACGTGCGTTGAGTTTCTGACGGAGCGGATAAAATTGAGAAATGGCCGACAGAAAGAGAAGCTAATTCTTTTTTTGAGGAATGTTCTTTCTGTACAAATGTAAATGTATTGATTTACATTTCTGTCATTATCATTTCATTGTTTTGCAAATAATACTGCTCAGCAAAAGGTCAAAGAAAGCTCTGTGTTTTGTTTTTTATTCATATTTATGTTAATTATTTGTTTAACTTTTATATTTTGAACTGTGCACATTAAAGTTGTTACATGGCCAGTATTTGACGTGATTTGTTTTTAAGGGGTACTAATATTATGACTGAGAAAAAAATTCACCAATCGTAAATTACCAGTAATCGGTATCGGTACACAGCAAATTGATAAGAGTTGAATTACCGGTGTTAAGCTAGGTATACACTAGTAGAGTTAATTATACTCTGGATAGAGTCAAATCCATTATAATTAACTCTCAGTTGATAAATAGATAGATAGATACTTTATTAATCCCCGAAGGGAAATTCAAAAATAGGTGTTTTCAAAAGTGAGTGTAAAAAGGAAGTGTCACTAAATCAAATCTGTAATTGTAAATGTTAAAATATTAACTCTGAACTTCTTCTTCTAAACTCTGATCCTGAATTTTACAAAATTAATCATACTTTCAAATTACAGCATCAATTATCAGTACAGAGATAAATGTGACTTAAACCAAAATATTACATTCAAAGTGCAAACACTGTTTCTAATAGAATTAAATATATATATCAGATATTATTATGTGTATCAAAGATTACCTTCAGAGTGTTTCTAAAACACCGGCAACAATCAGTGTTCCATTTACAATGTTGCCAGGGACAACGATATTTATAACAATACTATTGTTACAGGTACCTGGTCGTTTTGCAATGGTGAGCCACTGTAATCTTCACGCTGTTACTAACCACCCACCCTAGCACCTGTTTAATGAGCTAGAGGTTGCAGGGTTCTTACGGGTGCTTGAAATCCGTGAAAATGCTTGAATTTCAATGTTGTGTTTTCAAGGTCTGAAAAGTGCTTGAATTTTAGTTTAAGTGATTGGTATTATACAGTAACTCTGTGTCTTTCACCAAATTGGGATCAGACTGAATAGTTTGCTTATTACACGGAGAAATAAAATCAGTAAGAGAACTGCATGTGAACACTTTTTGGCCTGGGCTCCGCTGAACCTCTCTGCAACCTGCCAGTCTGTTCTCATGTGTAACCCCCCCCTCCAAGAGACAGCAGCAGATGACAAAATGCCTGGAGGTTGTTGTTTTAACCAGCGTTGGCTCGAAAATGGCGATTCCAAACAATGGTTATGACCAGGACTGAATCAATGAGTAGCATCATGCAAGGTCTGCAAAAAAGAAGAAGAAAATCTGTAATATCATAATACATGAACAACATGCTTTCATAATAGGCTGTGCTGTTGACACACTGTAATTTGATGAACAATTTCATGCTTATTGTATAGAAGAGCAAAACAATGACCATACTGTGATTTTCATTGACCAGCTGATGTATTTTAGACCATTTGATAAGCAATACTCTAATGAGAGTGAGAGGACATACATTGTGCCTTACTGTTGCATATTCTAAGCTTTGTGGTGCAAGTTTGAAAATAAATGTTTTTAAACATACAAACATGACTACCTTTTATTTTAGCAAACTTTATTTCCCAAGTAATTTTTAGGAATATATAAGAGCTATATTTACACATTTTAAGTGTTATGTAGTTAAGAAATGGTCCTCTGAGAGAGTTAATTGCTAACCCTATATAGAAGTGTTGAGAAAAAATAACACTTGTTGGTGTTAAGAAATGTAAAATTTTAACTCCAAAAAATTACACCAACTTAGTGTAAAGGTATCAATACATTTGAAAAGTGTTAAATTAAGTGTTAAAGTGTCAAAAGCCCCAACCTTTATTCACCTGAGTAGCGCTTCCCTTTTTCTTCCTGTGTCCAAATCACTGCCTGTCTAATTAACCATCAAATTATCACAAGGCAATTTCTATTGTTTCACCATCATTTCATTTCAGCACTGTCTCTACAATCCGCACTCCTTTCCATTTTCTGTATTCTCACCACATATTTTTAACTAATCTGTTATTTCTTCTGAATTTGAATCATTACGAACTGTCAGAATAAATGGCAACTCTCTCTTGCTCTTTTTTTATATCCTATTGAATGTAACCTTAGCAATATCAAATTATTTGATCAGACTTCACTATTTACTTCTCTAGGCTTACTTGTTCACTCCTTGGATCTTTAGATCAAATAGTAAATATTTGCATATAGTTAGAATTATTCATCTTTATATATTCTTGAGCCAAATGGTCATCCTTATCTCCGCCTATAAAAAGTATTCACCCCCCTTTGATGTTTCAACCTTTAATTGCTTTTATAAATAAAATCGTGGTCATGGAAACAGATAAGTGGTAGAAGATGAATGAATGAATGATAATTCAAATTATATAAAGTAAATGATTACATAAGTATTCACCCCCTTCAGGTCAGTATGTAGTAGATGCACCTATGGGTGGAATGACAGCACTTAGTCTGTGTGGATGTGTCTCAATCAGAAAGGCACATCTGGACACTGCAATTTTTCTCCATTCTTCCTTGCAAAACAGCTCAAAGTCTGTCAGGTTGTAGGGGATTAAGAGGGAACAGCTCTTTTCAAATCCAGCCACAAAATCTCGATTGGACTGAGATCTGGGCTTTGACACTACCACTCCAGAACATTCACCTTGTTGTCTTTGAACTATTTCTGTGTAGCTTTTGTAGTATGCTTGGAGTTGTTTTCTTGCTGGAAAATAAATAGTCTACCAAATCGTAGTTCTCTTGCAGATTGAATCAGATTATTCCCCAAGATTTGGTGATAATTTTCTCCATTCATGTCTCTGGTAGAGTGGAACATGAATACCAAGGCCTACCGCTGAGAAGCACCACCATACTTCACAATGGAGATTGTGCATTTATTATGTGCAGTATTTGGTCTTCGCCAAACATAGTGTCTAGTCTGTTGGCCCAAAAGCAAAATGTTTCTCTCATCAGACCAAAGAATTTTCTTCAATTGACCTTGGAGTCTCCCACATGGCTTCTTGTAACCATCTTGTGTCTTATACTTTTCAATAATATTTTCTCTTAGTTGCTTGGGTCTTTTTTGAATTCCCTCCTTTGCTCCATGTTTGGAGTCATCATTAGGCAGGAATTAGCCCACACTCCAAAAAATGTAAACATGTTCCTTGTAGTGCCAAATCAATATTCAACTAAATTATTTATCTTGTCACTGTTGTGAATATGTACAACAACCACAGAAACCTCTGTTGATCCTTGAGTTATACAAGTGACAACTATTAACGTTAAAAATAATGCTCACTCAGCAAAAGAAAGAGCAGATAGCAGGAGTTTTCATCAAACATCTGAAACCCTCTTCAGTCATGTGATCATCTTCCCTTTTTTCCATTTAACCCTTGTATTGTGTTCGGGTCTGTGGGACCCTTTGTCATTTTTTTGCAAAAGAAAAATGATACGGTTAATTATTTTTTCAAACTCAGACTCATTGGCCTCAGCTCATTTTCTGTGATGAACATATATCAAATCAAATCAAATCAAATCAGGTTTATTGTATAGCGCCAAATCACAACAAAGGTACATCAATGCACTTTACATATAGAGCAGGTCTAGACCAAACTCTTTATAAAATGATTAAAAGAGACCCAACAGATCCCCCGATGAGCAAGCAGTTAGCGACAGTGGCAAGGAAAAACTTCCTTTAATTGGCAGAAACCTCAAGCAGAACCAGGCTCAGGGGGGCAGCCATCTGCCTCGACCAGTTGGGTTGAGAGAGGGAGAGAGAGATGGAGAGAGAGAGAGGGTGAGAGGGAAGGAGAGAGAGAGGGAGGCATGGGGGGGGGGAGGCAAAGTTGGGTAGAGTAGGGAGAGAGAGAGGGAGGCACGGGGGGGGGAGGCAAAGTTGGGTAGAGTAGGGAGAGAATGAGCAGGAGGAGGGGATATTCAAAACAGGTGTAGGCAGGAACATGATGCTGCATGAAGTTCATAGAAATGATGCTGTATAGAATTCATGAAGATATGGGAGCATCAGGCATTGCAGGAACATGGGATGGCGATGATTCATCACCTGCAGGATGAGGACAGGGAGAGAGAGGAGAGGAACTGGGAGAGACAGAAACTTCGGGAAAACATGGTTAGTAAATGCAGTACACATGCTTGGAACTGGGAGAAACAGGGATTCCGGAGAAGCATGATTGTCGGTATGTTGGCGCATGCACGGGGGAGAGAGAAAGAGACAGGGGGAGAGGGGAGAGGGAGAGGGATAGAGAGAGAGAGGGGGGAGAGGGAGAGGGAGAGAGAGAGGTGCTCAGTGCTTCCCCCAGCAGTCCAGGCCTATAGCAGCATAGCTAAAGACTAGATGGACTTTAACTTTTTAACTATAAGCTCTGTCATACAGAAAAGTTTTAAGCCTGGTCTTGAAAATTGCTAAAGAGTCAGCCCCCCGGACCAATACTGGAAGTTGGTTCCATAGAAGAGGAGCCTGATAACTGAAAGATCTGCCTCCTGATTTACTCTTGGAGACTCTAGGAACCACAAGTAAACCTCCATCTAGAGAGCAGAGTGGCCTACTAGGACAGTAAGGAACTATGAGCTCTCTGAGATATGATGGAGCTTGGCCATTAAGAGCTTTATATGTTAGGAGAAGGATTTTAAATTCTATTCTGAATTTTACCGGCAGCCAATGAAGAGAAGCTAACACAGGAGAGATGTGATCCCTTTTTCTAGTTCCTGTTAATATTTTTGCAGCAGCATTCTGTATCAACTGAAGGCCTCTCAGAGATTTGTTTGGACATCCAGATAATAATGACTTACAGTAGTTCAGCCTAGAAGTTACGAATGCATGGACTAGTTTTACTGCATCCTCTTGAGACAGGATGTTTCTGATTTTCCTAATCTTTCTCAGGTGGAAGAAAGCTGCCCTACTGACTTGCTTTTGTGTGAGGGACAAAGGACATGTCCTGGTCGAAAGTTACTCCAAGATTTCTTACAGTGGAGCTGGAAGCCATAGTAATGCCATCCAGACTGATTAGATGATTAGATAGGGTTTCTCTAAGGTGCTTAGGGCCGAGTACAATGACTTCAGTTTTGTCAGATTTTAGAAGTAAAAAATTATGGGTCATCCAGACTTTTATCTCTTCAAGACATGTCTGCAGTCTGACTATCTGACTAACTTCATTTGGTTTCATTGATAAATATCAATATCAGAACACATTTTTCAAAGACCACAAACTGTACACTGTACACCCCCCCCCACACACACACATTTATATAACGTACATGTTATTCGGGTCTCATAAAAGTGCAGAAATTTTTTACCTTCATTTGTGTTTGGGCCTGCTGTTCGTGTGTGTGTGAAAGTCACTAAGCATATTTACATGCACAGGTAAAGCCATCTCATCGGACTTCTGTCCTTGTCCCAGCATACATGCACGGGAGTGAAATCAATTTATTTGTTGAAATCACGTCGCCTCCGCTACTATAGGTGGTGATATGCACTATTTCGACTTGTGGGTAATGGGTCACTTCCGATTGACCTATGACGTCACAGACCACAACAGAGGTGGAAAGAAACAAAGACCAGTGAGCTAGCAAGTTAGCGACTCAGAGGTAAACTGGCACGACGATGGACAACCACCTTGTAAATCTGTACATAACTTCGCCATGTTAGCCGACTACTTTTGTGTGACCTCCTATGTTTGCGTTTACGTTTTAAATGCCGTTCGACTTCCGGGTCATAGCTTGGTGCAAAACTTAAGCACATGCGCAGATCACCTCCTCCAGCTCCAGTCCGATTGTCCGTATACATGCAGCAGTAGATCGACCTTCAATCGCATTATCTGGGTGTGTTAGTCCGGCAATTTTCAGTTCGATTTCAGCCGAGCTAATGTGTTTATATGTACTTTAAAAGTCCAGGTTTTGGTCGGACTGACGCTATAATTCGTTTTTTTTAGGTGTCATGTAAATGTGCTTACTGTGAGTTTTGTGTTTGTGTTCCTGCCATTCCCGCTTGAGGTTGCACAAACAAAGTGATCTTTCCAATCTCAATAGAATAACATGTGAGGTACAATAGAAGAAAAAAAGCTTACAGGATCTTAACATGATGCTTTAAGATCAAAGAACACTAAACAGCGGAGCAGGTTTCAACACAGAAGTGAGTAAAGTTGTTCTACTATTAAACTATTGTCCACTGTTGCAAGCTGAGAAAGACTGTTCAGACAAATGAGCAGGGCCAATACAGTCATTCTTAAAAACAGTCATGTCGCGAAACAGACTCAGTCTGTACCCCACAGCGGACATGAGAGGCTCAGAGAATGGTAAACAAAAAACTTTGACAAAGTAGCAAACAAATGTACAAACAAACAATAACAAACAAAGTAGCCAGCAAAACTGAGAGCTGGATGGGGCGATGGCTGAGCCTTTAGGAAAGTAACAACTGAAGAGAATGGAGAAACAAAAAGTGCTGGAAATTCCAGGGCCAAAATTCTGTAAGAAAGTTTCAACAGAAATTCACTAGAAGTACTATGAAATTCAGGGGCAAGATAACAATGAAAAATCAGTAGTTCAAAACTAGGAACGTAAATGGAAGAAGAAACTCTGGAGGTCATACGATACGGTTCGAGGAGCTGACAACGAGAAGCAGAACTTGGAACAAGACGTTATAGCAATGAGGAGAGTGGAGACTGGGGTTTAAATACTAGAGTAATTAGGCTCAGCACGCTTGCACCGCATCCAGCCCTGACACAGAAACGAAAAGACGAACACACAACACAGGAAACAGAATGTAACAGAACTTCAAAATAAAAGCATGAACCGGAACCATGACAAATCAGGAGGTGACTGGAAGACGAGACAAGTCTCAATCAGATACTGTATAAGCAACCACAAAAGTTAGAGTGATGAAAGCTGGATACAACATCATATAGTATTCTACCACTGCCAATGCAAAGGAAAGTGTTAATTAGCCTATATGACTGGTCTTTGTAGTTGTATTGTTCAAACTGTGAAATCGTGGCTAATTTGAAGAACCTGATAAACAGTTCTACAACAGAAATAAAATATTATGATGTGGACTCCTATTTACTTTATCTACCATCAGGATTGGTAATGATACAATAGGTTTGAATAATTCTAAATAATTACAGGGCTACCCGGTGGTGCTCATATTTCTTGGGCATCTGGTGCACATGATTTCCAGGAGAAATTTCACTAAATCTCGCAAAAAAATAAACCAAAGTAAAAGCAATGTGGAGGTAGATGAGGTATAGATGCACCACCAATACTGTATATACCCATTCAGTTTCATTGGCATTTTGTTTGTTGTAGCCTTGATTTGTAATGCAATTAAGTTAAAGAAGAAAAGTTTGAGTTCAGGAGATGTCATTGAAACTTATTTTCTTTCAAGTCTCAGTGTCCAAAACCACAGACCAGACCCATGTCTGGGTGAACTAAGTGTGCATGCTCTCATACTGTATTTCTGTCGATTTCCATAGTTAAAATAACAGTCTATTGGGTCTGTTCGGTTTATACTGAGGCTTATGTGTTTTACAAGCCACCACACGATGGCGACCATAAACCATATATCTAACTCTCTCCTCACGGTACTGTTGTAACCCGTATCCTCTTAGACTTGATAAACTTCAGTGTCTGTAGGTTAATGTTCATGGGGCACTTGTCTTAGTTATCCTTGGTTTATCTGAACTGGCTTTAATGCAGACCTTTTCCCTCCAGATCTTGAAACCGAACACACCACATACTAATGCAATGAGAAGCATCATCATATGTGCTCACGAAGCACACATACAACCAACATCTATGGTACCTAGACTCACTGTGCAACTACTTTGGCAACCAGTATCCAGACACACTGAACAAAAAGATACACAGTTTTTGCCAAGACTCAGTTCCTCTTTCATTACCCAGGTTTAATCAAAGTGTACAGAAAGGGAATTCTTGAAGAGGCTGGAGAATTCTTATCACTGAACAACTGATCTTTAGTTAGTGCTCAGCTCTAATCTTGTCCTACAGCAATGTTTGATTCAGCGAAACATTCCGCTATCCATATTCTCTTGCATGGGCCTCTCGGCAAAGCCCTTGGTTTAAAACCTACCTGACTGGGCACCCTTTCATTGTGTTATGGCAAGGGCACCACCTTCTTGACTCAAATTATCCAATCACATGGATTCTGGTATCACTGCTGCGCTAACGACACTCAGATATAGTTGTTATTCCTGCTCGAACCCCCACTGTCTCTTTGCCTTACTCTTTTATTTGATATCTGCCACTTAAATAGATCCAATACCTAATACAACAAGGTAAACTACTGTATTTAATCTGTACTCTAATGTTGATCCTCAACTGTGAATTGTTTTGGATTAAAGCATCTGCCAAATGAGAAAATGTAATGTAAAGAATTTGCTTACAGTAACTTTACCTTCAGGGTGCTAAGCAGAGAGAAAAACAAGATTATAACCAAGTTGCCCGCAGGGGTCTACTTTCAAGTAATTATTTCTTGATCCTGGGAATTTATATCATTGTTTAATACCACACATACAAATGCACACAAAGAGTTGCCAAATAGTGTCCCATCACTTCTGGCTGCCACTGTCTACCAGTAAAACCCAATGAAAAAAATGTCTCTAATCACACTGTCAGCTGGCAAGCGATCCAAACTAAAGTATGTTTTAATTTCAGCCTTGTCATGACAGGAAGTCTGTGTGTGAGAGAGAAGTGGAGATATAGCAAAGTCTGCATTTAGAGGAGTAAAGGAATAACAGGAAGTGGAAATGATAGTGCATGGGAAACAGTTATTTTTCCTGGAGACAATGGTGTGAGTAGGGCTGCTGCACCCAGGTCCTGTTCACAGTGATACTAAATATGTCAATCATTACTAATATCAGTGTAACAATCACTTGTCACTGTGTGTTAAGCTGGAGTAAGACGTGTATAAATAAAAAATAAGGACAAAAAAGAAATTGAAGTAGTAGTCATTGGGAGTGATAAAAATAATATCAAACTTATATAAAGTAGTTACAATAATCATTGACACTGTTACATACACATTTCAGTGACTTGACTGTACCATTATCATTAAATTTAGTTACCTCTTTCTCCTCAGTATTAAATTTAACAATGCACAGATGATGTGGTGGAAACTGTACAACTCCACTAACTACAGTTACAAACTTTTTGCCTGGTCACTAAAGAAGACTAGAGCTAGAAACACATTTTTGTGTGCATTTTAAATGGTTGGATTAGAATCTACAGTGGCTAATGATGTCTCTATGGAAATATGCTTTTTAAAGTTGTATGCAGGTTTTATTCTTCCTGAGAGGGACAATGACACCGCAGAGCAACAAATGAGGGAGAAGACAGCCAAGGTGCTATGGAAAAACAATAAGTGATCAGTGAGACAGAAGATGAGTTTACACCACACCTCCACACTGGCAGAAAATTGCAGATCTCCCACAATGTTGCAGCATCATTGGAAAAGCCAGTTTAGGGCATGAACATACAGAAGTTCTTGACTTAAGGTCAGAGTATTTTTAACATTGCAGCCTTAAGAAAGTTTTCTCTTTGGAGCCACAAAAGGAAGTGGTAGTTATCTGAGGCGTGTATGTCTGTGTGTGTGTGTGTGTATATCTTTTGGGAGCTGCTCCGTGAAAAAAATCCTCTATTCACTTTAAATAATGTATATCTGCCACTCAGGACATACAGTGGTGTTAAAAAGTGTTTGCCCACTTCCTGATTTCCTATTTTTTTGCAGTTTGTAACACTTAAATATTTCAGATCATCAAACTAATTTTAATATTAGACAAAGATAACACAAGTAAAGGCCCTGCTATGGACTGGCAATCTGTCCAGGGTGTACCCCGCCCTCGCCCAGTGTGAGCTGGGATTGGCTCCAGCACCCCCACAACCCGGGTAAACACAAAATGCAGTTTTTAATGACGGTTTTTATTCTTAAGGGGAAAAAAATCCAATCCTACCCTGTGTGAAAAATTGATTGCCCTCCTGTTAAAACATAAATTAACTGTGGTTTTTCACATCTTTGGAAAGCTGAGTTCAATTTCTCTTTCTTCCCACACCCAGGCCTGATTACTGCCACACCTGTACTCAATCAAGAAATCACTTACTGTAAATAAGACCTGCCTGACAAAGTGAAGTAGACCAAAAGATCCTCGAAAACTAGACATCATGCTGCTATCCAAAGAAATTCACGAACAAATGAGAAAAGCCATTTCTAGAGCTTTCAGACTCCAACGAACCACAGTGAGAACCATTATCCACAAATGGCAAAAACCTGGAACAGTGGTGAACCTTCCCAGGAGTGGCCAGCCAACCAAAATTACCCCAAAAGCGCAGCAACGACTCATCCAAGAGGTCACAAAAGACCCCACAACAACATCTAGAGAACTGCATGCCTCACTTGCCTTAGTTAAGGTCAGTGTTCATGACTCCACCATAAGAAAGAGACAGGGCAAAAATGGCTTGCATGGCAGAGTTTCAAGACGTAAACCACTGCTGAGCAAAAAGAACATAAATCCTCGTTTCAGTTTTGCCAGAAAACATCTTGATGATCCCCAAGACTTTTGGGAAAATACTCTGTGGACTGATGAGACAAAAGTTGAACTTTTGGTTTATGAGTGTATGAGTATATGTCCCAATACATTTGGTGTAAAAGTAGCACAGCATTTCAGAAAAGGGACATCATACCAACAGTAAAATATGATGGTGGTAGTGAGATGGTCTGGTGCTGTTTTGCTGGACCTGGAAGATTTGCTGTGGTAAATAGAACCATGAATTCTGCTGTCTACCAAAAAATTCTGACAGAGAACGTCCGGCCATCTATTCCTGACCTCAAGCTGAAGCACACTTGGATTCTGCAGCAGGACAATGATACAAAACACACCAGCAAGTCCACCTCTGAATGGCTTAAGAAAAACAAAATGAAGACTCTGGAGTGGCCTAGTCAAAGTCCTGACCTGAATCCGATTGAGATGCTGTGGCATGACCTTAAAAAGGCGGTTCATGCTCGAAAACCCTCCAATGTGGCTGAATTACAACAGTTCTGCAAAGATGAGTGGGCCAAAATTCCTCCACAGCGCTGTAAAAGACTCATTGTCATTTATCATAAACACTTGATTGCAGTTGTTGCCACTAAGGGTGGCCCAACCAGTTATTAGGTTTAGGGGGCAATCACTTTTTCACACAGGGCCATGTAGCTTCTGATTTTTTTTTTCCTTAATAATGAAAACCTTCATTTAAAAACCACATTTTTGTTTACTTGTGTAATCTTTGTCTAATATCTAAATTTGTTTGATGATCTGATACATTTAAGTGTACCACCACGCAAAAAGATAAGAAATCAGGAAGGGGGCAGACACTTTTTGAAACCTCTGTAGATTTTAGTGATTGGAAAAGGCAGTGAGAGGTGAGCCCTAAGATATATGGGGGGATGTATTTCAGCGCTATATTGCAGTGGGATTGACTTAGGACAGACACTTCCTGGTGCTAAAAGTTCCCTTGATCCTTTCCAAAACTTCTGAAAAGGCTTATAGTTTTTCACTAATTTGTGCAGAACATTTCTAAACAGTTCATGAACATCTGCTTCCACTAAGTTGAATTTATGTAGAAGGTGAGGAATAAAAAACAGCATTATAGTATAGTGTAGAATAGACATAATTACCCCTGGTCTACATGTGTTTCTACAATATTTCTCTCTCTGAGTAACATTTCATTTTTAGTAATAATTTGTACTGTACAATAAAAACAATCAATTTAAAACTACTACACCTCCACAAACAATATTGAAAGGAGATTTGGAGTATGCCAAAACTGTTAGAAATTAATTCCAATTTAAATAAAATTTTATTTGGTCATCATTTCTAACAGAAGCTTATTTCACATCACATTTAAGGAGGAATAAGAGATTTTTTCTGTGCACAGTTAAGATTTGGTACCTTGACTCTGGCAATCAAAGTCTGCAGGTATAAAGGTATTCCCAAAGACCAGTGTATATTTTGTGAGATTTTGAAATAATTAAGGATGAATTTAATTTTCTGGGTAACTATTGTGCGTGTAGTGATCTGAGAAAGCATGTGTCTGAAAAAGTTCAGAGGAAAATCTTGTTTGGCTGGCTAAGGCCGATATGTTGAGCTGATTCATGAGAAAAGAACAGACTGACGCAATAATGAGAGGGATGACTCCGTCACTGAAACTCCCTGTACTTCCACAGATTCAACTAGCGCCGCCTCCACATCAGGTAGTGTAAGACGCCAGGCCACTATTATTTTGTCGTCAGCACCAGGATCACCTAACGCTCCCTCAGACACCACTGGGCCCACATCATTACCTGGCCAATTGAAATTATAATAAATATATTTCAGAATAATTCCCACCAGTTCCCATTCCCAGCAAAGTATATGTTGGACCAATAGTGACTGCCAGGGAACAGAGCTGCAATGGATCCATTCCCACAAAACGCCAGGAGACAAGGCCCAGGCACGGGGCCCCAGAGGACCCAACCTAACCATTCACCGCAGGGCCCCACACCAAGGGCATCTTGTTGTGGGGCAACAGCGCTAACCACTATGCAGCCATCCTGCCCATTAAAATCATGTTTGATGTATATTGTGTGCCTAAATGTGCAAATTGTGTGATGAGTGAAAGGTGGTATTGGTGCAATTTAAGAAGCAGGCAAGTGAGGGCCTAGTCCCCAGGCAGAGGGTCGATGGTGTGGCGGTCCAGGGATCCCAGGGAATCCAGGAGGCCCCCCACCAAGACCCCACACCCGAGTGCAGTGCACCGTCAGGGGCCTGCCAGCCGCCCCAGCAGCCACTGCAAACCGAAACAGGCCAGCCGTCGAAGGGCACCCAACCCCCCACCCACCGACCAACCAGAGCCCTGGCCATCCTTGTTGTCCCACGCAAGGGACACAAGACACGGTTTCGGGGACACCAGTAAGGAGGAATGGCCGCCTCCACTTCCACAGCTGATGGCAGCAAACCAGCGAATGCTACGAGTGAATCAACCACTGGGCATCATATGAGAGCCCACCCACAGGGGCCAGCCGGCGCCACGCCGGAGAAGCCAACAGCCCCCCGGGGAAGGAGGAGGGGGCAGGGGAGGGAGCGGATCGGAGGAAGTAGGTGCAGAGAAGCCGGAGAGCCCACTGGTCCACACTGCCAGGGCCTGCACAGCAATCGTAGAGGAGCTGGAAAGCACCACTACAAGACCCAGGGACAGTGAACAGGCCCCTGAGCAACACGGCACGCCAGGCAGGGCGACAGAGCACACCCACACGCGAGGGGGAGGGAGGTTGGCCGGGAATACCCCTCAGAGACAGAGAACAACCCAGGGATGAGGAGGGTGCATGCTCAAGGTCTTGTGGTCCAGGGATACGCCATATATTTCCTGGATGTGTATATTTCCTGTGTAACACCGCGGTGCTGACCGAGAGACCCGGTGTCCCCTGCGACCTGAGGAGGAGAGGGAGACGGGGCACCCTTGCCAGAGCAGAATGTCGTGCTAGGAGGAGACGGTATAGACCTGTCCTCCAGTCCATCATTATGGGAAATGTAAGATCTCTCCCTAACAAGATGGATGAATTAGCTGGGCTGACCCGACACCAGAAAGAGTACTGGGAGAGCAGCATCATGGTGTTCACAGAGACATGGCTGACCGCAGTGACGCCAGACACGAGAGTGCCACGCTGGACGGTTTCCAGCTGATACGGGTGGACAGGACGGTGGAGAGCGGTGAAAGGAAAGGAGGAGGGCTGGCAGTGTTTATTAATGAGAGATGGTGTAACTCTGGGCACCTCGCCATTAAAGAACAGATCTGCTGTAAGGACATTGAGCTGCTAGCAGTTGGCATGAGGCCTCACTATCTGCCGAGGGAACGCACATATGCTATTATCATAGCTGTGTATGTTCCCCCATGCTGATGCGGCTTGCAATGTCCTTCACTCTGTTACAAGCAGGCTGCAGACACAGCACCCTTAGGCCCTGCTCCTTATCTCTGGGGACTTCAATAATGCCTCTCCTTCCTCCACACTGCCCACTTTCACCCAGTATGTGACATGCCATACCAGAGACAATAAAACACTGGATTTGTTTTATGCCAACACCAAGGGGCATCACCCCTCCCTCCCCTGGGAAGATCAGATCACAACCTGGTTCATCTCCTGCCTGTGTACAAACCTCTTGTGCACAGACAACCAACTGTCACCCGGAAGGACTGCTTTGACACAACAGTTTGGGAGGAACTCTATGATCCTCATGGGGAGGACATCGACACCCTCACGAGCTGTATCACAGACTACATAAACTTTTGTGTGGAAAACATTGTACCCACCAGGACTGTATGGTGTTTTTCCAACAACAAGTCGTGGATTAACCCTGACATAAAGACTCTCCTTAAGGAGAAGAAAAGAGCCTTTAGGTCAGGAAACAAGAAGGAGCTGAAGGCTGTGCAGAGGGAGCTGAGGAGAAAGATGAGGAGGAAGAGGATGGAGGATCAGCTGCAGCAGAGCAACATCAGTGGAGTTTGGAGAGGCCTTAAAACCATCTCTGGCCATGGGGAACCCAACTCCCAGGCTGGGGGGGGACCAACAGTGGGTGAATGATCTAAACTCATTCTTCAACAGATTTGAGCGGACTTCTGCCCCTCCCCCAGCCCAGTCATCACTGCTGCAACTCCCCTCGCTGACACCTCCAGTATGCTACCCCATGCCCCCACTCAGCTCACAGCCACTGCTCTTTCTATTTGCACAACACTCCCACGTACCACCACAGAGCCCCCCTGCTCCAACCTGTCCCTCACAACACTCCAGGTGAGGAACCAGCTCCGGAAGATCAAGGCAAAGAAAGCGGTGGGTCCTGATGGCATCAGCTCCAGGCTCCTGAAGTCCTGTGCAGACCAACTGTGCAAGATAGTTGAGCACATCTTCAACCTGAGCCTGAAGCTGGGGAGAGTGCCACAGCTGTGGAAAACAGCCTGCGTGGTACCGGTGCCCAAGACTCCACACCCCAAGGACCTCAGCAGCTACAGGCCGGTGGCACTAACATCCCACCTGATGAAGACCCTGGAGAGGCTGGTCCTTGTCCATCTCCGTCTCCTGGTGGGCCCATCGATGGACCCACTACAGTTTGCCTACCAGGGCAGCATCAGGGTGGATGACGCCGTCATCTTCCTCCTGCACAGAGCTCTTTCTCACCTGGAGAAGCCTGGGAGCACTGTGAGGATCATGTTTTTTGATTTCTCCAGTGCTTTCAACACCATACAACCTGTGCTCCTGAGGGACAAGCTGGAGCACACAGGAGTGGACCAGCACCTCACATCCCTGATCCTGGACTACCTCACAAACCGTCCGCAGTATGTGAGGTCTGGGGACTGTGTGTCTGATACAGTTGTCTGCAGTACGGGGGCCCCGCCAGGAACGGTTCTGGCTACGTTCCTCTTATACTGCAGACTTCACACATAACACACCCACCCGTCACCTGCAGAAGTTCTCTGACGACTCTGCCATTGTCGGTCTCATTACTGATGGGGACGACAGAGAGTACAGAGAACTGACGCAGGACTTTGTAGATTGGTGCCTGAGGAACCACCTTCAGATCAATGCAGAGAAATCCAAGTAGCTGGTGGTGGATTTCCGCAGGCGAAGACACACCCCTCCAACACCAGTGAACATCCAGTGCAGGGGGCACTCCTGAAGACCTTCTATGACACTGTGATGGCATCAGTCATTCTATGGGGTGGTCAGCTGGGCCAGCAGCATCCCTGTTGCAGCTGTGAGGCTATATAACCAGCACTGCTCCCAGTAACCCACCCCCCGACATACCCCCAACCTGGACAATCTGACACACTGCAACTCAACGTCCAACACTGTCGCATGAAAGCTACCAATTATGCATTCAGTTTCTATTGTGTATATATACATTTATTTATCCATTTATTATGTGCAATAACGATTTCATCTCTGGTACATTAATCAGTACCAACATTTCTCTTGTAAATAATGTCATGGTTATTATTTTTATTTTTATTATATATTTTATCTATTGTGGTTATTGTTTTTATCACCTATTATTTATTGTACATATTCTTCTTTTTATTCTGCTCTTCTATTCTCTGTCCACTTGCTGCTGGAACAATGCAAATTTCCCCATTGTGGGACAAATAAAGGAATATCCTATCTTATCTTATCTTAAATTATGGTGGCTGTATGGTGTTCTGGAGCGTAGGATATTTCTTCTTAATTGTTTTTATTACTTGCAGGCACTGGAAAAATTTCAGTTTCTCATTTCAAAGGTTTCGAGTAACTGTGTGTGTTACAAGTAAAGTTGTCCTGGAAGAGGCGATGATGATGGATGATTCTTCTCTGCTACCAAGTGCTAATATGAAGAGGGACTTTGTTATTTACAAAGTCTGGGTTGTGCCAGATTGGGGAGAACATACAGAGTTTCAGTCTGGAATCTGTAGTCTCAAGAGAATTCCACCAAGCAGAGATTGTGGAGGCAATCATTGGGTTTTTGAAACAATTATGATGCTTGAGGGTCATGGTAATGAAGGCAAGGTTAGAGATATTGATGTTGTAACTGTCTGTCTGTTCAAACTCAAGCCAAAGTTTGTAATCTGCATTTGGATTTTTCCATTTAGTGATATATGGAGTTGATTCGCCAAATAATAATTCACGAAACTGGGTGCATCCAGTCGTCCTTCTGATAAATGTTTTTGGTTGGGTAGATAGGCAAATTTTCATTTTTTTGTTCTTTGAGTAGAATTTTATAACAGCAGAATCAAAATCTTGGAAACACTGTGCTGTGGGTTTGAATGAGATCATGGATCCATCCATCCATCTTCATCCGCTTATCTGGGGTCGGGTCGTGGGGGCAGCAACTTCATGGATCATGGATGATGGAATAAATAGTCTATTGATGGTAAGGAGGACAGTGAAGAGATGGACTGCTGAGTCAAAGCTGGAGTTACAGGCCTGCTTTGACTGCACTGATTGCCCAGCTGGCATTTTAACGTTGAGTCACTGTTGAATCAACGTCAGGTGCCAGTGTTGGATAACTGTTCAATTTTGTTTCAATTTTGCAAATCTAATCAATGTTGAAATAGCAACGTCATTTCTACGTCACATTTTTCAACATAGGTGAATTTGCCAACATTGAATTAATATTGATTTTACTTTAGATTTTGCAAATCCAATCAACATTGAAATTTCAATGTCACTATAAAGTCCTGCTTTTCAACATAGTTTGAAACACTATCTATATTTTTGTTACTGTTTGTACTAAAGTAACTCTAAATTAAGTAGCTCCAGTAATACCAAACACCTTGAAATGTATACATTAACACTCTAAGTTTGCAGATCTATGATTGTCCTGAAACACGGTGCAAAAAACCCTAAACAAAGGTCATTTGTAAAATCTTGTATTTGACCCAAGTTTACAATTTTATCCACTGATGTAAATCTCACCATTTATAGGTGCATGGCTCTCTTATGGACATAATTCTTTTTACTAGACAAGTTTACTAGACATGGCAATCATAATAAGAATATTTTGTGTGATTACTAATCATCTTGAAGAGATCTCATCTACATTACATGGAAAAACACAATACAATACACTGTTATTTAAATGTTCACAACACGGACAGTCAGCTAAGCAGAAGCCAACTGGTCAAAGCAAGACTAGGGAGAAGATTAATAAAGACATTTCAATGACATAAGAAACTGCACTCTTTATTATCTGACATGGCTGAATGATCAAGTGTGCCAACATTTCACACACAAGCAGTCTTTTAAGAACATACATTTTTATATAACATATTAACCTGGAAAAAAACAGCCCGAACATTGGGCAACATATTGAGCAAGGCAGGGCTTTGAATCTTCCCTGGATCTACTTCTTTCGTCCACCGCCACCCAGCCTCTCTGGTGCATATTTCAAATATTTTGACATGTGTTCTTCTATTTTGGTTTTTACTTATTAAATGAGCTGAAGACAGTGTCTGAGGAGGGGAAAAAAAGAGAGCAGATCAGTATTCGAAAACGCTAACCTCTCAGTTATGACAATATACTAACGCACAAAATGCCTTATGTTATTGCATTATCTATCAAAGCATATTGAAATCAATTCATTCACGAAAATCATTCAATTTGCTGTGCTCATAATTTTTTATATAATATCTTCCACAACAAGATTGCACCTTTCAAAATATGGCTGCGCTCACAGACCAGCAGCTGATTGGTTAGGGCATGCTAACGAGTGTTAGCGCTTGTTAGCACGAGCTCAAAAGCATGCACTCTTCTAGCTAACTTTGACTAACAGTGCTAGTAAGCCCGCTGGCAAATGCTGCTGTTGGCTGTATGGCTAAAACTAACCGTGAACCAAAACGTACACAATGTCACAGGTTTATCATAAAATGTGACTTTGCTTACCGTTTTGGAGTTGTGGCTGGTACCGCCAAATCCGAGTCGGAACCTGCTTAGCTGATGATGACACAGACCCATTTTGCGCATGTGCAAGTGGGTGTCGTCTACGTGTCAATCACACCAGGAGGACATATGTGACGGACATCCGCTGTCCTCCATGACATGAATATGGCAGTTTTCAGACGGACACATCAGGAGAAAATTTATTTTGTTCAAAACCTATCTCTGCCAAATCTCTCAGGAGTGTTTTGCTGAGACACAGATCTTCTAGGCAACGTCAAACAAACGTTCCGTAATTTATTTAAATAATTTTCGTCATGTTAAATATGACTGTTAGCTGTTAAATATTTAATGTTATCATAATAAAATATAAATATCTCACTTTCATCTACCTACAACTTTTATAAATCCACACATGTTCCCAACACGAGGTGGGGGGACGGATGACGCTCACTGAGGAGACAGGAAGAGCTGCTTCTCATTGGTATATATAGAGTATCTTCTTTTAGAACGTTTAATTCAGAGTTGATCTTTCAATGTTGTATCAACATTTTTCAACAGTTAATTGATCAGCATTGTTTGGATGTTGGAACAACGTTATTTTTTAATGGATATATTTCAACAAATTTTTTTAAAAGTCATTGTTGTGAAAATAATGTGATTTGACATACAACTCAAAAGTTCTTGATATTTCAACGTTGAATCCGAAGTGAGTTAACACCACCTCAACTATTTGGTGTTCAATTTTGTTTTGACATTGAATTAATGTTTTTTCATAAACTGACATTATTTCAACACAATTTAAACGTCAATTTCAGTTGAATGCCAGCTGGGTAGACTGTCTTTGAAGCTGATGTGATGGACCTCAATGAACTGACTGACACTGTGACATCGTACATCAGTTTCTGTGAGGAACTGTGTGTGCAGTCCAAAACCTTCAGCACATACAACAACAACAAACCGTGGTTTAACACCAAACTGCGGAAACTGCGCCAGGCCAAAGAGGAGGCCTACAGAAGTGGGGACCGTTCCCTGTACAAGCAGGCCAGGAACACACTGACAAGGGAAATCGGAGAAGCTAAGAGGAGCAACTCTGAGAAGCTGAAGAGCAAATTCTCAGCCAGCGACCCTGCTTCAGTGTGGAGAGGCCTGCAGGACATGACCAACTACAGGAGCCCATCCCCCCACCCTACAGGGAACAAACAACTGGCAGAATAACTGAACAGCTTACTGTGTCCAGTGTGTGTCCCCTACCTGCCTGAGAACCTGCGCTAACCAGCTGGCCTTAATCTTCACGCAGATCTTCAACAGATCTCTGGAGCTATGCGAGGTTCCCTCCTGCCTCAAATGCTCCACCATCATCCCAGTCCCCAAGAAACCCACCATCACAGAGTTGAATGACTACAGGCCTGTCGCCCTGACGTCTGTATTCATAAAATCCTTCGAAAGACTGGTGCTGAATCACCTGAAGTACATCACATGACCCCTGCTGGACCCCCTGCAGTTTGCCTACTGGGCAAACAGGTCAGTGGGTGATGCAGTCAACATGGGACTGCACTTCATCCTCCAACACCTCGACTCCACAGGGACATACACACGGATCCTGTTTGTGGACTTCGGCATTCAACACCATCATCCCGGGAACCCTGAAGGACAAACTCACCCAGCTCACTGTGCCGGCCTCCACCTGTCAGTGGATTTACAACTTCCTCACCAACAGGAGACAGCAGGTGAGGCTGGATAGCATCCTCTCCAACACCCTAGTATCAGCACTGGCGCCCCCCCATGGGTGTGTTCTTTCCCCGCTGCTCTTCTCCCTACACCAACGACTGCACTTCAGATGACCCATCTGTGAAACTTCTAAAGTTTGCAGACGACACAGCGGTCATCGGCCTTATCCAGGACGGCGATGAGTCTGCCTACAGGCCAGAGGTGGACCAACTGGTCGTCTGGTGTGGTCAGAACCACCTGGAAATAAATCCGCTCAAGACTGCGGATATGACAGTGGATTTCAGGAAGAACCCGCCCACCCTACCCCCCCTCACAATCCTCAACAGTACAGTATCTAGTGTGGACTAATTCAAGTTCATGGGAACCACAATCTCCCGGGACTTGAAGTGGACCTCCCACATAGATTCTGCCAGGAAGAAGGCCCAGC
Source organism: Remorina albescens (assembly GCA_034769265.1). Taxonomy (NCBI): domain Eukaryota; kingdom Metazoa; phylum Chordata; class Actinopteri; order Carangiformes; family Echeneidae; genus Remorina; species Remorina albescens. The sequence goes on from CM068479.1 coordinate 1,568,386, forward strand.
AGAGGTTGTACTTTCTGTGTCAGCTGAGAAAGTTCAACCTGCCTCAGGAGCTGCTGGTCATCTTCTACACCGCCATCATCTTGTCTGTTCTCTGCATTTCCATCATTGTCTGGCTTGGATCGACCACCAAGCAGGATAGGAACAGACTACAACGGACTATAAGTTCTGCAGAGAAGATCATTTGAGGCCGACCTGCCCTCCATCCAGGACCTTTACAGATCCAGAGTCAAAAACCGGGCAGGTGACATCACTGCAGACCCCTCACACCCCGGACACAATCTGTTCAGAATGCTTCCCTCTGGTAGGGGCTACAGAGCTCTGTTCACCAAAACTACCAGACTTAAAAACAGTTTCTTCCCCCAGGCTATCTCCCAGATCTCTCCATAAGCCGACTGTCAACCTCATGACACATTTGCACATTTGCACATTGCTGCACTTTGTAAATATTTCAATTTCTAATTTCAATGTATATATATGTAGATATATATTTCCTTTTTATTTTTTATCTTTTATTTCTGCCTTTCCCTTGTCCAAGTTTGAAACACCGGAGTCAAATTCCTAGTATGTTTACACATACCTGGCAATAAAACTATTTCTGATTCTGATTCTGATTCTAATTTGGACCAGTTAATCAAGTGGTGAAAGAAGGCTGAGAAATTTGAATGCAGTTATATGCTTCCTGTAATGGTCTTTGAGGCTATTGCATGTAGAGTAAGATATGATCAGCATATAGGCTGATTTTTTGTTCAGAAACAGTAGAGTGGATACCTTTGATTTTGGCATTATGATGTTTTGCTGATGCCAGTGGTTTGATGAATATAGCAAACAGTAAGGGAGAGAGAGGGCACCCTTGTCTGGTTCCCCTCTGCAGAGTGAAGCTTTGTTATGTGATCACATTCGTGGTGACTTTAGCCTTGAGTGAGTTATAAAGTGCAGATACCCAGTGGATAGATTATTCTCAAAGCCAAATTTTGAAGGGTAGCAAAGAAGAAGGACCAGTTCACTTTGTTAACTTCAATTAATAATGTGGGGCACCACCCAGAAACTGGGACCAATAACCAACCTGTAAATGTTGCCTCATAAACAAGTGTTCAATTAAATGATCGTTGTTGGGGTGGCTGATATGTCACATAATAGTGAAAAAATTGTCGAAGAAAGCCAGATCATCATTGCTAAGAGCATAAAGATTTACAGTTGTGTATAATTTATTAAGGGCGGCGGAGTCAAGAGCAAAATCTTGAACTGTGAAGTAATTTTAATTGGTGGTGGTGACCCACTATTTATTGACTGGTACTGGTTGATCAGATTGCTTTTTTCCCTTTTAGCTTCAGCTTTCTTTTTTTTCCCAACTCCCTTCTCAACATGCAACAATTGCAGGTAAGGGCCAACCCCCCCCTCCCTCCCAGTTGAGGAAGGGGACATTTCCCTTCGGGCCACCTTGGATGGCTCAACAGGGTCAGGTTATCAGACCCCTACATTGGGAGTCACACGGACATATAAAGTTAAATTGGATGTTAATCTATTTGTTAGTTGCTAACTGTTTAGAAGTTCATTCCCTGCTGGTTCTTGCAGGGAGGGGGAAGCGCACCAGGTTTCTGAGTGAGATGGTGGGGAAATCACATACATGCATAAAAAATCTTTGAAAATAGCTTCATTTAATATAAACGGTGTATTCAGCCCAATCAAGATTCTGTCAAAATTAAAGAAAGATATAATCCAAGTAGCTTTCTTGCAGGAGTCACACCTCAGTGACTCAGAACATGCCAAATTGAATAGATCAGGATTTAAGCATGTTTACTTTTCTTCCCATGAATCCAGAAGGCTGAGAGGAGTGGCGATCTTGATATCCAGGGCTGTAAACTACGAACATATATCAGAACATAAAGACAACAAAGACAGATTTGTCATGATTACAGGCAAAATAGAAGGCACTGTGATGAGTCTCTTTAACATGTATGTTCCTCCTGGTAGTGACTGGTCATTTTATAAACGTATAACTTGATTTAATGGTAACAAAAAGCAAAGGGATTTTAATAAGTGGTGGAGATTTTAATACTCAGCTAAATTTGAATTTGGACTCATCAAATGGAAAATCTGATGCTAAAAACATTAGGAAAAGATTTAATATTTGGATATGTGAAGTGGTGATTGTGGACGTGTAGAGAGAGATAAACTCCATGAGTCAAGTATACACACATTACTCATATGCTCATAATGTCTACACTCACATCGACTGCTTTTTTATGCTTAAAAGAGACCTTTTTAAGGATGGCAATTGTGATATAGGACCCAGAACTTTTTCAGACCATAGCCCCATCTATATGTCAGTCCACTTAAATGGTAACATCAAGTCTTCTCTGTGGAGGTTGAATTCGAATATCTTAAATAATACAGTTATCAAAGACAAACTGAATGATTAAATTAAATTGTATTTGGAACAGAACGACAATGAAGAGGTGACTCCACTTCTCTGGGATGCACTAAAAGCAGTGATTAGGGGTAGAATAATAGCCAAAACCTCATATAAGAAGAAAACTACAGCACAAAAACTTTGATTATTTGAAGAGACTATAGAACGAACATGCAAAATCTCTTGAAGATGACACCAAGGCTAAGATATCAAAATTTAAAAAAGAAATAGATAAAATAGATACACAGGAAATACAAAAAAACAAACAAGCAGACAGAACTATACACAAAATAAGAAACCCCACAACAAATGAAACAGACTCTAGCCTGGAGAAAATTCAACAGTGTTTACGACTAACGACCTCCTCTTCTCCTCTGACTCCGGACTACTCTCCATTCTCATCCTCCTGGATCTTACTGCTGCCTTTAACACTATCACCCATTCCATCCTCCTCTCCCACCTGCCATCCCTCCTCGACATTACTGACGCCGCCCACACCTGGTTACACTCCTACCTCAACGACAGACAACAATTCATCTTAATCAACAACTACTCCTCCTCTACTGCCCCCCTGTCCTAAGGTACCCCCTGGGGCTCAGTGCTCGGTCCTCTCATCTTCATCCTGTATCTCCCACACCCTGTCAAACTGTCTCTCTGAAATTAAATCCTGAATGCAAATGAATTTTGTCAAAATCAACTGTGACAAATAAGACATGATTCTAATTGGTCCAAATTCCCTCACCCAAGCAGCCCAAAGCTTCCACCTCACTATTGAAAACTCCACTCTGTCACCCTCCCCTAAATGCAGCAACCTCTGTCATCTTTGACAGTAATCTCTCCTTTGACCAACACATCAAACACATCACAAAAACAGCCTTCTACCACCTAAAGAACATATCTCACCTTTGCCTCTCACTCTCTTTCACTGCCACCGAAACTCTGATTCACACTTTCATCACATCCCACCTCGAATACTGCAACAGCATCCTTTACGGTACAACCTCCAAACTCCTCAATAAACTCCAGTACATCCAAAACTCCACTGCACGCCTCTAAGTTCACACCTGCAACCGAGACTACATCACCCCCATCCTCCAGAACCTCTACTGTCTCCCCGTTCCACAACGCATTAAATTTAAAATCCTCCTCCTCACCCATAAAGCACTCCACAACCAGGCCCCCTCCTACCTCACAGACCTTCTCCACCCTTACATCCCTTCCCGTACCCTCCACTCTTCCAATGACAATCTCCTCACGGTCCCTAAGACCAAGCACAGAACCTTTTCCGTTGCTGCCCCTACCCTCTGGAACTCCCTCCCAAAACACATTCGAGACAGCACTGAACTCATATCATTCAAATCACTACTCAAAACTCACCTGTTCTGCTTTCAACACTTAGTATTTTCTGATTTTCATCTACTTACACTGTTTCTTGAAATTTCAGGTCGGATAGTTCGGCTCACCAGCACCCCCTGAACTACTGGTGAGCCTGTTCTTTTACTGGGCAAGATGCAACACAATGGCTGACTTTGTCACAGTACATACACAGGTTGCACAGCTGCATAGGCTTTGCAGACTCAACCAAGGCTTTGCAGACTCAATCAAGGAAGTGGAGGGTGGGGCTGTGACTGGATCCGCCACAGACCCACATGGAGGACCCCAGGGAGTGACAGATCTGGCTCTCTCTCTTTTCCGCTCTCTGAGGCGTCCATCCACACGAATGGCAAGAGCGATGAGGTCATCCAACTCCTTAGTGGGATCTTGAACTGTCAGCTCATCTTTAATGCCATCAGAGAGCCGTGGTAAAAGGCATCATAAAGTGAGGCGGAGTTCCAATTACTTTATGCAGCTAAGGTGCCCTGAGCAGTCCTCGAGCTGCTTCTCTCCCAGAAGACCTTCATTAGTTCACCAGAAAAAAGTTAAACAGAGGAGCAGACCTTGGATTGCCTCTCCCACTCAGCTGTTCCCCAATCTCTGGCTTTCCCCGTGAGCTGGGAAATAATCAAAGCCACTCGGGACCTTTCTGTCGGATAGGAGAAAGGCTGGAGCTCGAACAGGAGAGAGCACAGAGCGAGGAAAGGCTGAGAGGTTCCTGGCTTGCCAGAGTACCGCTCTGAAGGAGGGAGCCGTGGCTCGGCTGCTGGAGCTCGTAACAAGAAGCGCTGCTGCATCTGCTCACAGATAGCATCCAATCTCCGCACAGGCGAGTGGTGAACTCCTGAAGACCCCCCGGAAATGGAGGTGAGTCGATCCTCTTGTGACTGGATAGATGCGGCTTGAGCAGTCAGCTGACGTACTGAATATGATTCAGCTGGGTTCATCTTTCTGGCCAGATTGTGCTGTAAGTTCTCAGATCTGAGGAGCCCAAAAGCACAAACTCAGAAACAGGAGCAGAGTCCAATAAACTTTAATCAGTCTGCGAAAACAAGCAGGGGTCAGGAACCAGGCAGGCAGACAGATCAGGCAGACAACTCCAAGGGGCTAAGCAGAATCTTCAGACCGAGAAAACAGGCAGGGTGCAGGTAATGGACAAGCTGATGGACAGTAGGGGAATGCTGGAAAGCTAGCCAAAAACTAAACAATCTGGCAAAGGGCATGAGACACAGGGCCAGTATATATAGGAGTGACTGAGGAGCATTATGGGATCCAGGTGAGGAGATGGGCAGGGAGACTCAGGTGTGTGGAATTAAGGTGATTGCAAGGCAGGTGGGTGTGTCAGGACCTGCAATGACAGGAGAGTTAATGATCAGGAGGGATATCCCGTGACAACTTTCATATATTTTGGAACTGCCAGGTGATAAGGAATTACTGGGAGGAGATCCACAAGCACATGTAGATGCTCCTCTACTCTGTGGGCCCACCACCTGCAGAGAAATCCAATGGGGTCGGGTGTGCTGCCAAACTGGTGGTGGTGGAGATAGGGGGGTCTCGACGGACCGGACCCTGGTGGCATAGGCTGGCCCTGGGGACATGGAACATCACCTCTCTGTGGAGGAAGGAGCCAGAGCTGGTGTGGGAGATGGAGCGCTACCAGTTGGATCTGGTGGGGCTTGCCTCCACGCACAGTTGAGGCTCTGGAACCGTGCACCTTGATAGGGGTTGGACTCTTCTCCGGAGTTGCCCAAGATCTGAGGCGCCAGGTGGGTGTGGGGTTACTCACGGCTGAGTGCCGCTGTGTTGGAGTTTACCCCGGTGGACGAGAGGGTTGCCTCCCTGTACCTTACGGTTGCATAGTGGGAAAACTCTGACTGTTGTCTGTGCATATGCACCAAACAGCAATTCAGAGTGTTTGGTCTTCTTGGAGAACCTGAACGGAGTGCTCCACGGGGCTCCAGTAGGGGACTCCATAGTCCTACTGGGAGACTTCAATGCACACATGGGTAATGATGGAGTAACTTGGAGAGGTGTGACTGGGAGGAACGGCCTCCCCAATCTGAACCCGAGTGGTGCTTTGTTGTTGGACTTCTGTGCTAGTCATGGATTGTCCAAATGCGGGTGAACTGGGAACGTTTGGAGGAGGCACCTGTCCGGGAGGCCTTCAACTCCCACATCCGGCAGAGCTTTTCCGGCATCCCTGTGGAGGCTTGGGGCATTGAGCTCAAGTGGTTGATGTTCAAATCATCCATTGCCAAAGCTGCAGCTGAGAGCTGTGGCCTCAAGGTCCTGGGTACCTCAATGGGTGGCATCTCGGACATCCTGGTGGACACCGGTGGTCAGGGAAGCCGTCCAGCTGAAGAAGGAGGCCCTCCGGGGTATGTTATCCTGGGAGACTCCGGATGAAGTTGCAGGGTACCGACGGGCTCGAAGGGCTGTGGCCTCGGGGGTGGCGTTGGCAAAGCAGCAGAGAGGCTTGGAGAAGACACAGAGAACGACTTTCGGTCGTCACCAAAGTTGTTCTGGAAGACTGTCCGGCACCTCAGGCGGGGAAAGGGGGGAACCATGCGAGCTGTGTACAGCAAGAGTGGAACGTTGCTGACTTCAAATGAGGATATTGTCGGGCGGTGGAAGGAGCTCTTTGAGGAACTCCTGAACCTGACTTACCCACCCTCTGGGGCAGAGACAGAGCTAGAGGATGAAGGGGGGTCAATGTCAATTTCCCTGGCAGAAGTCACTGAGGTAGTTAAACAACTCCACAGTGGCAAAGCCCCAGGGGTTGATCAGATCCGTCGTGAAATGTTGAAGGCTCTGGGTATTGAGGGGCTGTTGTGGATGGCATGTCTCTTCAACATTGCGTGGGGGTCGGGGGCAGTGCTGAAGGAGTGGCAGACCGGGGTGGTGGTCCCACTTTTTAAAAAGGGGGACTAGAGGGTGTGTGCCAACTACAGAGGCTTCACACTATTCAGCTTCCCTGGGAAAATCTACTCTAAGGTGCAGGAAAGGAGGGTCAGGCCGATTGTCGAACCTCTGATCAAAGAGGAACAATGCGGGTTCCGTCCTGGTTGTGGAACTACGCACCAGCTCTTTACCCTCACAAGGATCCTGGAGGGGGCCTGGGAGTATGCCCATCCAGTCTACATGTGTTTTGTGGACCTGGAGAAGGCATATGACTGGGTCCACCGGGATGTTTTGTGGGGGGTGCTGCGGGAGTATGCTAGAGTCACTTCTAAGGGCCATCCAATCCCTGTATGCCCAAAGCGAGTGCTGTGTTCGGGTATTCAGCAGTAAGTTGGACTTATTCCAAGTGAGGGTTGGCCTCCGCTAGGGCTGCGCCATGTCACTGATCCTGTTCGTGATCTTCATGGACAGGATTTCTAGGCGTAGTCTTGGAGGAGAGAGGTTGGAGTTTGAGGGGGTCAGGATTGCATCGCTGTTTTTTGCGGATGATGTGGTGCTGTTGGCACCATTGGTCTGTGACCTTCAGCTCTCACTGGACAGTTTTGCGGCCGAGTGTGAAGCGGCTCGGATGAGGATCAGCACCTCAAAATCGGAGTCCATGGTTCTCAGCAGGAAAACAGTGGATTGTCTACTCCAACTTGAGAATGAGTCCCTACCCCAAGTGAAGGAGTCCAAGTACCTCGGGGTCTTGTTCACGAGTGAGGGGGGGCCTTGGAGCATGAGATTGGCCAGAGAATCAGAGCAGCGGGAGTGGTACTGCAGTCGCTGTATTGCACCGCTGTGATGAAAAGAGAGCTGAGCCAGAAGGCAATCTTCGGTCCTACCTTCACCTATGGTCATGAGAACTGGATGATGGCCGAAAGAGCAAGATCGCGAGTACAAGTGGCTGAAATGAGCTTCCTCAGATGGGTGGCTGACTTTTCCCTTAGGGATAGGGTGAGGAGCTCGGTCATCCTAGAGGTTCTCAGAGTAGAAGTGCTGCTCCTTTGCATTGAGAGGAGCCAGTTGAGGTGGTCGGGCATCTGGTGAAGATGGCTCCTGGGCGCCTCCCTTGGGAGGTGTTCCAGGCACATCCAGCTGGGAGGAGGCCCCGGGGCAGACCGAGGACCAGGTAGAGTGATTTTATCTCCACTCTGGCCTGGGAACACGTCGGGATCCCCCAATCAGAGCTGGTTGATGTGGCCAGGGAAAGGGAAGATTGGGGCTCCCTGTTGAAGCTGCTACCTCCGCGACCCCGCCCCGGATAAGCGGATGAAGATGGTAAATATTCCATTCAAATGTGAAACTATGTATTTAGGTGATTTACTGTTTGAAACATGGAACATTTAAGACAAAAAACTATTGGCTAAGTAAGAAATAAATCATGAGAAAATGGTTAAAAGTGGATCCACCCACCATTGATAAGTGGATTGACATTGTATATCAGATTCATGCTATGGAGAAGATAACATTTTTTCTCAAAGTTGAAAAAGATAAATTCTATAGGATCTGGACCAAATGGGCCGAGTTGTCACAGCCAGACACACATGAAAGAACCCAGATGCGAGGCAGCAGGGAGCTGCAGCAATCAAAAGTCTTTATTGAACACACAGTATGCAATGGTAATGGAACAGCTGGGGCTCAAACCTGCGTTGCTGGCAGGAGAGTCAGTGACATTATCACTAGGCCACAAGGTGGTGACGTGTTCAGCTTAACAGGAAAAGATTCTTTGATGTGCTCAGCAGTCTAGACAAATGAGAACAAGGGGGCAGACAATTTGATAGTCAGGGACAGGTGAGGAGTCAGATAACCAGCACAGCTTCCAGGTTTTCTCACTGTCAGGGATGGTAGGTGAGGTTGTTTGCCAGGGATCAGACGAGCAGGAAGGGTCAGAACAGAACAGGTTGGAATCTGGCAATCAGTCCGAGGGCAAGGCAAGCAGGCAGGAATGGGGACAAAATGGGCCGGCAATGGGTGATCAGTCCAGGGTAACTTGCTGGAAAAGCTTGCATGAGAGCGAAGACGATCTGGCAAATGGTGTGTGTGGAGCTGGAACTTAAGAGGGGTTTCACAGGTGCGTGGATGATTAGCTGAGGCAGAGCAGGTGAGATGATTGTGAATGGGATGCAGGTGTGATTGGAGCAGGGGGTGTGGTAGTGGAAATTTACCGGGTGGAGCGGGCTGGAGACTGTGACATGAATATATAAAGCCGAACAGATCTGATTTCATTTGATTATGTTTGTGCTTTGTGGAACCTACCCTCCTCTTTTTCTTTAATGTGATGGTTAGATTGACAGGGATGGTCTGCTCCCCTGTTCAGTTTCTGTTGTTGTTCATGTTTATAATAGCTCGTGATTTACAAGAGAAAATCCCGGAAGGGCAACATAGATCTTATATAAAGGCAATGTATGAATGGATGGTTACGTAGTTATGTATAACCTACTATGGACAAAGAAAAGCTGTAAACTGTCTGTTTTGGAAATATGCCTTTCCAAATAAAAAGAAAATAAAAAAAGAGAAAGAAAATGATTTTACTGCAGAGGCCATTTTGACACATTCAGGCACCCCAAAGGGGCCTACCAACTCACTTCCTATGATTCCAACTCAAAACTCAAAACTCCACTACCTCCTTGTTGACATTACAGCCTTGTTGGGACATGGTGGCCATCCACCAACCAGCCGGAACTCCATCAATCCGGACCATCCAGTGTAGCATGGCATTTGTCAGTGAATAAAACAGTTTGAAAATTAGTCTTCATATATTTCTGAGCCCACTGCAATTGTTTCTCATTGTGGGCATTGGTTAAAGGTGGCTGAAATACAGATTTACGCATATCAGCAAGCCTCTGGAAGATGCATCAAGAAGATCTTGGGACTCCAGGGGCACCAAAAGCTTCGAATACCTGTTTTCTTCTCATCAGTGGATTTTTCACAGTTGCTCAGTTAATACGATGCTTTTGTCTCACAGAAACTTTCCTTAATACACCTTTATCTGAACGAACCCGTCTACACTCTGAATCCCACAAAAGTTTTTACATTACAATGATCTCTCTTAGCTCTTGTGGAAATATGCATTATTTTCATACCTTTTCGAATACTGCCATATTTCACGCTTTTCATCTGCAGAAATACCTTTTTTTTCTACATATTGCATGCAACCTGTTACTTGCTTAATAATGTGGCGCAATATCCTTAAGTAGTTTCCCTTTAATTAGGCTCAACTGGCAAACCAATTACCACTGTCTGAGATTGATGTCAGTGATGTAAACTGACAAGAGAAGCAGAACATCTGCAAACTTTAACTGAGAAACAAAATTTCAAATTTTTGTTTAATTGAAATCCTATTTGCATAATAATTTGGAAGACAGTGTGTAAGATATTTTTCTTCTGACTCTAGTAAATGGGTTTCTGGAGGAAAATATTTGCTTTTAAATTTGTGATTTGGTCCATGATTTTTTATTTATTTATTTATTTTTTGCTCACAAGCGAATGCCATGCACATTTGAGGATACTGTAGTTATAGAAGACATGGAGAGAGAGATTGTTCAATCACTCTGTGTAAGCAAGCCTCCTACTGCTGTCAGTATGTAAGGCATTATAATCAGAGCGTGGAGTAGAGTCTGGAAGTGAAAGGTGGAATTTTGGGTTTTAAATATGTAAATATTTGTGGGAGGTGTGTACAGCGAAGTCACAGGATATGTCATAAAAACTGAACATCAAGACCTAGAAAAGAAACAGCAAAGTTATTGACATAGGCACCATAATGAAAAAAGCTATTGCACTGGGGATATCTGGAGGGGTGAGGGGGTGAATGAAAGGATGTTTGGAGGAAAGGGAGATCTAGACAGAGGGACAAAAAAGAAAGAACAGCACAGGGAGAGTGGATGGATTGAAGAGGTGACATATATTAACATTTTGTGAGATTTTTTATTCATTTTTTGTGTTTTATGTCGGTTGATTTTTGTAATATATATATATTTAAGTCATGTTCATATTGTAAGGGTACTTATCTCTTCAAAAGAGCCATGGGGGGTTGTTGGCATACTGGAACAGCTGACCATGTATGATGATGAATGAACTCGGCGATGATGGGATGGGGATGGTTTTCTCCTTGGGCTCCTAGTCGGTGGATGCGGTGAAATGTGATGTTGTTTACTGTCTGTCTTGAAAGTTTGAGAGCTGTTACGACGGTTATAGTGATTTCCGCAGTTTGTGTGTGCCGTGTATTCTCCCTGTTTTTGTTTTATGTGTAGGGGAAAGACAGGGTCCAGAGGCCTTGTCTCTGTTCATGCGTCAATATGAGAGTCAGGTCATCAGGACCTGCTATGGCGCCTAACAAGTCAAAACAATGAGTAGAAGACATCTGGGGTGCCAGGAAAGAGAACTACACCACACACACACACACACACACACAGACACACACACATAGTGCTGCACAATCACCATGGTTGAAGTTCAAGATAAGGGTGAAGGCTATCCACACAACACAAACCTATCTTATACCTGTCTTAGGTATAAGAAGCATGTCACATGTTTTTTTGGTGGTTCTGTCTCTGACTACGTTGTTAGTAGGGCTGATGTGAATAAAGAGATTCCCCATCTGACACCTGTGTCCAGATTACCTGATTCCTCTTTTCCACCTCTTTCCGCCACAACATATGTAAATAGGTGTGTGCCACAGTGCGGCGGTGATTGGTGGGGTGTCCTGGTCCTGGCTGTGATTGGCTGCAGCTGAGGGGCTCACCTGCTATATAAAGGGCCAAGATGTTAGTTACTGCAGGAGGGGCTGCAGGCATTCTTCATCTCCCTCCTCTCCCAACCAGCCACATGTTGTTCTTTGTTAAATTTTGTTATGTTAGTTTAAGTTGAGTAGTAGGGATGGACTGCCAGTTCTGTTCTCCTGTTCTCCTCTTTTTCTCCTGTTTCTTTTAGGTAGGGAGGTAAGACTTTGTTCTTTTGTTCTACGTGATTAGATTAGTTATTTATTTTTTTAGATAGGACTGTTTTGTTTGTTATTTTGGCCTTGGTCCATCCTGACGCTATACTCTATGTTGGTTATGTTAATTTATTTATTGTATTTAATTATTGTACAAATAAAATCAGTCATTTCTGGACATTTAAAACAATTTTTGTGGTGGCTATTTGGGATTTGGGGAAAATGGGGACTCTTCATGTTGTACCTCAGGTACCCCTAGACTGGGCATAACATGAATTGGGGTCTTTCTGTCGCGCTTCGTTTCCGACTGAATTTGGTGAGTAATTCTTTTTTTCCTTCTGGTTGGTTGCAGAGTTGGTGGAGCAGGGTGTGCTACCTGAATCAGCTGTTGAAACAGGTGATATTACTGATGACGTGCAGCTGGCTTGGGCGAAAGCCGAGGAGGTTGTTGGCATCCGCGCTGTTGGTGATGGTCATTGATCTTCTTGTGCAAAAAATGACCACAGAGGATCTCCTTTTAGCCCTTCAGATAAAAGAGGTGGAGACTAAGAATAAACAGCTTGAAGTGCAAGCGATGCATCTCCGGGTTAGGGCTCTTGAGTTAGAAAGGGGAGCCTCTGGTGCCTCCACCCCAGTGCCACTTACCCACAACCCCATTCCTGTTTCTACTTTTAACATTAGTAAGCACATTGCATTAGTCCCTCCCTTTTGTGAGTCTGAGGTGGACTCGTATTTTAGCGCTTTTGAGCGAATAGCTGCTGCACTAAAATGGTCCAAGGAGTTTTGGTCACTTCTGTTGCAGTTTAAGCTTGTGGGGAAAGCCCAAGAAGTCTGTTCCAGTCTGACAATTAAGGACAGTCTGGATTACAGTGTGCTAAAAGAAACTGTGTTGCACACTTATGAGATTGTCCCTGAAGCATACCAACAAAAATTTTGAAACAGCGATAAAACTGCCAACCAGACGTACGTTGAGTTTGCGCGTAATAAGAATGTATTGTTTGATAAGTGGTGCCAGGCATGTAATGTTAAAATGTTGGAAGAAATGCGGGAGTTAATTTTGCTTGAGGAATTGAAAAAGTGTTTATTGTCATGAGCCAGGCCATATAATCTGCTCGGTTCTTAAAAAAAGGGTGAATCTAAAACCGCAAAAACTCCCGCAGGTGTGGGATTTATCAACACTGCGTTCGCGTCTGAAAAGCACACCAAGCCTTTATCTGTACCGGAGGTTGACCCTTGTTTCAAGCCATTTTTGTCTCATGGGTTTGTTTCCTTAACTGGCAAAGAAGCGGATAAAGTACCGGTAACCATTCTGCGCGATACCGCTGCTTTTCACTCATTCATGTTGGCCAGTGTATTGCCACTTTCAAACAAAACTTAGTGTTTTTCTGATTTGTTGGTGTGGGGAATTAAAATGAGTGAACTTAATGCCCCACTCCATATGATCCATTTGCATTCACCGCTTGTGTAGGGATGGGTCAAAGTTGCTGTGCTTCCACGGTTCCCAATTTGTGGCGTTTTGTTTATTTTGGGAAACGATTTGGCCGGAGGAAATGTGTTTCCTCTTCCTGAGGTTGTTGAGAATCCTGTTGCTGCTGTGTCTGTGTGCCCCTGTCGTGGAAGTTTTATCTTACAGCACTCTGAACAATAATTTAGTAAACAAACAAAGACCACTGATTGGTTGGAAGGAGTAAGTATATTGCACAATATAGGAGACAACTTACGCACAGGAAGGTACAAGCAGTGCCTCAAAATCACAGAGTTCTGCACAACAGTTATATAGGGCTTTTGACCACATTCCTGCTCCGGATAATTTTAACCACATCCTTATATGGGGGTTCAGGAGGCTCATCTCCACGTTCATGTAGAGGTCTTGTCAATTAGCTGAAACCTATGTCTACATATAGGTACAGAAGTTTCAGATTACTTACAATTACATGAGTTATGGTTGTTTTTCACAGTAGCAGTTGTTGTTTTGAATGATGAACCTCCTGCTTTCCTTATCACCCAGTCCTTTCTGATCAATCTGTGCTAGATGTGTTTCCTGTGTGCGCCACTACGCGCGCACAGGCTCATAAACTAGGTGAAGCTGTGGATTTGTCCGAGTCATTTATGGCTATGTTAGATGAGGGTCCGCCCTCTTATTCAGTGTCCCCCACTACTGAAGGTGAAAGTGTGGTAAAATGTGTCAATAATTCAGATTTTCTTCCTGCCTGATGTGAATCTGAGTTTAGATGTCACACGGGAAATGTTGATTGATGCCCAGAAAAATTATCCATCTCTAACTTTGTGTCTGTCTTCTGTTGTAGCTGCCGAAGAGACTAGAAGCCCTGTGGTGGTTTTTTTTTTTTTTTTTTTTTGGATGATGGTGTTTTGATGAGACGGTGGAGTCCCGACTCCAGCAAAACATGTGCTGTGAAACAGGTGATTGTGCCAAGAGATCTTCGACCACAAATTCTTAGTTTGGCACATGACTCCAGCTTAGATGGCCATCTTGGTGTAAAAAAATGTATCAGTGCGTCTTGCGTAACTTCTTTTGGCCCGGGTTAAAAACCGATGTGGCGAAACACTGCTGAAACTGTCACACACGTCAAGTTGTGGGAAAGCCTCATCAGTCTATTCCACCAGCGCCCTTGCATCCGATTCCAGTGCTTGGAGAGCCATTTGAGTGAGTGCTGGGCCCACTGCCAAAAACTAAATCTGGTAATCAGTATATTTTGACGATGTGTGCTGCGACGCGGTATTCCGAGGCCCTCCCACTGCGCACTCTTAAAGCAAAATCGGTTGTGAAAGCTCTCACTAAGTTTTTTACAACTTTTGGTTTGCCTAAAACTATTCAGAGTGACCAGGGGACCAATTTCACGTCCCAATTGTTTGCACAAGTAATGACAGAGTTAACCCTCGTGTTGTCCTGCGGGTCAAAAATGACCAACCACCATGTTTAGCTGCAAAAAAACCCATATAACACTCTTTTTTCAACTTGAAATTTTATGACTTTTCCTAAAGGGACCCCAACATTAAAAAAAAGTGAAACTCTGGTTTTGTTTACATTTCCATATGGGCTGTACACCACTAGGGTCCTAAGATTGTCTTATGGGTCATTTTTGACCCGTGTGTTATAAAAGCATTTACATGACAGAAAAAAGTTCAAAGGCCACATACACAAACTCTCTCTAACACACACACACACACAACAAAGAAACTGGATTCCTATGTGAGTGGACATTTCACTGTCCAGCAGGTCCTGGACCAGATTTTTTCAGAGGTTCAGGATGAGCAAGAACACTATGATGTGGAAGAAGAGGTATCTGAAGAAGAAGATGAGGAGGAATCCAACAGAGACCATGAAGCTTCTTCAGATGAAGAAGAAATGACCCAAGCTGACAGAGAGACATTTTTATCCAAGAACAGTAAAATAACATGGTCCTCATCAAAAACGGACGGCACCCCAGGAAGAGCTGCAGCACAAAACATCATTAGGATGACCCCAGGGCCAACAAGATATTCAGCTGCCCATGCCAAGGACATCTCCTCCACTTTCCTTCTGTTCATCACACCGGCCATTGAAAAGATCATACTGGAAATGACAAATTTGGAGGGTTCCCGTAAATATGCAGACAACTGGAAAAATATGGATCAGACTGACCTGCGTGGCTACATAGGGCTTTTGATCTTAGCAGGTGTCTATAGGTCTCGTGGTGAGGCTACATCTAGTCTCTGGGATGCAGAGAGTGGAAGGGCAATTTTTCGTGCCACAATGCTGCTGAAAGTCTTCCACACTTTTTCAAAAATGCTAAGATTTGACAACCGTGAGTCAAGACCAGCAAGGTGTGTGACGGACAAACTGGCAGCCATCAGAGATGTCAAGTGGGTTGACCGTCTGCCATACCTTTACAACCCTGGAACTGAAGTCACAGTAGATGAGCAGTTGGTTCCATTCAAAGGTAAATTTTTATTTTCATAATGTTACTTACCTGAAATTTATATTTTTACTTTGTTGATTCATGTGATTTTTTTTCTGTGACACTCACATTCACTACTGATTGTAATCTTTGTCTTTTTTTTTTTATCAGGTCGCTGTCGTTTCCGGCAAAAAAGCCAGCAAAATATGGCATCAAAATATGGGTGGCCTGTGATGCAAAATCCAGCTATGCATGGAATATGCAAGTCTACACCGGGAAGCTGCCCAGTGGAGCACGAAAGTTGTGTGCTGCACGTGTGAGAAATACGTCTGCAAAGCCCATGCTCACGTTTGCACATACTGTCCCACATGTGCTCATGTTCAATGTTAAGCAACCTTTTGCTGTTTTGTTATTAGACAAGAGAAGAGAAGAGAGAAGAGATGTATTTGATAATTCACTTCCTAAAGAATATTAACAAAGAATAAACTGTTGGAAAAGTTCCATACTGTTGACTGTTATTTTTCCTTTCAATAAAATTTATTCAATAGTAATTTCTTCACATTGATATAATAGTAATAATAAACCTTTACTGTATAAAAGAAAACTATTATGACAGTTGGATTGTGGTAAAATAAAAAAGAAAGAAAGAAAAAAATAATAATCATATTCACTGGTGAACATCTTTTTTCACTGGTAGAAAAAAATATATGATAAAATTGAATAAAATTGAGTTGATTTGATAAATAACAGGATGTTTCATCATACAAAATAGATATTGGATTTAAAATTCAATTAAGCTGCTTTATTTTAGGGCTTTGGTGAAGGCGGGTCATTTTTGACCCATAGGACAAGGGGAGTATACAGAATGTTAAGACCGCACAAGGGTTAAAAGTTAAGCATGTAAAATCAAGTCCTTACCATCCAGAGTCACAAGGCGCACTTGAGAGGTTCCATCAAACATTGAAATCTATGTTGCGCAAGTTTTGTTTTGAGTCTAAAGGGCCATCCACACCAAGAACTATAACTATAAATATATAGTTCTAAAAATCGTTCTTAACTTAAGTGGATGGCAGCGTCCACACTACAACTATAACGACAATGATAGTGGTGGACGATATCGTTTGGATCACTTTCAGAGCGATTTGATGAAGGATAAAAACATTGACAGCCAATCAAAATCCATCAGGAATGACAGGTCGAGACGTTCTTCACGTCACTACGTCACTCACACACTCATTCAACATGGCGGATGATGTAGGAGAGAGGCTTATCATTGAGGTACAAAAAAATCCAGCTCTGTATGACAAGAATGACAGACTGTATAAAGATCCCACCAAGAAGAGGGACATCTGGGACAGAATTGGGCGCACCCTTGGAATAAATAAATCTCTGCTCCACTGCTGACCGTTGCGCCGAGCACTCAGTGTACTTGGCGTAACCTAGCAACACAACGATATCATTGATTGGTGTGGATGCTGGCATTTTATCGTTATAGTTCTTGGTGTGGACGGCCCTTAACAGAGAGTGGGACGAGGGCCTTCCTCTCCTGTTATTAGCGGTGTGTGAAACTCCTCAGGAGTCATTAGGTTTCAGTCACTGTGATCTGGTCTTTGGCCACACCGTGCGCGGTCCTCGTCGGTTGCTCAAGGAAAAATGGTTGTCAGAGTCATCAAAAATTTAGCATAATGTGTTGAATTATGTCAGCTCTTTTCGTGAACGTCTCCACCATGTGTGTAAATTGGCTCGTGAACATCTGGTACAAAGCCAAACGAAAATGAAGCGGTGTTATGACAAAAAGTCTGTTCTTAGAGTTTTTAGACCTGGTGAAAAAGTTTTGGTGCTGCTTCTGTTACCTGGATCCAGCTTGCAGTCGCAGTTTTCAGGGCCATACACGGTGGAGAGAAAGCTAAGTGACACAGATTATGTTGTGAAATCCCCAGATCGGAAAAGAACATGTTGAAACGTTATCATTATGCCATTCGGGTTATGTAATGCTCCCGCTACGTTTCAACGGCTCACGCATCTTGTGTTATCTGGAGTTGAAAAATGTGAAGTATATTTAGATGACGTGTGTGGCCGTAAGCCACCAAGATTCTCCCCCAGCAATGACCACACCACCATTGAACGTCGGCAAGACCTTTTATTTTTATTGTCTCTCACATACACCGTCATCCATATACATTTTTAGTGTGCTTCTCTTCTTCTTCCCTCTGGTGAGCGTCCTCCCTGTTCTCCTTGTCCCGCGCCTACTGCAGGTAGAAAGAGCCCGATCAGTCCTCCTCAGTACAGCTGGACTTAATCACTTACCTGGCGCTGGTCCTGCAGTGCCGGCCCTGCCCTGTCTCCCCCTCCTACAGTCGGAGCCAAAACCATGCCCACCTCCACAACGTGGTTGCGTATTCCCCCACCTGGTCCGATCATCTCCATACGCTGTCCCTCATTTTCAGCCGACTTCGCAAGGCTTCTCTTACCCTTAATCATGCCAAATGTGAATTTACTGTTACCGTAGCCTATCTCGGTAAGCAAGTAGGGCAAGGGCAGGTGTGGCCGTTAGCCAAGAAAGTGCAGGCGATTATTGATTTTCCCGTTCCACAGTCCGAGAAAGCGGTGCACGTGTGGGTATTATCGTGGTTTTTGCCGAAACTTTTCAGATGTGGTGGCTCCTCTCACCAGCCTTGTTAGTCTGTTAAAAAGTTTAGTTTGGTCTCCCTCTTGCCAGGCTGCCTTCGACTCAGCTAAATCGCTATTGTGTAGTACACCCATTCTCGCTGCGCCTTCCTTTACGTCCCTTTAAATTTGAGGTAGACGCTAGCACGTGTGGCGCGGGTGCTGTACTTCTTCAGGGAGATGATCAGGCTGTTGACCACCCTGTGTGCTACTTATCAAAAAATTTTACGAAGCCGCAGTTGCATTATAGTACTATTGAGAAGGAAACACTAGCCCTCTTGCTTGCTTTACAGCATTTCGAGGTGTATCTCGGATCTAGTTCACAGCCTATCCAAGTTTTTACACATCATAATCCTCTAGTATTGCCCATATGCGTAATTCTAACCAGCGATTTATGCGCTGGTCTCTTCTTTTGCAGGATTTTAATGTGCAGATTTTTCACAAAAAAGGTACGGAAAACGCAATGGCTGATGCTTTGTCTAGATGCTTTGTTTGTTGATTTACAGGAATTAAGACATTATAGGGCAATGTTTAATTCTTGGGTATGGGGGTGTTACAAAGGTTATAGTGATTTCCGCAGTTTGTGGGTGCCGTGTATTTCGCCCTGTTTTTGTTTTATGTAAATAGGTGTGTGTCACAGTGCGGCGGTGCTTGGTGGGGTTTCCTGGTCCTGGCTGTGACTGGCTGCAGCTGATGGGCTCACCTGCTATATAAAGGGCCAAGATGTTAGTTACTGCAGGAGGGGCTGCAGGCATTGTTCATCTCCCTCCTCTCCCAACCAGCCACATGTTGTTCTTTGTTAAATTTCTTTGTGTTAGTTACAGTTGAGTAGTAGAGATGGACTGCCAGTTCTGTTCTCCTATTCTCCTCTTTTTCTCCTGTTTCTTTTAGATAGGGAGGTAAGACTTTGTTCTTTTGTTCTACGTGATTAGATTAGTTAATTATTTTTTTAGATAGGACTGTTTTGTTTGTTATTTTGGCCTTGGTCCATCCTGACGCTATACTCTACGTTGGTTATGTTAGTTAATTTCTTTATCGTATTTAATTATTGTACAAATAAAATCAGTCGTTTCTGGACATTTAAAACCGTTTTTGTGGTGGCTATTTGGGATTTGGGGAAGATGAGGACTCTTCATTTTGTGCCTCAGGTACCCCTAGACAGGGCATTACAGAGCGAACAACATAAAGTTTTTAATATGGGCCTCTGGGTTATCTGGGGAGCTCTCTGGGATTCCTGAGAATATCAGATTGACCTGCATACTCCTGGATTGTACTGTATGTCAAGGACAGTTTGTTTGAGGAGTTCGTTTTCTTTTTTGAGCTGGTCCACAACCTCTGTAATGGAGAAGTTAGCTTCAAGCTCGGTGTTATCTCTTTGCAGGTCATTGAGCTGCTGATGTGTGAACTTATTTTAAAATCCTTTATCTCTTGGTGCAGTAAACTGAGCAGATCCTGTTTTTTTTATTCATGGATTCAAGCCCAAAGGTCTCGGTGATAATGGGATCCTGTGTGTCGGTGGAAGAGTCGGTCTTCTTCCTCTTGGCTGGCTTGTCTGCGGGAAGCCCCATGACACACCGCTGATAGTAACTGTCAATGAAGCTTTTGAGGTCCTCCACTCTGGCGATATTTTTTAAATTCTGGGAGTAAATTTCTGTGTAATCCAGGGGATCTGAAGATAAAATCCAAAGAGAGGGCTTGTTGTTATAGTTATAGTCTAGCAGCGGAATGCCACCATGCAAGGATTCAAAATATAATACGGTCTCACAATTCCACAGCGTCTCGCAATCCCTCCTTTATTTTCATAAATCAAGTAGTGCTTACTTAAAATTAATCAATATTCCTTGAAATGTCGTTATCTCATCATTCAAATTTAAGTTGTTGTAAATTGAGAAATGTCCATGCAAAAAGTAAACATAGTCTTCTTCTCCTTTCGGCTTTTCCCTTCAGGGGTCGCCACAGTGAATCAGTTGCCTCCATCTAAGCCTGTCTTCTGCATCCTCTTCTCTCACACCAACCACCTTCATGTCCTCTTTCACTACATCTATAAACCTGGCACTTCAAAACTCAGCATCCTTCTACCAATATATTCACTATCTCTCCTCTGGACATGTCCGAACCATCTCAGTCTGGCCTCTCTGACTTTATCTCCAAAACCTCTAACATGTGCTGTCCCTCTGATGTACTCATTCCTGACCCTATCCAACCTGGTCAATCCCAAAGAGAACCTCAGCATCTTCATCTCTGCTACCTCCAGCTCTGCCTCCTGTCTTTTCCTCAGTGACACTGTCTCTAGACCAAACAACATCGCTGGTCTCACCACAGTTTTGTACACCTTTCCTTTCATTTTAGCTGAAACTCTTCTATCACACATCACACCTGACACTTTTCTCCACCCGTTCCAGCCTGCCTGCACACGCTTCTTCACCTCTTTTCCACACTCTCCATTGCTCTGGACTGTTGACCCTAAGTACTTAAAATCCTCCACCTTCTTTATCTCTTCTCCCTGTAACCTCACTCTTCCACTTGGGTCCCTCTCATTCACACACATATACTCCGTCTTGCTGCGGCTAACCTTCATTCCTCTCCTTTCCAGGGCAAACCTCCACCACTCTAGCTTCTCCTCCACCTGTTCCCTGCTCTCACTACAGATCACAATGTCATCTGCAAACATCATAGTCCATGGAGATTCCTGTCTAACCTCGTCTGTCAGCCTGTCCATCACCATAGCGAACAAGAAGGGGCTCAGAGCTGATCCCTGATGCAGTCCCACCTCCACCTTGAACTCCTCTGTCACACCTACAGCACACCTCACCACTGTCTTACAGTCCTCATACATGTCCTGCACCGCTCTAACATACTTCTCTGCCACTCCAGACTTCCTCATACGATACCACAGTTCCTCTCTGGGCACCCTGTCATAAGCTTTCTCCAGATCTACAAGGACACAATGCAGCTCCCTCTGACCTTCTCTGTACTTCTCTATCAACATCCTCAAAGCAAATACTGCATCTGTAGTACTCTTTTTTGGCATGAAACCATACTGCTGCTCACAAATGCTCACTTCTGCCCTTAGTCTAGCTTCAACTACTCTTTCCCATAACTTCATTGTATGGCTCATCAGCTTTATTCCTCTGTAGTTGCTACAACTCTGTACATCTCCCTTGTTCTTAAAAATGGGCACCAGCACACTTCTCCTCCATTCCTCAGGCATCTTCTCACTATCTAAGATCCTGTTGAACAATCCAGTCAGAAACTCTACTGCTACCTCTCCTAGACACTTCCAGACCTCCACAGGTATATCATCAGGACCGAGTGCTTTTCCACTCTTCATCCTCTTCAATGCCCTCCTCACTTCATCCTTACTAATCTTTGCTACCTTCTGGTCCACAACAGTCACCTCTTCTACTCTTCGTTCTCTCTCATTTTCCTCATTCATTAGTTCTTCAAAGTACTCTTTCCATCTTCCCATCACACTATTGGCATCTGTCAATACACTTCCATCTCTATCCTTAATCACCCTAACCGCCTGCACGTCCTTCCCATCTCTGTCTCTCTGCCTTGCCAACCTGTATAGATCAGTCTCTCCCTCCTTACTGTCCAACCTAGCATACAAGTCATCGTAAGCCCTTTGTTTGGCCTTTGCCACCTCTACTTTCACCTTACGCTGCATCTCCCTGTACTCCTGTCTACTCTCTTCAGTCCTCTCAGTGTCCCACTTCTTCTTAGCTAACCTCTTTCTCTGTATACACTCCTGCACCTCCTCATTCCACCACCAAGTCTCCTTATCCACTTTCCTTCCAGATGACACACCAAATACTCTCCTACCTGTCTCCCTGATCACATTAGCTGTAGTTGTCCAGTCAACTGGAAGCACCTCCTGGCCATCCAGAGCCTGTCTCAACTCCTTCCTAAAAATCATACAGCACTCTTCCTTTTTCACCTTCCACCATTTAGTCCTCTGCTCTGTCTTTGCCCTCTTCATCTTCCTCACCACCAGAGTCATCCTACACACCACCATCCTATGCTGTCTGGCTACACTCTCACCTACCACTACTTTGCAGTCACTGATCTCCTTCAGATTACGCCGTCTAGACAAGATGTAGTCTACATGTGTACTCCTACCTCCACTCTTATAGGTCACCCTATGTTCCTGCCTCTTCTGGAAGAAAGTATTCACTACAGCCATTTCCATCCTTTTTGCAAAGTCAACCACCATCTGTCCTTCTGCGTTCCTCTCCTGGATACCAAACCTGCCCATCACCTCCTCATCATCTCTGTTTCCTGCACCAACGTGTCCATTGAAGTCTGCACCAATGACAACTCTCTCACTTCTAGGGATGCTCTGCATCACTTCATCAAGGTCCAACCAGAATTTCTCCTTCTCCTCCAGCTCACATCCTACCTGTGGAGCATACCCACTAACAACATTGAACATCACACCTTCGATTTCTAGCTTCAGACTCATTACTCTATCTGATACTCTTTTAACCTCCAGAACATTCCTAACAAACTCCTCCTTCAAGATAACTCCTACTCCATTTCTCTTCCTATCTACACCATGATAGAACAACTAAACTTCTAGCCTTGCTACCTTTCCACCTGGTCTCCTGGACACACATTATGTCTACCTTCCTCCTCTGCATCATGTCAACCAACTCTCTACCTTTCCCTGTCATAGTTCCAACATTCAAAGTCCCTACTCTCAGTCCTAGACTCTTGGCGTTACTTTTCTCTCTCTTCCTACGAACACACCTTCCTCCTCTCCTTCTTCGACGAACAGTAGTCCAATTTCCACCGGTACCCTGTACGTGAACAGCACCGATGGCGGTCGTTGTTAACCCGGGCCTCGACCGATCGGGTATGGAAGTCATTGATTCGATTCGAATGTTTGATTTGGCAAAAGTTTTACGTCGGATGCCTTTCCTGACACAACCCTCTGTACCCTCTGGCTTGGGACCGGCACAATAAGGCACTGGCTTGTACCCCCTTGCGGCTACATTGCAAAAAGTAAACATAGTAATTGTAGTAAATGCAACTCATTTCACTCAAGTTGTGGGAAATAACAAACAAGAACCACAATTAACAATTCAAACTGTTTATTTCATAAACATATGTAAAATTTTAACATCATTCATCTAATTCAGAGAACAATCAGTAATTAGTTGAGTCAATGACTTCAAATCACTATGACCCTTAGAGGTAAATGGATGGTTCTACATTTTGGTGAACTCATGAACTAGACTATGCCTTCACAGTTGTGGATCCAAATTAAGTGCAAATATTGCTAACAGCACCTTCAAAAACTTGTTACTAATACCTCTCTGAATTTAGAGCTGTTTAACGTACATTTCCATTTTTTAATGATCTTGATGCTGCCATTTTGGTCAGTAGTGTGTTAATGTGTGTTATGGTGTGGGTAGTGTGTTAATGTGTGTAGTGTATGTAGTGTGTAAAGTGTGTTAGTGTGCATATGTAGTGTGTAGTGTGTTAGTGTGCATTTGTAGTGTGTAGGGTACCTAAATGTTATATGTTGCAAATGTCATTTTATTTAGTTATTTTATATATTTTATTTTCTGATGGTAAATGGGTCAAATTGAATATCTAAATTTTGACTAGGCCTATGTTGTTTTCCACCAGTCACAATTGTGGCCAATGACAAAACCTACATTTTCATTGACTTAACCATCAGAAAATTTTAAAAATACTGTACATACAGTTTATGTGTTAGGGAAAATATTTTTGGAATTTTTGGGGGATTTAAAAGGTTAAACAACTCTAGATTCATAGAACAATCAGTAGCGAGTTGAGTCAGTGACTTCCAATGACTGTGACCCTTTGCCAAAATGTAGAACCGTCCCTCTACCTTTGTAAACGCATTAACTGTGCCTTTATGGTTGTGGATCCAAATTCAGTGCAAATATATCTGACAGCACCATCAAAAATGGTTAACATTCTGGGTCAGCTGAAAACAATAGACACTCACCAATATTCCAGCTTTCCAGACATGACAATCAACTTCAAAGACTGGAATAACACGAGCAGCAACCGTGCAACAGCAAGTCCATCATAGCACAAATGAGGTTTCCATTTTTGATTTTCAGCTATGAGATTCAAAGGGATTTCCTAGCAGCTTTTGCTTTAGAGAAGTGACTTTTGGGCTGCTTTTCTGACCATATAATTTCAGGAACACCTTCTGAAATACCTCACAAGTGTACTTCAGCTCTTGTGGGTAGCTCAGATTGAGGGCATAGATGAGGCCCATCAGCAAAGCACAGGCCCTTGGCACATCCACCCCCTGCAGGACTTCTATGCCCTCTATCATGATGGTCGCGCTGGCTGGATCAGATGCTGTGGCACATTTGGTGACTAAGATCTTCATCACCTGATTCTCAAGATCTAAATTTTTGGCCCTCAGAATCCTGATTGCAGGAATATCAGAAACAAATATCAGTATTCATTGTCATTAAGCTGGCACACTCAATTGCTCTTACAGTGAGGTTGGGAGAACATTGCATCTCAGCACATAAGTGATTGACTAGAGATGTTCCTGGTTAAGTTTGGTTGTATTCATGCATGATTCTCACGTGAGTCACGCGTGATTCACACGTCTTTTTAGAGGAGGAGAAATTGTGTTTTCATCAGATGCTGCAATGTGCCTGTGAGCAGGCATGCGCCACCATAAGACAGCAGCAGGGAGCAGTGAACATGAACGGGAAGTTACTCCGGAAATAAGCGGCAAAGGAGTTGTAACGAAGCCGGTGTTTCACTTTCACTGGTGACCGTTCAATAATGTATAGTGTAATATGAGATAGTCACAACGTAGCACGGTCACCAGTTAAACCGAAACACCGGATCGACTGGCGCTGTGGTGTGAGCTAGAGAGTGAGCGGGGAGAGGAAGCAGTGAATCAGATCAATAAAACGTTATTTTCTGATTGTTTCACAGCGGTTATGGTCAACAGCACAAATAAACTTCCCCACACACTTCCATTCAACCCTGGCGTGCTTTTACAGGGTTTAACAGCACACTGCAGCAACATTATGCTGGTTTGGTTGGCTCAGTTTAAAAAACAAAGGCTTCATGAGCGATTATTTTTATTTCCATCTGTTCAACAAATCAACTCTGATCCTGGTCCACTCCAACGTCATCACGAAGTCAAGTCTTTTATTGATAAGCAAAGAAAGTTTTGTAATTTGAAGACAATTTGAACACAATGTAGAAAAAGATGTGTATAATGTATTTTATTATATAGTAGGCTGTTTCTATCTAATACATTTTTTACAAACTATTAAATTTAAAATAAATTAAACAGCATGAAAATATAATTAGTCTCAGATAAAGAGGAGTAGAAAGACTAAAAACGGGGAGTTTATGTGTTAAATAACCACCCTAGACTGAGCAAAATACTTGCAATAATTTTTTTTATCATTATTATTATTATTTTTTGTACGATAATTCAGGTTGGGATTACTTTACCAGTTAATAAATGTTCCAAACAAACCATAAAAACAAAATAACAACTAATTTCCATATTTAAGCT
Source organism: Remorina albescens (assembly GCA_034769265.1). NCBI lineage: Eukaryota > Metazoa > Chordata > Actinopteri > Carangiformes > Echeneidae > Remorina > Remorina albescens. The sequence continues at coordinate 1,594,152 of CM068479.1, forward strand.
GTGGAGTTTATTTGTGCTGTACGTAACCGCTGAGAAACAATCAGAAAAATTAGGTTTTATTGATCTGATTCTCCGGCTTTCTTTCTGCCTGTACTCTCCTCGGCTCTATTGAAAGCTATGAGTCTACATTAGCACTTTTAAGTACAGTAGCCTTCTGTACATTTTCAGACAAAAGGCAAGCCCTGCCCCCTTCTTTCACAGCAGTTCAGCTTGGAGTCAGTGAAGGTACTTCACTTGGAACCGGTTTTCCTGTTCACACAGACAAAGAACTCACACATGCATATGTGCACGCAAGCAGCTTTATGATTCCTTTTCAGTTCACAGAACTGTTTTGTAAATTTGTAAAAACTGATCTTCATAATTTTTTTCATTAAGTAAAAATCCTCTCTGAATTATGGAACTGATTAGAATCATTTCTTGTATGGACTTTGAAACTTCTGTAGACTGTGCATAGTTGTTTCTCTCTCTGCTTAGCCGTTGCTGCCGTGAGCAAGGAAAGTCCCAACCTCAGACGTCTTTATATATTTCTTTATAGGCTATAGGTTAATTATTTATATCAGATATCTGGATGTTGCTTAAATATTATTATATTTAAGCAACATCCAGTCAGGTCGTGATATATGCTCTCAGGGGTGGACTGGAACAATAATTCAGGCCGGCAATTTCTATTTTACCTGTTAACAAATGTTCCAAACCATAAAAAAAAAAACCCAACAACAACAACAATAAAAAACAACAACCCTAATGTCCATATTTTAGCTCTGAAACAAAGAAAGCACAAGTGATTATCTAGTCATCTAAATATTTGAGGAGCATATAAAACCCCATTAGATTTTGACATTTTTCATCTTTTGTGTTTCTTTAAATAACTAAACTAAATGTATGCTAAAAAAATAAAAGACTTACAGATGACTAAGAAGTGGATCAGGATCAGAGTTGATTTATTATACAGATGCTTGAGCATTGTTAGACTGAACTAAAACAGCATAAAGCTGCTGCTGTGTTTTAAACAGCACGATGCAGACATTTCGCATTCAGAGGTTTGAGTGGTTTATTTGTCTTGTTGAACGTAATTGCTGCAAAACAATCAGATAAATAAAGTTTTGTTGATCTGATTCACTGGCTTTCTTATTGTTAGCGCTCCCTCCCTTCATTCACTTGCTAGCTCTCTCGACCACAGCTGCTAATAACAGCGTCCTGTCGTTTACTGAGGGAGCAAATCTGTCCGCACATTAAGCGTCCGGTTTTATAAAATCAATATATCACTTCAGTTTTTGCTGCCTGTAGGCTAATGGTTGTTTACTATGTTCCACCTTCTCAGCTCTACTGAAACTGATGAGCTTAATAGACACATTAGCACCTATAAACAGCGCCACTCTCAATTGTCTCTACATACTGAAAACCCATAGAGAGGGGACTGAGTAAGCTGTCCACAAACATGCAGGGGAACACCACAAATATGTTTCATCAAGAAGAGGGGGAGAAAAGAATTAAAAATAACATACATTAACATACACAACACAACATAAAACACGCACAGCACAAAACATAATCAGCACAACATTGAACAAACTGGCTGAATTGAATTTTGTGTGAAAATAATAAAGGTGTATTTTTTAATAACATATTGGACTTGTTCATGGAAAAACAGGGACGAGGTGAGATGTACACAATAAATATACACGTTTCAATACCCCCAAGCATTGCGTTTGTATGCTCGCACAGTGCAAGACAACAGTTGGTGTATTTTGAATGCTGTTCTCAGCATTTTCATTGGAAAACGCTATATATATATATATATATAGGCATTAATTTGGCCAATATTTTATATTATTTTGTACATATAAATTAAGTTCAAATTTGGTCCATGTAAGACGTCGAGAGGAAGTCCTCACCGACCGTTTTTATACCATATTTCGACCTTGTATAGACGTTCTGTAGACGTCAGAACCAGACGTCCAGAAGACATCAAAAAAAGATGTCAGGAAAACTTGAATTCTGCACCTGCGGTAGACATCTTTTTGATGTTGGACTAAGATGTCTGAAAGACATCATTTCAACGTCAGCTTGCTCAGTGGGTACATTGTGGTCAAACATGGAATTGTCCCAAAACCTTTTGAACTACATTTCAGTACTATGCTTCCACCTACTGGCTACAGATGTGACGTACATTTCACGCAAAGCGTGAATCTCACGCCCCACGAGTGAAGTGTCCATTTTTAACCAGTACCATCTGTACCTATGTTTACTTTTTGTGGCTGTGGGGAGAGGCCAGAGCCACACATTCAAATGTACCTATCACACTAACAAGCAAATTTCCAACTCTCATTGACTCCCAGTAAAAATGTCTGGGACGTATATACACACAATGTCCTGTAGATGGTGCCTGCCGCCACAGCCACGAAAACTAGACACTGTTTTGCACTGGTTTCTTGTTTTAACATAGTGAAAGGCAAATGTGCGGAAGAGTATTAGGGCTACTGGAAAAAAAAAAATTAAGGGGTAGCTTCTGATTGTTTTTTGTGGAACAAATAAAAAAAAGTACCCTTTATTTTTTTTTCAGTGGCCGTAATACTCTTCTGTACAAATGCTGTAACAGTTTTCTGGAGACAAAAAAAGACATTTTACCACATTTCTATTCAGTACATGCACAAAAGTAAAACAAGTTACTTTGTCCCTGTTGATCACCAAGTGCCAAGCAACAGGCAGCAGCGAAAAGTAACAAGGACATCGTAGGGAGGCACAGATACTGGTGACTGATTCACAAAGACAGCATGAAAGGAAACTTCCATATGCTTCAATTTCATAACTTAAATTTCAAGGTGTTGCAGGGGGATTCAGTTTCCCCAAGGTAGACCACTAAGCAGCGCATGGCAACCTGTCTGCGAGTTTCAACTGTGTTGATCTGATGGAGAATTCAAAAGAAAAAAGGTCAAATAGAGGCTTTTTTGATAGTGGTTAGTTTTGTGTCTCCTGTAGTAAATATCAAATCATGCACCTTCAGAAGTTCCATGATTTTCTGGATCTTATATTTGGCAGCCCCTCCTCTTGACATCATCAACAACATCAATCTTGGTATGCACTGGTCCTTTCCATTTTCTCATTGATGATCTGGGAATCATTTCTCTTCTTTACATCACTTAGAAGATCCAATCTTTGTTGTTCAAGGATTTCTTCGGTTTCTCTGGGTGGATGAGGTGGCAGGTAGTTTGCCTCACCCTTACGCGCTTTCTTCATGTTCTTTGCAGGAGTCTTCTCATTGGCTCACTTTTTTCGGAGGGAGTTAACATCAAGCTCAGGGCACCCAAGACCCCTAAGCTTCGATCTGTAATTGCCCATTTTAAATTTCAGTCTTTGTTGCCATCCGTAACATCCATTGCAGGACCCTGGTTCTTTAAGGCAAGGATGTTTTTGAATCGGTGCTTCTGCAAACTGTGCACTTGTAGGATATGCAACATACTCAAAGATGCTTTCAGCTAATCTCTCAAGGATGTCTGGTAGGATGGTAGTAGAGCTGAGTGGACATCCATCTTTATTGAAAGCGTCATTACCCGCTGCTAGCACAAGTTCTTTGTCATTGCGGAAGCGAGGTATTGGAAATGCAGAGGGCCAAGACTTTAAGCACAGATTCCCGTGCTCAGGTGATGACAGGATCATTGTATCACTGGATTCAGGTGAAGTAGTACTGGCAGGCTGAGTGGAGCTGCTGGCTGTACTTGTGTTGGATCTATCCAGGTCACTTACAACGAACTGGATTGAGGAGAGATCAACAATATGGAAAACCTTAATTGTGTCTTTGTCTTTAAGATCTTTTGTTGATGCAAGAGAAAAAAACTCCCCTCCAAAATCCAAATCCAAAATGTAAGGTAAATTTCCCTGCCTCCAATCTATATTTCTGTTGTACAATAGACTGTGGCTCATCCACCGTATCTGGTAAATCAAATCAAATCAAATCAAATCAGATTTATTTGTATAGCGCCAAATCATAACAAAGTTACATCAAGGCACTTTACATATAGAGCAGGTCTAGACCAAACTCTTTATAAAATTATTTAAAGAGACCCAACAGATCCCCCGATGAGCAAGCACTCGGCGACAGTGGCAAGGAAAAACTTCCTTTAAGAGGCAGAAACCTTGGGCAGAACCAGGCTCATGGGGGGCGGCCATCTGCCTCGACCGGTTGGGTTGAGAGAGGGAGAGAGAGAGAGAGAGGGGCACGAGGGGAGGCAAAGTTGGGTAGAGTAGGGAGAGAATGAGAGCAGGAGGAGGGGATATTCAAACAGGTGTAGGCAGGAACATGATGCTGCATGAAGTTCATAGGAATGATGCTGTATGGAATTCTTGAAGATGTGGGAGCAGCAGGCATTGCAGGAACAGGGGATGGTGATGATTCATCACCTGCAGGATGAGGACAGAGAGAGAGAGGGAGAGGGAAGAGGGAAAGAGAGAGAGAGGGAGAGGGAGAGGGGAAGAGAGGGGAAGAGAGGGGAAAGGAGAGGGAGAGAGAGAGAGAGAGAGAGGGGAGAGGGAGAAAAAGAGAGACAGAGAGAGAGAGAGGTGCTCAGTCCTTCCCCCAGCGGTCTAGGCCTATAACCGCATAGCTAAAGAGTTAATGAAATTCAAATTTTTAAATATGAGCTCTGTCATACAGAAAAGTTTTAAGCCTGGTCTTGAAAATTGCGAAAGAGTCTGCCCCCCAGACCGATACTGGAAGTTGGTTCCATAGAAGAGGAGCCTGTTAACTGAAAGATCTGCCTCCTGATTTACTCTTGGAGACTCTAGGAACCACAAGTAAACCTCCATCTAGAGAGCGGAGTGGCCTACTAGGACAGTAAGGAACTATGAGCTCTCTGAGATATGATGGAGCTTGGCCAGTAAGAGCTTTATATGTTAACAGAAGGAATTTAAATTCTATTCTGAATTTTACCGGTAGCCAATGAAGAGCAGCTAACACAGGAGAGATGTGATCCCTTTCCTAGTTCCTGTTAATATTCGTGCAGCAGCATTCTGAATCAACTGAAGGCCTTTCAGAGATTTGTTTGGACATCCAGATAATAATGAGTTACATTAGTCCAGCCTAGAAGTTACGAATGCATGGACTAGTTTTTCTGCATCCTCTTGAGAGAGGATGTTTCTGATTTTCCTAATGTTTCTCAGGTGGAAGAATGCTGCCCTACTGACTTGCTTTATGTGAGGGACAAAGGACATGTCCTGGTCAAAGGTTACTCCAAGGTTTCTTACAGTGGAGTTGGAAGCCAAAGTAATGCCATCCAGACTGATTAATTGATTAGATAGGGTTTCTCTAAGGTGCTTAGGGCCGAGTACAATAACTTCAGTTTTGTCAGAATTTAGAGGTAAAAAATTATGGGTCATCCAGACTTTTATGTCTTCAAGACATGTCTCCAGGCTGACTATCTGACTGACTTCATTTGGCTTCATTGATAAATACAGCTGAGTGTCGTCTGCGTAACAGTGGAAATTGATGCTGTGTTTCCTCATAATGTTGCCTAAAGGAAGCAGATAAAGAGTGAAGAGGATTGGTCCAAGTACCGAACCCTGTGGGACTCCATAACTGGCTATAGTGTGTGAGGAGGAGCTATTGTTAACATGTACAAACTGATATCTATCTGATAAATAGGATTTGAACCACCTTAGAGCAGTTCCTTTAATGCCAATTTCATGTTCCAGTCTCTGTAATAAAATATTGTGATCAATGGTGTCGAATGCAGCACTGAGATCTAAGAGGAGAAGTATGGAGGCTGATCCATTGTCTGAAGCCATTAGAATATCATTGGAGACTTTAACCAGCGCTGTTTCTGTGCTGTGGTGAGCTCTAAATCCTGACTGAAACTCTTCAAGCAGACCGTTCCTATGCAGATGGTCGTGTAATTGGTTTGCTACTGCTTTCTCAATGATTTTAGAAATGAAGGGAAGGTTTGATATGGGTCTATAATTGGCCAAAACATCTGGATCAAGATTCGGCTTTTTAAGCTGGGGTTTGATAACTGCAGTCTTAAGAGTATGAGGTACATAACCCAAAGATAAGGTCAAATTAATGAGATCTAGCATGAAGGGCTCAATTAAGTAAAAAATGTCTTTAAAGAGGCTGGTCGGCACTGGGTCTAATAGACAGGTTGATGGTCTAGATGATGAGACTACACAAATTAGCTCTGAGAGATTCAGAGATGAGAATGATTCCAGATGTAAAATAGGCATTGCAGTTGATGCAGGAGTTGCTGTATTCAGTAGATTATTGTCTAATGTAGGTAAGAGCTAATTAATTCTTTTTCTGATTGTTATAATTTTATTTGTAAAAAGCCCATAAAATCATCACTGCTGAGAGCTAAGGGGATCACTGGTTCAATTAAACTATGACTCTCTGTCAGCCTGGCTACAGTGCTGAAGAGAAACCTGGGATTGTTCTTGTTTTTTTAGTGCTGAATAATATGAGCTTCTAGCACTGCAGAGACCTTTTTTATACGTTTTTAAGCTTTCTTTCCAGGCTCAGTGAGACTCTTCTGAGTTGCTGGAACGCCAATTTCTTTCTAATTTCCATGACATCTGCTTTAAGGCACAAATTTGAGAATTATACCACGGAGTCGGCCTCCTCTGTTTTATTACTTTCTTTTTGAGAGGGGCAGCATCATCAAGATTTGAACACAGTGTGGCCATAGTGCTAGTCACAAGGTCATCAACCTGTGTATGGGAGAAATCCTAATTTGAATTTAGATATGGCATTGCTGCAAATGATGACCGAATATTCTCCTTAAATTTAGCCACAGCGTCTTCAGATAAACATCTTCTATAGCCAAATTTATTCCTCGATGCTGTGCAGTCAATTAAAGTAAACTCAAATGTAATGAGGTAATGGTCGGTCAAAAGACAGTTTTGAGGAAAAATTGTTAACTTGTCAATTTCAATGCCATATGTTAGAACAAGATCAAGGATATGATTGAAGCTGTGCGTTGGTTCATTCACATGCTGGGAAAAGCCAGTTGAGTCTAGTAAGGAAAGAAACCCAGAACTAAGGCTGTCACTTTCTACATCTACATGAATATTGAAATATCCCAGTATGATGATTTTATTTGTACTAAGTACTAACTGTGATATAAACTCAGAAAACTCTGATAGGAATTCTGAGTACGGACCAGGTGGACGGTATACTATAACTAACAGAACTGGTTTTTCAACTTTCCAGTTAGAGTGGGAAAGACTAAGAGTGAGGCTTTCAAAAGACCTACAGCCAGATTTTGGTCTAGAGTTGATTAATAAGCTTGACTGAAATATTGCAGCCACTCCCCCTCCTCGACCTGTGGTACAAGGGACATGAAAATTAACATGAGTGGGGGGTGTAGCCTCATTAGTACTAACATGCTCATCCTGCTGCAGCCAGGTTTCAGTTATACAAAATAAATCAATACGGTGATCAGTTATGAGATGACTGACTAATAGAGATTTTGATGATAGTGATCGAATATTCAACAGTCCACATTTAACTGCAGTATTATTTGAGACCAAATTTGTGGCTGTTTTGATTTCTATAAAATTTTTGTTTTTAGCTCCTCTTCTGTTTAATCTAGGCTTAGTGACTTTTCTAAATTTAGGTGGTTGGGGGACAGACACAGTTTCTATAGATCTAGACATAGACAGAGACTCTATTCTATTCTCAGCAGGGAACCGCTCTGACTGAGGCGCAGAGGAGCGTGTTAAACTGCAGCTCTGCCTCCTGGTCTCGACTCGGGGTTGTCAGGGTTTTAACTTTCTAATAAACTCGGCCATATTCCTAGATATAAGAGCGGCACCACCCACGGTTGGATGGACACCATCTCTCCTAATCAGACCAGGTCTCCCCCAGAAAGTGTTCCAGTTATCTATGTAACCCACATTGTTTTCGAGACACCACCTCGACAGCCAGCGGTTGAATGAAGACATGCGTCTATACATGTCATCACTGGTCCAATTGGGGAGGGGGCAGAGAAAACTAAAGTGTCCGACATCGTTTTAGCAAAGTTACACACCGATTCCGCATTAATCTTTGTGACATCCGACTGGCGAAGTCGGGTGTCGTTACTCCCGATGTGAATAACAATTTTACCATATTTACGCTTATCCTTAGCCAGCAGTTTCAGATATGACTGGATGTTGCCTGCTCTGGCCCCCGGGATACACTTAACTATGGCCGCCGGTGTCGCTAACTTCACGTTCCTCAGAATAAAGTCACCAATCACTAGAGTCGGCTTTTCAGCGGGTGTGTCGCTGAGTGGGGAAAACCTGTTGGAAACGTGAACCTGTTGGTTCACGTTCAAGTCATAGGCAGCAGCATAGGCTGCTGCCTATGACTATGCCTCTTGTCTCGGACAGTCACCCAGCCGCCCTGACTAGATCCCAGCTGCTCGGGAGCCACTGGGGGGGAAAAAACTCTCTCGGCTGCCGTAGGAGCTGGTCTTGGTCGGCCCGCACTGGCTACAGGGGGGCAGCTAGCTACACTAGCATAAGTTGGGCTAGCTAAGGTGCGGAGCCGTGACTCTAAGTCACTAATTCTCGCCTCCATTTCTGCCACCATCCTGCATCTATGACAAGAAGTACTATCATAAAAGGAGGCAGAGCAGTAACTGGACGTGTAACACACAGGACAGGAAAGGAGAGGAGAGGGAGAAGGAGAAGGAGGAGCCATTGCTAGTCGTTTAGTTCGATTAGCGGAGCTACAGTATCATGTATAAGCTTAGGAAATGGGAAGGAGATTGAGTTCTATGCTAGGATAGTTTAATAGCAGTTTGCTGTTGATTAGTCAGGTGAATAGCAAAGAAATAGCAGAGACGGCACATGAGCACACGAGGTAACACAGAGGTAACATAGAGCACAACCACCAGTGACCGGAAATGACATAACACGCTTACCGCCTGTCGGTGGGCCTGTTTTCCCCAGAGATAAACACCATCACCACACTCCACAAGGCAGTTCAAGCTTGTCAATCAAATGGTCTTGAACAATAACACGAAGTGCAGCAGGTTTACTCAGATGAAACGTTGGAACATCTGTAAAGAAAAAAAGACATTATGTGGATCTGACATGATATGTGAGCATTGCAACATGTTAGGCCTGAGATTTTGATGACATAAATTTTACATTTTTGGTAGCCATGATGTTAGCAGAACCTCATTAAGAATTACAACATACCAGGAACATCAAAATCAGAAATATCCATTTCCTCGCATAATGCATTCAGCATTCTTTCAGCAGGGGAAATATTTCCTGAAAATGCACAAAGAGAATAAAACAGCAAATACTTTTAGCTGCATCATATCATCTTGTAAAAAAGTGTCAAATTAGCAGTCCTTTGGTTAACAACATACTGAATGCAATTGAGCACAATGAGAGTTTGTACCTTGGGATTGCTTGTTTGCTGTGAAATCTGCCATCTTGTTTTGCTATCACAAGATAACACAAAGACAGTGAGAAAAGGCATCTATGGCAAGTAAATGTATCACTTCAGAGTGACCATACGCTTCCCTGCAAAGGTGTATGCAGCTAAAGGGAATAAATCAGACAACTGAGCTGGCTCAAGAACTTAATTAGTTCTTGTATTCTCAAGCTCATAGCTTCCAAGGTGCTCGATGTACCAGGCATCTAAGCATTTCACAATAAATCCAGGTTTACCATCAACAACCACAATCTGAATCAGCTCTCCAAAATCTGGGAGGCCACTTGTTGAAACATTAGCCAAGATCATTCCAGTGAGATATCTAGTGCTACTGTAACACACAGTGTTAGCCAAGTGAATACATGACTTACCAGGGTACTTGGCTTCCACTGCTCCCTTGATGTCCTCTCTCAGCACAGTCAAATCTACCTCTGACAGTTTACAATGAGGGTTGGACAACCTTACTGTCATGTAGATGATAGGCAATCATCAACTGATGCTTCGCTGAGAGAGACAGAAGAATGTTGCGGAAGGAGTGGGTATGTCTGACAACACGTTTAAAGAAGCTAACTGCATGGTCCACAGCGACACAAGTGGTCCAAAAGACTTCAACTGAGGATAATGTTCTATGTAATGATGCTTTGGAGTGAGTTTTTGACCAGGGAAAGCTTCACAGAATCTGTGTCGATGCTCTGATATGTTGCTGTCCAAGAAACAAATTGTCTCATCTGTATGGACAGGGCCTACAAAGGGTTCAACTATGTCCTTGAGGTTGAGAAGAACCTGCCATGTTGGGTCACTCAGTGGTATTACTTGTGCCAATGATGAAAGGAAGGGGTCGCAGCAAAGCCCAATTTTCATGTGCATTCCCACCAACAGTTTTTTTAAAGCAAAACTAAGGGGTACTGGTTGTGGTGCATCGTTCTTATCTGTCCACTTATATGGAAACTCTGTGATCAATTTATTCAACTCTATGAGAGTGAAATATTTCTTCTAATCAATGTATCTAGGCGCAATGCTACTTCTTTTGGTACAACACCTTCAAAAAGATCATGCGGCAAATTAGGGGGGTAGCCTGAGAGAATGTCAAAATGCTTAAGTTTTTCTGTTAGTGGACACAGTTGCTTTACCCCACAGGTATGGCATCCACTCGCCAGTGTACTGAACGTGCACTGTGTGGTCTTCTTTGGTCCGGGGAGGAAATGTTCCTGTTCGAAACTCACAGTCTTGCAATTTGGAGCGTTTTCCAAGTCACCATCTACAGAAATATGAATTTGAGAAACTCTCAACAAATCCACCAATGGAATGAGCATCCAGGTCGTCTGCAATGACAGAAAAGACAGTACCTTTAACTCGTCTGCCAAGAGAGGGAATGTAAAGTCTATCCTCCTCAAGACTAACAAGATCTTTGAGAAGTGGCTCCAGCACAGCATCATATCCAAATTGTTTTATGTCCTCAGCTTTGCACAGAATGACTAAAAGTATTGAAGTCAGTGAGGACCAGAGCGATGGTGGTACATTTGCAAGAACCCAATAGACAGCAGTGATTTTGTGCTTTTTTTCTTGATGTTCCAAGTGGATTGTGTCACGTAATAGACAGAGTCCGGACCCAAGAGCGGACACAGGAGGCTCAGGAAATGGGTAAATTAAACTTTATTAACAAAGTAGCAAATAAACACTAACAAACTAAGTAACAAACAAACCAGAGGGCTGCATGGGGTGGTGGCTGAGCCTCTGGGGAGAAAAACAAAAGCAAAAAGAGAAACAAAAGGCGCAGGAAACTCCAGGGGACGAATGTTATAACAAAGTTTAGACAGAAAATCACTCGCAACGCTAGGAGTGATACTAAAAGTCATAAACAGAAAATCTTTAGAGGATCTAGGATAAGCTGTAACAAAGTAGCAACAAAAAATCACTAGTACAATACTAGGAGCACAGATGGCTTCAGAAACGCGGGAGGTCATATAAGGCGATTTAAAGTGGGTGCCATCATAAAATGACGTATTGATTTTATGTGTTCTGTGCTTTTTTTTACCACCGTTCATGAGGAAAGCCTGCATTTCCTTCTTCTTAAAAATCTCAGATAAGGACTTCAGAATAGGTACATACTGGTAGTTTTTTGCTCCTGGGCATTAAACACATATTCAACTGGCTCCACCACAGAGAAATTCTCCTTAAAATATTCCATATTTCTCTTGTAGGTAAGTTTAGTTCTTCCACCATCTTATTAATACACTGTTTGGGCACATTATATATGCTTTCCAATTTCAGAAAGAGGTGGACAAGATTACCTCAATTATATTAGGCAATTCTTTCCTTTCTTCATCATAGCCCTCTCCACACTTAATATCTTCATCATTGGTAGGATCATCCCCTGCATTAACAGGGTTCACATACCTGTGTACAAACTCAGCCTTGAATTCATCCAGTGAGTGTGGAGTGTGTTTGCGTGTCCTATGAGAGGCAAAAGTAACATAGATGTTTGTGTTGAAATGGCAATTTTCAAAATCGGATGTGACAGTTTCTTGTTTTTTTAAATGATGGCCAATATGCTCAAAGTATTCTGTCATGTCAAAGAAATCACGTTAAGTTATGTTGTAGTTTTTTGTTTTGTCTCGTGACTTCCTGTTTTATTTCGAAACCCTACTCTCCTCTCGTTTCAGGTAACTTGCCCTTTCCCCTTGTGTGTTTCCTTCTGGTCTGATTGTCTGCCCGGTCCTGATTTTCTCACCTGTTTCCCATTACCTTGTGCGTGTATATAACAGTCCGTGTCTCCCTTTGTCATGTGCCAGTTCGTCTTGTCTTCATGTCAGACAATGCACACTTACATCCATGCCAAGTTTCCTGTCCAGCCAGGGTTTGTATTTCTTTTGTACTTCGTATAGTCCAGGCCCTAGTTTACCTTCTTGCTCTTTTGATACTTTGTCTAGTAGTTTTTCCGCGAAAGAGTGTTTTCTGTTTCCTCCCAGTGAGTGATTTTCTGTTCTTTTGTAGTTAGACATTTTCCTCCTAGTGAGTGATTTTTTTTATTTATTTATTTATTTTTTTCGTAATTTTGTAGTTACAAATTTTTCCTCCTACTGAGTGATTTTCTTTTATTCTTGTAGTTACATATATTCCTGTGTGTGTGTGTGTGTGTGTGTGTGAGTGATTTAATGTACGTACTTTTCACTAAAAGTTAGGATTTGTCCAGTGGAAGTACGATGTAGAGGATTTATAGCAAGGTCTGTTGTCTCTTTGTTGAGGGAGTTAGGAGGAAGGGGACAGAGTGTGAGGAAAATAGTGAAGGAAATTTCGGATGAGGCAGTAAGATCCAGTCAGTGGATTTGGATTAGAAGAAGTAATAATAGCTGGGGGCTCAGCAGGGGGAGCACTTAGGGTAGACAGACTCTTGGGCGAAGCAAGGAAGAAATGCAGGAAGAGGAAGTGTACTTAAGTGGAGGGTGTGGCCTGTGTGAGCCTCTTTGAGACCATGCAGTTAGTCCAGGTGAGTTGGCCTGTATTGTCTTGAATTGGCTTGTGTTATGTCTTTCTCTGATTATAAGACATGTTTAGGTGAGTTTGTTTGCTGAATCTGCTAGTGTATCTTGTCCTGCCTCCACCTCCTGCACCCTCTATACTTTCATTACCCTCTACCTGAACCAGGGTCTGTATGTATTTTTAAGTTTAGTGAATTAGTCACTGAGTCTGGTCCATTTATTTATTTATTTATATATTTTTTTTTAGCACAAGTTTCTTGTGTTTACTTCGAAAGATTGTTTACTTTGATACTTTGTTCTTGAGTTGTGCATTTGGGTTCAGTCCAAGTCCAGTAGTGACATACTCCCTCTCTGTGGTTGTAGTATCCTGAGACTATCTGGAGGGAGCTCTAGATAGCTAAAGCAGTTATATAAGAAGTTATATAAGGAAGTTCCATGTCATGTGATTTCCTCTCTGTCTGTCTGCCTACCCTGCTAACATGTGCAAGTAAACCCAGAAAGCTACTTTTGGTGTCCTGCGTCCTATTTTGACTTTCCAAGGGTCACAATATTATAATGGTGATGGTGTTTAGGGTACAACATGGACATTTAATAAGACAAAACATCATTCACTTTTGTCGTTTGATAAGATTAATGACTTGTCATGTGTGATTTAAGGCTGGCCCATGTTTTGAAAGAGCAATAGCATTCCCAATAGAGACAAGGCAGAAACTGCCCACAATACACATGTCGTAAACTGTAGTGTTTTAAAAGCTCAGTCCTTCTTGGATTTTCATATTTACAAATTTTACATCACCAATTCATTGCGAAAAGGATTTGATGAAAAAGTTCTAAACACTGCTTCTAAACAAATTGGTTTACTTAGAAGAATCAAGTTGGTTACTTAGTTAAACAAGAGATGCTGCAAACTTAAATGTTTAAATTCAAATTGCATATTTATTTAATCTGAATTTACTACCCCCCTTGCTTGAGGTTGTTGTTGTTTTTTTTTTTTTAAAGAGTGTGGGGTGAAGGACCTCTCCAGTGCCGTAAGGATGGCCATCATTCTCCTCTCTCCCACCAACTCCACCGGGTCAAGGGGGCAGGACTGTGGTTAGGGTTAGGGTTAAGGTTAGGGTTAGTGCTGGCCTTCTTAATAAGTTTGTCCAGTCTCTTCCTGTCCACTGCTGAGATGCTGAAGAAGATGGCAGGATGGCCAAATAGGCAGGATGCCCACAGTGTCATAGAAGGTCTTCAGGAGTGCCCCCTGCACTCCAAAAGACCTCAGTCTCCTGAGCAGGTAGAGTCTGCTCTGGCCCTTCTTATAAAGTGCAGCAGTGTTGTTTGTCCCATCCAGGTAATTTTTCAGGTGAATACCTAGGTACTTGTAAGATGTCACCATCTCAATGTCCGTTCCCTGGATGTTCACTGGTGTTGGAGGGGTGTGTCTTCGCCTGCGGAAATCCGTCACCATCTCAATGTACGTTCCCTGGATGTTCACCGATGTTGGAGGGGTGTGTCTTCGCCTGCGGAAATCCACCACCATCTCCTTGGTTTTCCCCGCATTGATCTGGAGGTGGTTCCTCAGGCACCAGTCTACAAAGTCCTGTGTCAGCTCTCTGTACTCTCTGTTGTCCCCATCAGTAATGAGACCGACAATGGCAGAGTCGTCAGAGAACTTCTGCAGGTCACAGGTGGGTGTGTTGTGTGTGAAGTCTGAAGTGTAAGAGGAATGGAGCCAGAACCGTTCCTGGTGGGGCCCCCGTACTGCAGACAACTGTATCAGACACACAGTCCCCAGACCTCACATACTGCGGACGGTTTGTGAGGTAGTCCAGGATCCAGGATGTGAGGTGCTGGTCCACTCCTGTGCGCGCCAGCTTGTCCCTCAGGAGCACAGATTGTATTGTGTTGAAAGCACTGGCGAAATCAAAAAACATGATCCTCACAGTGCTCCCAGGCTTCTCCAGGTGAGAAAGAGCTCTGTGCAGGGGGAATATGACAATGTCATCCACCCTGATGCTGCGCTGGTAGGCAAATTGTAGTGGGTCCAGCGATTGGGCCCACCAGGAGATGGACAAGGAGGAGCGGTGCTCCAGGGTCTTCATCAGGTAGGATGTTAGTGCCACTGGCCTGTAGCTGCTGAGGTCCTTGGGGTGTGGAGTCTTGGGCACTGTTACCACACAGGCTGTTTTCCACAACTGTGGCACTCTCCCCAGCTTCAGGCTCAGGTTGAAGATGTGCTCAACTATCCCACACAGTTGGTCTGTGCAGGACTTCAGGAGCCTGGAGCTGACGTCATCAGGACCCGCCGCCTTCTTTGCCTTGATCTTCCGGAGCTGGTTCCTCACCTGGAGTGTTGTGAGGGACAAGTTGTAGCGGGGGCTCTGGATGGGGGTGTTGTGCAAATAGGAAGAGCAGTCGGGGGTGGCTGTGAGCTGAGTCGGGGATGGCATAATGGAGGTGTCAACGAGGGGGGTTGCAGCAGTGGTGATTGGGCTGGGGGAGGGGCAGATGTCTGCTCAAATTTGTTGAAGAATGAGTTCAGATCATTCACCCACTGTTGGTCCCCCCCCAGCCTGGGAGTTGGGTTCCACATGGCTGGAGATGGTTTTAAGGCCTCTCCAAACTCCACTGATGTTGCTCTGCTGCAGATGATCCTCCATCTTCCTCCTGTAGCAACGTTTCCCCTCCCTGATTTTTCTCCTCAGTTCCCTCTGCACAGCCTTCAGCCCCTTCTTGTTTCCTGACCTAAATGCTCCTCTCTTCTTCTCCTTAAGGAGAGCCTTTATGTTCAGGGTTAATCCACGGCTTGTTGTTGGAAACACTGTACAGTAGTGGTGGGTACATAGTTTTCCACACAAAAGTTTATATAGTCTGTGATAAAGCTTGTGAGGCTGTCAGTGTCCTCCCCATGAGGATCACAGATTTCCTCCCAAACTGTTGTGTCGACGCAGTCCTTCAGAACCTCATCAGCTTTGTTGGACCACCTCTTCACAGTGTGGGTAACATTTGGTTGTCTGCGCACAAGAGGTTTGTACACAGGCAGGAGATGAACCAGGTTGTGATCCTATCTTCCCAGAGGAGGGAGGGGTGATGCCCCTTGGTGTTGGCATAAAACAAGTCCAGTGTTTTATTGTCTCTGGTGTGGCATGTCACACACTGCGTGAAAGTGGGCAGTGTGGAGGAAGGAGAGGCATGATTTAAGTCCCCAGAGAAAAGGAGCAGGGCCTGAGGGTGCTGTGTCTGCAGCCTGCTTGTAACAGAGTGAAGGATATTGCAGGCTGCATCAGCATTAGCAGAGGGGGGAACATACACAGCTATGATAATAGCATGTGTGAATTCCCTCGGCGGATAGTGAGGCCTCATGCTAACTGCTAGCAGCTCAATGTCCTTACAGCAGATCTGGGGCCTAATTTATAAACGTTGTGTATGCAAAGCCAGACCTAAAACTTGTGTTCGTCATTTCTACCCAAAGGTTGTGATCTATAAAAAAAACAGACTTGACGGAAAATGTGTGAACCCCTATGGAAACTTTGACCCATCCGTACACACATTTTGGAGAAGGGGAATTGGTGACCCAGACGATGTGGTGGTGAACTGAAGTCAGATTGAAGAAATGAAGAGTGGGAAGAACGATTAACTGTTTATGATTGCCCTTCACACATTTAATTTCAATCCGTATCATGTATTGGAGCCATGTCATTAGAATGATTTAATTCAACCACGTTATTTTGCATTGGTCTGAGTAATTATTTCGAAAACATCTCCTTAGAATCTAACAGAAAATTCTAAATCAAAATCCCTTCTCTATATTTAATCACCACCGTCTCTCCGTCATTTTGTCCTCTCCCGGAACGCAGGAGGAGGAGAAGACGGTGCATAAAGCATCTGCCTAACATGTGTAAATAACATCACTTTTTCCTCTGATACTGGGAACACATAATAAAATGTCAATTAAATCCTAAGTGTGGAAAATGTTGTGGCGGAAAGAGGTGGAAAAGAGGAATCGGGTTGTCCGGACACAGGTGTCAGATGGGGAATCTCTTTATTCACATCAGCCCTACTAACAACGTAGTCAGACATGACTGGTCAGAACCACCAGAAAAACATGTGACATGCTTCTTATACCTAAGACAGGTTACGTGTGTGTGTGTGTGTGTTGTGTGGATAGCCTTCACCCTTATCCTGAACTTCAACCATGGTGATTGTGCAGCACTATGTGTGTGTGTGTGTGGTGTAGTTCTCTTTCCTGGCACCCCAGATGTCTTCTAATTATTGTTTTGATTTGTTAGGCGCCAGAGCAGTTTAAATCACTATAGTGATTTAAACTAAATGTGTTGATTATAAATGATTGGTAAAATAACTAAAACACAAAATGATACGATATACTGAAACATAAAAAACATATGACATACTGGATATTGAATAAGTCCAGCATTACTGTGATAATGATAACATTCATCAAATACACTTGGAATACACAAGATAGTTCACAACTTCAGAGATGTATGGGAGCGAAAAACCTTTCAGGAAAATTCTCCCATGGCATGGTTGAAGTTCAGGATAAGGGTGAAGGCTATCCACACAACACACACACACACACGTAACCTGTCTTAGGTATAAGAAGCATGTCACATGTTTTTCTGGTGGTTCTGTCTCTGACTACGTTGTTAGTAGGGCTGATGTGAATAAAGAGATTCCCCATCTGACACCTGTGTCCGGACAACCTGATTCCTCTTTTCCACCTCTTTCCGCCACAACATAATTGGTGACCCCGACGTGATCAAGTTTGGATCCTGGGCTGGGAGGGAGGCCACCACATCCCGCACCGAACAAAGCTGCAGCACAAGGTAGGTTAAATTAAACCTACATCAGTGCACTCGCTGCGGGGGTGACGGCTAAAGTCTCATCTATTGTGGATGCACTCGAAATGAATGGTTGATTTAAAAAAAAAAAAAAAAAAACGTTTGCTATACCCCTGATTTGAAGTTATTGGAGAAAGAAAGAACAAAACAAAACAGTGTTGAAGGAAGGAGTGGTGGAGGATCAGAGGGGAACACAGGTCCTGGGTGAAACCTGCACGTGGAGGTTCTGCCAGCAAATTCTGTAAAAGTGTGTGTTGTGTTATTATGGTTATGTATTTATGAGAAGCACGGAAGGTGCTCTGTGACAGTTTGATCAACGTAGGTATAAATTCCATTTTGGCTGATTGGACATATCTGGCGGTGCGACTGGCCAGTCATAGTGCTTGGATAGGCTGTCTGAGAGAAAGGAGGGACGAGTTGGGTCCCTGTTGTATGTTACAAAAGTTAAGCTGTCCAACCACAGAACGGAGCCGGAGATGCTCGAGCTGTGTGCTGTGGAAATAAGAGTTTTGTGAAGTGCTGTATGATAAGTGAAGCGCCGGCACCAGGAGCCCCCTGGTTTGTGTGCGTGTAATAACCGCAGGCTGAGGATAAAAATGAGATGGGAAGCGCACCGTGAGCTATGCTGTAAATCGGTGGGGCTATGGTGAAGTCTTTCGGCGGCAATACTCTTAACTGGGAAACCCTAACCCAAATTGTACTCACCTATTAATAAATATATATGTAGAGGAGTATCACACCTCATCCACTAGTCAAGGAACGAGCCGAACTTAACAGATCCATTTCAGTAGCAGTGCAAAAGAAAAGAGAAAGAAGCAGCTAAGCTGCGACCTATAAGTTCAATTTCGTCCAAGAAAATCTGTCAGATCCTCAGCCCTGGATTGGGGCAATTTATAATTAAATAAGTTATAATTATAATACCTGTGTATAACTCCTAGCTAAGAGTGAATTTCAGACCTCTCTAATTTCCAACTTACAAAAGTTCAAACAGGAGAAAAATTTGAGGTCATAACAGGGGGGGAACTGGTGTGGCCAGCCAGTTCTCCCACTCCCAATAAATTAGTTGGTTAAAGATAAAATCAAGTTCCATAAATCTCCTGAACAACCAAGTGGGTTAAAAACCCCGAAAATTAGGACATAAAATAAATCACAAACAAATGCATATAGATAATTTCCCCTGACAAAGACAACTAACCAGACGTGACTTGGACTGACAGTGTGTGTGTCCAGATGTGTGTGTGTGCATCTAAAATAAAAATAAAAAAAAAAGAAAGGGAAAGAGAGTGAATAAAGTGTGAGAAAGAGAAGCGCTGGGTGAAAGTATTACATTGAATGCTGCTCAAAACTTGATGGGTCCAGTGGACTTTTCAACGGAACAAAGCAAAGCTGTCTGTGCTGATACGCTGTGTCACTGAATATACTGTAGCAACTCTGAAAAATTCTGAAAGTATTTTGTATGAACAAACTCCAGTCTATGAACATAAGGTTTTTATAATGCAATCTGTCTTATTTTGGTAAATCTGCAATGTGTGGTTGTTTTGAAAAATGCATAAATGTTTGTTGATCTGCAAGGCTGGACATAAGTGAATGGATGAGAGAGAAGTGTTGTATGGTTGAGAGGAGACCATTGGAAGTGAACAAATGGAGTGAGGTGTTTAGGCCAGGTTGTGGCGCAGAGAGGAAGTTGTGAAGTCAAAATCGAAGAAGTTAAAGTAAAGTTAAAGGAAAAGGGTGAATGACCGAAGAGGAATGCCCCCAGGCTCCTCCTAGTCAAGTGTGATTGGTGTGAGTGGCAAATGGGAAGTGAAGAAGGGGTGTGTGGGTGTTGTAGTACAGTCGAGTCATAGTTTGGCAATCGGCCCTGAAAAGTACACAGACACAGAAAGCTAAAAATAGTCCCCCCTCCCTTGTGCTTTTCCCAAGTCCTGTACAAAGACATAGAATTTTTTTTTCCATCTTCTCCTCTCTTTCTTTATATATCAGTTGACATCAGTTTAAAAAAAAAAAAAAAAAAGTGCTAGTAGCAAGATGAGTATTGTGCCAACAGCCCTGATCGGGGTAAGTATCCAGAGTTTTTGAAACAAATTACTAAAATTTCTAAAAAATGGGAAAAGTGAACGAAAGGAATGACCTCTGCATGGCCCAAGGATGGCACGTTTGATGTGTCAGTGTGTGAGGATATGGAAAGGCGAATCAAAGATCATAAAATAAAAGACAAAAGTAAGAAAAGACAAGATAAAAGAGGCTTGGAGATAAATATTTTAAACATGTTTAAAAAAAGAAGGAGAAAACTACAAGAATCTCCTGAAGGAAGGTTTGACTGAATTAAAAGAAAAACAAAATAAGCGTTACAAAAACCCCAAGCAGGAACCAGCAGGGTTGTATCCATCCCTGGCTGGGGTGGTCAACTTTTCAGGTGATTTTGACTTGTTACCGCAGGCTGTATTGGGCCAGCGTGACCCGAATGATAGCTCAAGAAAACAAGGAAACTCTCAGATGGGAAATGATAAAGCTAATAGTAATACAGTAATACAGTCCTGGACAATAATGCAGGCAACCAGGAGAACTCTCAGATAAACAGAAGTCAGTCAACAGGGTTGAACAGAACAGCAAGCCAAGCTCAGATTCAAACACCACAGAGTGACATAACCACGCCCCCAATATACTGTAGCACTGAAAGAAAACAACCAAGAGTGCTAGACTGTTATGCAAAACATAATGAGTCTGCGGGGGGGTCGTCGTACTGGCTAGATCTTGACCAAACAGGAATAGACTTGCAAAGAGAAAAAAATCGCACAGTGATTCAAGAAATTGAGGAAGAGATAGATAGCTTACATAATAACAGATGTAACCTGGAGGAAGCACAGGTAGCCAGTAACAGTAACGTGAACAAACCTGCTAAAAAATCAACAGAAGGACAACATGGGGGTCAAACGTATGACTTTAAGCTAAGACCAAATCTAAAAAAACCTGACCGCTACACAGACGGCCAATATCCAATACTAATTAAAGGAACTGAAGGACATTATGTACCGTGGCAAAGACTCGACCTTGCTGGGATGGTTAGCTGGCTGCCTGATATCCATGAAGGTGCAAACAAATGGATCAGAGCTTTTGAGGAAGAAACTGTGGGCAAACTGCTGGCCCTGGGGGACATTAAAGCCATGTGGGCACAGTGTTGTGGAGCCCCTGTTATGGAAAACATACTAAAAGCCAACAAAAATGACTGGATGTTGAACCCCAGAGCAGATGGAACTGAGTTCAATGCATATCGATCCATACTCTGGAAGGCACTGCGTGATGAATATCCAACAAAAATAGATCCAAAAGTGTTAAAAGGGGAGCCCCTATCAGAGACTGAAAATGCTGCAGCCTACATAACACGTCAAATGAGGAGGTGGAAACAAGAGACAGAGGAAGAAATAGACAAGAGCTTGGTGTTGACCACGTTGTTTCGCAACGCCATAGTAGAAGCACTGCCAGCCCCTGTCCGAAGCAGGTTGGATGATGTTGTGGGATTGACATCCATGCCACATGAACAGTTCTGTGATCATGTGGTGCATGCTGTTGACAAACACAGGAAGGATGAAAGACGAATGCATGAGCAGGACAAAAACATGCAAAGAAAAATTGCACATTTGCAACGGGATGAGCTGCAAGGAAAGAGCAAGGCAAAGTCACAGACTGCAGTCATGGTGACCAAGGGCACTCAAGCAGTAACGGTGCAGCTGAGTGAACTCACTGCATCTGTCCTGGCGGTGGGGGCACAGAATGTTATGCCACCCCAGCCAGACACAACCACCACAGCCAGCTTTTGGAGCTCCCCAAGCTCAGTCACCACCAGTGGTCAATGTCTATCAGCAACCACCTGACATGCAACATCCTGGCAATCGTTATCAGGGGTCATATCGACCTCAGAGAATGTATAGAGGAGGTGGACGTGGAGGTGGTCGCACAAAGGGGTGTTGGAATTGTGGTGAATATGGACATATTGCTGATCGGTGCCAACACCCTCGAACTGGTGGGGACTTTCAGTACAGCCGTGGCCGACCTCAGCGAGGTGGAGCTGGAGGCCCGGTAAACCCATGGGCAGGGCCCAATCTCGGCTACTAGGGCTGCCCAGAGAATCCTAAAGGGGAAGGTCAGTTCCCAACTGTTATCATAGGGACTGATGAAGAACCAATGCTGCAGGTTCAAATAGAAGGCAAGCAGACGCCCATGTTGGTAGACACTGGAGCAACTTACACCTGTGTAAGTCCAAAGTATGCCACTCACCTCCCCGTGTCTGAAAAATTTGTTGAGACTGTAGGATTCTCGGGAATAAAGCAGCTAATTCCAATGACCGCCCCAGTGAAAATTGCCACTAATAAGGCCGAAATAAAAATCCCAATATTAGTGTCAAGCCAAACTCCAATCAAATTATTAGGAAGAGATGCATTGTGTAAATTAAAAATTAAAATTTGGTGCTCTCCTTTGGGAGTTTATGTTGACAAAGATGGCCTGGACTATCAGATGTTGATGAGAAAACAAACTGAAAAGGCTAAAGTTTATTGGCTGGGGGAAATCTCTACACCAGTAACACAGGTGTTAGAAAAGTGGGGAAAGTACATCCAGGCCCAAATCCCAACAGCCTATAAGCCATTGTTTGACTATCATTGTACAATGTTCTATGATGAAACAAAAAGTGAGAAATTTGAAGAGGAATGGGACAAAATGACAAAAGGAATCAAAGTTGAACTGATCTCCCAGTACATTGTAATTGGGCAAGAAGGAACAGCATTACAGGTAGAATGTAACCCATTCCTCACAAAATGGTTTAATGTACCAAAATCAATACCACATATTTCTTTGCTAAAAAACTAAAATAAAGACTTGGGACCAATGATGGAAACTGCCTCTACACTCCAGTGGGACAAAACTGATAACCCACTGATTTTTCAGTCCCCAGAGGCGAACATGATAAAGATCCTGTGTGGCACATCAATATTGGCAAAACCCCAAGAGGTGATATTGATGCCAACTCAAGCTGTTCTAATAACCAATGAAACAGAACAGACAAATGTGGAGTTGAAGGAGGACATGCTAGGACATGTTCCAGAAGTGTTGTGTTCAAAGCATGATACTGACGTTGGCCTCGTGAAATCTGCCAACCCCGCACAGGTAGAGCTAAAACCAGGTGTGTGACTCCCCTGCTGCGCTCAAAATCCACTGAAACCAGAAGCAGAAGAAGGAGTAAGTAAAACAATTACAGGGTTAATCGAAGCAGGAGTACTGGTTGAAACATGTAATGTATGCAATACCCCTATTTTTCTTGTGTTAAAATCAGACAAATTAAAACAGAGGTTGGTTCATGACCTGAGAATGATAAATGAAATAGTGGAAGAGTTACCAACAGAAGTGCCCAACCCTCACACACTACTCACCAACGTGCCACCTGAAGCAAAATTTTTCACAGTAATTAATTTGTGCTCCGTGTTTTTCAGTATACCACTGTCAGAAGAGTCCCGTTATCTGTTTGCGTTCACATACAGAGGTAAGCAGTACACCTATACTCGCCTCCCACAAGGGTTTGCATGGTCACCACGCATGTTTAATCTGATGTTAAAAAATGATCTTGAAGGTCTGGCACTAAACAGCACACTGTTACAATACGTAGATGATCTGTTAATCTGCGCAGGCACCTTGGTGGATTGCCATCAGGACTCAGTAAAGGTTCTACAAAGGTTGGCTGAAGGAGGACACAAGGTGTCCAAAACAAAACTTCAGTACTGTCAAACACAGGTGGAGTACCTGGGGAGAATGGTCTCCCACGGCACAGTTACAATCTCACCATCACAATTATAAGGTGTAAGCAAAGCCCCGTGCCCTCAGACTGTTGGACAAATTATGACATTTTTGGGGATGACAGGTTATAACTCTGAGTGGATAGAGGACTATGCAAAAAAAGTGGCTCCTCTCAGAGATCTAATAAAACAGTCTGATAATGCCGCAATGACAACCCCACTGAAATGGACAACTGACGCTATGGTAGCATTTGAAACCCTAAAACAGAACATGCAAACCGCACCAACACTAGCTACACCAGAGTACACCAAGCCTTTCTACCTGAACATAGCGAACAGAAGTGATAAATATGTGTCTGCGGTGCTGATGCAAGAAACATGTGAAGGTTGGAAGAAGCAACCTCTGGCCTATTACAGCACAAAATTGGACAATGTAGCACAAGGATGGCCTCCATGCTATCAGGGGCTAGCGGCCATCCATTACGCATATGAAAAACCATCAGTCATAACGATGGGGTATCCAATTATCATTATGACACCACACAAAGTAGCTGAACTGATCAATCAAGGACAATTTGTGGTAACTCAGGCACATTGTCTGCAGTACGCTCCACTCTTAATATATCTAGATGTGACCATCAAACAGTGTTCAGCTCTAAACCCAGCAATGACCATTCCATTTGAGTTTGAAGGTGAACCTCACGAATGTGTAGCAGAAACTATGAGATACACCAAGCTCAGGCCTGATCTAGAGTCCCCCATCCGAAACGCAGATGTCACCTACTTTGTAGATGGTTCATGCTATCGTGATTATGTGGGAAATCTTGCTGGCTACGCAGTAGTGAGGCAACAGAAGGATGCTTGGGTGACAGAAAAAGCAGAGAAATGTGAGCAGCCGTGTTCGGCTCAGCTAGCAGAGTTAAAAGCGTTAACTGAAGCATTCAAGCTAGCCAAAGGAAAAGCAAAATATCTACACAGACTCTGCTTATGCTCATGGTGTTTGTTTTTTGTCTGGAGCACTTTGGAAACAAAGGGGCTACAAGAGAGCTGATGGGACCCTGGTGCAATTTGGCCAGCAGGTTAAAGAACTACTTTCAGCAATGATGCTACCAACGAGATTAGCAATCATAAAATGTCAAGCTCACAGAAAAGGCAATGAGGATGTCATAAGAGGAAACAATGCTGCAATGAGGCAGCCAAACTGGCATCCAGGTGTCAAGCAGCAGTAATGACACCACTGGTGTCACTTGAACCAATGGCTACGCCAGAGAACATTATTTTGATGCAAAAAGAAGCAGATCAGAGTGAGCAGAACCTCTGGAGACAAAGAGGCGCTACGATGAGTGAGACAGGACTGTGGAGGTCGCATGACGGTCTCCTGGTGGCACCTGTGACGCTATTAACCATTTTGATCTCCGAAGTGCACAATGTTGATCACTGTGCCAGGGGGGAGGTGTTAAGGAAAATAAAACAACAAGGATACTGGTCACCATACATGCAAGCCATGGTGGATGAAGTGCTGAATCAGTGTGAAGTGTGTGCTCAAAACAATGTGAGAAAAACAGTAACAACACCTGTGGGACACATTCCAGTTCCAGAAGGTCCATTCAAACACCTAGTGATTGACTATGTTGACATGATAAAACCAGTCCATGGAAAAAGGTACATATTAGTTGTCATTGACAGGTTCAGCAGATGGGTGGAAGCAACTCCATCAAAAGATCTAGGAGCAGGAACTGTCATCAAATTCCTAATCAGAGAAGTCATCCCACGTTTTGGTATTCCGTCAGAAATCAGCTCTGACAATGGCAAAGCATTTGTGGAAAAAGTTGCAAAAGGCATTTTGCAGCAGTTAAAGATTAAACAGAGATTAGGGGCTGTCTATCATCCACAAAGTCAAGGAATGGTTGAAAGAATCAACGGTACCTTAAAAGCAAAACTGAATAAGATATGTGCTTCTACCAAACTGAACTGGGTTGATGCTTTGCCAATTGCACTAATGAGTTATCGCATGCAAGCACATAGAAGTACACATCTAACACCGCATGAAATGCTCACTGGTAGACCTATGCCTGCACCACAACTAAGAGGTCCTCATAAGGGACCGTCGCTTGAGCAATTGCAAGATGAGCTAAAAGCATACATGAAACAACTAACTGCTATCCATACATCCATATACTTGCAGGAAAAAGCCCGAGAGGTCAAACAAGACCACGATCCAGCCCGACCAGTGGTGCCAGGAGATCAGGTATATGTGAAAGTCTTCCGACGAAAGTGGCACGGGCCTAGGCGTGAAGGACCTTACACAGTTGTAAGAGCAATGTCAACGGCTGTCCAGGTGGAAGGAAGCAAGATGTGGTATCACCTGAATCACTGCACCAAAAAAGTTCAGAAAGACAAAAAGGGCAGTATAAAACTGAGAGAGAACGATGAGGAGAATGACTGTGTGGTGCAAACTAGTGACAAGCACTCTCCTGTTGGTGTCACTAAGCAAACTGGGACAGATGAAGCCAGTGCCAACCAGCCCCTGCCAGGCCCAAGAAGATCCAAGCGACTGCAGGACGCCGGTAGGAGAGCACCAGAGTACGATGCAAAAACAAACACATCCATCCAGACAGTGCTAGGGCCCATACCAGATTTCCTACACCAGGTTCATGACACACAAACCGTTACAAGTAAAAAGCATGCTGAGACACGAGTTAGTACAGTTACCACTAAGCCAACAGTTAAAAGTATTAAGGTTGAAGAAATCACTCCAACCCCAGATAAGAAAAAGGAGAATGAGCAAGATGTATATGACGACTATAGCCAGGACTATGATCAAGCTGATCTGGACCAGTTGCTTAGACAGAGGAAGCAATGGAATGCCCCTCAGCCAAGACATAAGAGTGTGCGTGGTGGCACTGGGGAACTTTGGGAGACTGCTAATTATAATGGGTGGTATAAGTGGGTAAAGTATACTGCTAGAAAAATGAATAGTAACGAGTGTTTAGTATGCGCCGAATTTCCTGATACGATTTCCATGGTGATTGTGCAGCACTGTGTGTGTGTGTGTGTGGTGTAGTTCTCTTTCCTGGCACCCCAGATGTCTTCTACTTATTGTTTTGACTTGTTAGGCGCCAGAGCAGGTCCTGATGACCTGACTCTCATATTGATGCATGAACAAAGACAAGGCCTCTGGACCTTGTCTTTCCCCTACAAAAACAAAGCCATTAACAATCATTATACTATATACTTTCCTGTTCTCAGTTTGTCAGCTCCACTTAATGCTTTTCATAACAAACCAGGCATAAAAAAAAGGGTAATGTTCACACACTTCAGTCTCAAGAATATTTTTCGTGGTGGGGGTTAGCACGAACTGATTAAACCTATAAATACAGTGGTGAGCCCTGTGCGTAATGCTCCACGCTGGCACTGCTGGAGGACTATGCCAATGGCAGGATTAGGAGGGAGAAAGTCTTCAGGGACCATAACGACTTATTGGCCCGTGATGATGACTGTCTTATTAGCCGTTTTAGATTCCTTAGAGCTATGCTCTTGGATCTATGTGCTGGACTAGGTCCAGCATTAGAGAGGGCAACGCACAAGAAACCATGCCATCCCAGTGCAGACGCAGGTCCTCACCCCGTAAATACGCAAAGCGCAGAAGAACTGTCTTCAATGAGGTCCATGCCTGTGCACGGTCAGTGGTGGAGCGTGCTATTGGCCTCCTGAAGTGCCGGTGGCGCACTTTGGATGAGTCGGGGGACAGATTTCTTTACCATCTTGACAAAGTGTGCCGCATTATAAGAGCGTGTGGCGTGTTACACAATGTGGCACAGAGGAATGGTATCCCTCTCCCTCCCGCCCCCCCCCAGCATTATGACCCAGAGGCGGAGCCCCCTTCAAGACAAGCAAGATTTGAACAGGGTGCAATACTACGTCAGGATGTCATGTGGCATTTATAAAGACAACTAAAGGTTCATTTTTTCACATTACCTTTTAATATTTCTGCTATTTCAACCATTGCATTTCTCATTTGCCTCAACTCCTCCGTCAGATTGTTTATTGCTTGTATTGTCTCCCTTTGTAGCTGCAGGACTGTATCGGTGGGCACTCGACCGCTTACAGGCATACCAGAATGACGCCAGTTATGGACGCGATTTTTGTGTGCATCGATGTCCGGTAAGGAGCACTGCCCCCCTCCCCAGTTGCAGTCGTCAGGAGCACTGCACTGCTTTGCTTCCTTTGGTTTTTGATTCCGGTGCTGTGACCTCCAAACAGAATGGTTTTTCGGGCCTCCACCTCACCGACAAGCGTCTCCACTTCCACCTCAGAAAAATTTCTTTTTTTCACCTTTTCTTCCTGTATCCATCATCGGTTCCAACAAGACATAACACTTGTATCTGAGTCTTATTTTATCAGAATCAGAATCACTTTATTCGCCTAATGTACAACATACAACGTTCTCAAAAATGAGAAAATAAATTATAAGAAAAAGAAAAAAGAATAAGAAAAAGGGAGGGGAGGGGGAAGGTGTGTGGGGAAGATGGTGGGGGGGGAGTCATGGGGAGATAAGGAGTGAGGCCATGAGCTCTCAATGACTGTGAGAGAAGAGGGAGGGAGGGAGGGGGGGAGGGGAGTGGAGACAGTGGAGCAGCAGGAGGTCTCTCAAACCTGGTGTACAGCAGCAAATATTTTCTTCAATGATATATATTCTGCAAGGAGGTTCAACCAGTCGGCAATGTTGAGAGGATGCTTATTTCCAGTTAACTAGGATTGCTTTCTTGGCCATAGCTAGAGCTATGTAAGTTGATTGCTGTCAGATCGCCAATTAGAAAAAGGTTAGGAGTTAGTGGGATACTGCAGTCCAAGATGGAGGAGGAGAGTATCTGTGTTACCATCGACCAGAAGTGCTGCACAAATGAACTGAGCCAGAGAGCATGGAAATAGGTCGCTGCTGTGTTCTGAATGCACTGAGTGCATATAGCAAAGTAAGAGAAGCCCATTCTATGCATCTTGAATTTAATTATATGTGTTCTGCGAAGTACTTCGAACTGGATCAATTGTAAATTAAATTTTTTGTCATTTTAAATGTATTTTGGCAGATCGGGGTTCAGATGTCAAAGTCAGCAGACCAAGACAGATCTGTTTCCCATTTTGATGTGCCTTGATGTAACTTTGTTATGATTTGGCGCTATACAAATAAATCTGATTTGATTTGATTTGATATTGGTAGGTGCATAGAATTGGAGCTTGATAATAACTTGTATATCATAGAAAGATTTTTAATTTTTTGGGGGGGGGCTTTGTGACGTTACTGACAAATTCTGGTGGCTTTATGGTGTTCTGGAGCGTTGGGATTTTCTTCTTAATTGTCTTTATCACTTGTAGGTACTGGAGGAAAATCCCATGTCTTAATTTAAAGTTTTGAATAAATCTGTGTGCCAGAAGTCAGTTGTCTTGGAAAAAGGTGATGGGAGCATGCTCCCATGTGCTACGATAAAGAGGGATTTATTATTCCCAAACTCTGGGTCATGCCAGTGTGTTATTTAATCTCAATATTAAATGAAACATGTAAAAGTGTTCTCTAGTGATACAACTTACACAGGGGACTATTTGTTGGGGCCTTGAAGTTCATTGGTGATTGGCTATCAAAAATTGACTAAACTATTTGTGGCCAGGTGGGACATTTTTCCAGGTGTGTTGTCAGGACATAATTACCTGCGACACCAGGCGGAAGTAAAATGCTTTCTCCTCGCGGTCCGCTAAGACGCCAGGCGTTGAGGTAGCATCTCTTTGTATGGCTGTGGCACTGCTGTTGGCCAAGTCTCACTGAGGGGGGTCGTAGCTGGTGTGCACAAGCCAGTGTTGAGAAGTATGAGGCTAAGTTACCAGACCCAGGTCCTGTGTTGCCTTTTGATGTTTATAATCAGTGCACCGTAGTGAGTGATTGGTGAGGAAGTCATCTGCTCCAATCCACTGTAGCTGATTCATTCTGAACTTAGTTGCTCCGTGAATCTTCAAGCACTAGTTGATTCATTCTGAACTTAGTTGCCTTTTGAACCTTAAAGCACTGATGCACTTATACATCTTGTACAATAGTATTTGTCATTTGTTGAAGATCCAGTTTCTCCTTTTCAGTTGCTGTTTTTGTATTGTATAGAACAACTCCTTTTTATATTTTGATACAATTGTAAGAAAAGATTATTTTTATGTATAACCTATGGACTGACTGCTGGTAATTAAAGTGTTACTGTTAATTGACTTTATTGCAAGGTTACATATTAATATTTATTAAAAATTTTAATGTTAAATTATAACTTTAATTAATATCAAAGTTAACCTCGGGGCAACCACCCTTAAAAGGGAACCAATAGCCAAATTGCCAAATCACCAATTCAGTCTCATAAAATACTATGAATCTGAATCAGTCAGAGATCCAAATTCAGAGTTCTGCAGTGAAGAGAATTCATCTTCCATGTTTCCCTCTGTGTCCCCTTCCCAGTCATTCTCAGCATTTGTTCTGCCCTCAGGTTTAGATATCACTGATCTGATTAAAAAATCCAAATCATCAGCCTGCCAGTTAGAACCCCTTCCAATTGCTCTTGTCAAAGCCACCATTCCCTCTCTGGCCCCTCTCATCACTCCCATAATCCATTCTTCCTTCACCTGTGGAACTGTTCCCTCATCCTTCAAAACAGCTGCTGTCACCCCAATACTCAAGAAACCTGGTGCAGATCCCAATAATAATAACAATAAGATCCCAATAACCTCAAAAACCTCAACCCCATCTCCAATCTTCCATTTCTCTCAAAGATTCTTGAAAAAAACATTTCCTCTTAGCTCCCTTCCCACCTTTCCTGCAGTAATCTTTTTTGAACAATTCCAGTCTGGTTTCTGCCCTCTCCACAGTACTGAAATCGTACTTCTCAAAATCGCCAACAAACTCCTCCTGGCAGCGATTCCGGTCTCCTAACCATCCTCATCCTGCTTGACCTGAGTGCAACCTTCAACACCATCTCACATACCACCCTCCTGGACAGTCTCCTCTCTATTGGCATCACACACACACACACACACACACACACACACACACACACACCCCTCAACTGGTTTAATTCCTACATCTCCGGCTGCTCTCAGTTCATTCAACTTGTCATTCACATCACAGCCTTCCCCAGTCTCCACAGGTGTGCCTCATGGCTCTGTCCTGGGGCCCCTGCTCTTCATCATTTACTTACTCTCCTTTGGCTATATCTTCCAGAAACATCACATCCAGTTCCATTGCTATGCGGATGACACGCAGCTACATATTTCCAGCAAACCTGACTCCACCCTCCCACCTTCCTCCCGCACCGACTGCCTTCTTAAAATAAAATCCGAGTTTTCATCCAACTTCCTCAAATTTAACAGTGACAAAACTCAAATGCTACTCATTGGCACCAGATCCACCCTATCCATATCCCCCAGTTTCTCACTATCCATTGACAACTCCATTTCTCCTTCCCCTCAATTCCAGAATCTGGGTGTCATCCTCAAAAGCACACTTTCTTTCACATCACATATCAACAACATAACCCGGTCAGCTTACTTCAATCTCCCCAACATCAACAGCCTCCGCCCCTCTCTCACACCTCACACAGATGCCATTCTGGTCCACAGTCTTGTTACCTCCCAGCTTGATTACTGTGACTCCCTCCTGTTTGGCCTCCCTCAGAAAACTATCCATAAACTTAAACTGGTACAGAATTCAGCAGCTGAAGTTATCACAAGGACCCCATCCATCCATCACATCAACTCAACTCTCAACTCAACTCAACTTTATTTATAAAGCACTTTTAAAACAACCACAGCTGACACAAAGTGCGGTACATGAATAATCATAAAAACATAAAACAACACTAATAAAAACAGTTACAAACAATAAAAGACAATGAAACAGAAGCAATGTCTCATGCTGGGTCAAAAGCCAGGGAATAAAAATAAGTTTTAAGATTGGTTTTAAAAACGGACAGTGAGGAGGCCTGCCTAATATGCAGAGGCAGGTGGTTCCAGAGTTTTGGCACCGCAACAGAGAAGGCTCTGTCCCCCCTGAGCTTATGCCTACACCTCGGTGTCTCCAGGAGCAACTGATCAGCTGACCTGAGGGACCGAGCAGGAGCATAAGGGCAGAGCAGTTCAGTGAGGTAGGGCGGGGCAAAACCATTTAAGGATTTAAAAACAAATAAAAGAATCTTAAAATGAACCATAAAATGCACAGGCAGCCAGTGGAGGGAGGCCAGGATGGGCGTTATGTGCTCTCGTTTGCGTGAGCCAGTTAGAAGCCGAGCAGCAGCATTTTGAACCAGCTGGAGACGTGACAGGGGGGACTGGCTGATCCCAAAATAAAAACTATTGCAGTAGTCCAGCCGAGATGTGAGGAAGGCAACGATCACAGACTCAAAGTGCTGGGGTGAGAGAAAAGGCTTCACCTTTGCCAACTGCCTGATGTGGAAAAAGCAGGACTTTACCACCACGCTTATCTGGCTATCTAATTTAAAGTCACTGTCCATCTTAAAACCCAAGTTGGAGACTGTTGACTTTACATATGGTGCTAATGGGCCTAAGTCAACACCAGGATGCTCCCAGATCCACTGGGAGCAAAGATCATAACTTCACTTTTCTTCTCATTAAAACTTAAAAAGTTAAGGGTCATCCAAGCTTTAATGTCATCGAAACATAAAAGAAGTGGTTTGATGGAGAAGGCATCATTCTTTTTCAACGACACATAAATCTGACAGTCGTCGGCATACAAATGAAAGGAGACACCATACTTCCTGAGAATGGAACCCAGTGGAAGGAGATAAAGTGAGAAAAGGAGAGGCCCTAAAATTGAGCCCTGAGGAACCCCATATGGTAGAGGAGAAGATGTGGATTCAGAACCACCAAGGTTTACACTGAAGGTTCTGTCTGCCAGATAGGATCTGAACCATCCCAGAGCAGTACCACAAATCCCCTCCAAGTGCTGTAGCCGAGAAATTAAAATAAGTATCGAAGGCAGCGGTTAGGTCTAACAGGACCAGAATCATATGGTCACCAGTGTCATTTGTCTGGAGGATGTAATTAAAAACCCTGAGCAATGCTGACTCTGTGCTGTGCAGTGACTTAAACCCTGACTGGAAAACCTCCAGAATTTTGTGCTCGTCCAGGAAGGACTTTAGCTGGCCATAGACAACTTTCTCCAGGATTTTTGAGATAAAAGGGAGCTTTGATATGGGCCTAAAATTAGCCAACACAGTGTTATCAAGGCCAGGTTTCTTAAGCAGGGGCTGCACTACTGCATGTTTAAAACCAATGGGGACAACACCAGAAGACAGACTCCTGTTAATAATCGCCAGGACCGACTGCCCTATACTGGTGAAAACCTCTTTAAAAAGACGAGGAGGGACACCATCATGAGGGGAACCTGATGGCTTCATATGATCAACCACATCCTTTAAAAGGGACAAGATTATAGGCTCAAACCTATCAAACACAGCCATGCAGGAGACGGAGACAGAGGGGTCAGAGGCAGGGGGAAAGATGAGAGCCCTAGTGGAAACAACCTTATCTACGAAGGTTTTCAGGAAATTATTGCACATTTCAGTGGAGGCTTCAAAACAGACCGGCTTAGGGGCTTTTAAAAGAGAGTCTGTGGTTTCAAACAGGACCTGAGGTGTGTGATGGTTTAAAAGGATAAGATAAGACGGATAATTTCTTTTGGCTTCCTTCAAGGCTAGCGGATAGTGGCCCCAGCAGTCCCTCAGCATTAGGAGAGACACCTGCAGTTTTTCCTTTCATATGCGCTCAGCTCTTCGACACACGTGTCTGGCCGTGCGAGTTGTGTCATTCAACCAGGGCTCGGATTTAGTTCTAGGCAGCCTAGTTTTTAGTGGAGCCACAGTGTCCAGGACAGTGAGGCAGGAAGAGTGAAACCACAAGCTGATCTCCTCTGTCTCAGACATGGACTTGGGAATGACACAGTTAAGATTAAAAGCAGTGGAAAAATTAGCAGCAGTGGAAGGGTTAAAAACATGGCAGCGCCGCGCAACAGCAGTAGTTTTTACTATATTACCGGCAACAGCAACCTCAAATAAAACTTGCATATGGTCTGAGAACACCACGTCACAAACGTCCAGGTTAAAAACAGGTAGACCAAAGGATAAAACAAGATCAAGTGTGTGTCCATGCTCCTGTGTGGGTCCAGACACAGACTGCACAAGATTAAAATAGTCAATAAGATTTAAAAAGTCATTTGCCAGTGGCTTGTCCAGACAACATCACATCCATCTTGCAGCAGCTCCACTGGCTCCCCATCACACACTGGTTACAATTCAAGATTTTACTGCTCACCTTCAAGGCTGTTCACAACCTAGCCCCTCCATACCTTTCTGACCTCCTCCACATTGTCACACCCACTCGCACACTCAGATCCTCTTCCTCCATCCACTTCTCCATTCCCCTTGCCCTCCTGGCAACCATGGAGAGCGGAGCATTCAGCTGCTCTGCTCCCCAGCTCTGGAATTCACTCCCCCCTGACCTCCACAACACCACATCTGTCAATCTGTTCAAATCAAAACTCAAAACCCATCTGATCCATCTGATTCCATCCACTGTGTTTTCATACTCTTTCTCACTATTTTAATGTATTTGTATGATGTTTTTTGTATGCTGTGTTTTATATGATGTATGTTGTTTTTTGTATTTTTTGCATTTTTGTTTTGTTGTATTTTATTCTTGGTGTAAGGCGACCTTGAGTGCCTCGAAAGGCACCCTAAGAAATAAAATGTATTATTATTATTATTATTATTATTATTATAACAGGTTGGCAATATTCCTTCTTGTGCAACATCAAATAGAACTCTGGTTGTGTTTAATAACATTTCTTAAATAGTAACAAACAAACACAGAGGTACTAATTATTATGGGGTATATACATTTATATGTGCGTTTGTGTGTGTGAGAGAAATTGACCAAATGGTTGAGAGTGAAACTACAAACGAGATGGCCGCTGAGGCCACATGTCTCATGTGGTCAGCTGAAATAGTTCCAGTGTCCCAAGATAAAAAGAGCAAGGGACAGTTCTAGGGTCTCATTTGATAGGAACTACAAACTAGGGAGCTCCCCCGGAACACTGACATGACATAAGCCCATCAACGGTTGGTATAGCAACGTAACTTCTATGCTACATACAACCACAAGAAGAACAACAACGAGATGGAGGACACCGTGATCAGAGCTATGTGTTTGTTGTGTCTTGTGAGTGTCATGATAATAACGCAGTTCAAAATGAAACAGTCAATTTTTGCAGTTTTTCTCCATTCTCTCGTCTTCTTTCTTCTGTGTTTACTCGGCAAACGCTGTAAAAATGGTGGTGTCTCTCCAGCCTGGGGAGCCTTCCTGGGGTCCAGCTGGCCCCTGTGGGCGGGCTCAGGCCTGCTGCCCTGGGGTCGACCCTGGGGTTGGCCGTGGGGCGGAGGAGGCAACTCCTCCTTTCTGGTGTCACCATGGCCGTGTCCTGTGTCTCCAGCGTACTGGGGCTGGGGAACTTGCAGTGGATGGGGTCTCTGTGCATCCTGGGGGGGCCCTGCCCTCCTGGGGGATGAAGGGGGGCTGGCCGGTGTTATCACGTGGTGGCTGCCGGAGCGGCCATCACGCCCCTGTTGCTGTGCTGCGCTTGGGGATGGGGTTTGGTTGGGGGACTTCCAGATTCCCTGGGATCCCCTACCCTGCCTGTGGGTTCCCTGGGCCGCCACACCTGTGGCCCTCCAGCTGGGGACCGGGCTCTCACTTGCCTGCCTCCTAAACTGCACTTGCAGCACGCTTCACCCACCACACACACTTTCCGCCACGTTACCTCTCACACGGTCCAGGTCAGGTGCAGCGGGCTCTCTGTCTGGGTAGCCTGCAGGACAGAGGCATCACACCATATCCAGGGTCACAGGGTCACGGTGCAGGGCAAAGCTTCCTTGACAGGGATTGAAGAAACACAGGAAAAGGGACACTTTAACTATTCATGGCATGGATTGGGGGGCCTGGTCCTCTGCGGTGAGGTTGGCGTGGCGGGCCTTCGGCCTGCCCTTCCTCCATTGGGTGCTACGTCAGTATCCGCTTGCGGGGGCTCCCGGGTGGGTCTCTTTGGTTGGTGGGGTGCCTTTGGCTCATCCAGTGGATGGGGAGTGGTGTGCCTCTGGCTTGTCCAGTGGATGGGGGGTGGGTTTCGGGGTGTGAGATGTCAGTTGGTGGATGTGGGCGGCAGGGTGAACCAACTCTGGGCCCTGGTGATGGTCTCATTCATATTTAAGTAATGCCCACTTGCATGGGTGGTTTCACTTTCCAGCTTGTGTTGGGTCACATCATGAAGAATTGATGAATCCTGCCTAAAATGGGCTGAGCTTCTTTTTTCATTCCATCACCATGTATCCTATCTTTGACTCGGCTCCTCTTTTGAGACACCTTCACCTACCTGGACTCCCATCTCTCCACAGATCCACACAGTAACTCTCTGGACTCTCTTAATCCTGAATGAGGTAGCAGGAAAAGCACAGGATCCTTCACTAAACTAGTCCCTACCAGCACC
The DNA here is from genome assembly GCA_034769265.1 of Remorina albescens. Lineage (NCBI taxonomy): Eukaryota > Metazoa > Chordata > Actinopteri > Carangiformes > Echeneidae > Remorina > Remorina albescens. The sequence continues at coordinate 1,630,262 of CM068479.1, forward strand.
ACCTGCTTCCCTTCCCCGTCCATCCTTCCACACCTTCTCTGTCCATTATTCACCCCTGTATTCACTGAGGTGTAGCACTGCCCTCCCTGCCACACAAAGGTCATGTCACTCAATAAAGATCCACAAACTAGCTTCCAGGGAGGGCTGGTGATGGTCACATTCACGCACTGAAATAACAACATTATATGAGATTGATGCACTTTTAGTCTTGCAGCTAAATATTTTGACACCCTGTGGTGTTACACTAGGAGTAAAAATGCAGACAAAAAATAAAATAAAAAAAAATGGCGGTGTTGCATGTGGTATGCCTACGTCTGGACCAATCAAATCAAATCAAATCAGATTTATTTATATAGTGCCAAATCATAACAAAGTTACATCAAGGTACTTTACATATAGAGCAGGTCTAGACCACACTCTTTATAAAATTATTTAGAGACCCAACAGATTCCCCCATGAGCAAGCATTTTATTTAAGAGACAGAAACCTCGGGCAGAACCAGGCTCGGGGGGGCGGCCATCTGCCTCGACTGGTTGGGTTGAGAGTGTCACGATGGTTCCCAGGCCTTAGTGTTTGTCTTGTCATTTCCTGTTTTATTTTGGTAGTTTCCTTCTTGTGTCATGTCAGGTTTCCTTACATCCTCCCATGTGATTACCTTCCTTCTTCTCCCAATGTATGCCCTGTGTGTCCCTTTCTCTTTGCCAGTTTGTTTTCTTCCATAGTGAGTTACTTACCAGCGTTTTTCTGACTGCCATACTGAGATAAACCGTTTCTGCTACCTGTTCCCTGAGATTTGCCTTTTCCCTGTCCGTACCGTTGCCTCCATCTGCCTGTCTGTCTTTCGACCCTGCCTCCCTGACCACGTCTCTCAGCTTTGTCCCCTCTAGATTCCTTGCCTGTTCCTTTGGGCTTGCCAGTTCATTTGGAACACTGGTTCAGCATTATTGACTGTCATTCAATAAACTGCCTGATTGACAGGTGCCTCTCTGGTCGTGCTTTTGGGTCCAACCTTTGTCTGTCTGGCCTTGACAGAGAGAGGGAGAGAGAGGGAGAGAGAGACATGGGGGGGCAAAGGGTAGAGTAGGGAGAGAATGAGAGCAGGAGGAGGGGATATTCAATACAGGTACAGGCAGGAACATATGATGCTGTTCATACAAACTTCATAGTTCATAGAAATGATGCTGTATGAAGTTCATAAAGATATGGGAGCAGCAGGCATTGCAGTAACATCAAATCAAATCAGATTTATTTATATAGCGCCAAATCATAACAAAGTTACATTGAGGCACTTTGCATATATTAAATCAAATCAAATCACATATATTTATATAGTGCCATATCATAACAAAGTTACATCAAGGCACATTACATATAGAGCAGGTCTAGACCAAACTCTTTATAAAATTATTTAAAGAGACCCAACAGATCCCCCCATGAGCAAGCACTTGGCGACAGTGGCAAAGAAAAACTTCTTTTAAGAGGCAGAACCAGGCTCAGGGGGGCAGCCATCTGCTTCAACCAATTGGGTTGAGAGAGGGAGAGAGAGAGAGAGAAACAAGGGCGCAAAGTTGGGTAGAGTAGGTAGAGAATGAGAGCAAGAGAGGAGCAAGAGTGGAACTGGGAGAAACAGGGATTTCGGAGAAGCATGGTTATTGGAATGTCGGCGCATGCAAGGGGGAGGGAGAGGGAGAGAGAGAGGTGCTCAGTGCTTCCCCCAGCAGTCTAGGCCTATAGCAGAATAGCTAAAGTGTAAATGAACTTTAACTTTTTAAGTATAAACTCTGTCATACAGAACGGTTTTAAGCCTGGTCTTGAAAATCTGCTGCTGATCAATACAATGATCAGTTATAAGATCATTGACTAGTACAGATTTTGATGATAGTGATCGAATATTCAACAGTTTACATTTAATTGCAGTATTATTTGAAACTGACTTTGTGGCTGTTTTGATTTCAGTTAAGTTTTTGTTTTTAGCTCCTCTTCTGTTTAAGTTAGATTTAGCAACTTTTCTAAATTTAGGTGGCTGGGGTGCAGACACAGTTTCTATAGACCTAGACATAGACAGAGACTCTATTCTATTCTCGGCAAGGAACTGCTCTGAATGAGGCACAGAGGAGCGTGTTAAACTGCGGCTCTGCCTCCTGGTCTCAACTCAGGGTTGTCAGGGTTTTAGCTTTCTAATAAACTTGGCCATATTCCTAGATAAGAGAACGGCACCACCCATGGAAGGATGGACACCATCTCTCCTAATTGGACCAGGTCTCTCCAAGAAAGTCTTCCAGTTATCTATGTAGCCCACATTGTTTTCGGGACACCACCTCAACAGCCAGTGGTTGAATGACGACATGTGTCTATACATGTCATCACTGGTCCGATTGGGGAGGGGGCAGAGAAAACTAGTGTCCGACATCGTTTTAGCAAAGTTACACACCGATTCCACATTAATCTTTGTGACCTCCGACTGGCAAAGTCGGGTGTTGTTACTGCCGACGTGAATATAAATGTTACCATATTTACGCTTATCCTTAGCCAGCAGTTTCAGATATGACTGGATGTCACCTGCTCTGGCTCCTCGGATACACTTAACTATGGCCACCGGTGTCGCTAACTTCACGCTCCTCAGAATAGAATCGCCAATCACTAGATACAGTTTTTCAGCGGGTGTGTCGCTGAGTGGGGAGAACATGTTGGAAACATTAGCCTGTTGGTGGTGAACTGGGGGCTGCTGCTTACGACTATGCCTCTTGTCTCGGACAGTCATCCAGCCGCCCCTCCAGATCCCGGCTGCTCGGGAGCTGCTGGGGGGAGGAAACTCTTTCGGCTGCCGTAGGAGCTGATCTAGATCTGCCTGCACCAGCTACAGGGGGGTGGCTAGCATAAGCTGGGCTAGCTAAGGTGTGGAGCCGCGACTCTAACTCACTAATTCTCGCCTCCATTTCTGCCGTCATCCTGCATCTATGACAAGAAGTACTATCATAATAGGAGGCAGAGGAGTAACTGGACATGTAGCACACAGGAGAGGAGAGGAGAGGGGGAATTGGAGAGGGAGAGGGAGAAGGAGGGAGAGAGAGTGGAGAGAGAGAGCTAGAGGGCATTGCTAATCATTTATCGTTTGTCGATTAATCAAAGTGAATAGCAGAGATAGCACACGAGGTGACACACAGCACAACCACCAGTGACCGGAAATGACATAACACGCTTGCGGTAAGAGAGCAGGTTGTACTCTTGAAACTCTTGATAAAATTATTTAAAGAGACCCAACAGATCCCCCGATGAGCAAGCACTTGGCGACAGTGGCAAGGAAAAACTTCCTTTAAGAGGCAGAAACCTAAGGCAGAACCAGGCTTGGGGGGACGGCCATCTGCTTTGACCAATTGGGTTGAGAGAGGGAGAGAGAGACATTGGGGGGCAAAGGGTAGAGTAGGGAGAGAATGAGAGCAGGAGGAGGGGATATTCAATACAGGTACAGGCAGGAACATATGATGCTTCATGAAGTTCCTAGAAATGATACTGGATGGAGTTTATGAAGATACGGGAGCAGCAGGCGTTGCAGGAACATGGGGTAGCGATGATTCATCACCTGCAGGATGAGAAGAGGGAGAGAGGAGACGAACTGGGAGAAACAGAGACTTCAGGGAAACGTGGTTAGTAAATGCAGTAACATGCTTGGAACTGGGAGAAACAGGGATTTTGGAGAAGCATGGTATGTCGGCGGATGCGAGGGGGGAAGAGAGAGAGGGAGGGAGGAGAGAGAGAGAGAGAGAGGGAGAGGGAGAGGGAGAGGAGAGAGAGAGAGAGAGAGAGAGAGAGGAGAGGGAGAGAAAGAGAGACAGAGAGAGAGGGGTGCTCAGTGCTTCCCCCAGCAGTCTAGGCCTATAGCAGCATAGATAAAGAGTAAATGAACTTTAGCAATTTTCAAGACCAGGCTTAAAACTTTTCTGTATGACAGAGCTTATACTTAAAAAGTTAAAGTGTTCGTCCCCAGACCGATACTGGAAGTTGGTTCCATAGATGAGGAGCCTGATAACTGAAAGATCTGCCACCCAGTTTACTCTTGGAGACTCTAGGAACCACAAGTAAACCTCCATCTAGAGAGCGGAGTGGCCTACTAGGACAGTAAGGAACTATGAGCTCTGAGATATGATGGATCTTGGCCATTAAGAGCTTTTTATGCTAAAAGAAGCTAGTTCTTATTTTCTTGTGTTCAGACAAAAAAGGTATTGGTGTTTTTACCTGCTTGACAGTTTCGACTGTGACTCCAGTCTTCCTCAGAAGCGTCATCTGATGTGTTGTTGACGTGTCATTTATCAGCTGGCCGCCTCGACAGACCTGTCAGAGTCTGTCGAAAACAAAACACACACCAAAGATCGACAACAAACCAAAAGACATCACAACCATACCATACATTCAGGGGATATTAGAACCAATACAACGGATCATGAAAAAACATCACATCAACACAGCGGTGAAACCACACACAAAACTCTGTCAACTACTCGTACATCCAAAAGACAAGATAGCACCGGAGCATAAATGCAACGTCATGTACGAAATACTGTGCAAATCATGCAACAAAACATACATCGGGGAAACAGGACGATCATTCAACACAAGGAAAAAAGAACATCAAAAAGAATGCGAAAAGGAGACAGCACGGCGATTCACACGGACACAAAAAGACCAAGCAGAACAGCAAAACCTCAAATCAGCCATCACAGATCACTACAGAAGAAATAACCACATCATGGACTGGGAAAATAGCAAAATAATAACATCAGAAACCAATAAACTCAAGCAGTGGATAAAAGAAGCCATAGAGATCAGAAAACGGGCGAGTGGCACCATCAACCGGGACGAGGGGGTGTACACCCTGTAACACACCTGGGATTCCGTTCTCCAGGAACGGGAGGGTATGGCCGGCTCGACAGACTCTGACAGGTTTGTCAAACCGGCCAGCGGATAAATGACACATCAACAACACATCAGATGACGCTTCTGAGGAAGACTGGAGTCACAGTCGAAACTGTCAAGCAGGTAAAAACACCCATACCTTTTTTGTCTGAACACAAGAAAATAAGAACTAGTATCATAACAGAGGACAAAATGAACATAATTAGCCGGATGCTAAAAGAAATGTTGCTTAAATTGTATTCTGAATTTTACCGGCAGCCAATGAAGCTAAAACAGGAGAGATGTGATCCCTTTTCCTAATTCCTGTTAATATTCGTGCAGCAGCATTCTGAATCAACTGAAGGCCTTTCAGAGATTTGTTTGGACATCCAGATAATAGTGAGTTACAGTAGTCCAGCCTAGAAGTTACGAATGCATGGATTAGTTTTTCTGCATCCTCTTGAGACAGGATGTTTCTGATTTTCCTAATGTTTCTCAGGTGAAAGAAAGCCTGCCCTACTGACTTGTTTTATGTGAGGGACAAAGGACATGTCCTGGTCAAAAGTTACTCCAAGATTTCTTACAGTGGAACTGGAGACCAAAGTAATGCCATCCAGACTGATTAGATGATTAGATAGGGTTTCTCTGAGGTGCTTAGGGCCAAGTACAATAACTTCAGTTTTGTCAGAATTTAGAATAAAAAAATTATGGGTCATCCAGACTTTTATGTCTTCAAGACATGTCTGCAGTCTGACTATCTATGTAACTTCATTTGACTTGATTGATAAATAAATACAGCTGAGTGTCTTCTGCATAACAGTGAAATTTGATGCTGTGTTGGGGAACATGGGGGTGGTGATGATTCACCACCTGCAGGATGAGAACAGGAAAGACAGGAGCTGGGAGAGCAAGAGACTTCGGGGAAACATAGTTAGTAAATGGTTACACACAGTGGTGTAGTCTACGTGATACGCTGGTATATGCCGTATACCAACTAGAAGAGTTCAGTGATTTCCGTATACCCTCTTAAAAATATCCGATGATACGCAACAACATAATTTTGTGACCGCACTTTCACTCTTTCGTCCCTTCTGTGTTACTCACTTTTGGAAGTCTGGGGCCTATGACCTGTTGCTAAGCAACAGCAACACATTTGTTTGGCTCTGACAAACCCCGCAAAATAATTTGTTTCTCTATCAGAATTTGATCAGTCTACTATTCAAGTTAGCAAGCACTAAATGGAGACATGAAAACGAAAACAGACAACAAAATTTCAGTGTTTTCTGAAGTTTTCCCCTACTACGACTACGACAGAAGAAGAGCCAGGTGAGGTGGCTGTCCTAAATAAGGTGACAGAGAATGAGCCCGGCGCTACCGCAAAGTTACCCGGTAAGTGAAATTAGCATGGTTATCTGTATCAGGGCATAGTTGGTTAGAACTACCTAACTTCACCGTTAGTGTGGTGAATCGATGGAAGAGAAAGGGAGCGAGATACTGTGTTTGTGTGTGTGTGTGTGACATGTTGATAATGCTAAACCAGTCTCAAGATGCATACTTTATGCATTAGTGAGTGTGATGGTGTTCATGAGGTATTGCTTAGGAACAGGTGGCGCTCCACAAAAAAGTAGACTACACCACTGGTTACACATGGTTAGAACTGCGAGAAGCAGGGACTTCACCGTGTCCCTACGTCATGCAAAGTTCCTATTGCGCTGCCTAAGTACCTACCCTGAAGTAGGGGCTAAAATTCCCCTCAAAACGGCATTCTTAGAACTAGAATGGTTCTACATTCCTGCGGTGCAAACATGCGAAAGAGGGGTACTTCTCCAACAGTTCTAAGAACTATGCAAAAGTTCCTCTGGTGCGAATGTGCCTATTGTCTTTCCTTGTGCTTTGTCCAAGTCCAGTCTCTAGGGTCCAGACTTGCAGGTCTGAGTGGTTGAATTCCTCCTTTGTTCCTTAAGTTGGTTGCATTGCCTGTGTTGCAGTTAAGTTAGCATTTGATGCTAACTTGAGGCTCGTTGCTTGCAGGAAACAGCAGGGAGACATTGCTTCAAGTCTGCTGGCCTTCAGGTAGTCCACTCTTAGATATCTTAGGTAGGACCTTGTGTCACTAGCATGGGAAGAGTGATGAGTTGCAAAGGAGGTCAGGCCCAACCTTTGAGCCAGGAGGCCTAATCCAAAACAGGCCTCAGAGGATCCAAGCCGAGAGGATCGAACAACAAGGGAGAGAGAAGCCAAAGAGGGTACAATGGAACCAAGAGCCTCAGGAGAAGAGAGATAGCAGAGGAATAAACTGAGGTTTTGTAGACCTGGGTCACATGTCATACAGTGACCAATACAGCTGGACTTACAGTTTGTGGTTGTCTTCTCACATCGGTGTGAAAAGATGAGAATTGTGGGGGGCTGAGTTCAGAGGACCCTCCTTTGTCTGTGGAACAAAGGAGCATCTTGCCTTGTCCCTTTCTTGAATGGACTGTTGCCCAACAGTTCTTACTTGAATAACAGTAGTCAGAGTAACAGCAGTCAGCAGAGCACTGGATTATCAATTAACATCAGATAAGTACAACGAATAAAATGTTGGTAACAACTTTGGTTTTCCGTCTGAATGGCAAAATTGATCATCAACATAAATGGAAAGTCTGGTATGAGTCAGGTTAGGTCCACAAATTAAATAAAACATAATTGCAAATTGCAGGATTGGTGTAGTCTTGCTGAAAGTTCTGTACAGGTTTTGGAGCAACATATGCTTCCATCCAAGAAACACTTTTGCAGGTTTGGGGTGGGAACAGGTTTTAAAAATTGGATCTATGCAGGGCTTCAATCTGATTACCAGGAGGAAGCCTTTGCAATCACAGCAAAAGTATGTAGCTTTCATGTAAAACCCTAGTCTTTCAAGCATATGAAAATGTCGGTGGACAACATTAGAAAGGTCTTTGAATATATTAATGTCCAACATATCAACACAAATAGCAACCGTCAAAATGCCTCAGAATTAACAAGGCCAGGTTTGTTGCAAGGCTGTTGTTTTTAATTGCATGACCTTTGACTGCACTTTCTGCTCAAGTTATATCAGGGTTGATGTATAAAATTGACTTGTGATATCTTACATCTGCAAGAACTCCAGTGTTGCTCCTTGGGTTAGTGGGTAAGAAATGTTCATGCAGAAGTAAGAGCCCAGTATCAACACAAGCATGTGAATGAAGACTGTGATGTGGGTATTCACAATCCTCTGTGAAACTGTGATACTGATACTGTAATACCAAAAGAGAATTCCCTGTGGTATATATGGCCAAGAGAGTGGATCAGTCAATTTTTGTGACAAACTGAGCCATAAGACCATAAAGTTCAAAAATGGTTAAATATAATGTTTATGTTATAAACTGGTTGAATTTTAGATTAAAAAGTGACTCATTCATCACTCAACTGGTGGAAGAATTATAGTCCAATATGGCAAAAACAATCAAAGGAATAGTTATTAGTGCCTCGGGGCCTGCATCGAGTAAATATTGTTATTGCTCGCGTTTCTTTTTCTTATTAGTGCCTCAGGGCCTGTACCGAGTCACTATTGTTATTGCTCGCGTTTCTTATTCTTATTTTTCTTTTTATTATTAGTGCCTCGGGCCTGCACATAGTCACTATTGTCCTCTGTAACATAAAGCTATAGTGACTCGATATAGAGAACAGGATAGCATAAAGCTAAAGAGACTATAGAGACTCTCTATAGCATAAAGCCATAGAGAGCCCAGGGTCACTATTGTTATTGCTCGCGTTTCTTATGCTTATTAGTGCCTCGGGTCACTATTGTTATTGCTTGCGTTTCTTATTCTTCTTATTATTATTAGTGCCTCGGGACCTGCACTGAGTCACTATTGTCCTCTATAGCATAGAGCTATAGAGGACAATAGATAATAATACTTTATTGATCCCCATTGGGGAAATTCAAAATAGTGTTTCTATTGTTATTGCTCGCGTTTCTTATTTTTATTTTTATTATTATTATTCCTCTTCCGTAAAACTTTTGAGTGCAAACTCGTTGTAGGGCTTTGAATAAACCCACTCAGACCTAACCCCAGCACCTGGGGCCTGTTTGGGGTTGGTGTGCTATGATTTTTCTGGGTAGAATACAATATTTCGGCGCCATAAACTGTGAAAACGTGGCAAAAAAACCCCATTCATTTCGGATGAGAGATGGCAAAAATCTCCCAAAATTTTAAGCTTTTTCCAAACCTCTGGTACTTCTGCATACTTACAGCTACACAGTCCATTTAAACTGTAAAACGTAGTAAAATATGTTCTCTACTAAGTCATGTATTCATCTTTCTGATATCTTTTTAACACGTTTAGATCAGCAGTTGTGGGAGTATTGCATGGAATGTTGAGAGTTAGAGTCGGGAGATCATCGGCTAGAGTGTGTGGCTGAGATGATGATTATAGAAAAAAAAATTGTAAATCGCCCTCACGGGTACATAGTTTGAGGTACACATGTCATTTTCTCTAGAGTTGTAGAGATTCTTGTCTTCTCTGAAAAAATGTGTCTACTTTAACAGTGAGACCAACAGAATTTGATCTGTGAGTCTCTAAAGGACATGGTCAACCCTCATATATGACACTTTTTCAATGTTATTTTCCATATGTTTATAAATCGCTCTTGTGTCCACATTTTAGATCCTAGAAACACCAAAATACACACATAGCTTCAGGAAGTTGTTGTGGTGCTCAGTGTCTGTTCAGTTTTCTGATAGAAGTTATTATTTTGTCACAAATTGCCCCAGAGTGAGGGCTTCGCCGAGCCAAAAACCTGCTTCTTTCAGAGGGTTGACATGATGCAATCTAAGCAATGATGTCACCAGACTCCTCTGATATGAGAGCAGCTGATCAACTATTACTACTGACATTTCTGTTAAACTCCAGAACACACACACACACACACACACACAGACTCACACACCAAGAGAGGCTTAAGTCTATGTATCTGTGTCAGCTTATCAACGGACACACACACACAAATATACAGACATACAGACAGATAGCCCTTCTCAGATTTTAGAATGGTGTCACAGAGTGTATGTGTGTGTGTGCTTTGTGAGTCTGCTCCTCCCCCCTCCCTCCTGTGGTTGGAGTGCACCTATTGATTTCCTTGGTTAGCTGCACCTCACCACTGAACAGCAGCAGCGGCGATTGGCGCTGGTGAGGGCGGGGCTTAGTCTGCTTTTTAATGACACAGGTGCAAGGGTGTAGGAATGATTTTAACATTCGGACACACACACACACACACACACACATATATTTAGCATTTATAGCATTATTGGGTGGGACAAATGCGCCTGTCTCCAATATTGGAGGGGATATGTCCCCCCATCCCCCCCAGTTCCTACGCCTACAGTATGCATAGGTGTGTGGGGTTGGGGGGAGAAGGGAGAATCAGGACACAGAGCCGAGAGGCAGCCACGGAGCTGGAGGAAGGATAAGATAAGATAAGATAAACTTTATTAATCGCGCATTGGGGAAATTTACTGTCACAGCAGCTCCACAGTACGACAGATATGAGAAAGAGCGCAAAGGAAATAGATAAAATATAAAAGACATAACATAAATACACTATATACATAAATACACTGTATACATAATAATACACTATATATACATCCTCCATATATACAGATATAAATATAGATATACCATGGATGATTATTGCACTGGTAGATAAATTGCACATGACATGAATGAGTAATAGACATGAGTGTGGATTGCACATGACAAATATTATATTAAATTAAAGAGTCTTATTGCAGTTGGGATGAAGGACATGCGATAGCGTTCCTTCCTGCACTGTGGGTGTGCAGGAAGGAACAGTCACAGTCTCGTGCAGGGGGTGAGAGGTGTTGTGCATGATTGATGTCAGCTTAGCCAACATCCTCCTCTCACCCACATCCAGAGGATCCAGAGTCTGGTGCGACGGAGCTGAACAGCGGCTGTGCGAGAACACGGTGGCGACGCACCGCAGCAGCCGTGTCGTGGATAGCTCAACAATATGATCGGTTAACATTATGGCCATCAGTTTTAATTATTTTTTCTCTGATTTTGAGAAATCAATGGTGGATTTGGACGTTAGCAGAGGGCTGCATTAGCTATTACCTATGATCGTCAGCAAACGTTGCCAGAGTGAAGACGCCAGCTGAAGCCGTAACATAAGCTATTCAGTCAGTGTTAACGTCACACGTCTGTCCCAAATATATGGGCTAGTAGGGCCCTACTAAACATACTAGTAGGTCCAGCAGCCTGTTTAAGACGACGCTGCACCCCCCCCCCAACTCTAAAGAGACAGGTGTGTGTGTGTGTGTATCTTTCTTTCTGTCAGTCAGGACTTGGGAGCACAGCAGCTGCATTATTTTTCTGCATTTCTTAATAATTTTTAATCAAAACCACTACATCACTCAACATTTAATCACGAGACCAAATCCTTGTTTTTATTTCTTTATTTTAATTTTACAGGCCAGTCAGTGGGCAGACCGGAGAGGACCCGCTGCCTGTAAGCATTTTCTTCACTGTTAATTTTAATGATATCGTTAATGTTTCTCAACACATAAACACGAAACATGAGCGCCCCCCCAAGGCACTCTCAAAATTTTTGCGAAGGAATTTTCTAGTTATTAATACCAGTGCACAAAGATTTATGCATAAACACTCTCGAACCCATACAATGAGGATGAGAAAAGCTACCCTAACAACCAGTCAGACCACAACGCAGCCCAGAAGTCTTTAACTGATGATATCAGAGATATCATGAACTGATATGGTAAAATAAGCATGTTATATCAGTATGGATTCTTAACACACACTATAAAAATTGTATAATAGAGGTAAATAGAACAATTAAAGAAAAATAGTTAAATATACCACAATGTGCAGCTTACACTGCGGTTATACAGTGTACTATTTCATGCAAACTATTCAAGCTCCGTGACATTGGACAAGGGATTGTTGTGAAGGTGGGGAATGGGGAGCAGTAATAGATAAAGTAAATTGTAAGTTTTAATCACAGTCTGTTATCCAAATGTGACTTGAATTAAATTCAAAGGCGTGTAGAAACAGTCGACGATGATGCTAGTTTATTTGCTAGCAGAGCATGAACCTTATAACCAAGCTAAAGCTACCCATCCTTCAGCTTTAGTTGGCTCCACTTCGTGGTCTCAGTCACGTTCTTCACGCTGTTCTATTGTTAAGCAGATTCCAACCTTATTGGGTTAGTAGAAAAAATATTTAGGCATTGCCCCTAGGTATGATAGTGTTATTTGGCAGCAGTGTAAATGTAGTTGACATGTTTGTCTTTTGAGTATGTTACATGCATTCCTACCTGAGTTTTAAGAGAGCAGAGCAGAGCATAAAAGATAACATATTAAGGGTAACGTTAAGTGTCCCCATAGTTTTTTATACTTAGTGTAAATGTGATCTTTCTACTGAGTGGCAGTTTTGGGAGCACATACTTTGTAATAAAAATAGCCACACGGTCATTGTTATGTGCCAGTTATTTAATCAAATTCTATTTTTTACCTACAAAGTATCAAGCAAGCTAAAACTCACCAACCATTTCATTCCAATGTCGAAGCAGAACCACATGAAGTAACCATCCCCAAGTTTTTCTCCTTGATACTTGAAGGGCAGCCGGCTTACGGCCTGTGTGGACCTTTCTGATACATCCTTATAAACACTTTGCTGGGCTACCTAGACAACATATTTAAAGATAATAATCCTCAATGGCCTGTGCTGTACAGTGTGTGAAAAAAGGGAAGTGAATCCATGCTTGATGTGTTCACCTCTCTACCCTCTAGTTGTCTTTGAATTATGTTAAATCCATCCATCCATCTTCTACCGCTTTTCTGTTTCCGGGTTGCAGGGGGTGCTGGAGCCAATCCCAGCCAACGTTCTGGGCGAGGGCGGGGTACAACCTGGACAGGTCGCCAGTCCATCACAGGGCCAACACACAAAGACAAACAGAGGCGAACAACCACTCACGCTCGCATTCACCTACGGACAATTTAGAGTCACCAGTTAACCTAAACATGCATGTCTTTGGATGGTGGGAGGAAACCAGAGTACCCAGAAGAAACCCGCACAGACACGGGGAGAACATGCAAACTCCAGACAGAAAGGCCGCAGGCTGACCTTCTTATTGTGGAGCAACAGTGCTAACCACTATGCCGCCATGCTGCCCTAAGTTAAATCTAAGGGTGTATTTTTGAATGGGTTTCCAAAAACTTAAAAGAAAACATATTTTGAACAGAATTCAAACTCAGCTGCACCATGTGCACAGTTTTGATGCACACTAGTAAAAAACAGGTAAGCATGCACGTCACGGTTTAAGATTTAATAAGAGAGCAGTAGCAGTTTCAATCATACAAGCGGAGTATAAACAATCACATATGAAATTGTTCTTTGCTTTTTCTTTTGTACAGGTTTCGCTTACACAGTGTAACTGACAAGTTCAATCAATGCTGAGAGGTCCATTTTACCCTTTCATAAAAAATGTTATATGCCAAAAAATTAGACTAGACCTGAGAATTAATTCAATATAGAGGACCTAAGATCAAAAGAAACTGTTAAAATAGTCAGACTTAATCAGAGTTCAACCAGCACAAACAATTCAGTTAAACATGATTTATACTCCAGGCAAGGGATTGATGATAGTGCTCTCAACTATTTTGGTTGCAGAGAGTTGAGTTGGCATATGAGTGGACACCTTATGTCTGTTCTTGTCAGATATAGACTTGTATAAGGTTGTTTAGAAATCATGGTTGTACACTGTAGACCGCACCCAACTGACCCAGCCAGAATACATCCCCTAATTCTGTTGAGAGGGATTTGGACATCATTAGTCTTTAATATCTGGAAGTTTTGTATAATTATCCAAATCATGCATGGGGAGAACATGAAAACTCCACATAGAAAGGGCCCAGGCCCAGGAATCGAACCCGCAACCTTTTTGCTGTGAGGCACCACTAACCACTATGCTGCCGTGCTGCCCTGTTGTGTTGATGTTCTTCTTTTAACTGGCCACCAACTTGTTAATTGATCTCTGTGATTTAATAGACATGTTTGATTGATTGATTGGCAGGTTTTGCCAGGTCCGGTGACTCTAAATTGACCGTATGTATGAGTGTGAATGTGAGTAGTTGCTTGTTTCTGTCTGTCTCTATGTGTTGGCCCTGCAATCGACTGGCGACCTGTCCAGGGTTTATCGCGACCTCACCCAATGTGAGCTGGGATTGGCTCCAGCATCCCCCAAATGATAAGCAGTAGAAGATGAATTAACAAATTGTTTGATTGGTTGATTGGTTGGTTTTTGTCCACCTTTGATAAAATACGTCTTTGATTTCTACTAAAGTACAGTAAAAGTACATGAAATGCACATACCATTTTGGAGTAGCTTTTGTACAGAGGAACCCTGAAGAAATCAGGAGTCAGATGACATGACATGATCAATTTGCATATAAAAATGGATAGAGACCTTGGGTTTTAAACACTGTAGTGTGTTAGATTTTCATTCTTTCTAATGAGTGGGCCATCTCCACTAGTTGCAGAAAGACATCCATGTGAAAATGGCCATGCTTCTCACTTGATTTGTTGCTTCAATAATTTTTTGATTGCATTTATTTTCTCAATCTTTTAAGATTTAAGTCTGATTCAATACAATATCAGAATTTTTTTTTAAATTGTGGCACTATTCAAGGGAAGTGTATGGGTGGCAGGGTGTAGCTGCGCTTCAAAAAAACCCCCAAAAAAACAAAAAAACAATATGGCAAACACTAAAGTACAAATTTGACGCTGCACAATGGCAGTTGGGTGTAATGATGGGTCTCCAATTGGTCTTCAGTCGTGAAAAAAAAGTCAACAAAGGTGCAATTACTATTTACAAGAGTAACACATGTAATCACGTAAGGTGCAGAAAGCAGTGGTACACTGAAGATAGAAAGAATCAGAGTATGCTTCCCCCACAAACTTTTAAAATATGTTTTAAAAAACCTCTTCTCCCTCCCATTCTTCATTTCACAGAGTGGACATATTATTGACGAGCCAGACACTTGGCGGAAATGAGTATTTGGTACGGATATAGCAATTTTGACGAGTACGAGTACCATGTGAGTAATACGAGTCAATATCCGTGCCTGGGCTGAAGGAAAATCCTCCTCAGGGCCTTCTGTGATAGAGACAGAGCACAACGCTTCATACTCCGAAAGCCACGCCCACCGGAGGGGAAAACAATCGGCGGCACAATTTAAAAAACACTGTCCAGTACTTAGCTTAAAACATTATTTCAACATGTCAGATGATTATTTTAACTAGCTGTACCAGAGAAAAAAATGGTACACCTTCTCCTTGCCTTAATTTTCATGGAGAAATGATCCCACTGAATGGCCGGAGGTGACATACATCTTTATTTACAACTACCTGATCAAGTCCCCCGGTAAGATCGTCATTTAACCTAATAGCGATAAAAACCAAGTCTTATATAAGTTAGGCTACATCCAAACTACTACATCATCATTTTAAAATAGCTTTTTATGAACCAAATGTTTCAAATTTGCCCCACTTTATGGGGTAAAATCTTGTGTGACGAGACAGGGCTGCATGCCGGGTCAGGTTTTTTTTCTGGTCGGTTCGCTCTTCTTACCTTGGTGTAATACAAATTAAGCTGTAAATAAAAATATATTGAGACTTACAATAAATAAAGCAACTTCTGATCAACCCATATCAATTTCAGGCTTAAAAATGAAACTTTTGTATAAACCAAGCTCACTTCCGGTTTAAGTTCTGCCCTTTCTGAGTACAAATACGGATACAGATAATGTAGATGGTTTAACAGATACAGATAGTGGTGTACTCGCTCATCCCTACTTAAGAGCTCAACTGGTAGTTCTTCTGTTTATCACTAGAGTCTGGCTCCAATTGTGAATGCGTTGTGATTAGTGATGTGGACCCAAACACAGACACAGACCAACGTGGAGATGAATGAAGCAGGTTTTATTGCTAGGAAAGTGGGGAATGGAGGTGGATGACATGGGGATGAAGCAGGTGGAAGCAGGTGGTAGTGGGTTGGAGAGCTGGCAAGCAGGCAGGCAGGCGAGTAGTGGTCCAGGAGTACTAGAGAGAGAAACAACAATTAAGAACGCAACCAACTTGGAAAGATCTCTAGACAAGTGAGAAGCCTGAAGCGTAAGCTACCACTGAAGTGGATTCAACGATCTGGCGATGAGTGGGTGAAGAGTCGGAGTAGATATACTGTAGGCTGATGAATTAATGAGAGGCAGGTGAACAGACTGGGAGAGGTGATGAGCTGATTGCAGACAGGAGTGTAGGAGTTAGGAGAGCCACACCCAGGCCAACACACACCCACGCATAAAAAAACAAACAGAGAGAGAGACAGACAGGGGAGCACTGGAAACACAGGGAAACACTAGGGAATTCTCCCGTACCATAACAGAATGAGTCCTAAATACCCAGTTTAATTACTAATAAAAGCCACTTACCCTTAATTCCACAGTCAGTGTAGTTTGCTTTCTGTTTAGACTGACACAACTGGACTGCTTTTATCACATGCACTTACAGATTGTGAAGGAGCTTTTCATTTGTAATTGAAATTCCTGTGTGCTGAAGAGGACATGGGGCAGCATGGTGGCGTAGTGGTTAGCGCTGTCACCCCACAATAAGAAGGTCTCGGGATCGGTTCCCGGCCTGGGTCCTTTCTGTGTGTAGTTTGCATGGGCTTCCTCTGGGTACTCCGATTTCCTTCCACTGTCCAAAAACATGCATGTTTAGGTTAACTGGTGATTCTAAATTGTCTGTTAGAGGATTTCATAAGAGCAGATGTAGCCTACCACAGAGGAAGTGTTGAGCAAGACAATAACAACAAGTTAGCCATAGTAGTGCCTTTTTGAAGATGTCTTTTCTGCTAATGGGCATATAATTTCCAGATCTTACACATTTGCAACAATTGTAACACCTTATTCCATTTAATGTTGGGTCTCTTTAATTACTCCATAAAGAGTTTGGTCTAGACCTGCTCTCTATGTAAAGTGCCTTGAAGTATCTCTGTTATGATTTGGCACTATATAAATACATTTGATTTGATTTGATTTGATTTAATGTTAAGAGCAGAACCTCCAAGTGAGAAGGCTATGTGTTTTTAAAATTTGTTTCTGCATGATGGTGTCAGGGACCGGCAATGATGGCAGGACGCAGATGCAGAGTTTCAATCTTTCTTTAATACAAAAAATAAAAATCACTCCAAAAGGGAGGAAAAAACTGCTTGAACTAAAGATACAAAACAAACAGAAAGCTACTCCACATGGAGAGAAAAAAAACACCGCAAACTGATCTGTGAACAAGATTTAAGTTTGGCAAGATCCATGAACATGACGAACATGACGAACATGACACACTGGCACGAGACAAAGGGAGACGCAGACAATATATACATCGGGTAAGGGGAACAGGTGAAAACACTTAGGACAATCAGACTGGGACACATGAGGAAGGGCAAGTGACCTGAAACGAGAGGACAGTTAATTTTCAAAATAAAACAGGAACTGACAAGACAACATTGAGACAAGAAAAAACCCCAAACATAACCTCACCACGGTGTGACAGAACCCCCCCTTCTAGGGCCGACTCCTGACGGCCCAGGGCCCTCAGGATGGTCCCTATAGAAGTCCTGGATCAGGGATGGGTCATCTATGTGTTTCTGAGGAATCCACTGTCTCTCTTCTGGCCCATATCCCTCCCAGTCCACCAAAAACTGCTTCCCCCGGCCTCTGTTGCGTACAGCCAACAATTTCTTAACCCTATAGAGGAGGCCTCCATCGGCCGCCTCCAGTGGCGGCGGAGGTTTGGTGGCCGGAACCATGGAACTATCCATTGCAGGCTTGATCTGACTGACATGGAACGTGGGGTGAACGCGCAGGGACCTGGGCAGGCGCAGACGAACAGCTGCTGGACCGATGACCTTGGTGATGGGAAAGGGACCAACGAACCGTGGTGCCAACTTCTTGGAGGGGACCTTGAGACGAAGATCTTTAGCTGAGAGCCACACTCTCTGCCCAGGCCGATACTCAGGTGCAGGACAGCGTTTACGATCGGCCACCCTTTTGACCCTGTCCCCCTGCCGGATGAGCACTTGACGGGCCGCGGTCCAGATGCGGCGGCAGCGACGAACCAGGGCATGGGCAGAGGGAACAGACACCTCCATCTCAGAGTCAGCAAACACTGGAGGTTGGTAGCCATAGACACACTTGAAGGGGGAGAATCCTGTGGCGGAGGTGGGCAGAGAATTGTGGGCATATTCTACCCAGACCAGGTGAGTGCTCCATGACGTTGGGTTCTGGGACACCAAACACCTGAGGCCGGTCTCCAGCTGTTGGTTGAGGCGCTCAGTCTGGCCATTGGCCTCTGGATGATATCCCGAAGTCAGACTGGCAGTGGCCCCAATGAGCCGACAGAACTCCTTCCAGAACCGAGAGATGAACTGGGGCCCCCGGTCTGAAACAATGTCCTTAGGAAATCCATGGATTCTGAAAATATTCTGCATCATGATTTTGGCAGTTTCTTTGGCTGAGGGCAGCTTGGGCAAAGCAATGAAATGTGCCATCTTAGAGAAACGGTCCACCACAGTCAGAACTGTGGTGTTACCTCTTGAGAGCGGGAGCCCCGTGACAAAGTCCATGGATATGTCCGACCACGGCCTGGAGGGAATCGGCAGTGGCTGCAGGAGTCCCATACGTGACCTGGAGGAAGTCTTGTTGCGAGCACAGACCGGACATGCACCGATGTATTCTCGGACCTCCACCTCCATGGAAGGCCACCAGAACCGTTGAGATATGGCAAACATAGTTCTCCGGACTCCCGGGTGGCAGGTGAGCAGCGAGGTGTGGGCCCAATGTATCACCTGTGGGCGCAGACTAACAGGAACAAACAGACGGTTATCTGGGCACCCACTAGGTGGGGGCGTCTCACCATTCGCTTGCTCCACCTCTTGTTCTATCTGCCAAGAGACCGCTCCAACCACACGGTTCAGTGGGAGGATGGGTTCTGGTATCTTGGCACCAGGCTCAGGGTCGTAGATCCGTGACAAGGCGTCTGGTTTGATGTTGCGGGACCCCGGCCTGTAAGACAAAGTGAAACAAAAACGGTTAAAGAACAGAGCCCACCTGGCCTGGCGTGAATTGAGTCTCTTGGCTTGTCTGATGTACTCAAGATTCTTATGGTCAGTCCAAACAATGAACGGATGCTGTGCCCCCTCCAGCCAGTGTCTCCATTCCTCCAACGCGACCTTAACAGCCAGCAGCTCCCGGTTGCCCACGTCATAATTCCTTTCCGCAGAGCTCAGGCGGCGGGAGAGAAAGGCGCAGGGGTGCATCTTCCCATCCTCTTCGGATCGCTGAGACAGGATTGCCCCGATTCCTTCGTTCGATGCATCCACCTCCACCACAAATTGGCGCTGTGGGTCTGGTAGAGTGAGGATGGGTGCAGACGTGAAGCGGTGCTTGAGGGCCTGGAACGCCTCCTCTGCCGCCGAAGACCAGTTGAAGCGAACCTGGGGAGAGGTCAGAGCATGGAGGGGAGCAGCTATCGCGCTGAACCCTCTGATAAATCGTCGGTAAAAATTAGCAAATCCTAGAAACTGCTGGACCTTCTTACGGTTATCAGGCGTTGGCCACTCTGCCACCGCGCTCACTTTAGTCGGGTCCATCTGTACTCTTCCAGGAGCCACAATGAAGCCCAGGAAGGAGACGGTGTCGGCATGAAATTCACTCTTTTCTGCTTTTACAAATAAGTGGTTGTCTATGAGCCGCTGAAGGACCTGGCTAACATGGTACTCGTGCATGTCCAGGTTTGGTGAGTAGATCAGTATGTCATCTAAATAAACATAGACAAATTGGTCAAGAAAGTCCCTGAGTACGTCATTGATCATGGCCTGAAAGACAGCAGGAGCATTTGTGAGACCGAAAGGCATGACTAGGTACTCATAGTGACCACTGGGGGTATTAAACCCGGTTTTCCACTCATCCCCCTCCCTGATCCGAATGAGATGATAAGCATTTCTCAAATCTAATTTTGTGAAAATTTTGGCCTGCTGGAGCTGATCAAACACAGACGACATCAAGGGGAGTGGATAGCGATTCTTTATTGTAATGTCATTGAGGGGGCTGTAGTCAATACACGGTCTCAGGGATCCGTCCTTTTTACTCACAAAAAAGAATTCTGCTCCAGCAGGCGATGAAGACGGGCGAATGAGCCCCGCCTTCAGTGATGACTCAATGTAGTCTTTCATGGCTTGTCGTTCGGGCCCTGACACCGAATACAACCGCCCCTTGGGAATGGTGGATCCGGGAATGAGATTGATGGCACAATCATATGGTCGGTGCGGTGGAAGTGATGTCGCCTTGACTTTATTAAAGACCTCCTTGAGATGGTGGTAACAGAGGTCAAATCCGGGTACTGAGATTCTGTGGCAAGGTGAGCGGAAACAGAATTTATAACAGTGGTAGTCATCCCCTGGGTCCTAGACTGGAGACACTCTCTGCCACAGTCCTCCCCCCACCCCAGAATCCTGCCTGTCGGCCAGTCTATGTGGGGGTTGTGGCGGGTGAGCCAGGGATGTCCCAGTATCAGGGTGTGTGCAGGTGAGTGAAACAGGTAAAAGTTCATTAGTTCATTGTGATTGTCTATGGTAAGAGCAATAGGTTCTGTGATATGGGTGATCGTGAACAGCAGGTTACCATTAAGTGCTCTGGCTCTGATGGGATGAGAGATTACTTTCGTTTTCACCCTCAACCTTTTGGCTAAACCCCAATCCATTAAGCTCTCATCCGCTCCTGAGTCAATTAAAACCTTCAGTTCAGTAACTGTGGAGTCGTGTGTTACCTTGATGGAGGCGTGCAGTAGAACCTGAGGTTGAGGACTGGCTCACCACCCGATCTGTCTTGATAGGGCAGGCGGCCACTAGGTGTCCGGATTCTCCACAGTAGAAGCACCGTCCTTCCCTGAAGCGTCGCTGACGTTCAGCCTGCGTCAGCTGGGCCCTGCCCAGCTGCATGGGTTCCTCACTCCGCGCAGGAAGAGGAGGGTGAGGCTGCGCTGATGGTGATAGGCAGGAAGCAAATCCGGAGGAGGCTGGGGACTGCTGCAGGTGATCCGACCTCTGCTGTTGACTTCCCCTGGATACCTGGAATTCCCGAAGTCGGTTATCCGTCCGGATAGCGAGGGCGATGAGGGAGTCTAGGTCCAAGGGTAGGTCTAGGGGCAACAGTCGTTCCTGAACATGGCCTGCCAAACCCTTCAGGAAGACATCATAGAGTGCCATTTCATTCCAACCACTCTCTGCAGCCAAGGTCCGGAAGCGTATGGCATAGTCCGAGACCGATTCTCCACCTTGCCTCAGCCCACTCAGTTCCCTTGCCTTTTCCCGTTCCGAGGAGACCGGGTCGAAGGTCTTACGGAGGGCCTCAGTGAAGTCCTTAAGGGAGCTGCAGATGGGAGAATCCCTCGCCCATTCAGCCCTGGCCCATGCTCTTGCCCTTTCCTTCAGGTAGGACATCATGAAACACACCTTGGCTCGGTCTGTGGGAAATGCATGGGGTGACATTTCAAAATGCATTTCACAGTCTATGATAAAAAACTTACATTGTCCTGGGTCCCCTGAGAAATAGTCAGGAGGAGCCAGCCGGGCTCCGGCGTAGGAAATGGGGGGGAACCGGAACTGTTGGGGTAGGCTGAGGCTGGGGGGCAGTGGGTGCAGTTTCTGGCTTCCGCAGGTGACCCAGAAGCTGCTGCACCTGTTCAGTGAGCTGAGACACCTGAGTAGTCACTGCTGTCTTAAAATCCTCCTGGCTGTGGGCAAGGCCATGAACGCCCTGGCTTAGCATGGCCATCTGTTCCTCATGATGCGTGAGGCGTTTTCCCTGAGCACGAAGGGCTGAGGATAGCTGTTCCGACTCCGCTGCGTCCATACTGGCCAGTGTGTACTGTCAGGGACCGGCAATGATGGCAGGACGCAGATGCAGAGTTTCAATCTTTCTTTAATACAAAAAATAAAAATCACTCCAAAAGGGAGGAAAAAACTGCTTGAACTAAAGATACAAAACAAACAGAAAGCTACTCCACATGGAGAGAAAAAAAACACCGCGAACTGATCTGTGAACAAGATTTAAGTTTGGCAAGATCCATGAACATGACGAACATGACACACTGGCACGAGACAAAGGGAGACGCAGACAATATATACATCGGGTAAGGGGAACAGGTGAAAACACTTAGGACAATCAGACTGGGACACATGAGGAAGGGCAAGTGACCTGAAACGAGAGGACAGTTAATTTTCAAAATAAAACAGGAACTGACAAGACAACATTGAGACAAGAAAAAACCCCAAACATAACCTCACCACGGTGTGACAGATGGTTGACAAACCTGTATCTTCATGCTCTGAGAGAAATTACGGCAGAGTACCGGATGAAATTTTCCATGTTTACATGTGTGTTGGGTTTATTACAATGCAAACTTGAGCTGGGGCAGATAAATACCTCCCTATCTGTACTCTGCTGCCATTTGAGAATAAAAGACAGATGTTGCATCGGAGACACGCTGGATGTGTGGTACATGGTTTTCTTTTCTATGCCCATGTGAATACATTAGAGTGAGAAAACTACCACACATTAACCTTGAAAAAAACAAACTGTTTTGGTCTGTTTTTTGCCCCTTTGTTCTTTATTGACAACAATGTCTACTGTCCAATGGCGGAGCATACTATTAGGCAAACCAGGCATTCACCTGGAGCCCCAGGCCCCATACAAGGCCCTTTGGAGCCCCCAAAAATGCCCTCTCTATATTTTTTTCCCCTTATTTATTTTTTATTTTATAAAAACTCCTTCACATAAATAGCATCGGGAAGCCTAATTTGATCAATTACTCATGTCTTGACGGTCTTTCTGCCGACCGTTCACCCCCTTTCAGTCTGCACTACATAGAGTATTCCATGTTACGCATCACCAACATCACTGTACAGTGCAGCACATATGGGGAAGCGAATGAAAATTCAAAATAGTAAATAGCGGTAGAGAGAGAGGAGAAGTAAACACAAGCTCAGAGAGATGAGGACAAAACAGAGAGAGAGGAGAAGTAAAAACAAGCTACCACAGACAGGAGTGATGAGGACAAAAGCATTTGGAATCAAGCGAGGAAGATAAAAGCCCAGTAAGATAGGAGAGGCAAAGAAACTGTGAGACTGAAGAGGTAAATGATGACATATTAGGTTAACAGTCAGTGCATTATTTGTCACCATAATTGAATTATTGTTTTGTGTGGTATTCTCACTTTGTTGACACAAGATAGACCACAAGGTAGACCACAAGGCCAAGGACCCCCAAACTGATGGAGAGATGGAGCAGGGACCCCCTACTTATATATATTGTATAAAGTTGTGTTTTATATTAAACTGTCCCTTGCGCCATGTATAAATGTACCTTATTATTGTGCAGTCAATACTAAGCTATTCAAATAATACACAGGTTCATATATTCATGTTTTCACTCTTAACAATGTGGTGTAAAGGAATGGAAAAAAATGGGGGGGGGGCTGCAGTACCTCTGCAGCTCCCCTAGGGGTCACGGACCCCCTGTTGAAGACCTCAGTATTAGACTGATAGATGCAGGGGCCCCCAAATTACTGTTTGCCTGGAGCCCCCAAATGGCTAAGTTCGCCACTGCTCCTGTCCCCCAGTTTCTTCCCAGATCTGTGCCAGATTGTTTTTTTCACCTAGTGGCAGTTGCAGTCTTTTGGCTTTGGTCTTATTTCTAAATGAGCCAGAGCACAACCAATTTTTAAAGTTTGCCTTTTTTCTGCTGATTTTTTACAGTAGCTTTGTGGACGTTGTGTGTATTCACTCCTTTTGTCTGAGTAAAAACTGTTTCTTAAAACTACTGAGTGTCTCCTATCTCTGTGTTGAGTCAGCTAAAAACATGGACTGATCCTCAGAGTTTCTTGCAAGGTTTGGGTGTGGCATGTAAACCAACACTCAGAGAACGAAGTTGTGCATCCGTTTGAGCTTAGTCCTATTGTGTTTCTCACTATACTGAGATTTTCGTAGCCCTATGAGCCCACACTCACACTTACCTGTTGCACCAGGAGGGCTTGAATTTCAACTTGCAGTCTCAACCATTGTCAACACACAACACTGTGAGAAATATTTTGCACACAATTTCCTGATTCTGGTTTAGCTCTGTGCGTAAACCAATAACCAAACTGACAGTTTGGAGTTTAACCATACTAGTAATCATTGGCATTTAATCACTTTCTGAAATGAATTCTTTAGGTGAGGATTATGTAACACTGTGGATAACTGCTTGAAATTGCCCTATATGCAGGTAGATGAGCGGAATACATTGGGAAACCCTCAGTGATTTGCAGGCAAGAAATACCACCTTTACACTGATGTGAAATTCCACACTGGTGTTATATCTGCACCCCAGTGAAAGCATCTTTCACTCAGGTCACCTCACTGTACAAGTGCATAATTTAATCCCAATTGTGAATGTTTCTGATGCTATATAACCCACAGTGTTACACCTATTTTGTATTACACCAAGTGTTTAATTAGTAAATGTTGGAGAGTAATGAAACATAAGTAAAATAATTGTAATCTGTTATAGTTACATCTGTAGGTTTTAGCTTGTATTGTTATTGTATTCTTTTATACTTTTCCTGCTCTTTTTCTACCCCCCCTTTTCCTGAGTTTGGTTTAGCCCGAGGTTTCTGCCTCTTAAGGGAAGGTTTTCCCTCCACTGTCACAAAGCGCTTGCTCATGGAGGGATTTGTGGGGTCTCTTTAAATATTCTAAAAAGATTTTGGTCTAAACCTGCTGTATGCTGACATGTAAAGTGCCTTGATGTAACCCTGTTATGATTTGGCACTACATAAATAAATTTGATTTCATTTTCATAACATATTCATAGTCTGCTGCACTCCCCTCCACTCAGTAAAATGAGCAGGTTTAATGTATGATTGTTGTGGTTAATTGTTTGCTTTGAAAATAATAACATATCCTAAGCTAAGTGTGTACCAGGTGTACAGTTTCCACAGTGTGTTGCATAGTGGTGCTATGTCCTGTTAATGACAGCTGTGGGCCAATATAAAATGTGACGTGGAATAAAATCTTTTTACCTGTCAGTCTTTGTGCATGAATTGCAGAGGCTTTACCACTCAACACTGCTAAGAGCAACACTACGCTGAGTGTTTTTCTTAGCAGTGCAGTGGTGTAACATACACTGTGTGTTTGCCCCTACAGTAATAAATAATAAAATTTGTGTTTGTGGTGCAATTCCTCTGAAGATATTGCTTGAGGTCCTAGATCAAGTCTCCAGACCAGCATAACTCACAGGGAGCTCAGGCATCATCTTGTCTTCTCAGCAGACCCATGTTTCATTTGTTCCTTCATGGAAACATGTTGAGATCACGTAATTTGTCCTTGATTGGCAGCAGGTAAACACGCATTCATCTTCTACCGCTTATCCATTTCTGGGTCACAGGGGGTGCTGGAGCCATCCCAGCTCACATTGGGTGAGGGCAGGGTACACCCTGAGCAGAGCGTCAGTCCATCACAGAGCCAACACATAGAGACAAACAAAGATTAACAACCACCCACACTTATACCTATGGGCAATTTAGAGTCACCAATTAACCTAAACATGCATGTCTTTGGACGGTGGGAGGAAACCCACGCAGGCATGGGGAGAACATGCAAACTCTGCACAGAAAGGCCCCAGCCCCGGGAACCGAACCCGCGACTTTCTTATTGTGAGGCAATAGCGCTAACCACTATGCTGCTTGGCTGCTGGAAAACACACTTTGAATATGTAAATATTGATTAAACAGTTGGTAGAAAATCACACTGAAAAGGAGCCTTGTTTTCTGAATATGTTGCTATCAAGTTTGTGCCATGAAAAATGACTTCCCATGTAAAAACTCGACCCAGAATGGATTCTGGGTCGGGTTTTTATCAAGACCTTTCAGAGATAGCTTATGGGTGGGGTCACGTTTTGCAGCTGGAAAACTACCAGGAAAGCAGTCGACTGCAAGCCCACACATGTTTGTATGAGAATATCTCAGTGAGTATGTCTTTGTGTCTGAAATCACACTGAGTTCAGTCACATTACGAAAGAGAAAAAAACAACTACACATCTGTATTAGCTACCAAAATAAAGGTCCTAATCTTACATGATGCATACAGCAGTTTTATTTTACAGAGTGTACTCTTTGAGCTACTGGCTACAAGTCCCAAGTCTTGACATTGTTATGTTGCATACCCATCCCCCCACCCCCTGTGATTTCATGCTGTGTGGGAAAAGAGGCTTCACCCAAAGAGCTTCAAGGCATTTCCTCCTCCACCCTGTCTGTACAGGTAAGTAGGAAGTGTTACTTGGTGAAAAACTGCTTATTCCTTCTTACCTTGCACAGGAGTGGCTTCTGTTCTGGTCTGGATGAAGGTAACATTTTTAACTGCAGAACTGTGTATATCTACACATGTTTAATGAGTGTTTATTAGTATGTAGTGTGAAGCAGTTTCTGGCTTTGTTTACTGATGTAATTTCTGATGTAATTTCCATGATGCAGAGACACATTTATTAGAAGAACAACCACTAGTAAATGAGAAATGATGAGGAGCTACAGTCTTAATGTCCTGTCCTGCGACAGGTCCCTCGTACTAGCTGCCACTGATACTGGAGTTAAAAATCAATGCTGCCACTTTTTCTATTGAAAATAATATATTTTACAAACTTTGTGGTTAAAGCAACTGGGTGTGATTCTTTTCCTTGCTTCTATTTTTCCTTCATGAAAAAGGTGGGCTGATGTGAGCCAGACTCTAATATTCAAATATTTAAAACACCTCAAGGATTCTACTTCATTTCTTCTTTGCCGAGACAGCAACTTAGGGGTGTCTTAAAGCTGCCTTGGTTACGGGAGAAATTAGATTATTTGCTGCAGTGAAAGAGATATCACAGTAGTAACATTCACACAGTAGTAATTCCTTCAAATAAGATTAAGATAAGGGGAAGTCTTTCAGTTTCAAATACAATGAGTCTTTAAAGCGTTCATGAAAGTCTTTTGTGCACCTTTTTTGATTCTAATGGAACCTTAAATCAGAATTTTAACTTTGGGTGTCTTCACTCTCAGAAAGGTCAATAAACCAGGATGTTATATTTGACAGACTTGGAGGGATCTCACTTCCTGTTGCCTTAGATGTTTCCAGAAGCTATAAAAACTGTAAAACAATATCCAACTTTTTCAGAATAAAAACATCAAATTTTACAGGTCTAGTCCAGAAGAGGGTCAGGAGTTCTTGCTCTTTTTGTGAAATACAAGGACACAAAGTGTTGATTAAAATGTGTTTATTATTAATACAAGACAAATGTCTATTCATTCAGCCCTAATGGTAACTATATTTCACGTATTAACATTATTAAAAACAATATAGACATTTGGGTCAAAACTCTTATTTTTGCAGCACAGGGAGAATCTTTTCACCAACAGCTTGTATATAGTCTCTGGGGACTTCAGAAGAGCAGTCGTGTTGCTGAATAACTTCCTGGTCTATATTTCATTAGAAAACACTTGACTGTGTGAAAGCTTCTACATAACTGCAGTTAACTGCTTTTTCCAGATTCTGATCAGGAGGTTAAGGTTAGCGCTCTGATAATTTAGCCGCATGGAGGTATGCTTGGAACTGATATCTCCCGTTTTACTCTTGAACCTGAATGCACCATCATTGTAAACCGCTTTGGCACGATTTTCAGTGTTGTTACGCGGTGTCTGCTGCTCTGTCAGATTCACATTCTGACGTGTTTTAGCATAAAATCTAGTCGTTTATTCAGATCGCTTTAAACCAGCTCCCGTATTCTTCAACTGAGCGCAAAAGATACGGAAAATTTTGTACAAACAGATTATTTTTGACACATCTGTCAGGAGCCAGCGGTCCATCAGCTCTCTAACAGATCTCCATCAGAGCAATTAGTGCTCGTTATCTGTTTCCATGCAACAGAGCAGGCTGCTGTGCAGTCTCAAACAGATGGAGGAATAGATCTGATTTAGGTTCTATAGGAACCCGGCTTGCTTCCCGATGGAGAGACATGATGGAGAGGAGATCCTCAGGGGCTTAACGGACCTTGGTAGAGCAGAGAAGGCCGGTAAGGTTTACTCATGCAACATCAAAGTTCTTCTCAATTTTGCAAGAAACAAATAATAATGAAGATAGCACCACAGTGAAAAGTTAAGCTTGTTGGCACTTGAATTTAATGGCAGATGTCCTCAAATTCCTGGCTAACTAGCTGTATTGCAGAAGCCATGCCTACCTAGGTATCCTATGAAAGTACATCACAGTCATGAGGCGGCTTAGGTCTGAGTGCCACATGTTGCTGCTGATGGTTTTTTTTTTATCCATACAGATACAATCTAAGCCTTTTCTTTTTCTATTTCTTCTAAATTTGTCTCACTTTGCTCTGTTGGTTCCAATGTGGTGTCACGTGTGACGAGGCAGCAGCTTGTTCCAAAGTCACCTGTTATTGAAGGGTGTGTGTATTACTCAGCTTCTCAAAAACAGTATACAGTCACTGATGCTAAATGCTGACCATAATAACTCAAACATAATTAATTAGACATAATACATTAGCCGCTTAAAATAAAGTGTGTCTCCAGTAAAAATGGTTGATGTGTGTAAATCCATGTCTGCTGCATGTAGTGTCAGCACAGTCAGCAGCAGAATGGACAGAAATGCTTTTCAGATGTTTGGTAAACTTGCTAAACATGTTGTCAAATCTCAAATCGTTACTTGTGCCCTGTTACAAATAGGTTGTCATGATTTGAAAAGCTTAGTGTCTCCCCAGTGAGGTATGAATTCAACTGAGAGACACTTCCCAAACTTAAAGATTGTCACGCCTATCAGATAAAGAGATATATTTTCTGTAATAAAAGACTTTCAAAGTACTAAATACAGTGATAATATGAAACATTATGGGAGATGAAGTAATTAAAATCCACCTAGGTTCAAATGTCACACAGGTGGATTTTGATTTAAACTGAAAATATCTTGTGTTGTCAAAGTAAATGCCAGACCCATGCAGGTTGGTGACTGTCCAGGCTTTCTACCAACACATGCTGCGGTTTCAAATTCATTCTATTGCATTGGTTAAACTGCTGTAAGGAAACAAAGGAAGAGACTAAAGGTTTAAGCTACTTTGATATAGTAAAGGCTGTAGCACTAATTTAGCTGCAGCTTCAAGTACAGTCTGAAGCTTTATTAGAGAGAAGGGATTCTGGGTTAATTCAGAGTAATATAATTTTGCTTGGCTCCATTGAAAATGCAATCAGCAATTATATGCTATTTTTTAAGTATTGCTCACTGTATATGGTATATTCATCTGAAGATATTTATAGCAACAATAATTTTGCTTGCTCTTAGTTGAGAAGCCAGTAAGGGGTGTGTATTAATGCTGTACACATTTTTAGTCCCTAAGTTGAAACCGTAAAGAGCCACATAGCACTGCTAGGTTGCTGGGTTTGTGAAGATTTAAATTTTAACAGTTATTCTGACCAATGACATAAAGTGCTGCTTTCAGAGACCACTGTGGTGAGTCTGTGTTCTCTTACATTATTTAAGTGGCTCATACTTCACTTACAAACAGCCACTAGTTTCTGCTTGCTTTGAAAATCAACTTGCAGAGTCAAGTGTTAATTTCAAGATATATTTGTGGTTTTGCAGTTTACATTTTACCTCTCAGGCTTCTCTCTGGAGCTGTACAAACAACAAGTCAGTCCACCAATCAGAAAGAGTCTCTGGGCCTCTCCTCTTATTGGCTGACTGAGTCATGTCAAGCCCAGAGCCTTTACTATGCTCTCTCTCCCTCTTAGAGCTGTATGCAGGCAGGTTTCATACCATTAAATGTCACTAACTTTGTTTCTTTTTGTAATCTGTGTTTTTCCCTCTGTTCTCATTCCCTCTCCCTGCCCTCATCTTGCAGGCAGTGAAATCACCTCTGCTGCATTTTCCTGCTCAACACCTGCTGCTGCCATAGGTACTGTTAGTTATCATTAACTGCCATTATTAATAATTTCTATAATCTCTTCTTCTGCTATTTTGACTTACTGCTAATATTTTCCAATGCACATTCAATGGTACATTTTTTTTCTTCTATTCTCTCTCCTCCTGCTCTCATTCTCTCTCTATCCCTCGCTTCTCTTTTTCTTCTCTTTCCCCCCCTCTGTCCCTCTGTCCCTCGCCTTCCTCGCCTTGTCTTCCTTCCTCTCTCTATTCCTCATTCAGTTCAACCAGGATGATGACTCCGCCTATTCTTAGTCTGGTTCTGAAGTTCATGCATCTTAAAGGAAGTTTTTTTTGTTGGGTCTGTTTAAATAAGAGACCCACCAAAAGAGTATGGCCGAGACCTGCTCTACGTGTAAAGTGCCTTGATATAACTCTGTTATGTTTTGGCACTATATAAATACATTTGATTTGATTTGATTTGATAGCCTGCTCTTGTGTTTTCACCTTTTTGATTGACTGACCCATCCAGATTAATCCATCTATTCTCATTCTGCCTCTCTCTTTGTACTGCCTCACCTGTACTGCCTGAACATAGCAGTAAGCACTTCTTTATAAATCATATGATCTCCATGATGATATCAGTACACATTGTTCCTCTCATCAGGTTCTGCTCACCTGGCATGTGAGCACCTGCGGGACAACCCCGCCATGATGAGGAGGGCTGACAACTATCTTCCAGTCCCTGGTGATGAGAAGAACTTGGATGTGGACTTTGCCAACACAAAAGCCAGAAGCAGCGAATCTATAGTAAGACACTACATCCACGTTAAGCAGGACTAAAGTTTTGTACAACGGCGGTGTCAGGTCAGACACAGACATGAGGACTCTGTGTCTGACCCTTTGCTGGGTATGGGTCAGGTGACATGTGAGACAGGCCCATGCAAATCATGTAAAAACAAGAAGTAATTTTGTTGCTTCTTGTCTCTAAAATTATTATAGTCACAGTTTATGGAGGATAGAAGGTGGTATGATGCCTGATTTCCACATTTTGTGTTAAATGTAATTTTTCCTTTTCCTATACATAGTACCAGTGTCATTAATTTTGGTGACTAATCCTAGCCCTTCACCTTAAATAAGTTTCTTTTAACTTCATCTCTCCAGGATGGAGGTAGAGACAAAATAACCTACATGCTCTTTAAGACTAAGTTCAACCACCGAATCAGACATTCTGTTCTGGTCTACTGTATTGCGGCCTTGCCTTGTTGGTCTTGTTACATCATGATCCAGTGGCAGACAGAACAGATTTGATCCTGAAGAATGATCAAATCAAATCAAATCAGATTTATTTGTATAGCGCCAAATCATAACAAAGCTACATCAAGGCACTTTACATATAGAGCAGGTCTAGACCAAACTCTTTATAAAATTATCTAAAGAGACCCAACAGATCCCCTGATGAGCAAGCACTCGGCGACAGTGGCAAGGAAAAACTTCTTTTAAGAGGCAGAAACTTCGGGCAGAACCAGGCTCGGGGGGGCGGCCATCTGCCTCGACCGATTGGGTTGAGAGAGGGAGAGAGAGAGAGGCACGGGGGGGGGGTATATTCAAACAGGTGTGGGCAGGAACATGATGCTGCATGAAGTTCATAGGAATGATGCTGTATGAAATTCATGAAGATGTGGGAGCAGCAGGCATTGCAGGAAGATGGGATGGTGATGATTCATCACCTGCAGGATGAGGACAGGGAGAGAGGAGAGGAACTGGGAGAGACAGACTTCGGGAAAACATGGTTAGTAAATGCAGTGCACATGCTTGGAAGTGAGAGATTATGACCTCTTAGTGTCAACATGGATAGGTGTTTTTTGTCAGTTGCAGTGAAAAGTGCTTTGAGAGAGTTTTGTCCAGTAGCTGTGTTTCAGCTGCACTAATGCAGATATCTAGCAGCCATTGATACAGAATAACCACAAAATAGACAAAGTATAAGAAAAAATGATTTGTGCACATATGATGACACTGCTGCTAACTTCAGCAATAATAATAATATTGACCAAATGATTTCCTGAAGAAAAGCTTCTGTTGTAATTCTGATTGTACTTTCAAGCCAATTGCTTTGTTGTGTCATGATGACTGGTAAGTAGTAGTACTGGTACTGGTAAGTGGTAGTAAGCAGCACATATAGGCTTGACTTAGGTCAGCTGCTTTGTGATTAATGCGATTCATCAGCTGATCATGTTAACAACAGTTGGCCCACACATTTTTTGCAGTATGTTCCTCAGTATATTTACTATAGATTTAATTTCCAATGCAAATTGCTTTTACAATGCTCTATAATTAGAATTATTACAGTAAAACTGAACAAGTATTGTAACTCTTTGCAGTTACAGGGTGCTTCATTTTATAATCACAGTGTTGGAATACTCTAGTAGACATTACTATATTTATTTTAATTGTGCAAATTAATTATTTTAAAATCCATGGTGTAAAATGAGGACACTATTACATCACAGTTTTGAATGTTATCACTTGATTCAATTTAACCTTTTAAATTTTAAAATTCAAAGACACTAAACAGATTTTGAAATGTATTTTTAATTTTATAAACAACACTACTTTCCTAAATATACAGCTCATAGACAGACAAAAACATGTAATTGTAGAAAACAAAATATTTTCACTTGATTTCTAGGCACCATAGAAAAATCCAAGCACTGAAAATTTTGGTATTTGTCGTGTCATACAAGTTCACATTCAATGTATTCCTCCAAAAATAATGAGAATAAAAAAAATCAAGAATGTTACATAGAAAGAAAAGCAAACAGATTTATTCTGAAATCACACTCACACAACTAGTATTTCATGCATATCTTGACTGACTGTGGGAAATCAGAATTGCATGACTACGGACTGTGTATGAAGTTTCTTTTTCTTTTTACAGAACATTTATAAGCTAAACAAACTAAGCACATAGGTTACGGTGCTCAGGCAATGTGCCATTGATTCCGGTGGTTCGCCATTCAGGTGGCGCTGTGGTTACATTATTGGAATTGTTCATTGTCTGGTGTTAATTTTATCTCTGCCAAATTAGCTTGTAGAAGAATGGTTCGAACAGCTGTGAAGTCCTCTTCTTGCAGGGGAACCAGTTCGGCATGTTTGCAGTCTCTTATTTGATCAGAATATTCAATTTATTATTATATCCATCCTTGTGTTCTTGTTGGCCTGGATGCATTCCATAGCGGCAATTTACAACCACGTTCTGATGGTGTTCTCAGGTCAACCCGGGGGTAAATGTCACAGAATTGTACCTCTCTGAAGGGAGGTTTGGAAGGTTTTGCTGATTTGTGGCGTGAATTGTAATTTATTATCTGGGAAAGCAGGGTCTTTCGATGCCAGAATCAGATAAGCGTCAAGGGTGGCACTTAGCAGAGACCTGTGAAATCTCTGGTTAGAGCAATAGTCTCTTTGAAAGTTTAAGGGGTGTGGGAGATTGAACTCCCCCCCCGGACCTCACAACATCAGCATAAGGTGTTCAATTTTATTGAAGCTCAAGAGAAGATACGTCACTGAATAGGTATAAGTAAGCACAGTACTGACCTTACAAAGATGAAGGACTGTTTAAGAATAGGAAGGGAAATTTGCTATTGCATCAACAATAGCAAACTGATAGCGTTTCAGGTAGTGATAATGAAAGTTTATATCTAACTCTTGTAACAAAATATTGACATAAAATTGAAACAATGATCTACCTTGTTGAAGTTGGATAAAGTGTGGAACTCAAGTCAGTAAGCAACACGATTGTGAGAAGAAAAGCATTCTGTCTGCTGATATGAAGCAACTGGAATTGATTTCAAAGTACACCATTACCAAAGACAAGTATGGTTTCTACTGCTGAAAGTTGACAAAGCAGTTTTCAGAGCTTTAACCATCTCAACAGCTTTTACATTTGCTTCAGTAATCACCCAGTGGCAGGGGAGAAGAAAATTATCTGCTTTACAGATAATTTGCTTTACAGCTTTCTTTCAGCTCAGCACCATTTTAAAACATTATAGCCTCTCATTATCTATCTACTAACACAAGAGAGCGAAATCTATGAAATATGCCAAGCTTAAAATTTTCAGATTTACTGAGGTAATATCAAGTAACACCTTGTTCTATCCATCACCAACTTTTGTGGTTCGTGTCACAAATATATCCATTTTGTGACATTATAGCATAAATGAGGATCCTCCTTGATCCATCTCACCCTGGCCATAGCCTCTTTAACCTGCTGCCCCCTGGCAGAAGGTGCAGGGTCTGGAGGCAATGCACAAACCAGCTCAACGACACTTTTTACCCCTGGGCTGTCAGGTTTGAACAGTAACATGCAATATGTGAATGATGTGTGAGTGAGAGAAAGTTTTATAGTTTTTAGTTTTGAGTATGTTGTATTTTATCGCTTCATATTCATGGTTTACTTACTTACTTGTAGCACAAGTTTCTTGTGTTTACTTTGAATTCAAAACTAGCATAGCTAGTGACTGCTGTGAATATGGCAGCTGACAACAAGGGAAATACCATGTGACAGCTTGGACAGACAGCTGACAGGAGGCAAAGACCCCAAAGGTGCTGCCATGGGCTAGCAATCCATGGTAGCAGTGGCAAGGCCTAACAGCTTTGTTACAACCAGCATAAGCTACAAGTAAGATAAGGAAGATACCCCAAGGGTCAGTGAGAGCAGGGGTTGAAGATGACTCACAGGCAGATTACATGGCAACAGACACTGGAACGGACAAGACTATGAGTTGGATATGTGACTCAGTGAAGGACAGGGGCACGGACCTATTCTCTAGGACTAGAACCGGGCAGAATAGTTCTCAGGGCAATGGAAGAAATGGAAATCAAGAAATGGAAACAAATAGTTAAGGAAAGAAGACAACTAAGAAAACAGTGGAAAAGCGTTACAGAGGAAGAAAGGGAGGGAATTAATTTTTTGCAAGAGGAATTGAGAAGCAGGCTAGCAGTACTCAGAAGGGCCGAATATCTTAGGAAAAAGAGAAAGAAGAAAGGATATGTTAGGACAGCGTTTTACAGGGACCCGTTTAAGTTTGTTAAAGGGTTGTTTAACCAGGAAAAGGGAGGGCAGCTTAAAGCAACAAAGTTAGAAGTAGAAAAGTATCTAAGAAATACATATTCAAATTTTGAGTAGAATAGAGTAGTAGGCCTTCCACCTGACATGCCACCATTAGGGGAGATAGAACATGAAATGGACGTTACACCACCTAGGTGGAAGGAGGTTGAGGAGGTAGTCAGGCGTGCAAAGGCTTCTTCGGCCCCAGGGCCAAAAGGAGTCCCCTACTGGGTTTATAAAAGCGCACCTGATATCCTAAGGTTTTTGTGGAGGCAATTAAGAATAGTTTGGGAGAAACAGTTTATTCCCAGAGCATGGCTTAGGGCAGGAGGCATTTTTATCCCAAAGGAGAAGGAGTCTTCAGACCTGAGTCAGTTCTGGATGATCTCTCTCCTAAATGTAGAGGGGAAGATGGGGTGCCCGGAGTAGTTGTTAATTTAGTAAGAGCGTGTTTCCAGGATATCAGACTATGCTTAAGTACAGCAGGCTTTGCAACAGGTTGGCAGAGACTAGAAATAGGCATTATGGCAGGGTGTACAATTTCTCCATTAGCATTCACAATGGTGATGGAGGTAATTATTAGAGCTTCTAAGTGAGTTGTAGGTGGAGAGACATGGCAGGATGGGATGCGCCTTACACCAATTAGGGCATACATGGATGATATGACGGCGACTACAACGGTGCCATGTATGAAAAGAGTACTTGAGAGACTTAATAAAAACTTAAAGTGGGCTAGTATGAAAATCAAGCCTAGAAGTATCTCAATAAGTAGAGGGAGATTAAGTGATCGAAAGTTTGTAATAGATGAAGAGGAAATTCCAATAATTAGGGAAAAATCAGAAAGGGTCTAGGTAGTTGGTACAAGGCAGACTTGCATGATGGAGAACAGGTAGTACAGTTTCGGAAGTATGTTGCTGAGGGACTGGATAGAATAGATAAATCAGGGCTTCCAGGAAAGTTGAAGCTGTGGTATTTGCAGTTTGGATTATTTCCCAGGTTGATGTGGCCACTGTCCGTATATGATATTCCATTATCTGCTGCAGAGAAAATGGAAAGATTAGTTAGCTTTTACATTAGGAAGTGGCTAGGTGTTCCTAGATGTTTAAGTACTGTGGCACTGTGGGAAAGGCATACTTCAGCTGCCAGTATCTAGTCTAGTGGAGG
Source organism: Remorina albescens (assembly GCA_034769265.1). NCBI lineage: Eukaryota > Metazoa > Chordata > Actinopteri > Carangiformes > Echeneidae > Remorina > Remorina albescens. Next base: position 1,666,507 of record CM068479.1, read on the forward strand.
GGTTTAAATGTACTAAGGTTAGGACAGAGCTTCTGTTATCTGGGAGTAAAGATGCGGTAGTTAGTAAGGTGGTTCCAAACCCAACCAAGGGGAGAAAATGGAATCCAAGAATGGCAGTGTAGGAAGCAAAAGCAACTCTTAGGCATACGGAGATTGTGGGTAATGTGCAAATAGGCCGGGGAGGCTTGGGGCTTGGCCCAGGTTAACCGGTGTGGAGTAGAGTAGGTCCCAAAGAGAAGAGAAAGCTAGTTGGGGAGCAGGTTCGTAGACAGGAGGAAATATTAAAGGGTGCAAAGGCAGTGGCTCAGGCTAAGCAGGGACAGTGGTTGAACTGGGAAGGTGTAGAGAAGAAAAAGCTTAGTTGGAAAGAGCTGTGGAATATGGAGGAAAGTAGTATTAGATTTTTGATAGGGGCAACATATGATGTATTGCCAACTCCCCAGAACTTAAAACTCTGGGTAAATGGAGACCCACTATGTCCATTGTGTTCAGGTACTGCAACTCTAAAGCACATTTTGTCAGGTTGTAAGGTTAGTCTGTCACAAGGACAAGGACAGAACAATATGCTACGAAACCGAATGAACAATTATAGACCCAACTACAAAACGCAAAATTACAATTATAAAATATCCTTTAAAAAAAACAGAATTCATACTTAAACAACTCAGATACCAAAATTTTAAAGACAACAAATCAGCCAGATTTCTTGCAAATCAACTCCAATGCAACAGAGGAAAATCTCTTATAAGTGCAATTCAGGACCCCAATGCCAAATATACTCAATCACCCCAGGAAATCAATCATATCTTTCACAGCTTTTATCAAAACCTATATTTAACAACAAACAACCCAAACCTAGAAGACATTCAGGCCTTCCTCAAAAACCTAAATCTTCCCCAACTGACTGTAGAACAAAGAAACTTCTTGAATGCGCCACTGACCATTGATGAACTATTAACTGCATTGGAAAATATTCCTGCAGGCAGGGCTCCTGGACCGGATGGCTTCCCAGCTGTATTTATGAAACATTTCTGGTCAGTTCTGGTGCTTTTATACCTCAGGACAGTGACAGCAATCAAAAACACAGGTTGCATAAGAGCCCAAATGAATACTGTTGCAGTTAAATTACTTTTAAAACCATATCAAACACTCACTCCCCTCCAGCTATCCCCTTCTGTCATTGATCAATACTGACATCAAAATTATTTCCAAAGCACTTGCGTTGCGTCTAGATTGGAGAAAATAATCTCAACAATAATTCCCAATGACCACACAGGTTTTATCAAAGGCTGACTCTCTGCAAATAATGTTAGAAAGCTCTTTAATTTGATCAGCATGTCACAGCGCAGCAACACAGAAGCTACTGTTGTATCACTCGATGCCGAAAAAGCCTTCAACAAAGTTAACTGGCCCTTCCTCTTTGCTACCCTTCAAAAATTTGTCTTTGGAGAGTTTTATTATACCCATTTATCCACTGGATGTCTGCACTGTATAACTCACCTAAGGCTACAGTCACCACAAATGGGATCACATCGAAAAGCTTCACTCTGCAGAGGGGAACCAGAAAAGGATGCCCCCTCTCTCCCCTGGTGTTTACTATATTAATGAAACCACTGGCATCAGCAATACGTCAGAACACCAATATCAAAGGTATCCACTCGACTATTTCCGAACATAAAATCAATTTATATACTGACAATGTATTACTGTACTTGCAACAACTTCAAAGATCATTACAGGAAGCATATAACTATCTAAAATTTGTCAACCCTCTCTGACTACTCGATTAACTGGTCCAAATCAACAGTATTACCAATAACAGAGAATGCATGGGATCCTGCAGACCAAAATCTCCAAATTTCCTTCTCCACAGGCAATATCAAATACTTGGGTATAAATATCTCACCTAAACTATCAGAGCTAGTCCACTTGAACTTTGATCCACTCCTGGAGAAAATCTGTGATGACCTGGGGTGCTGGAACAATCTTCCTATCTCTCTTATGGGGCGTATAGCTACAGTTAAAATGAAAATTTTACCACAAATCAACTATTTATTCTCCATGATCCCATTCAAATCCACACCAAAGTGGTTCCAGAATTTAGATTCCACTATTATAAAATACTACTCAAAGGACAAAAAGACAAGAATTAGCCTCGCTACCCTTCAAAAAAATAAATCGGAAGGAGGATCGGATGCACCAAATTTTATGAATTACTACTTGGCAAATTAGCAGATTACAACTCCTGGCTTGAATTTGAAGGTAGGACAGGTAGACTGTCACAACATCAGTATCTTTGACCTCCTCCTTAAGCATCATAACTGCTTCAAAAACCGCATGACTGCCTCCACCCTCTGTTCTTGGTGGAAAACTCGAGAGACCACAGGTTCCCAAATGGAACCCTGTATGTTCTCCCCAATCTGGCACAACCCAGACTTTATAAGTATCAAAGTCCCTCTTCATCATAGCACTTGGGAGCAGAAAGGAATCAACCACTTTCATCACCTCTTCCAGGAAAACCTACTTCTGAAACACAGAGATTTATTTGTGACTTTTGGAATAGGAAATGGAAACTTTCTCCAATACCTACAGGTGATCAAGACAATTAAGAAGAAAATTCCAACGCTTCAGAATACCGTACAGCCTCCAGAATTTGTGATTAACATCCCTTTCTCCAAAAAAGAAGAAAAACCTTTTTAAAATATATGTTACTCTCAAGCATCCATTCTATGCATCTACCAATATCAAAATGGGAAGCAGATCTGTCCATGTCCACTGACTTTGACTTCTGGACTTACATCTGCCAAAATACATTTAAAATGACAAAAAACTCGAATTTACAGCTGATCCAGTTCAAAGTACTTCACAGATCATACACAACTCAATACAAGATGCATAAAATGGGATTTCTCACTACGATATATGCATGCAATGCACTCAGAACAAATCAGATTCCTATTTCCACGCTCTCTGGCTCTGTTCTCCTGTGCAGCACTTCTGGTCAATTGTAACACAGAAACTCTCCTCCATTTTGGGCACCCGCGGCCCTCCGGTTGGGGTACGGGCCCTCACTTGCCTGCATCCTAAATTGCACTTACATCATGCTTCACCCATCACACACACTTTCAACTACGCTGCTTCTCACAGCGACAGTTAGGCACACCACATACACCCTACAGAACATTTTAATGCACCACACCTCCACAACGTCCTGCATGGTTGGGTTGCGCATGGGGCTGGCGGCCCAGGGCCGACCGAGGTACCCGACCAAGCTGACAGTTTGGTCAGGTAACTGGGCCCTTCTGTGTCCTTTTGGCTGGACTTTGTCTCCTGGCGCTGTGTGGTGATGGCTCCCTGGTGGCCTCTGTTGGTCCAGCGTTGGCTGGTGTGTGATGGCCCCAGGGAATGCCCATATGCATGTGTGGTGTCACTTGCCAGCTCGTGTTGGGTCACATCATGAAGAATTGATGAATCCTGCCTAAAATGGGCTGAGCTATGCTTTCTTTCCATCACTATGTACCCTATCTTTGACTCGGCTCCTCTTTTGGGACACCTTCACCTACCTGGACTTCCATCTCTCCAGAGAGCTACACAGAAACCCTCTGGACTCTCTTAATCCTGAGTGAGGTACCAGGAAAAGCACAGGATCCTTCACTCCACCATTTCCTACCAGCACCACCTGCTTCCCTTCCCCTGTGCTTCCTTCCACATCTTCTCTGTCCTTTATTCCCCCCTGTATTCACTAAGTGTAGCACTACCCTCCCTGCCACACAAAGGCCATTCCACCCAATAAAGATCAACAAACTAGCTTCCAGGGAGGGCTGGTGATGGTCACATACACACACATACACACACACTGAAATAATAAAATATTTAGCTGCAAGACTATAACTGCATCAATCTCATATAATGTTGACACCCTGTAGTGTTAAACCATGAGGACAAATGCAGACAAATAAAAAGACAATAGAGCATATTCTGATTCTAATTCTGATATAAATTAAAATCAAATCAAATCAAGTTTTTTTATATTCTGCCAAATCATAACAAAGTTACATAAAGGCACTTTACATATAGAGCAGGGGCGAGAGAGAGTGAAGGAGAGAGGGAGAGGGAGAGAAAGAGAGAGAGTGAGGGAGAGAGGGAGAGGGAGAGAGAGAGAGAGAGAGAGAGAGAGAGAGAGAGGGGTGCTCAGTGCTTCCCCCAGCAGTCTAAGCCTATAGCCGCATAGATAAAGAGTAAAGGAACTTTAACTTTTTAACTATAAGCTCTGTCATACAGAAAAATGTTATGCCTGGTCTTGAAAATTGCTAAAGAGTCCGCCCCCTGGACCGATACTGGAAGTTGGTTCCATAGAAGAGGAACCTGACAACTGAAAGATCTGCCTCCCGATTTACTCTTGGAGACTCATGGAACCACAAGTAAACCTCCATCTAGAGAGCGGAGTGGCCTACTAGGACAGTAAGGAATGAGCTCTCTGAGATATGATGGAGCTTGGTCATTAAGAGCTTTATACATTAACAGAAGGATTTTAAATTCTATTCTGAATTTTACCGGCAGCCAATGAAGAAAAGCTAAACCAAGAGAGATGTGACCCCTTTTCCTAGTTCCTGTTAATATTCGTGCAGCAGCATTCTGAATTAACTGAAGGCCTTTCAGAAGTTTGTTTGGACATCCAGATAGTAGTGACTTACAGTAGTCCAGCCTAGAAGTAATGAATGCATGGACTAGTTTTTGTGCATCCTCTTGAGACAGGATGTTTCTGATCTTCCTAATGTTTCTCAGGTGAAAGAAAGCTGCCCTACAGACTTGTTTTATGTGAAGGACAAAGGACATGTCCCGGTCAAAGGTTACTCCAAGATTTCTTACAGTGGAGCTGGAAGCCAAAGTAATGCCATCCAGACTGATTAGATGATTAGATTGGGTTTCTCTTAGGTGCTTAGGGCCAAGTACAATAACTTCAGTTTTGTCAGAATTTAGGAGTAAAAAATTACGGGTCATCTAGACTTTTACGTCTTCAAGACATGTCTGCAGTCTGACTATCTGACTAACTTCATTTGGCTTCATTGATAAATACAGCTGAGTGTCGGCTGCATAACAGTGAAAATTGATGCTGTGTTTCCTGATAATGTTGCCTAAAGGAAGCAGATATAAAGTGAAAAGGATTGGTCCAAGTACCGAGCCCAGTGGGACTCCATATTTGGCCATCGTGCGTTAGGAGGAGTTATTGTTAACATGAACAAACTGATGTTTATCTGATAAGTAGGATTTGAACCATCTTGGTGAAGTTTCTTTAATTCCAATTTCATGTTCCAGTCTCTGTAATAAAATATTATGATCAATGGTGTCAAATGCAGCACTAAGATCTAAGAGGAGAAGTATGGAGGTTGGTCCATTGTCTGAAGCCATTAGAATATCATTGGAAACTTTAACCAGCGCTGTTTCTGTGCTGTGATGAACTCTAAATCCTGACTGAAACTCTTCGAGCAAGCCATTCCTATGCAGATGGTCATATAATTGGTTTGCTACTGCTTTTTTGATGATTTTAGAAATGAACAGAAGGCTCAACATGGGTGTATAATTGGCCAAAACATCTGGATCAAGATTCTTTTTTTTAAGTTGGGGTTTGATAACTGCTGTCTTAAGAGTCTGGGGTACATAATCCAAATATAAAGTCAAATTAATCCGAACTACAACGAATGGCTCAATTAAATGGTAAATGTCTTTGAAGAGGCCAGTCAGTACAGGGTCTAATTGACAGGTTGATGGTTTAGATGATGAAACTATAGAAGCTAGCTCTGAGAGATTCAGAGATGAGAATGATTCCAGTTGATGCAGTTGATTCAGGAGTTGCTGTATTCAGTAGAAGATTACTGCCTAATGTAGGTAAGAGCTGATGAATTCTTTCTCTGATTGTTATAATTTTATAAAAAAAGGCCCATAAAATCATCACTGCTGAGAGCTAAGTGGATCACTGGTTCAATTGAGCTATGACTCTCTGTCAGCCTGGCTACAGTGCTGAAGAGAAACCTGGGGTTGTTCTTGTTTTGTTCTATTAGTGCTGAATAATATGAGCACTGCGGAGAGCTTTTTTATAAGTTTTTAAGCTTTCTTTCCGGGCTTGGTGAGACTCTTCCGAGTTGCTGGAACGCTATTTTCTTTCTAATTTCCGTGATGTCTGCTTTAAGGCACGAACTTGAGAGCTATACCACGGAGCCAGCCTCCTCTGTTTTATTACTTTCTTTTTGAGAGAGGCAGCATCATCAAGATTTGAACACATTGTGGCCATAGTGTTAATCACAAGGTCATCAACATGTGTATGGGAGAGATCCTCAATTGAATTTAGACATGCCATTGCTGCAAATGATGACCAAATATTTTCTTTAAATTTAGCCACAGCATCTTCAGACAAACATCTTCTATAGCCGAATTTATTCCTCGATGCTGTGCAGTCAATTAATGTAAACTCAAACGTAATGAGGTAATGGTCAGTCAAGAGAAGATCAAGAGAGAGAAAAATTGTTAACTTGTCAATTTCAATGCCATATGTCAGAACAAGATCAAGGATATGATTGAAGCAGTGCGTTGGTTCATTCACATGCTGGGAAAAGCCAGTTGAGTCTAGTAACGACAGAAACCGAGAACTAAGGCTGTCACTTTCTACATCTACATGAATATTGAAATCTCCCAGTTTAATGATTTTATCCGTACTGAGTACTAACTCTGATATAAACTCAGAAAACTCTGATAGGAATTCTGAGTACGGACCAGGAGGACGGTATACTGTAACTAACAGAAATGGTTTTTCAACTTTCCAGTTAGAGTGGGAGACACTAAAAGTGAAGACCTACAGCCAGATTTTGGTCTAGGGTTGATTAATAAGCTTGACTGAAATATCGCAGCCACCCCCCGCCTCCTCGACCATATGGTATGAGGGGTATGAAAATTAACATGAGTGGGGGGTGTAGATTCATTTATACTGACATACTCATCCTGCTGCAGCCAGGTTTCAGTTATACAAAATAAATCAATTCAATGATATGGTGTAAGGTATGAGATCATTGACTAATAGAGATTTTGATGATAGTGATCGAATATTCAACAGTCCACATTTAATTGCAGTATTATTTGAGACCGAATTTGTGGCTGTTTTGATTTCAGTAAAGTTTTTGTTTTTAGCTCCTCTTCTGTTTAATTTAGGTTTAGTAACTTTTATAAATTTAGGTGGTCGGGGGACAGACACTTTGAACACCTTATGCTGATGTTGTGAGGTCCGGGGGGGAGTTAAATCTCCCACACCCGTTAAACTTTCAAAGAGACTATTGCTCTAACCAGAGATTTCACAGGTCTCTGCTAAGTGCCATCCTGGACTCTTATCTGACTCTGGCATCGAAAGACCCTGCTTTCCCAGATAATAAATTACAATTCACGCCACAAATCAGCAAAACCTTCCAAACCTCCCTTCAGAGAGGTACAATTCTGTGACATTTATCCCCAGGTTGACCTGAGAACACTATCAGAAGATGGTTGTAAATTGCCGCTATGGAATGCATCCAGGCCAACAAGAACACAAGGATGCATATAATAATAAATTGAATATTCTGATCAAATAAGAGACTGCAAACATGCCGAACTGGTTCCCCTGCAAGAAGAAGACTTCACAGCTGTTCGGTAAAATCAATAAAAATAAAATTAACACCAGACAATGAACAATTCCAATAATGTAACCACAGCGCCACCTGAATGGCGAACCACTGGAACCAATGGCGCATTGCCTGAGCACCGTAATCTATGTGCTTGGTTTTTGCTTATAAATGTTCTGTAAAAAGAAAAAGAAACTTCATACAAAGTCCGTAGTCATGCAATTCTGATTTCACTCAGCCAGTCAGGATATGCATGAAATGTTTTCCTGTTTCATCTGTTTTTGTGTTCTGTGATGGCGGGAGTAAAGAATGACCATTTAATTGTGTTTTTGCAGTGGATAGGAGGAGAAGAGAAACCCATGTCCACCGACTCAACCATAGCAAGCAGAGAGAAACCATACTCATCAAAATGACACATTTCCCTTTATTTTATATGTGGGTAAACTTGGATGAATGAAAGGCTTAACTTCAAAAGAAAAGGGAAAACCTCCTTCGTACACCCTAAAGTTAGAGGGAGAAATCTGTTTGGACCAAACTCGCGCCGATAACCAGACCACGTCCGTGAGTCGGCCCCCAATAAAGAGTCAATACGAACATTACAAGTGGCAGAAATTCGGTGAGGTTCTGGAGAGGAGAGCTTAACCAGAAGATCTGATGAAAAAAAAAAAAAATTCCCGTGGCTTGAAACCCAGAAGTCACGACTTAGCCACTTAGCAACAAGGGCTAAGTTTAGGCTTGAAGCAAAGACTACCGGTGATCGGAACAAGTTTGGCTGCACTGCACCCAGTTCCCAGCGTCTCAAGTTGCCTTGGTAACCAGAGCCACTGGTGCTGCGCGCTGCTCCTGTCTGTTCCCTCATCAGAATAGAAAGGAATAATTCGGATATCACCAAGCCAATCGCCTGAAGGACAACATTGCCGGTGAAGAGGGACAAGACAGGCCAACAGCCGCTTCAGCCGAGGACCAGTCTAACTTGGGAGGCCACGACGAAGGACCTCGACGCGGCCGCTCTCGTTGGACATCTCCTCAGACCTTTTTGTGGCCAGTTGATTCGCCAACCCAAAGTAAGGTTGCGTTTATCTGCTCTCCCATCTGGCTGTTCTGAGTGCACCACTCAGGCATGGCTATTAGGCAACATTGTTCCAAATTTTAGTTTAAAGAAAAGAAGCTCTCTTTCCTCAGATAGATTCGCCCTGCATTGGTTAAACAACTTCCCGTTCATTCGCCCAACCTCCCGATTTAGTTATCCGCTGCTTGTTCTTCTTGGTCATATTGTTGTGTTTCTTTTCATGTCTGAGCTCACCTGTTTCATTTAGTTCATGCTTTGACCTGCTCCTTTATATAATGAGCACATGTTTGATTCCTCACTTATTAGCTAATAAAAACCTTAAAACTCAGTCATTGTTACACTCTTTCCTTCAGTAATTTTTTTAAGTCAATACACAGTGGAGAACATCCCTTCCAGATTGAAACTTGATAAGAGGCAATAATAATACACAATCCTAGGCACAACAATGTGTTATTATGCACTTGTATATATATAAATGTAGGAATCGGTAAGGAATCGGAATTGTTAAAATACTAACAAGTCCTAACCCTACGAATGAATCATTCAAATCTACACAGAAGATGTATGCTGGTTTTTGAGTATGTTGGTTGGATGTAGTTTTAGTAGATTTTTGATAGTTGTTATGGTGGTTTGAGTCTTGATAGAAAGGGGATGACACAATTGATACTGAGGGCTCCTTTATACCTGGCACAACACTGCACCAGGTGTAAGAGTTTGGGGCGATTGCATAGCAATTTGGTCCCTCAGTTAACTCATTGACTTAGACGTCAATGGCTTTTTTTTAACCCAAAACAAACCGGAAGAGTCTGGTGGAGCTTGTCACTAAATATCATGCTTGTAAACTTAAGTGTTAAACAGTAGATCACCACTAGATGGCAGGCGGCAGTGTGCTCTTTGGAGTATAAACATGGAGAAAAAGATGTGAAGTTTATGGGGAGAAAATGGCGAGACGAAAGGCGGATGGAGGTGTGTACAAGCAACTAACAATTGGAGAGTTTCAGTCGTGGTGGTGCTTTAGGCAGAGGCGGTGTCGCAAACGTGAGGGAGGATGATGGTGATCCTGGAGAGCATACATCTATGGAGCTACGTAGCTCCTCTTCCATGGTAGGAGGAAAAATTGTGTCCAATCAACTCGGTGACAGTCAGCGTGGTGGGCGCTGAGGGCGCACATCAAAGAGAGACCGCACATCATCAATCGGTCGGCGCATTTCATCAGATGAATCTGGCTCTGATGAATTCAGTGAACCTGACCCAGATTCATCGGACAACTGGTATCTGTCTGGATCAACGGGGAGCAGCAGAGCCTCGTCCCCAGACGCCCCAGAAAGACAGCGTGATGCAGCCAGCAGTGGTCCCGCTCGTGTTTGCAGTGTGTAGCGGACAGATAATACATCAGGCAGAGGTCCCACTCCTGTTGGCAGTGGAAAAAAAGGTTGTGCAGTGAACAGAGGTCATGGGGAGGAAACTGAGTGGCTTGAAGCTGGCTGGCAACCAAGCAACATCCCCTTCAGGGCAACCCCTGGTCCCGGTTAAAATTAAATATTCGGTGGGTCTTGAAAGATCAGTCAAAATGCCCAAAAACGCTGGCAGTCAGGGACTATCTGCTCGGAAAATGGCTGGCAGCCAATGAGTTAACTAAGATCATAAACACACCAAGCAGGAAATAGGAGAAGCATCCCAAGTTACTCTACCACTTAAAGTGAAACCTACCAGATCTACCAAGGAGTGATTGTAGAGCTGGGGTAGCTATAACAGGTGGGATGATTACAGATCTGTCCTAAGTCATCACTGAGCAGGGGAGCCAAAGGATGATGACCACACCTACCCAAAAGGGACAGTGCAAGCACAAGAGTATACAAGCAAACAAGACAGAAAGAAAAGGCCAAGTAGAGGTACTTTCATGAATAGGACCATAGAGTAACTGTATGTGCATGCCAGGACTGGACTCACTGGTCAATATTTGACCGACTGACCACAAATAAAAAATGAGCCCACGTGACTTTTAAATTTAATTTAGTGGCTCTGCTTGATTTTTGGCATAATATGCACAAAACACTTCCATGATTAAATAAGAGCTTTTAGGGGAAGCAAGATCTGGGAGAATGACCAACCCTAAGGAAGTTGAGGAGGAGTTTACCAAGAATTTCATCAAAAGGTTCCTGCAGACAGCTCAATCATGGGAAATGAGGGTGGACCCGGAGAGTAAACTACATTTTCCACAGGTTTTGCAAACTTTACGGAAGTAGGAAGATGGTTGTACGAAGCCCAGGACAGAAAAACTACTATGTGCCATAGCGACATCCTTTTCCTTAAATACAGAGCTCTTAATGACTAAGCTCCATCTTATCTCAGAGAGCTCATAGTTCTTTACTGTCCCATTAGGTCACCTTGCGCTCAAGATGTGGTTTCCTAAAGTCTCCCAAGAGTAAATCAGGAGGCAGGTCTTTCAGGTGTCAGGCTCCTTTTCAATGGAACCAACTCCCAGGATTGGTCTATGGGGCGGATGGGGAAGCTTAAAACCTTCCTCTTCAAAATAGACTAAGTAATTCAACTTTAACTTTTAATTATAGTTATGCTGCTATAGGCCTACACTGCTGGGGGATGTACTGAGCACTTCTTTCTCTGTTTCTCTCTCTCTCCCCCATGTATGTATATCACTCCATTACATGTCACTAACCTCCTTCTTCCTATAGTCCCATTTCCCACCCTGTTCTCCACCTCCTTGTCTCCATTTGCATTTTAAATACCCCCCCCCCTTCCCTGTCATAGTTCTGTCACCCAGCTCCACATTCAGTACTTTTCAACTCACCTGCCCCTGCCTCACTCTGCCTGCCAAGCCACACCCCCAATTAGCTTACTCTATGCACATGTCTTCACTCACCTGATCACCCACATGCAGCTCATCTCCACCAATCAAGCCCTGTACTTAGACTCCAGCCTCACACTCACTCAGTAGCCAGATTGTTCTTAGTCCTGAAGTGAGTGCTGGAGAGTCTTGCATGAGGGCTGACTCCCTGTTGCCGACCCTGCCTGTCTCAACCACGTTTTCTGCCTCTATGTCTCTGGAACCTGTCTTCCTGGAAATGCGTGATGGGCTGCGCCTGAGGATACTTTACCTTCTCCTACCCTTTGCTGAGTTGAAGGCAGTATCTATTGCTCTGGTCTGCTCCCTTGCCCTGGTTACACCTCTACACAACGGACCCCTGAAATCATCCACAAACTCTGGACATTCCCTGAAGCCTTTTGTTCCTGCTTATCATCCATCTGTCTGTTTTTCTGCTGTGGTCACTAATAAAGGTCATTACCAACTGTCCATTGCTGTTTGTGCTGCATTTGGGTTCATAAACAACCCCGTTACAATCCCGCCTCTCTGCTCTTTCTCTTTCTCTCTGAACCTAACCATTTGAGGCAGATGGCTCTGCCCATTCTGGTTCTGTCTGAGCTCTGGGGATACAGATAGAGCCTTGTGCTGGCTCTAGAACAAAAGGAACTGCTGAGCCAACTGGAGGATGTTGTGGTTCAGGGCTGAATTTTCCAGTGAGGGGTGGCCACCACCTGATATCGTCTTCTGGAAACTTCAGACACTCAACTGCTGTGACATTTTTCTGAATGAAGCCAACGAGGTCATGCATCAAGAGAGAAAAGAGCCAATTAATATGCTCACTTGGCACCAAGTGGTCAGGGGTGTGAATTGCAATCTGTTAAAATGACAGATGGCCTTCAGATTTTTCCGTCACCGTTTAAAAAAAAAATCAATGACGGAAAATATTTGGTTAACGCGACCCCTGCCTACAACGAAACTTTGTTGGTGACAAGAAGTTCAGCAGTACAAATAAAAAGGGAGAACAAGAGAGTTAAGGTGAACAAGATGGGTAAAAAAAACAAGCATACAAAATACAGTATGAAGTAAGAAAAAATAAAACAATCTGTTTAGCAGCAGATTTAAAATGCACATAGTGCCTTTTAGCAGTTTATGTGCAGGTGGAATATTAGTTTCTGTCAGTCCTTTCTTATTTAGCTTCTTTATGTTTCAGGTTGACAAAATGAAAAGATTAAAAAAATAATTTTAAGCTTGAAAAACATAATTCGGCAGGAGCCAATCCCAGCTGACATTGGGCGAGGGCAGGGTTCACCCTGGACAGGTCACCAGTCTATCACAGGCCTGACATATATAGACATATAGAAATAAATTTGTGGGCAAGCCTCGTTGGCTTCATTCAGCAATGTAACAGAGTGAAAAGTTTAACGGGGCCTGAATACTTTCCGTACCCACTGTAAATTTACCTTTATCTTGAATCAAGTCACTTTATGTATCCCCAGTGGGGCAGTTTGGTACACAGCAGTGGGATATATGCACAGAAGCACTGTTGATGGTCATAGAAGTCTGACCAACATTAACTTACAACTTACAACTTCAAGAGAGAAAAACTGTTTCAGCTCCCACATGGTATGGACTGCTGCTGTGAAACTGTACTGACTGGAAAACTGCTGGGGAGTCTACCTTGAGCTTAAAATGCTTGGAAATGTGTGTACTGTGTGTGTGGGTGGCACTGTGAATGTAGCAGCTTATTTTCCAGAAAAATGGGTGAGGAAAAAAAATCCTATCGATGGATGATGCATACACCACCACATCCTAATGTGCCCTCTGAGGAACGACCTCTGACCCAGCTATGACTACTTCCTGTTGAGAGAGGGCTAAAAATAAAATGTGTGTAGTGAGGATGAGGCTGAAAGCCATATGTATTGTACAACCAGGAAAACAGAATGCTGTTGTGCCTGTAAAAAAAGAAAACAAAAAACTGCTAGTTTGATTTTTATGGTTAATCGTTGCTGATCTATGACCGAAAGTGAATTCACCTACATTCAGTCTAAGTTTATGAGAATTTTATTGACAGCAGGTAAATGTCTCTTTAGCTGAAGGACTTTGGTACATGTAGGGACACATTTAAATACCTGATTGTTTTGGACTTGATTTGGACATGTCTCTTGTTATTACTTCCTGTCATTGTCTGGTTTCTCTCCAGTTTGATTGTCAGCCCAACACTAATGTGTTTCAACAGTGATCAATTGCCCTTTCCTCCATTGTGTAGTTAGTTATTTGTCTCCCCTTTTGCCTTTGTCAATTTGAATTTTTGTGTCCTTTTGCTTTGTTCTTTAGGCCTCTCAGGTTGAATCATTTTGATTCTTAATGTTTGACTTGTGTTCGTCATGCTACATTGTTTCTTGAGTTCCTGTTCCCATTTTTTGTTCCTGTCTGGTTTTATTGACTTCATATTTTTGTATTGACTGGAAAACTGCTGGGGCATCTACCTTCAGTTTAGAATGCTTGGCCCATGTGTGTTTTCCTCCAAAAAGAGCACCTGAAGTGTCCATAAATAAAAAATATTTCAAATCAAATGCATTTATATAGTGCCAAATCATAACAGAATTACTTCAAAGCTATTTACATATATAGAAGGTGCACACCAAACCCTGTATAGAATTACTTAGAGACAGAACAGATCTCTCAATAAGCAAGCACTTTGCGACAGGGTGGGCGGAGCCATCCGTCTCTACCGATAGGGTCAAAAGACTCCAAATGTTACACCTTATGATTTAATCATGTGATATTGTATAAGATGATCTGTCACATATCGAGACACAAATAAAAACAGCAAAAATATTATTCGTTTATTGTTTCTTTTTCCTGTAGCTGATGAAAGACCTCTGTGTGGACGATGTCTCGACCCTATACCCGCAAGTGGGCCCATACTTCTCTGATGGGCATCGGCGGGTGGACTATGTGCTGGCCTACCACATCCAGAAGTCTGTCAGTGTCCGGCACCGCTCATCAAGGTTCAGCGACAACAACTTTATCCAAGGGCTTCGCCGAGGCCTGAGCATGAGAAGTAGCCGAGCCCCGCTGCAGCCAAAGGAAGACCCAGAGATCGCTGCTCAAGAACAGCGGACAGATTATCACGAGGATGACAAGCGTTTTAGACGAGATGAATTTGAGGAAAAACTCCTGGAGACAGGTCTGGAACTAGAGAGGGATGAAAGGGTGAGTGGAAGACAGGAGAGATTGATGTGTTTTTATTGTCTGCTTCACAGCATTTCTCAAGTCACTCCTATTACCTTTCATTTTAGTTGCTGAAGGGATCCATATCTGCCAGTGTAATTTGTTTTCCTAATTGTGCTGTTCTACAGAGGAGCAGCTGTTGTTGGAATGTGGACCACTGATCCGTACTGACTTTAGACTTGTGGAGCCTGAAACAGCTCCCTGCTCTTTTGATGTAATGCACTAGTGACAGGTGACAATGGACAAGTGAAGACCATGCTAATCACGTTCTTATACCAGGCCAGATACTGCAGATAAATTAGTAATATGAGTTCCATTCTGAACTTGGTTAAAAATGTCAGGTTACTGATTCATTCATTCATCTTCTACCACTTATCTGTTTCCGGGTCATGGGGGGTGCTGGAGCCAATCCCAGCTCACAATGGGCGAGGGCACGGTACACACTGGATAATATAGACCAAACTATATAGAATTATTTAAAGAGACCCAACAAATCCCTCCATGAGCAAGCTCTTGGTTCCAGTGGAGTGAAAAACTTACTTTAAGAGGTAGAAACATCAGACAGAACAAGACTTAGGATGGGCAGGAAAATGAAAATACTATTTGTGCAACTACTACTTAACCTTGGGTCTGCTATTGTTGAGCAAAGTACAAACAAGGGATCACTGTCCCTACTAACACACCTGAAAACACATTGATACATGATCATAAGCCTACAGGGGGCCTACTCTTTATTTAAAAATAAATAAATATGTTTTTATTTAAAAAACAATTAGGTAAAATATACTTCAACTACCTGCGATGGACTGGCGACCTTTCCAGGGTGTACCCCGCCCTCACACAATGTGAGTTGGGATTGGCTCCAGCACAGCAGTATTATCTCAAGACCGTGATGATGTAAAACTATCAAAATCTTTTTCGTCCGTCATACCAGCTTGGCGTGGAGTGGCAGCGAGTTTTTGAGGCTTTGCCAGGCTTTGGCATAAAAAAAAAGGAAGTCCTCATAACTCCAGCATACATAGTCCAATCAGGTCTAAATTCACCACGCATGATCAGAGTCCCGCTCTGAACACATCCATGTATTAATACTGAGTCAAACTCAGAGCGCCACTTACTGGACACAGGAAGTCACTCTCAAGAACCACGCCGCATAGATGAACACACTCTTCCTGAAAGCTTTAAGCCAAATGACCTCATATTCACTGAGTATCATCTCAGGACCTCTCAAAAAGATAAAAAACTATCAAAATCTTTTTGCCCGTTATTCCTGAGGGGCGTGGTGTGGCACCAATTTCGATGAGTTGCTATAAGAGAGGATGTGCTTATAAATCCAACATACATTCTCCAATCTGCCCCAAATTCACCACGCTTGATGAGGGTCCCAGCCTGAAGAGAGCTATCTGTTATTACCGAGTGACACACAGAGCGCCACCTACCATTAAGGTGAAAAGTTATCAAATTCTTATCTCAAATTCTTTTTTGTCCACTACGCCTATTGGCTGTGGCAATGTTGGCAATTTCGATGTATCGCCATAAGCCTTTCAAGTTTTAAGGCGTTTGAGTGGGAATGAGTCCAGGGGCAGTCCAAGTTTCATAGGTGTACGAGGGCCCGTTTATCGCTGCTTACAGCTTTAATAGAAATTGTTTTCCACTTATCAACTCATAAGTAGTTTTCTAAATATATTTAAGTAACCCTATAACTCAAGATATCCAAAAGTCCAGCACTGTTACAGTTTCTCTTCCTATTTAAAGTGAATGTACAAATCAAACAATGCTTCTACATTTGTGGTGCAGTGATTTACATTTCAGCCTTTGCTTCTAAGGGGGGAAAACAGCTTGAGCAATTTCCATAAAATATGCTGTATAATATGTACAGTACCTTTGGTAAGCTACTTTGCATTGGGTGTTATATTTTTGCATCCAGACAGGTCAGTGTACTGAATTGTGTGAAGGGAGTCTGGCAGTGCAGGAGGTTTTACATAATTGTAGAGGTTGCAGAGCTAATCCAGTATGCAGCAATGAGATGTGAATGCTGTACCTGTACTCTTTGTATACTGTTTTCTGTGAACACAACCATTTATAAACCATGTTTGTGTTTCAGGGTAAGATCCCAGGAATCGGGTTCTTGAAGATACATGCTCCCTGGGACGTCCTATGTCAAGAGGCTGAGTTGATGAAACTCAAAATGCCAACAAAGAAGGTACTCCACCCGACAACAGTGGCTGCACCTTTCCTTCTCCCTCAGGCTGAGCAGACTGGCTCTCTGAGTTGCAGTCCAACATTGTGAAAAGAGTGACGATCAATGTTTACAGTTGCGCTGTCCTTTGCATTCATATTTTACAGGGTGCAACACTTTGGTGTGTCTGTTTGGCTTGGCCAGCTATTGCAAGGTTTAGTGTTATCTCATTGTTAAGGTACAATGAGAAATCTTTTGGCTTTTTATGGCATTATTTCAGACAGTAAGTAGCAGAGAGAGAGAGGGGAATGACCTGCAGTATAGGTTCCTTGGTCAGATTTGACCCAGGATGCTGCAATTACATGGCATACACACTAACCACTTGACTAGCTGTGCTGCTTTACAGGGAGAATTTGATCCAAATCACACATGAATAAAAAATGTATGAAGACACAAACATTTGTGTAGTGCCACAGGGAAGATTGTACAGTTCAAATACAATACAAATTTTAAGCTGACAAATATGTATTACAACTTCAACACAAGGTCTATTTCAACCTCTGGATTTGGACAGTGTCATCAGTGCCTTTTTAAGACCAGATCACCAGCACTTTAACCAAATTTAGAGATGTCTTCTTGAAATTAAGCATTTTGTAATGCATTTAATGGTAAAGAACAACAAAAAGCCCATGACTGATCTTTTCAACCATAAGGATAATCTTGTTTCAATTACTGACACAGGAGATGACCTTGTCTCTTCAAAATCTGCCAGACATGGACATGACACTTTAAAATTGGCTCTTGTAAAGGGAATCATGCTCTGTATGATTCACCTGCTTTGCTTCCTTCGCAGGTGTACGATGTGAAACAAGGCAGTAATGTGGTGGAGAAGATCCGACTCTTTATTCACAAAGTCACAGCTCCACTCCATCCAAAGGTGGATGCCAACAGACAAGACAGCATCAAATCCCTCTCTCATCCTTTCTCTAGGGAGAAGCAGCATCTGTAAGTCAAGACTTTTTGTTTGAGTTTTAACAGACTGACCATAACATTTTTGGCACATGCTTGCAGAGCCTGAGAACTTTCACATTTCACACAACATAAAATGACAATCATAGTTTGACTCTAGTGTCATGGGGGGTGCTGAGTTTCTGGCAGTATACAAAGTAATAAAAATAGAAATAAATCAGCTTCAACCAGTCAAAATAATATACTTTGGCCTTTAATGTCACATATCTATTTACCTTTACGATGAAGAATTCAAAAACCTTTTTGAAGTAAATTTTGTGGGGCATTTTGCCTTTAGTGAGAGTGAGAGAGGGACAGGAAAGCAAAGGCAGAGAGAGATGGAATGGCATACAGCAAAGGACGGTGGGTCATACTGACGGTTGTATTATTAGGGTTGGGTATGACAGTACTACCACTTCAGGTCAAACCAAACGGTGCGATTCTGGAGCATACCGAAATTTTTTAATTTTGTTTACCTGTTAAAATGGTTGCTATGGGAAGAATCTGCACAGAGGCGCAGAGAAAACCTGAAAATGGTGAGCTGGAAGTGACCCCATATATGTGGAAACACTCCAGTAAAATAAATGCTGACAAAGCACAATGCAGTATTTGTCGGGCAAAATGCAGAGTTGCTGGTAGAAAAACATCAAACTTAAGGAAGCAGCTTGTGAAGCATAACATTTTTTGTTTGTTTGTTTGTTTGCATTACTCCTCAAAATTTAGCAACACAGGGTGTCATTTATTATATGAGATTGATGCAGTTATAGTCTTGCAGCTAAATATTTCATTTCAGTGTGTGTATGTGTGCATGTGACCATCACCAGCCCTCCCTGGAAGCTAGTTTGTTGATCTTTATTGGGTGGAATGGCCTTTGTGTGGCAGGTAGGGCAATGTTACACCTTAGTGAATACAGGGGGGAATAAAGGACAGAAAAGATGTGGAAGGAAGCACAGGGGAAGGGAAGCAGGTGGTGCTGGTAGGAAATGGTGGAGTGAAGGATCCTGTGCTTTTCCTGGTACCTCACTCAGGATTAAGAGCGTCCAGAGGGTTTCTGTGTAGCTCTCTGGAGAGATGGAAGTCCAGGTAGGTGAAGGTGTCCCAAAAGAGGAGCCGAGTCAAAGATAGGGTACATAGTGATGGAAAGAAAGCACAGCTCAGCCCATTTTAGGCAGGATTCATCAATTCTTCATGATGTGACCCAACACGAGCTGGCAAGTGACACCACACATGCATATGGGCATTCCCTGGGGCCATCACACACCAGCCAACGCTGGACCAACAGAGGCCACCAGGGAGCCATCACCACACAGCACCAGGAGACAAAGTCCAGCCACGAGGACACAGAAGGGCCCAGTTACCTGACCAAACTGTCAGCTTGGTCGGGTACCTCGATCGGCCCTGGACCGCCGGCCCCTTGCGCCACCCAACCATGCAGGACGTTGTGGAGGTGTGGTGCATTAAAATGTTCTGTAGGGTGTATGTTGTGTGCCTAACTGTCGCTGTGAGAAGCAACGTAGTTGAAAGTGTGTGTGATGGGTGAAGCATGATGTAAGTGCAATTTAGGATGCAGGCAAGTGAGGGCCCGTACCCCAACCGGAGGGCCGCGGGTGTCCAAAATGGAGGAGAGTTTCTGTGTTACAATTGACCAGATGTGCTGCACAGGAGAACAGAGCCAGAGAGCATGGAAATAGGACCAGCCCTCCCTGGAAGCTGTGGATCTGACCTTTGTGTGGCAGGGAGGGCAGTGCTACACTTCACTTAATATAGGGGGGAATAAAGTACAGAGAAGGTGTGGAAGGATGGACAGTGGAAGGGAAGCAGGTGGTGCTGGTAGGGACTAGTGGAGTGAATGATCCTGTGCTTTTCCTGTTACCGCACTCAGGATTAAGAGAGTCCAGACCGTACTGTGTAGACCTGTGGCGAGATGGGAATCCAGGTAAGTGAAGGTGTCCCAAAAGAGGAGCCGAGTCAAAGAGAGCCAGAGCCAGAGAGCCATCGCAGCCACACGGCACGTCACAGTCCCAAGTGTACCAAGTGGGCGACGGCGAGCACCACCAGACCGCCCAAGCAAGCGCATGTCAGAGTGGGGCAATAGGGACCCACGCCCTGACCCTGTGACCCTGGATATGGTGTGATGCATGAAGATTGGGGGAAAGGAGAGGAGGGTGGGGGGAAGTCAGAGGACTGCAGCACACATCTGTCCTGCAGCCTACCCCGACGGAGATCCCCCTGCACCCGCCCTTGACTGTCCTCCAAGGTGTGGTGCATTAAAATCTTGTGTAGGGTGTATGTGGTGTTCCTAACTGTGGCTGTGACGTAGTAACGTAATGGAAAGTGTGTGGTGGGTGAAGCATGATGTAAGTGCAGTTTAGGAGGCAGGCAAGTGAGGGCGCGGTCCCCAGCTTGAGGGCCGCAGGAGCAGCGGACTAGGGGACCCAGCACAGCACAGCAACAGGGGCGCGACGGCCACCCCGGCAGACACCATGAGACAACATCGGCCAGCCATCGATGGGTACCCCCTTGGATGCACAGAGATCCCATCAACTGCAAGTCCCCCACCCCCATCATGCTGGAGAACCAGGACACGGCCATGGCGACAACAGAAAGGAGGAGTGGCCTTCTCCGCCCCACATCCATTTGCAGCAAACTGGGAATGCTGCCAAAGAGTCGACCACAGGGCACCGGGCCCACCCACAGGGGCCATCTGGACCCCAGGAAGGTCCCACAGGCTGGAGAGGGCCTGGCCCCCCGGTGGAGGGAGCAGGAGGCCGAGGAGGGAGCAGAACGAAGGGCGGAGGGAGCGGCTGAGGAGAGGAGAGGAAGGACCAGAGAACCAGCCAGCCCACACCGCCGTGGCCCACAGGGCGACCCAGAAGGAGCCAGCCATCAACACCCCCAGATCCCGGGACAGCAAGCAGGCCACAGAGCCACCGGGAACCCCAAGCAGGGTGCCAAATCATAACAAAGTTACATCAAGGTGCTTTACATATAGAGCAAGTCTAAACCAAACTCTTTATAAATTATTTAAAGAGACCCAACAGATACCCCCATAAGCAAGCACTTGGCGACAGTGGCAAGGAAAAACTTCCTTTAAGAGGCAGAAACCTTGGGCAGAACCAGGCTCAGGGGGAGCGGCCATCTGCCTCCACCAGTTGAGTAGAGAGAGAGAGAGAGAGAGAGAGAGAGGGAGATAGACACACAGAGACACACACAGGGGGGGCAAAGTTGGGTAGAGTAGGGAGAAAATGAGAGCAGGAGGAGGGGATTTTCAACACAGGTGCAAGCAGGAACATATGATACTGTATGAAGTTCATAGAAATATGGAAGACCAGGAGAAATGTGATCCCTTTTCCTTGTTCCTGTTAATATTCGTGCAGCAGCGGTCTGAATCATCTGAAGGCCTTTCAGGGATTTCTTTGGACATCCAGATAGTAATGAGTTACAGTAGTCCAGCCTAGAAGTAACAAATGCATGCCAACGAATGCCAGAGCACACCCCCATGTCGGGGGGGGGTCGCCCGAGTAGAGTCTCCTGAGCCAGAGATCTACCCAGGGGTGAGAAGGAGAGGAGCACCCCTATGGCATTCTCAAGGTGTTGTGGTCTGGGGATCCAATGTTGTGATCCTGGATGTGGAGGGTAATAAAAACATTGCAATAAACAGAAGTT
The DNA here is from genome assembly GCA_034769265.1 of Remorina albescens. Taxonomy (NCBI): domain Eukaryota; kingdom Metazoa; phylum Chordata; class Actinopteri; order Carangiformes; family Echeneidae; genus Remorina; species Remorina albescens. Next base: position 1,688,127 of record CM068479.1, read on the forward strand.
ATCACCTTGGCAGAGAGAGTAATATTGTAGTGCAGGGAAGGTAAATGTATAAGCAGAGATGGCATATGCTACCAGGCAAGGTTGAGATCTAAATTAAGGTTCAGAGAGTTGCTGAATGGAGCCCATTTTTTTTAAAAGAGTATCAATTGGTTTTTTCGGGTAGCAGATATTTTCTCCAATGATATATTCTGTGTTACAGCTGACCAGAAGTGCTGCACAGGAGAACAGAGCCAGAGAGCATGAAAATAGGAGTCTGATGTGTTCTGAGAGCATTGCGTGCATATATCGGAGCGAGAGAAATCCATTCTCTGCATCTTGTATTGAGTTGTGTGTGATCTGTGTACTTTGAACTGGATCAGCTGTAAATCTTTTGTCATTTTAAATGTATTTGGCAGATCTGGGACCAGAAGTCGAAGTTAGCAGACAGAGACAGATCTGCATTTTATTTCAGTATTGGTAGATACATAGAATGGGTGCTTGAGAGTAACTTATATATTTTAGAGGAGGTTTTTCTTCTTTTCTGGAGAAAACTTTGTGATGTTAATGACTAATTCCGGAGGTTGTACGGTATTCTGGAGCATTGGAATTTTCTTTTTAATTGTCTTGATCACCTGTAGGTACTGGAGCAAGTTTCCATTTCCTGTTCCAAAAGTCTCAAATAAATCTGTGTGTTTCAGAAGTAGGTTTTCCTGGAACAGGTGGTGGAGGTAGGTGATTCCTTTCTGCTCCCAAGTGCTGAGATGAAGAGGGACTTTGTTACTTACAAAGTCAGGGTTTTGCCAAATCGGGGAGAACATACAGGGTTCCAATTGGGAACCTGTGGTCTCTCGAGTTTTCCAACAAGCAGCGAGGATGGAGGCAATCATGGGGTTTTTGAAGCAAAAAAACTGTTTTTGAAGGGGAGGTCAGAGATACTGATGTTGTTACAGTCTAGCTGTTCAAGTTCAAGCCAGGAGTTGTAATATGCTTTTGGATTTATCCATTTAGTGATATATTGCAGCCGATTTGCCAAGTATTAGTTCATGAAATTTGATGTATTCAATCCTCCTTCCCTTTTTTTCTTTTGAAGGGTAGCAAGGCTAATTCTTGTCTTTTTGTCCTTTTAGTACAATTTTATAATAGCGGAATCTAAGTTCTGGAAGCACTTTACCCTGGCTGTGAATGGGATCATGGAGAATAGATAGTTGATTTGTGGTAAAATTTTCATTTTAACCATAGCTTTACGCCCTATAAGAGATGGGAAGATTGTTCCAGCACTCCAGGTCATCACAGATTTTCTCCAGGGGTGGATCAAAGCTCAGGTGGACTAGCTCTGATAGTTTAGCAACCTCAAAGATCCTGTAATGATCTTTGCGGTTGCTGCAAGTAGCATATGTGGCCAGGTCAACGAAGGATGGGACCGGACACAAAAATAATTTTTAATAGGATCTTTAATACCCCGACTGCCCTCAACTGAGCACAGCATTAATACTCTAATTTTGAGACCAATGTTTGGGAGAGTCAAATAAAAAAAAATAAAACAAACTGTTTCCTCTCTTTCCTATACATCCCATGACTCTGTACTCAGTATAAAACAAGAACAAACAAAAACAACCAAGAACAAACAACAGTAGTGGCCTTTTTCTTCTAGATAAACAGAAAATATATTAATTACCATTAATACATTTACAAACCACTCTTCTAACTTTAACAAACACATTTTACAATGCACATCATGTTTTAACTCAGCAAACACCATGAATTAACTTTAATGTACATATTTATATATCATAGTGCAAAATATGTTTTTACCGTGTTCTTCGTTTAACTCACGATACATTCAGAAAGCAAAATCATGTGCTCACTTACTCTAGCTTGTAGGTTGAGAGCCTCACCCCACACCTGGATGCTGCTCACACACACACACGGCTCTTTCTCTCCCTTCTACATGGGTAACAACACACAGTTTCATAAAACACCATTTAACACTGAAAATGTAACATTAACTAAGATTTCGGTACATTATATGCCACTTACGCTGACCCGCGGTCGTCAATGGCGGCTCCCGCCTCACTGGAGTCAATGTACACAAGCCCTCGACCGACGAGAATTAAACACAAAGTCTTCAGTCACGAACGTCTGTCAGTCGGCTCAGTTACCGGTACGCTCTCACGCTTTCACGCTTTCACTCGGTGCCGTACTTTCTCTGTGATACGCGACTCAAATGGCTCTTTTCACACACACTAACGGACGAGAAATACACACGGCCGCCATTGCTTGTGCTAGGAGGACGAAAGTTTTTCGCGCATGTGGTCAAGTCTCATGTCACTTCCTGGTTTCACGGGATTCTCACCTAGCTGGCCTTAAAGTGACAGTACACATTCTATTAGGACACAGCTAACACAAAAAACACAGTAAACCCTATTCACTTGGCTACACATATAAATTGATTTTATGTTCGGAAACAGTCGAGTGGATACCTTTTGATATTGGTGTTCTGACGATTTGCTGATGCCAGTGGTTCAATGAATAAAGCAAACAGCAGGGAAGAGAGGGGGCATCCTTGTCTGGTTCTCCTCTGCAGAGTGAATCTTTGCGATGTAATCCCGTTTGTGGTGACTGTAGCCCTAGGTGAGTTATACAGTGCAGAAACCCAGTGGATAAATGACACTCCAAAGCCAAATTGTTGAAGGGTAGCAAAGAGGAAGGACCACTTAACTTTGCCAAAGGCTTTTTCAGCATCAAGTGATACAACAATAGCTTCTGTGTTGCTGCGCTGAGACATGCTGATCAAATTAAGGAGCCTTCTAACGTTATTTGTAGAGTGTCGGCCTTTGATAAAACCTGTTTGGTCACTGAAAATTATCGAGATTATTGTCTCCAATCTAGACGCAAGTGCTTTGGAAATAATTTTGATGTTGGTATTGATCAATGACAGAGGGCAATAGATGGATGGGAGAGTTGGATTTTTTTTTTATCTGGTTTTAAAAGTAATTTAATTGCAGCAGTGTTCATTTGGGCTCTTATGCAACCTGTGTTTTTGATCTCTGTCACTGTCCTGAGAAATAAAGGCGCTAGTACTGACCAGAAATGTTTCAAAAATTTGGCAGGGAAGCCATCTTGTCCAGGAGCTTTGCCTGCAATCATATTTTCTAACGCAGTTGATAGTTCATCAATGGTCATCCAAGAAGTTTCTTTGTTCTACAGTCAGTTGAGGAAGATTTAGGTTTTTGAGGAAGGCCTGAATGTCTTCCAGGTTTGGGTTGTTTGTTGTTGAGTATAGGTTTTGATAAAAGCTGTGAAAGATATGATTGATTTCCTTGGGTGATTGAGTATATTTGCCATTTGAGTCCTGAATTGCACTTATAAGAGATTTTTCTCTGTTACATTGGAGTTGATGTGAAAGAAATTTGCCTGATTTGTTATGTTCAAAATTTTGTTATCTGAATTGTTGAAGTATGAATTCAGTTTTTTTTTTAAGGATATTTTTTAGTTTTAATTTCACATTGACACTCACGGGTCCATAATTGTTTGTTTCGTTTCGTAGCATATCGTTCTGTTAGTTCTTTTATCTTATCCTCAATGTTTTTCTCAGCCTGTTCCTGTTTTTTCTTGTAAGAGGAATAATATATAATTCTGCCTCTGATTACAACCTTCCCAGCTTCCCAGATCAGGGATGGAGATAAATTTGGAGAATCATTTATTTCCAAAAAGTTTTTCCATTCCTTCCTTATTAGCAAGTCAAATTCTGGATCCCTTAGTAATGAGGTGTTAAAGTGCCAAGTGGGTGACGGTTTCAAGGTGGGTTCTATTTGGAGGTGGAGGGACACCGGTGCGTGATCACTGATTATAATTAGGTGTATACTGGTGTTGATTTTTTGTGTAATAGAGTTGTTTGAAAGGAAAAAGCTAATTTTTGAAAAAGAGTTGTGCACAAGGGAAAAGAAGGTGTATTCCCTCTTTGTAGGATTTTTGAGTCTCCAGCCATCGCCAAGTCCAAAGTCATCCATATATTCCTTAAGGATTGTGACTAATTGCGATGTTTTAGTGTGTGCTGAGTTATGTGAACGATCAATAGAAGGATTCAGGACTGTGATAAAGTGTTCTCCAATGATCGTAGTTGGGGTGACTGATATGTCAGATAATTGTGAAAAAACTTTGTGGAAGAAGGCCGGATCATCGTTATTAGGAGCATAGATATTCACAATTGTGTATAATTGATTAAAGATTGATGCCTGAATAATGATGTATCGGCCTTCTGGGTCTGTTACCATACTGTTTAAAGTAAATAGTAATCTCTTATGGACCAAAATGGAGACTCCTCTTTGTCTACTATTGTAACAGGAGGAATAGATTTGGTTAAAATTTGGATCCTTAAGAGATTTTCCTTCTGAATCTTGTAGGTGGGTTTCTTGAATGAGGAAGATATCTGCTTTTAACTTCGAGATATAATCCATAATATTTATTTCTTTTTTGCCCGCGAGCGAATGCCATGCACATTGCAGGATACTATAGTGAGAAATGGAGAGAGAGCAATCAATCATTCTCTGTATGAATGTTGAGAATGGTCTATGTGTCTCTGAGAAACCTTCTATTGCTATCAGTAAGTAGGGGGTTATAGTCAGTGATTTGAGTGGACTCTGGAAGTGAATGTTGGAGTGTTGGATTGTAAGTGTATGGATATATGAGGGAAGTGTGTACAGCAAAGTCACAGGCAATGTCATAAAAACTGAACATCAAGAACATCAAGACCTGGGGAGGAAACAGCGAAGTTATTGACATGGGCACCACAATGATTGCACAGGGGATATGTGGAGGGGTGAGGGGGTGAGTGAAGGGAGTGTGGAGGAGAGGGAGACATAGATAGAGGGAGAAAGAGGAAAGAAAAGCAGGGGAGAAGCAGCGGAGTCCGGTCTCCAGGTCTTGATTTAGCCTCTCCGTCTGGCCATTTGTCTGTGGGTGGTATCCAGAGGAGAGGCTCCGGGAGGCCCCTATGAGTTGGAAGAGGGGCTTTCCAGAACTGAGCCACGAACTGCGGGCCCTGGTCAGACAATATACTCCTGGGAAAGCCAAAGGTCCTGAAAATGTTCTGGAGTAACAGTTCAGCAGTTTGTTTGGCAGATGGTAGTTTGGGTGCGGGAATGAATTTAACCATTTTAGAAAACCTGTCAACAACGGTGAGGATGACTGTGTTACCTTCAGATGGAGGGAGGCCGGTCACGAAGTCCACAGAGATGTCTGACTAGGGGGGCGGAGGTACGGGCCGGGGGGTGGCGCATGGGAGGTTTTCTGTTGAGAGCAGACGGGACAGGCAGCAACGTATTCCTCTCCGAAGCTCTGGAGAGGAGAGCTTCCCCAGAATTCCTCCAATTCACGACTCTCATAAAATTTCATATTGACTACTTTTATTTGGGGGCCGACCCACGGGCGTGGTCTGGTTGTCAGTGCGAATTAGGTCCAATCAAATTTCTCCCTCTAGTTTCACGGCATAACGACATCGGTTTTTGGATTTAAAGCTACGCCTTTCATTCACCCAAGTTTAAAATTATATATAAAACAAAGACAAATGTATCGTTTTGATAAGTTCGGTTTCCTCTGCTTGTTGTGGTTAATTCGGTGGACATGGGTTTATCTTATTGTCAGGGTCAGTCAGTCTTAGTGTTTTTTGTTAGGGTCAGTTTAGTTTTTGTCACTTTCTGTTTTATTTTGAAGTCCTCGTCTCACCCTTCTTCCTGTCAAGCTTCCCGCCTGTGTGACTGCCTTCCCTGCCCTAATGTGTTTCACCTGTGTCTTGCTTTCTCCCTCCTCCTTGTGTATTTAAGCTGTGCTTCCCTATCCTTCGGTGCCAGATTGTCTTCTTCTTTTGCCACAGTTTTTTTGCCACAGCCTTTTTCCACAGCCTTTTGCCCCAGCCCTTGCCACAGCCCTTGTCTGACCTTTGTGTTCTTCTTCCTCCAAGTGAGCGATTTTGAGTTTGTATGACCTTTTTTTTGTCTCACCGGGTTTTGGAGTTTTGCCTTGCCCTTTTGGATTTGCCTGCCTGTTTTTTGGACTGCCTTCCTGTGTATGACCCCTGCTTATTCATGATTAAAGATTCTTGGAGCCTGAGTACGTGTTGTGGTGTTGTTTTCTGCGACTGGGTCCCCTTGGAAGAGCCAAGGCCCTGACACTTATTCACTGTAAAAACACAATTAAATGGTTATTAGTTACTCACGACATCACAGAACACACAAACAAATGAACCAAGAAAAGAACATTTTCATGCACGTCTTGGCTGGCTGTGGAAAATCGGAATTGCATGACTACGGACTGTGCATGAGGGTTCTTTTTCTTTTTTTACTGAACATTTATAAGCAAAAACCAAGCACATAGATTACGGTGCTCAGGCAATGCACCATTGGTTCCGGTGGTTCGCGATTCAGGTGGCGCTGTGGTTAGATTATTGGAATAGTTCATTGTCTGGTGTTAATTTTATCTCTGCCAAATTAGCTCATAGAAGAATGGTTCGAACAGCTGTGAAGTCCTGTTCTTGCAGGGGAACCAGTCGGCATGTTTGCAGTCTCTTATTTGATCAGCATAGTCAATTTATTATTATATCCATCCTTGTGTTATTGTTGGCCTGGATGCATTCCATAGTGGCAATTTACAACTGTCTTCTGATAGTTTTCTCAGGTCAACCCGGGGGAAATGTCACAGAATTGTACCTTGGGAGGTTTGGCAGGTTTTGCTGATTTGTGGCGTGAATTGTAATTTATTATCAGGGAAAGCAGGGTCTTTCGATGCCAGAGTCAGATAAGAGTCCAGGATGGCACTTAGCAGAGACCTGTGAAATCTCTGGTTAGAGCAGTAGTCTCTTTGAAAGTTTGAGGGGTGTGAGAGATTGAACTCTCCCCCCCCCGGACCTCACAACATAAGAATGTTTGCGTAACGTATTCATTATTTTACCTTTGGCCTTGAAACCCAGATTTGTTGCACTTTTTGTTGCCAGATTCGATCTGTCCAAGAGGGATAAGTTCTTTGACAGCAAGACCAGGAGCTCAATAGTAAGTATTTTAATGCTGTGCTTAAACAGTGGCCCCTTCATTGTGTAATTCAGTGACATGTGTATGAGTTCAGTACTCCCTGTGCACCCTGATCTCTTCTCCAATGAGACATCCTAACCCTCTGTGAGTCTACATGGTAAGACAGTTTCTGAATCTGCATCACATACATGTTGCATTGACACACACACACACACATACTTCTACACAACCCTTTGCAGTGCTTGTTCAATTACTGGGTAATTTGATTGACATCTCAGCATTGGTTAGAGCTTCAATCCAACTGAGCTGTAGCGCTTTGTTTTGTTCAGCAAGATGATTAGCAACCTGATGCACAACATAACACAATTTCCCTTGTGTTAGGGGTACACAGGTGTACAACATGTCATAGACAATGTGTCATCATGTTTTTAGTCATGAAACTGCTTGTTTAACCATTCCTGTCTCTATGTCATCAGGTCTACGAGATACTGAAGAGGACAAGATGCACTAGAGCCAAATACTCCATGGGTGAGACATGGCATATATTTTACCCTGACATTCAGGTCAACTCATTCCACTGCTAATCTGAATCGTTGTTTTGTTGGAGAGCCATGTGTCATTTCTTTGTATCTGGATCTGGTTTCTGTTCTTATGTCCTCATTCAACAAGTCTCCAAAACTAATCAGACCTAAGACAGTGACAGTGACAGGCCTGTGTTCTCACTTTAAAGAAACCTAACAACAGTCTTGACAACTGAGGTTAACTGACCTCAGTAATTCTCCTCTGTCACAATACAGAACCACGAAGAAACAGAATGCAGAGCACTCATGGCTGAATCAAAATCCTTTATTCCAAAACAGGGTCATATCTGACAGGCAGTCAAGACAGGAAACAGGATCCAAAAAAACAAAAAAAAAAACACTAGACAAAAAGGCAGAATCAAAGGACGAAAGGAAGTAATACACACCAGACTAGACTGGAAAGAACGTTGGAATGCTAACACAAGACTATTTGGCACAGAAGGGAAGGGGAACACAGCTTAAATACATGAAGGAGAGGGAGCTAAGAAGACACAGGTGAAACACATTAGGCTGGGGCCAGGTATTCACAAGAGGGAAACTTAACAGGAAGACAAGGCTAAGTACAGGACTTCAAAATAAAACAGGAAATGAGAAAAGTTTCTTTCTGGAGTTGTTAAAGAGACTCAACAAATCCCTCCAAGAGCAAGCGATTGGTGACAGAGGGAAGGAAAAACTTCCCTTAAGAGAAACTGAGAGACAAAGCAAAACTGAGAAACCTCAGGCAAACCAGGCTCAGGGAGGACAGCCGTCTGCTTTGACTGGTTGGGTGGAGAGAGAGAGTGAGATAAAGAGCTAGCACAGGAGAAATGTGATGTCTTTTTCTAGTTTGTGTAAATATTCCTGCAGCAGCCTTCTGAATTAACTAATGGCTTTTTAGAGAATTGTTGGGATGGTCACAAATAGTAGTCCATTTTAGAAGTAACAAATGCATGGGCTAGTTTTCTGCATCCTCCTGAGACAGAATGTTTCTGATCTTTGCAATACTGCATAGGTTAAAGAATGCTGTCCTAGAGACTTGTTTTATGTGAGGACATGTCCTGGTCAAAAATGACTCCAAGATTCCGAACAGTGGCGGTAGCAACAAACTGAAGTCTGACTGAAGTCTGACTAGCTGATTCGTTTCATTCGTTTCATAATAGTGAAAGTTGATGCTGTGCTTCTGAATAATATTGCATGAGGGAAGCAAATACAGGCTGACAAGGACTGGTCCAAGTACAGATCCCTGTGGAACTCCATGATTAACCAAAGTGCATGAGGAAGCACCATTAACATGAACAAACTGTGTAGAACAATCTATCTGATAAATATAATTTAAACCAGTTTAGTGCCATTCCTTTGATCCCAATTTCATGTCCAAGTATTTGTAATAAAATATTATGATTAATGGTGTCAAATGCGGCGCTAAGCAGGATAAGTATGGAGGCCATCTGTTGTGTGAAGCCATTATAATGTCATTGGTAAGTTTTGCCAATGCTGTTTCTGTGCTAAGTATTCTAAAGCCTGACTGAAACTGTTCAAACAAGCCTATGCAGATGTTCACATAGTTGGCTTGCAAAAGTGGGCGAATTGATTCCATGGTATTGATATATCAATACATGCTACTCATTCAATTACTGTCATAAATTACCAATATTAATTAATAAATGCGAAATAAAAACAAACGTGCCACTTCTGAATCTTTTAGGCAAACTTACTCCGGGGTTAAGGTTAGGGTTATGTTTGTGCTGAAACACCCCCCCGGCAGCATAAACTACCTGCGACTCACAAATTTCCCTCCTCTGAGGGACTAATAAAAGATTATTATCTGATTTTAACACCTTGTATTTCAACAGGGATCACCAGTCTGCTAGCCAATGGTGTCTACTCATCTGCTTATCCTCTCCATGATGTGAGTATGATCCCCATGATAAATGATCAGCTGCTGTTTGTACTCAATAGTAATCTGTGACCCTCAAGTTTCTGTTAAGTTGCATTTCATCATTTTGTCATGTGTCATGTGTGGTTTTGTACATACATGTGTGTGTATTTTACAGGGAGACATTACAGAGGCCAATGCTGAATCTAATGACAGGAAGGTAAGGCGAGCCTATCCATGTTATCCATTTTATTTATTTATTTATTTATTTATGTTTTACCTGTCATGTTCATCAGCCGGGGCAGACAGTATGAGTTTTCCTGGTGCCTTGTTGTGCTGAAACAGTTTTACTCTGCGAAGAAGGAGTCTGACATACTCCTCCTGTCGCCATCCATCCATCCATCCATATTCTACCAGTTTTCCGTTTCCGGGTCACGGGGCTGCTGGAGCCAATCCCAGCCAACACCCTGGACAGGTCGCCAGTCCATCACAGGGCCAACACACAAAGACAAACAGAGACAAACAACCACTCACGCTCGCATTCACACCTACGGTCAATTTAGAGTCACCAGTTAACCTAGACATGCATGTCTTTGGACGGTGGGAGGAAACTGGAGTACCCGGAGGAAACCAAAGCAGACACGGGGAGAACATGCAAACTCCGCACAGAAAGGACTCAGGCCGGGAACCCAACCTGCGACCTTCTTATTGTGGGGCAACAGCGCTAACCACTACGCTGCCGTGCTGCCCCCTTCCTGTCGCCATTTGCGTTTAACTTTATTGGCAATGGTATTGGTTTGCTGGTAAAGCTGCCGGGCTGAGGCTCAGGAGTGGATAGAAAGAGAGAACAGGAACAGGATAGGGAAGAACAACAACAGCAGCAGCAGCAACACTATCAACATAAACTGTGAGAGCAGGGTTTTCCATGAATTGTGAGTTGTGCACCTTGTATATATGCGAGTATATATGTGTGTGTACGTATAAGCTACGGTTTGTCATTGGATGCTGTGGGTAGCTGACTGTAGCTGATGTGGGGGGCAGGAACAACACGCCCCTGGCCCGGGATAGCAGGCAGTCAGGACCGAGCCACCAGGGCACCCAGCCACCCCCCAGAGCACAGGCAGCCCCAGGCCATCCCCACTGGAGACATCACCAGGTCCAACCCATGCAAGGACACGTGAGCAGCAACTCCCACGTGAGCAGCGACCCCCACCGCTGAAGAAACCAAAGGACCCCAGGCCCGTTGGGTGCACACCACACAGCACAGGCTAAGCCCAGGGGCACGGAGACCCCCTGGCCAGAGACCCGGCCAGGCACCCAGCAAGGGCCCCGCCCCACGCCCGGATCGAGCAAGCTGCAGCCCACCACAGTGACCAGCCCCCCCCCGAGAATGCCGAACGGACCCCAAGGCCCGGATCCAAGCCCCCATACCTCTCACAGCCCCAGCCCAACAATGGTGCAGGCAGCAATGGGCCCATGCCCCGCCCCAGCCGCCTCCCCCATCCCAACATGGGTGTAGGGCGCATGTTGTGTGTGGGAGTGTAGATGTGATGGTGTGGATGACTAGGATGCAATTAAAATGAGGGGAGGCAGGCTTGGCATGGGAACCCCGCCGTTTGCAGGGGGCAGAGTCTCCCAATACACCCCCATGCACTCCCCCAAGCCCTTGATGTCTACATTGTGATTAAATGGGGGGTCCAGCCCCTGAAGGCCTAGTGTCACCTAAGGTGGGGTGTGATGGGACAGAGAGGCAAGGAGAGGGTGAAGGATGGGCCAGTCCCGCAGGGGGCCAGCTTCCAGACTGGCCCCGCTGGCCATCCCTGCTGCCGCCCGCAACAAGCCGACAGGGAGCCCACCCCAACTGGTCTAGGGCCAACCTGAAGCACCCAGGGGCACCGTCCAGTGACCCGAACAGAGGGTCCACCACTCCATCACGTGGGGGCAGGGAGGACCCAGGCCCACCCTGCACAGCGGGCCCCTCAGTCGGCGGCCCATGGGCAGGGCACCCAGCCCAGAGCACCCAGGGGCACTGTCCGGTGACCCGAACAGAGGGTCCACCACTCCATCTTGTGGGGGCAGGGAGGACCCAGGCCCACCCTGCACGGCGGGCCCCTCAGTCGGCGGCCCATGGCCAGGGCACCCAGCCCAGAGCACCCAGGGGCACCGTCCAGAGACCTGAACAGAGGGTCCACCACTCCATCACGTGGAACATACTTTGTCCTGTATAGTTTGTTCTGTGTAGAACCTTGTAATTTATTAATTGTAGGTTGCTATTTTGAGTCATTTTGAACGTGTTGGAAGAGATTTTTATCTGTTCGTAATTTGTTCATATCTAATCTACTGAATGTAAATTGTGATAAGTTGGTGAATGAGTAAAGTGTATCTGTGTGTGTGTGTGTGAGTGCGTGCGTGTGTGGCAGTGCAGGAGAGGAAGAGAGTACGTGTGTGGCCAGTGTAACTGCATATTATATAATTGCACTGCGAACCATATAAACATCACATTCATAAATAAAGTATAACACAAAACAACAACAGGAAAAACAACCGGGTGACATAAATACACATTTTTGGTGGGTGAGAACAGCATGTTATACCGCGTGCGATGTGCGTTCATATAATTTTACATGATTAACACAGGCTTGAAAGAAAGAATGAATGAGAGAAATTGATGTTACCTTCATCCGTTACCTTAACCATACTATTACCATACTCGGGTGAATCTGGTGAGTCCGGTGAACCTCAGGTGGAGAGAGGAGACACGCTTTAATAGAGCCAAGGAGTGACCTCCGGTTCCCGGAACAGCTGGCCGTTGACATACAGTTTGTCCACAGTGATGACAGCACGGGATCCTCCTAATTTTAGATTTAGATCTCAACCAAAGCTTTATCACATTTACATATACTGTTTCATCGGTCAGGCCAAAGAAAGCTGAAACCGTGATACCTGTCCATTTATTGTTATGAACAAAAAGCTAGTTGACAAATAACCTGACTCTGATATTGAAATTCTCTAAGAGATGCCTGTAAATGCTTACAGAAAGAGGTGACTTTGTAATAATGCAGAATGCAGTCACTTTAAAGTGACAGATGGGATCAAATTAAAAGGAGGCTTCAGTGGCGCCTGGTGGCTCACCTGGGAGACTATATTATCCTTTGATTATTATTATTATTAAGTTGAACATTTTTTTTACATATATAGTTTTTTGTGTGTGTGTGTATGTGTGTTGGGGGGGTGGGGGGGGGTTAGTTGGTGTACATTACAATAACAGGATAAAACAGAAAGAACCTTAAAAAAATTCACATTTAGCATTTCAGTGAGAAATTATAGATGAAGGGAATCATAAATATATTTTCATGTTCTAGCATTGCTAGCTGGATGCTTTTGCAAATAATAAACCCTGGATCACAAGTGACAACAGGGCAATCTTCAACCAGAAAAAGGAGGCTTTTAGAGATGGTGACAGAAAACACTCAAACACGTGCAACATGAGTTGAAATTTATGAAGGAAAATGTGGAATACAGAAAAAATAGACAGGATTTTAAAACACAGTAACATCTGTGAGATGTGAAGAGGAATCAACACCATCACTGGCTACAACAAAGGGAAAAGACAGCGATTAATTGTTTTGCACTGCAGCCACATCAACCCAATGTCTCTCTACTTCCACTGCTGCTACTTCTTCTCCTCCATCTGTGTGCCTTTCCACTGCTGCAACAACAACCTAGGTTGGAAATTGGCAGACTGTCCTGTGAAGGTGTTGCCAAAACGCTGTGTCTCCAGGGGTGCTTAAAGACTGTGCTGCCTAACTATGTCAACCAGTGGATATTCAACCTGTCTGTAGTAGGCAAAGTCAGGCAGGTCCCAGCTCTGTTGAAAACATCTTGAATTTTACCGGTACCAAAAATAAAAAACTAAAAAAAAAAAAAAACTGACCAGTGATCCTCACTTCACACATCATGAAAACACTGGAACAGCTGGTTCTAAACCTACTAAGACTGGAAGTCAAAGATGTACTCAATGCTGTGCAAGTTGCAAAGAGCAAATTGTAGTGGATGACTTTGTCCTCTGCATGCTCCGTCATAACCTCTTAGTTGGAAGGACCTGGCACTTAAGCGAAAGTTATGTTCTTTGATGTTTTTCAAGTGCAATCAACACCATCCAATCCATCGTCATCAGAGACAAGCTCAAAAAGATTGGAGTTGACCCTTCACATGTTTCCTGGATCACAGATTTCCTGATAAAAGGAAAGTTGTGAAGTTTATGAAGTTGGGGAACTATGTCTATGTGACAGTAATGAACAGCATGGGGGCTCCACAAAGGACTCTTCTGGATCCATTCCTGTTCATATCGAAAACAGCAGACTAAAGAATTACAACTCTCAGTCTTGCCATATCTAGACATACTCGGATGATAGTGCTATTATGGTATGTATCAGGGATGTGCAGAAATATGAATACAAAGATCTGATAAAAGCCTTCAGTGACTGAGGTACTCAGTAGGAGGCAGTTTTTGCGACTCCAAAGACAAAGGAAATGATAGTGGATTTCCAAAAGTCCAAGCTCCCTCTTCAGCTGTATGAATTTCCACAGTTATATATTACTGTTGTTTATGTTCACCCGAAGGCTAATGCTGATGTAGCCACTCAGGCTATGCTAAAAACAGTGCAGCGGCTGCAGGGGTTAGCACCGGACGCACCGCACTTTATTTTGGTGATTTTAATCATTGCAAACCGTCAAAGTCCCTGGGTCACTTTTACCAATATGTGACGTGTCCCACTCGACATGCAAAGTGTCTGGACCTTTGTTTCGGATCCATAAAAGGAGCATATAAGTCCTTCAGCAGAGCTCCACTCGGTATGTCCGATCACAACATGGTTTATTTGGTTTTGTCCTACAAATCCGTCCTGAAGAGGAACAAGCCGGAGAGAATATTGGTTTCGGTTTGGTCAGAGGAATCAATCCACTGCCTCCAGGACTGTTTCCACAATACGGATTGGGATTTGTTCACAAAGGTTTGCGAGGATATTGATGAATCAACTGATGTTGTTTTATCATATGTTTCTTTTTGTGAGGCCTCCATCATTCCACGGAAAGAAATTTTCTTCTACCCCAATAATAAGCCGTGGGTGACTAAAAGTGTCAAAACTGTGATTAATCAGAAAAATATTTGCTTTTCTCAGGGTGACACTGCTCAATATAGGGAGCTTCAAAAACAGCTCAAAAAGAAGCTTAAACTTGCCAAGTGCAGGTATAAGGACAAGGTTGAGACCATGCTAAGGGCAGGCAGCTCTCGTCCTGGGAGGGGGTCAAGTCCATGATGGGGATGCAATCCAAGAAGAGCCATATCTACCTAAATGGAAGGCCTGATCTGGTGCTCTCTAATGAACTGAACATTTTTTACAACCGTTTTAATAACTGTAATTTCAGTGAGGAATTGTCACTCTTTAAAAATGCTGTCTCTTCACAGAATAGTGTTGTTGACAGGAGTAAGGTTTGCAAATTTTTCCGGGGAGTCAAGGAAAGGAAAAGCCCTGGCTCGGATGGCATCAGAGGGCGTGTTCTTAAGAACTGTGCTGACCAGCTGGCAGACATATTTACTTTTATTTTTTCTATGTCCCTCCAGCTTCAGAAGGTCCCCTCACTTTGGAAGGATTGCATTATTGTTCCAGTTCCCAAATCTGCATCCCCCAAATCACAAAATGATTTTAGACCTGTGGCATTAACTTCTCTTGTTATGAAGTCATTCAAGAAAATTGTTAAGGAAACACTTCTGACCTGTGTTCAAGATAACCTGGACCCACTGCAGTTCACTTACAGGTCAGGCAGAGGTGTCGAAGATGCTTTAACCACTCTTTTAAATCTTGTCTTGACTCATCTTGATGGAGTCAAGACTTTTGCCCGTCTTTTATTTATTGACTTTTCATCTGCTTTTAACTGCATACAGCCACACATTTTAGCAGAAAGATTAAGGGACTTCCACAGCATCGATTCTGGTCTGATTGCCTGGCTTATGGACTTTTTAACAGAAAGATCACAACATGTGAGGGTCAATGGTGTTCCATCAGACACTCTCGTCTCATCCACTGGATCACCTCAGGGCTGTGGCCTCTCACCGTTACTGTTTGTTTTGTACACAAACGAGTGCCATAGCCAACATGTGGGGCGTCACATCTTGAAATTTGCTCAGTAATCGTGTCCTTACTGAGAAGTGATGACCCCGACCATGGCCCTGTAGTGAAGGAATTCACGGATTGGTGTTCCTCATCCTTTATGTCCATCGGTGTGTCAAAAACTAAAGAAATGCTGATAGACTTTCGTAAACATCTATCAGTCACCCCTCCTCTTGTCATTGAGCTGTCGTCGAGCTGGTCCACAAATATAAATATCTCGGCACTTAACATTGATGACAAGCTGTCTTTTGATTTCCATGTTGATGCTGCTTGCAAAAAGGCACATCAATGCATGTGTTTTTATCGTAAACTGCAGAGTTTTAATGTTGACAGCACTTTTATGAAAATGTTTTATTGTTGTTTTATTGAATCTGTTTTGACCTTTTCTTTTATTTGCTGGTTCGGCTTTCTTTCCCTGAAAAACAAAAATAGATTGCAGGGTATAGTGAGGGTGTGCAGCAAAATTGCAGGCATTAACCTGAATGATCATACGGATCTGTACAAGCTCAGAACCCTAAGTAAGGCCCACTCACTCCTCACTGACCAGAGCCATCCCTTGGCTGCTGAGTTCGTGTTGCTCCCATCAGGCCGCAGGTACGTCCTGCCAAGATGCAGGACAAATAGATTAAAGAACTCTTTTGTCCCTGCTGCCATAGGTCACCTAAACAAGTGATTGATTAATATGTTTGTTCTGTTTATTGTCTTCTGTGCTATATGTTGTTGTTTGTTGGTCTTTGTTACTGTTGGCTGTAAAACGATTTGCCCCACGGGCACAATAAAGAAACCTTGAACCTTGAAGCCAGTGAAAATTTGTGGAGTGTACATTGAGATACCAACATGCAAATATCTCACAAAAACATAGATACACTCAAGAAAAACGGGTGGCTATTTCTCTTTTTGTAAAGGAGGCTTAGATCCTTAGACATATGTAGAAAGATTGTACATATTTACCAATCTGTGCTAGCAAGTATAGTGTTCTTTGCTGCAATCTTCTGGGGAGGCAGCAGAAGACAAAAGGATGCAACGCGCATGGATCAATTGTTGAAAAGAGCTGGCTCTGTGATTGGAACTATATTTGACTCACTGGGGGCTGTTTCCTTGTAAAATGAAATTCTTTTTTGCTGTCCACAATGAATTCCAAATATTTACAGAAAATAGATAAGTAGAATAAAAAAATAGGAAAATCTCAAAAACAGCAATAGAAATATAATACAATACAATATAAAATACAATAGATGAGGAATAAGGAATAGATAAAATAGAACAAGCTGGGATATAAGCTATCAACTCTGTGTGCAACAGTCAGTGTACAAATTGAAACATCCAAGATTATGACATGTGCAAAATGTAGTGTAAACAGTTGCCTGACTGTTGCATGAGGTAGTTGATGCTTATTAACTCCTGTTTAGGAGTCTGATGGCAGTGGGAAAGAATTAGTTCTTTAGTGTCGTAGTCCTACATTTCACACTTCTGTACCTCCGGCCTGAGGGCAGAAGTCTGAACAGTCCATGCTGGGGATGGGTGGTGTCCTTGAGGATGGATGCAGCTCTCCTGTGGACTTTATGGTGGTAGATGCTCTGCAGAGAAGGCAGTGGAGTCCTGGTGATTCTTTCAGCAGTCCTCACTACTCTCTGCAGTCCATGGCAGTACTGCTGCCGTACCACACGCTGATGCAGGTGGTCAAGATGCTCTCGACAATGCAGCTGTAGAAGTTCTTGAGGATCTTAGGCGACATGCCAAACTTCCTCAGCCTCCTCAGGAAATACAGCCGCTGTTGGGCCTTCATCACCAACTGTGTGTGTTCAGTGTCCAGGTGAGGTCCTCAGTAATGTGAACACCTGGGTACTTAAAGCTGCTCACCCTCTCCACTTCAAGCTCCCAGATGAACAGTGGCTGATGAGGTCTCCTCTCCTTGCTCATGTCCACTATCATCTCCTTCATCTCGTCCGTGTTGAGGGAGAGTTTGTTGTCCCTACACCATAACACCAGACTGGCCACCTCCATCCTGTAAGCCGCTTCATCCCTGCCAGTGATGCGTCCTATCACTGCGGTGTTGCCTGCGTACTTCACGATGATGTTGTCCTTGTGGGAGGCAACACAGTCGTGGGTGAACAGGGTGTAGAGGATGGGGCCGAGGACACATCCCTGTGGGATGCCAATGTTTGTGGTAATGCTGGCTGAAGTCCTATTACCAATCCTGACAGACTGGGGCCTGCCAGTCACAGAGGTTGGGGTGCAGACCTAGGGTGAACAGTTTGTGGGTGAGTTTGTGGGGGATGACTGTGTTGAAAGCGGAGCTGTAGTCAATAAAGAGTATCCTGATGTAGAACTCTTTATTTTCCAGGTGGGAGAGGGAGTAGTGAAGTACAGCAGCGATGGCGTCTGAGGTGGCCCTGTTGGTCCGATAGGCGTACTGCAGGGGGTCCAGGGTGTCCGATATGCTGCACTGAATGTGGGTCAGCACCACTCTCTCAAAACACTTCATAATGATTCGAGTGAGTGCCACTGGCCTGTAGTCATTCAGGCAGGTGGGTGGGCTCTTCTTGGGAAGGGGGACAATGGTTGTGGTTTTTAGGCAGGTGGGGACGATGCTCTGGCTGAGGGAAAGGTTGAGGATGGAGATGAGAACATTGGGTTTGTTTGTTTCAGTCTTTGTCTGTAGGCCGGGTACAGGAACAAAGAGATGTGGTCTGAGTGTCCGAAGTGGAGGCCGGGTGCAGCCCTGTATGCACCACGTATGTTGCTGTAAACATGGTCCAGTGTGTTCTTATCAGGGGTGGGAATGTCCACATGTTGATAATATATGGGGAATACAGTCCGCAGATTGCACTGGTTGAAATCACCAGCGGTGATGAAAACAGCGTCAGGATGAGCCTTCTCTAACGCGCTGATGACGTCGTGGAGTTTGCTGAGCGCTGCCGTGGAGTTAGCTCGCGGGGATTCCATGTCGTGCGAACAGTCTGTATATCTCCATAAAGGGCCGTCCACACCAAGAACTATAACTATAACGATAAAATGCCAGCATCCACACCAATGAACGATATTGTTGTGTTGCTATGTTACGCCAAGCACACTGAGTGCTCGGCGCAACGGTCAGCAGTGGAGCAGAGATTTATTTATTCCAAGGGTGCGCCCGATTCTGTCCCAGATGTCCCTCTTCTTGGTGGCATCTTTATACAGTCTGTCATTGTTGTCATACAGAAGTGGATTTTTTTGTACCTCAATGATAAGCCTCTCTCCTACATCGTCCACCATGTTGAATGAGTGTGTTAGTGACGTAGTGACATGAAGAACGTCTCGACCTGTCATTCCTGATGGATTTTGACTGGCTGTCAGTGTTTTTACCGTTCATCAAATCGCTCTGAAAGTGATCTAAACGATATCGTCCACCACTACCGTTGTCGTTATAGTTGTAGTGTGGACGCTGCCATCCACTTGGGTTAAGAACGATTTTTAGAACTATATATTTTTAGTTATAGTTATAGTTCCTGGTGTGGACGGCCCTTAACACAAGTTGTTGATAAACACACACACCTCCCCTTTAACCTTAGCGGAGGCTGCAGTCCGGTCTCCTCAGTGTGCAGAGTGAGTCTAGCTGAACGGCGCCTTCTGAGACTCTGTCTGAAAGCCAGGTTAAAAATTAGAGCGCAGCACTCTCTTATTCCCCAATGTGTTGTAATCCTGGCTCTTGGCTCGTCCAGTTTGTTTTCCAGAGACCGCACGTTAGCTAGCAAGAGGTTGGGTACCGGTGGTCGGCTAGCGCGAGCTTTTAGCCTAGCATGGAGCCCTCCCCTCTTGCCTCGCTTGCGTCGCCCTCTCCGGAGTGGTCTCCCAGGGTCAGCTGGTTCACTCGAGCTCGGTGCTTCGGGGCCTTCACAGGGGGTGGCGGTGGCTGCAGGAACAAACAATGAGTTGTCGCTCCGGTTGTATAAAACCAACAAATCCAAGGCCGCGTGAATCGGCAGTGCCCAGCAGTGCATAGCATTTATGCACTGCAGAAAAAGTAAAAAACACACAAAAGATCAAACTATTTATAGAATTTTTTTAAAAAGACCCAACAAATCCCTCGACAAGCCACACCTTGGTGGTTAATTAAGTATTTAAGATTATGAATCTGCTTAAAACAAAAAAGTTAAAAAAACAAATCTGTGTGACAACATTCACTGGCACAGCATAAAATTATTTTTCACAGATATTTTTTTAATCGAGTTACTCATTGTTTTTAATGTTTAAAGTTAAATGTGCTATAAGAGATTGATTTAAACAGAAAATAAAAGGATAGGTGCTGCCTGCCTAGTCTTTATGAAAAGGAACAAATAGTTGAATCTTCATACTGAACAGCCAAGTACGATTCACCTAACTCTTTCTACTAAATTTTCTCTCTGCTATCAAATACAAGTAGGAGACCAATTCTACATATCAAACAGAGAGCATTAGAAATAAAGACCTGCATGAATAAAGACCTGTGTTTAGGTAAACACCCCAGTCACATTTGTGAATAGAGCTGATTTTAATTCTTAGTCATCTTAAAATTATGATCAGTGATTTTGTCAGATGAAATCAGAATTTGACCCAGGATTCATTAACATCTTGTTAAATGGTTGCTTAATGAGTGTTTGTTGTCAAACAGCCCCCTGAAAACACTATAGAAAGGCTGAAACACAATTCTTCTTTGACAAATCGCGTATGTGCTGTTTATTGACTGTCCGCAGTCAACTGCTACTAAATTAAAAAATTTTCAAGAGAGACTTAGTAAAAACTTAAAGTGGGCTAGTATGAAAATCAAGCCTAGTAAGTCTAGAAGTATCTCAATAAGTAGATGGAGATTAAGTGATCGAAAGTTTGTAATAGACGAAGAGGAAATTCCAATAATTAGGGAAAAATCTGTCTAGGTAGGTGGTACAAGGCAGACTTGCATGATGGAGAACAGGTAGTGCAGTTTCGGAAGGATAATGCTGAGGGACTGGATAGAATAGATAAATCAGGGCTTCCAGGAAAATTGAAGCTGTGGTATTTGCAGTTTGGATTATTTCCCAGGTTGATGTGGCCACTGTCTGTATATGATATTCCTTTATCTGCTGCAGAGAAAATGGAAAGATTAGTTAGCTTTTACATTAGGAAGTGGCTAGGTGTTCCTAGATGTGTAAGTACTGTGGCACTGTATGTGAAAGGCATACTTAAGCTCCCAGTATCTAGTCTAGTGGAGGAGTTTAAATGTTCTAAGGTTAGGACAGAGCTCCTGCTATCTGGGAGTAAAGATGTGGTTGTTAGTAAGGTGGTTCCAAACTCAACAAAGGGGAGAAAATGGAGTCCAAGAATGGCAGTGCAGGAAGCGAAAGCAACTCTTAGGCATACAGAGATTGTGGGTGGCTTAGGGCTTGGCCCAGGCAAACCGGTATGGAGTAGAGCAGGCCCCAAAGAGAAGAGAAAGCTAGTTGTGGAGCAGGTTCGTAGGCAGGAAGAAATATTAAGGGGTGCAAAGGCAGTGGCTCAGGCTAAGCAGGGACAGTGGTTGAACTGGGAAGGTGTAGCGAAGAAAAAGCTTAGTTGGAAAGAGCTGTGGAGTATGGAGGAAAGTAGTATTAGATTTTAAAACATATATACATATAAACATATGATGTATTGTCAACTCGCCAGAATCTAAAACTCTGGGTAAATGGAGACCCGCTATGTTCGTTGTGTTCAGGTCCTGCAACTCTAAAGCACATTTTGTCAGGTTGTAAGGTTAGTCTGTCACAAAGACGGTATACGTGGCGACATAACCAAGTTTTAAAAAGCTTAGCTGCAGGCATTGAAGATATATGGAGGCAGGCAAATTTAGGAGGGTCTAAGACAAAGAGAGTTGCAATTCAGTTTGTTCAAGTTAATAAGATAACAAGGAGGCAAGGCATCTTAGAGGATGCTTGTGATTGGGAGATGCAGGTGGATTTAGGAGGAAAGCTTGTAGTTCCCCAGGAAATAGCCTGTACAAAGCTAAGGCCTGATATAATTTTGTGGTCTAGGAGTAGAATGAGAGTCTATTTCATAGAGCTGACTGTTCCGTGCGAGGATTCAGTTGTAGAAGCATATGAAAGGAAAAAGCTTAGGTATGTAGATTTAGGGGCTGAAGCAGATAGCGTGGGTAGAAAGTTAGGATTTGTCCAGTGGAAGTAGGATGTAGAGGGTTTGTAGCAAGGTCTGTTGTCTCTTTGTTTAGGGAGTTAGGAGGAGGGGGACAGAGTGTGAGGAAAATAGTGAAGGAACTTTCAGATGAGGCAGTAAGATCCAGTCAGTGGATTTGGATTAGAAGAAATAATAGTAGATGGGGGCCCAGCAGGGGGAGCACTTAGGATAGACAGACTCTTGGGAGAAGCAAGGAAGAAATGCAGGAAGAGGAAGTGTATTTAAGTGGAGGGTGTGGCCTGTGTGAGCCTCTTTGAGACCACACGGTTAGTCCAGGTGAGTTGGCCTGTATTGGCTTGAATTGGCTTGTGGTATGTCTTTCTCTGATTATAGGACATGTTTAGGTGAGTTTTTTTGCTGAATCTGCTAGTGTATCTTGTCCTGCCTCCACCTCCTGCACCCTCTATACTTTCATTAACCCCTACCCGAACCAGGGTCTGTATCCCATCCCTATTTTAATCTCCACCTCTTCTATTTCTCCCCCCTACCCAAACCAGGGTCTGTATCCCCACCCCGCTTTTACTGGTGCAGTTGGTGAGAGGCCGGTGTAGTTGACGATAGTGCTGTTTGAGATAATTGTCTTGGTGTGAGGAGCGGTGATAGCTGGCATTAGGGCGGTGACTCTGGGACGCTAGTGATCACTGTCTAGCCTCCTGGAGGTGTCGTGGGACCGAATAGATGAAACACTGGTGAAAGGAAGTTCCCTCCTGATGACCCCAAAGATATGTTAGTTATCACTGCTCACTGGGCTAGCTAGATATAGTTATCTTTAGTACACATAGGGCAGGTCGCAAGGTTGTTGTTAAGTTTAGGGAGTTAGTCAGTGAGTCTGGTCCATTTTTTGTAGCACAAGTTTCTTGTGTTTACTTAGAATTCAATCACCAGTCCCCCGTCATCATAGCAACCAAACAAGCTTCACCCAAGAAGAAACACATCGATAACAAAAAACAGTGTGCAACTCATCATATCATCCTAAACTGTATTTGGTGAATGATGACCATTAAGAGTCCGCAACACACGTCTCCCAGATAAAACCAAAACTGGAAAACAAACTAAGCCTAAGCCTAATGCCTAACCGGAGTGCAGATTGAGTGGGATGCAGGGCTGCAGGTGGCCAATCTGAGATGTGAGGATTGGTGCAAAATTCTTGGTGCTGTCCAGAAGTGCATTCCATTGTTTGGCTGTGGACCAAGAGATTGTTGCTTTAGGGATCAAATGCTTAAGTGGCTGGCTATACACAAGATCAATGGATGGAGACTGGAGATCTTTGTCAGTGGCAGATATGAGGCAGAGACCCAATATGACCCATCAACCCAGCTAATGTCCTTAAGTCTGGTCCAGAGACCAGTTTTCAAAGAGTGTTGGAACTGCTCCCACAACCTGCTTGCCTGTGGATGACACATAGTTGTTTAGTGCAATTTCACCCACAAGCTTTCAGCTATAGCATTCCAGAACTCAGAGGTGA
Source organism: Remorina albescens (assembly GCA_034769265.1). Classification (NCBI taxonomy): domain Eukaryota; kingdom Metazoa; phylum Chordata; class Actinopteri; order Carangiformes; family Echeneidae; genus Remorina; species Remorina albescens. The sequence goes on from CM068479.1 coordinate 1,711,361, forward strand.
ACTGGGACCCTCAATCAGAAGAGACATATGCTGGGACGCCAAACCGGACAGCCCAAGTCCACCATGGTGACAAGTGGTGTGAACTCCTGCGAGGGAGGCAGGGGCCAAACCACAGTGACTTGGTCAAACCATCCCTCAAACACTGTGAACTGCTTCAAGGGTTCCCTGGTGTGCCAATGTGCTTTGGAGCACTTACATTCCACACAGGAATCAGCCCAGTCTAACAGAATAGCGTGAAAACCTGCTGTCTCCAACCAGAAACAAGGATCAGTCGTGGCTGATCCGTGGAGATGTCACACAAGAGTCTGGTGCCAGCTTTGTCAAAGTCGACAATCTCCAACTACAAGCTTGTTGTGGCTGACCTTTGTGTCTGAACCTCCAAGTCAGAAACTTGATCAACTGCCATGCAAGCATAGTCCAGCCACAAATGGATGGCTCCAATGATGACCAAGGAGAGGCAAACCAGATTATTTTTACCAGCTACATGTTGTATGTCTGCAGTGAACTCTGGCCATGGTGCATGTCAGTGGCCTGTGGTCCAGTAGCTCTGAGTAGCTGACTTGAAAACATAACAGTAAATAGACCAAACACACACAAAAATTAAAGTAAAGCCCTAGCAACAGACAACATAGTAGCTGGTCCTGACACTAAAGGAACTTCACCATGGGAGGGCAGGGAAAACCTATCACAGCTTCATCCTTTGTTGGAAGGGGAACTCTCTCATCTCTGATGATGTGGAGACACAGGAAGTCAACAGTGTCCTGTTGATATTTACACCATGCCATTTAAAGTCCCTGAAAAAATTAGGAGGTGGGATGGGTGTTCTGCTCTGGAGAAGCTGGAGATGAAAAAATTTTGTCAAGATGAACAGGAAAGTCTGACAAACGCATGACAAACAGACGATAAATACATTTTTTTTAAAAAGGTTAAAAAAAACCCCAAAACAAGACAAAACTTAAAAAAATAATATTAATAATAATAAAAACAACGAATACAAATACAATTATCACAATAATCAATTGGTAAACAAAAAAGCTGCAGTGTACGCATAATATCATTTATGCATTGTTGCACAGATTTATGGGCTATCAGGAATAGCAATATGAAGTCACACCCCAGTAAATGGCAACTTCTCGACATATTCAGTAAAGGATATCCATGTCTTATGGTATCTTTTTTGAGAACCCTGCAAACTATATCTTAAGTTTTCCATCTGTAAACACTTCTCTCACTTCTCTCACCCACTGAATAAAAGAAGGGGGCTGGGCATCTTTCCATTTCAAGAGTATCAACCTTCGGGCCAAAAGAGATGAAAAGGCAACTGCATTTGCCTGATATGAAGTTTTGCCATGCTGGTTTGGGAGAACACCAAAAACCGCCGTTATTTGGGTAGGATCTATTTTTTGGTTGCACACATAGGAGAAGGCTTTAAAAATTTAATTCCAGAACCTGCTCAAGGCACTACAGGTCCAAAACATATGGCTTTGTGCTGCATTTTTGAGTCCAAATGGCATCCTTACGAACTCAAATCAGGAGTCGTTGCATCATTGTGCCAAGGGTAATCACGACACAGACGCAATCCTCCACCCAGATAAAGTATCTTGAATAGACAGCAGGCTGCTTGTATGACTGACGCTCATGGTAGCTAATGAAGTTTTCTTGTCCCTCTGGAACTGCATGGGGAATAGCATCTCTTGCGGTTGGGCAGTTGCCAGTTGCAAGCTGCAGTTACATCCTCCAGGGTTTATGGTGAAGTATGAGCTTGTGCTTCAGTAACTGATAGCAGTGTTTGTAAATGCAGCTTGTACTTAAGTTGGCAGTTGATGAAGAAAGAGGCGTGAAACAGAAAATCCAGCTTGTTACTTCCTTGCAAAGCCAACATTTTATCCATTAGCTCGGATGGCATGTGGTCACTGAATCCTTGGAGAATGAGAAGCTGGTGAGTTTTCTTGGCTTCAGAAAAGCATAAAAGGTTTTAACAGGCTAGCCTTCATTGTTTCAAATTTATCTTAGTGCAGAGGATTTTTGAGCAACTGACCGACTACCCTACTAGCCATTGAATTGCAGAGGGCTGACACCGTTATAATAATACTAGTAGTATAATAGTAATAAAAGTATTGTAATACTTTCTTGCATCCACTTTTATCTCCATTTACACATGCCTGAGCAACCCAAGATGTTGGGGCAGACATCCAAAACTTGGGAAAGTTTCAGTTAAACTGCATTTTTTTCCCATGCTCATCTATGGAAACTTCTAGAAGAACCCATTTTAAAAAGGCTGAAATACAGTTATTTGACAAAGCAACTGCGTGCTGAGAAAGAATGTGTCACTCTGAATATGTTGCATCAATGGATTTAGAGACAAGGTGACAAACACAAGGACAAACCAGTGTCTGAGCCAGGTTTATTCCTCATGTGTCTTCTGATCAGCTTCACTGTTCCAGGTCTTTGGACTCTACTACAGAATGAACCAATGAACTTTGATTGTGTACTGGGTCTGTAGTGATTATATATTGGCTGTGTCTTTTATAGGAGGCTATTATTGTTGTTTTATCTGCTTTATATGCTGCTTAGGGGTTGCTGCTGCCAACCAATGATTTTTCTGCTCAGTTTGCTAATTATTTTGAGGGGATTAAGGTGCACGTTATACAAAGAGAGAACCAAGCTGCTGTTGGTAGTGATGATGGATTCAATGAATCAGTGGATTCATGTGTAACCACTGTACAGGAAATTTCACAGGGAGTAGCTTAACACTACTAGTAAAATCCTTTTTGTGTTTCTTCTGGTTTTGTTGAGCATCAATGGCAGTGAGTTAATGACCTTTGGCCTCCAAACTATTCATTAAACATTTGAAGTTTAATTTATTAATAAAGTAGGAGCAACGCTACATAACACCAATAAAAAAAATGCAGTTCATTCAGAGGATGGAAATTGGATACACTAGACTGAATCTATTAAGACAAACAAGTAAAAACTTCCCACTGAAACAAACATCTCCAGCAGAAAATAAAACTCTTGAAGAAAAAAAATAAAACATAACAATTGCACAAATTGGTCTGTCTCTAATATATGAAATAATATATGAACATTTGATATTGACTTCTGCTTCCATTCACAGGTTCTGTATGAGGAGTGGGCCAGCTACAGTGTCTTCTACAAGTACCAGCCCATTGGACTTATCAGGTCAATGGTCCTGTCTCACTTCTCAGGAGAATCACAGACATATGTTATAGCCTCACACATGCTTTCTTACAGCAGCACTAACTGAGGCTCTCTCATTCTGTCACAGCAAGGCATGTAACACCCGCAATGATATAATTGGCCCCATAAAATGAGATTGCATGCAAATCATCTGCAGGGATGTTGCAGAAAGCAGGTTTATACAGTTATTGGTGGAAGTGAAAGGTTGAATGATATTGTAGCATTATCTGATCTTATGGACAGTGTTATGGCTTTTGACATGTGGTGCCTTCTCCCATAGGAAGTATTTTGGAGAGAAGGTCGGTCTGTACTTTGCCTGGTTAGGAGTCTACACACAGATGCTGATCCCCGCAGCAATTGTTGGAGTCATTGTGTTCCTCTACGGTTGTGCAACCGTTGATGATAACATACCGAGGTACACAACTCACTCACACAATCAAAATGTTTCTACACGGGTAAGAAAAAGTAATTAAGATGGGACAGTGACTAGTGTGAATGTATATCAGATTAAATATGTTGCAGAATGACTTCAGATGAAGAAAAATTTGCCTTCTGGAGTGATCTAGTCAGAGCCTAAACCTGAATCTAGAAGAGATCCTGCAGACTAGGAAACTTTCTGAGCAGAAACAGCTCTGTGAGAAGAGTTGTCCAAACTTCCGCCTGAACATTCAGCTGAACGTATCAACAGCTACTGAGAGGCTGGTTTCAGGTTATTGGGGCCAGAAGTGGTACAACAGTTATTAAATCAAGGGTCATTGACCCGAGTGCTTCATCAAGACACAACATTATAATTACTTGTATATTATTAGCTCAGGGACACTATGTTCATCTCCTTGTGTTGTTTAGATGTGGATCAAATTAAATGGCCAATTAATATAGGTCTGTTCACGGGTTTAACTGGCATTGTTACTACTGTAGATTTTTCAGGCCAAGATATGATCTAACTTGAATGTCAGAATGTAAGAAACTTTTACCAATGTTACAGGCTGATGTTTATAAAGTAAGTTTTTAAGTCTCAGAAGCTCAGAAGATGAGTTGTTGAGATGAAAACCTCTGCAGTGAGGAAACATCAGACATAGATTACACACAGAAAATGACCTCACCCTCTCACATCCTCACATGCTGAAGCTTTAGTTCCTTTACAGTTCAATACTGTGAATTTTATCAAATGACTAGGCTTAAGGCTGAGTATAGCAGAACATTTAATGTTGCTCAAAGAGTAGTTTAAACAAGCAATAGTCCTAAAGGATATCTAAAGATATTGTGATTGTGGGCATTTTGCATTTTAATGAAAATATTTCCTTTGTTGTGTCTTGGTCCAAGACTATTCCTTTATTCCTTTACATCTGGAGAAGATGATTTGTCTCAGTCTGTTGATAGTGTTTATTTAATTGTGAAGCCCTGACAGGCAACATGCAGACACACTTAGGTTTCAACATTTTTTTGTGTTTTTGACCTTCAAATTCCTCATGTTTTCTTCCACATCTGTGTTATAGTATGGAGATCTGTGATCCCAGGAACAACATCACCATGTGTCCACTGTGTGACCGTGCCTGCAGCTATTGGAAGTTGGTGACTGCATGTGGCACAGCCCGAGCCAGCCACTTATTTGACAACCCAGCCACCGTCTTCTTCTCCATCTTCATGGCCCTCTGGGGTAAGGGCTAATTCAAACACAGAAACCAAAAGATCCAGTAAAAACCAGGGCCAGGTTGCACAAATCATTGTAAGTTTTTCTACTTAAGCAAGAAACACATTAAGGAATTTACAGCAGTGGAGAAGATTTTACAATAGACAAACTCTACATGGTACCGTTTCCATCATACATGATACTACTACAAATCTAAAGCACAAAAGCAATTCCTTCTTGCTTAGTGTTTCCAACTCGCTTTTGCAGTTACAGATCATTCTTCTGAGGATGTGCTCACCTTATTCTTTTATCACAGTAAACTCAGTAACTTTTTGATCCCTCAGGATTTGCTAAAATCTTCTGTGCAACAGTTTAATCTATTTAAAATGATTGATTAAATATAAGACCAAGCTAAGGAAAACAAACTTTAATTAACCTTAATTTAAGATGTTTTGTGCAACCAGCCCCAGCAGACGAGTACACTGTTACACATGGAGGCTGTATCTAATCCAGTGTATAGAGAAGACTGTTGATTTTTACTGGTGATTCACAAGTAGCCGTCAATAAAGGTAACTGCTGAGTGAACACGGCCAGGCTTCCTCTGATGTCCTGCCAAGTCTCACTGCCATCTGTCGGCACCAGCATGGCTTAAAACCAGGGAGGAGCTCTGTGTTTAGACATAACTGGTATGTCACAGAGACCACCATCTGGATGCATCGACTGCAGATCTAATCAGGAAGAATACCATGGAAAAATCCCCTTCATATTTTTCAGAATCAGAATCAGAAATCAGAAACACTTTATTGTCATCATACAGGTGCATGACGAGATTAAAAGCTGCTCAGACGGTGCATAAATAATCAAATGAAAACAGACAATAAGAAAATACTATAAATTACATATACACAAAACAGTCATACATAGTGCAAATCATTAGTGTGGGCAAATCAATTTAGTGTGTGCTGCCGCTGCCTCCGACAGGGTGCTTTTATAGCTTGTTAGGTGTTGAATCCCCTGCCACACCCGCCTTGTGTCATTGTCCCCCAGGTACGACTCCACCCTCATCCTGTAGTCCTCTTTGGCTGCTTTAATACCTCTTCTGAGTTCAGATCTTGCTGCACTGTACAGAACACTATCACCTGTTCTGAAAGCTGAATTTCTGGCCTTCAGGAGGGCTCTGACGGCGGGGGTTATCCACAGTTTGTTATTGGGATAGACTCGGATCTTCTTGTCTACTGTGACAGTGTCTGTGCAGTACTTGATGTAGCTTAAAACAGTGTCTGTCCGCTCCTGGAGCTCAAGATGTTCAAAGATATTCCAGTCAGTGTGTTGGAAACAGTCCTGCAGCTGGTCAAGAGCACCCTCAGGCCAGACTTTAACAGTGTTTGTCGCTGGTTTGCTTTTCTTCCTGAAGGGGATGTAGGCAGGAGCGAGGAGCAGGGAGAGGTGGTCAGATATGCCCAGGTGAGGAAGAGGACAAGTCTTATAAGCCTGCCTCCAGTTGGAGTAAACGAGGTCCAAGGTGTTCTCTCCTCTGGTGGGACAATGCACATACTGCACAAATCTAGGTAGCACAGATTTCAGGGCAGGGTATGTTAAAATCCCCAGCAACGACAAAAAAGCCATCAGGATGGTCCCTCATCTGTTTGGTGATGGCGTCATGCAGGAGCGAGAGGGCTACACCAATATTAGCATCCGGGGGAATATACACTGCAGTGATGATAACCACAGTTAGCTCTCGTGTAAGGTAGAAGGGTCTGCACACAACAGTGATGGCCTCTAAGTCCGGGCAGCAGTGGGTAAAAACAGTTCTGCTGTTTGCGCACCAGTCTGTGTGTGTGTAAATGCAGAGACCCCCTCCCTTGTTCTTACCGGAGGCTGAGTTTCTGTCCTGGCGATGTAGGCTGCGTCCCGGAAACTGAACGGTGGTGTCAGGAATGAGCTGATGTAGCCAGGATTCCGATATTATAATCACACAACAGTCCCGAATAGTGTTGTTGCTTGCCAGGAGCAGCTTCAGTCCATCTGTCTTATGTATGATGGACCTGGCATTGGTCAGGAAAATACTCGGAATCGGTGGTCTGTGCGGCTTCCGCGCTAGCCTAGCTAGCAGTCCCCCTCTGCATCCTCGCTTCTGTTTACGATGTTTCCGCTGGCGGCACCTCCTCCCCGGCCTGACAACAAGTCATGGGGAGCCCGCTGTTCTGGCTATGTCCTCTGGGATGTTGTGTAATCTCTGGAACTCGATAGTAATCTCCATCCGACTTGTAGACCCCAGAACTCGTAGTTCGGATTGAGTATAGGATAAATTATTACTATTTACAAAATCACATTCAAACAAAAACAAAACTAAACACTGTAACAGGGAGCTGAGAGCTGCTGCGTGTATACGCGCCGCCATCTTGCCTTCATCTTACCTATTAAAAAACTCCATCCCTTCATTTAAAACATGCATGTGCACTGATGGTGAGTAGTTTATCAAAAGCAGTATGTAGCCCAGGCTTCATAAGCTGTGAAAGAAAAGGAAAAAAAAATTAAGTGAGAAGCAGCAGTCCGTTATTTAGTCTGAATGTATGTATGTGAGTGATAGCTGGCATTTATGGGGTTAACTGCACTTCCCTGAGCAGACAGAGGCTGTGTCCGAAACCACCCCCTCACTCCCTACTCCCTACTCCCTATTTAGGGAGATGAATGGAGTGGACTATATAGTGAGCTCATTCACAAAATAAACTATCGCTTTCGGACACTACTTTTGGCGCCGTTAATTGCATCATCGCTGTCGCGCAATTAAAACGTACCCAACTCACGGCTAAAGACAGAAAAAAAACTTTTCTGTTTATCACTGCATTTTGTTAAAGGCTTTTGATAATCTTGCACTGCACTGTAATTTTTATTCTCGTATTTGGTCTTCTTTTATTATATTTTTATTTTCTATTCTCTTGGCTCTTAGGTAACAGTTTTTAATTGTAGTCTAACGTTACTTGAATGTCTGATTATACTGTGTTTTGCACGATGTTAATGCTCTTTACACTCATGTAAACAGTACGTTTGATTGCCTTGTTTTTGAAATGTGCTATAAAATAAACTATTCTGTTCTGCTGGAATCGCCATTTTTGCCGCAAGCGCAATACATCATGGGATATCTTGCTTGGGTTAGTGACCATCGGCTATCCACAAATTTTCACAATGCATTGTGGGATACTTTGAGTACACTACATTTTGTCGCAAAACATTCGGACACCACTACAAAACGACGAGCTCACTATATAGTGCACTATATACCGCAGAGTTTTCTGTTCATGTTTCCTGCTCTGCAGTCAGGTTTTTTTGTGGAATTTGATTCGGTGATGATTTGATGTCGAGAGAGAGAGTAGTTGACTTCAGAGAGAGGAGACCAGCAGCAGTTAGCCACGAGGCGGCTTCCTGTACACCTGCTGGAGAAACGGATCCAGTGAATCAGATGGCAAGCCAGAGCTGATGGGGAAAAAACAAAGACACTGAACTTACCTTCCTTACCTGCGGTGTGGTAGGACAGTGAAAAACATGCAGATTACAGGGCCCCAACGAAATAAAAACTGAGCTCATACTAAAGCAGACACAACAGACAATTTTATTAGCGACTCGGGCTCCGCACCGAGTCGCTATTGTTATCCTGCACGTTTATTATTAGTGACTTGGGCTCCGCACAGAGTCACTATTGTTATCCTGTGGGTTTATTATTCTTACTTATTATTCCTCTTTCGTAAAAATTTTGATTGCAAACACGTTGGAGGGCTTTGAATTCACCCCTACGGACTAAACGCCATTATCTGGGGCATGTTTGGGATTGGTCTGCTATTGTTTTTCAGGGTAGAATACCATATTTTGGCACCGTAAACAGTGAAAACACGGTCAAAAAACTCCATTCATTTCTAATGAGAAACGGCGAAAATCTCCAAAAATCTTAAGCTTTTTCATACCTCTGATACTTCGCCATACTTACAGCTACACAGTCCATTTAACCTTTAAAACAGAGGAAAATATGTTCTCTACCAAGTTGTGTTTTCAGCTTTCTGATATCTTTTATACTTTTTGATCAGCGATTGTTCGAGTGTCATGCTCGTTTCACCTCATTTCTCCTGAAAGTTTTAGTTTCCCATGTGTGTGTATTGCATGGAATGTTCGTGGCTTAGAGTGGAGGAATCTTCAGTTAGAGTGGCCGGGTGAGGTGATGATTATCGAAAAAAAAAATAAATTGTAAATCGTTCTCACGGGCACATAGTTTGAGGTACACGCGTCATTTTCTCCAAAGTAGTAGAGATTCTTGTCCTCTCTTGAAAAATGTGTCTACTTTAACAGTCAGACAAACCAAATTTGAACTGTGCCCCTCTAAAGGACATGCTCACCCCTCGTCTCTGCTATATCTCTCCATATATTTTTCTCAGGGGGGAAGGAGAGCCTTCCAAATTTTCATATGTTTTTAACTCACTCCCGGGTCCACATTTTACATCCTAGCAACACCAGACACTTATTGTGGCGCTCAGCGTCCGCTCAGTTTTCAGATAGGAGTTACCGTTTTGTCACAAATTGAGCCAGAGTGAGAGGGTCGCCTAAATGAATGAACCTGTTTTTTAATGGGGCTCTGAGAAAGATGATGCAATCCAAGCTCAGACACACAGCTGCAATCAACGATGTAATCAGCCACTCTAAGCAATGATGTCATCAGTCTCCTCTGATATGAGAGCAGCTGATCAACTGTTACTACTGACATTCACGCACACCCATACATACATACACAGACACATACACATATACAGACACCGACAGATGCACACAAAAACAGACATAGAAGTAGACACGCACACAAACAAACACAGACCAACATACAGACGCACACACACATACAGACAGACACGCACATGAACACACACAGACACACAGACACATACAGAAACACACACAAGCAGAGACACATATACACAACAGACTCACATACACGCAGGCACGTTTACAATCACACACACACACACACACACACAGACAAATATACAAGTGCACACACACACACACACACACTGCCAGACAAGCACACAAAAACACAGACACACGCACACATCAACACAAATACGCACACAGACACAAATTTACACTCAGAAACACACATGAAGAGACACAAACAGAAACACAGCAGACAGACACACACATAACAGACACGCACGCAAACACACACAGAGACAAATATACAGACGCACACTTACGCATTTAAAGACACAGATGCACACACACACACACACACACACACAGACGTACAAACAAACACGTACACAAACACAGATATACAAGCAGACTCGCAAACAAACACACACAGAGACAAAAATGCAGACGCACACATACACATATACAGACACAGACAGACAGACACACACACAGAGACAAATATACAAACGCAAACAGACACACAATTACATACAGACAGCCACACAAAAACACAGAAAGACACACACAGACACAGACACACAAATACACACACAGAAACACAAACACACACAAACAGACACAAATATACATAAAGATAGCCTTATACAGCCCTATTCATAAGCACACATACATACAGAAACACATATAAGGACAAAAAACAGACACACATAAACCCAAACAGATACACAAACACACATAGCTGACACACACACATAAACACATACAGTCACACACACAAAAAAAAACACAGAGACACAAACAAACAGCTGAATAACACTCTGACTATGGCCATCAGTTTGAATGATTTCTTCTCCGACTCTGACAAATCAATGTACTTATCCCTGACTCCTCTGATATGAGAGCAGCTGATCAACTGTTACTACTGACATTTCTGTTAAACTGCAGAATACACACACAGAGACAAATATAAAGACTCATACACATACATAAAGACACGCATATACAGACATACACAGACACACACACACACACACACATACAGACAGACGGGCACACAAAAACACAGCCAGACACACACACGCACAGACAGACGGGCACACAAAAACACAGCCAGACACACACACGCACAGACATATACACACAAATACACACACACAAAGAGACACAAATATACAGACAGACAGCCCTATACATAAGCACATACATACATACATACAGAAACACATATACAGACATACACAAACGCACACACACACACACACACACACTTACATACAGACACGCACACAAACACACACAAACAGACACAAATATACAGAAAGACAGCCGTATACAGTCCTATTCATAAGCACACACATACATACAGAAACAAATACAGACATAAACACACACAGCTGACACACACACATAAACACATACAGACATACAAAAAAAAACAGACACAAACACACAGCTGACGAACACTATGACTATGGCCATCAGTGTGAATGATTTCTTCTCCAACTCTGACAAATCAATGTATTCATCACTGACTCCTCTGATATGAGAGCAGCTGATCAAGTGTTAGTACTGACATTTCTGTTAAACTGCAAAAAACACACACAGACAAATATACAGACGCACTCACACACATATACAGACACACACAGACAAATATACAAAAGCACAAATTTAAACTCAGAAACACTAATAAAGAGACACAAACAGAAACACAGCTGACACAGATACACACGCAGACACACACACACCCTGTGACACTATTGTAAAAACTGACAAGTGCTGTCTATCTGTTGTGTGTATGTGTCAAATAGATGTCTGAAATAAATAGACATATGTCTAAAAACATACGTAAGTCTGTGTATATTCTCATTCATACAGGTCATAGTAATATCCGGCCAACAATTGAATCGAAAGCAACTGAACTCAGGACTTAGGTTTTGTCAAAGACCTTTTTACCTCTTATCCAAAGGGCGTCATCAAATCGTAACGCCTCGGTCTGAAGCGCGCACTCGCACACGCAGATATACAGGCTTCTCGACGTCCTTGTCCCGGCAGCAGCCCCCCAAGTCACTCTCGAAATTTCTGCCAAGGAATTTTCTAGTTTTATTTTATTTTTCTCGTGCGCACTTTACTATTTTTCTTATTCAAAGGGTAATATTCTTGTCTTGTTGTCATACTGTTTTTGTTGATGACTGAGAATACATTTTTGAAACCTAAATTTTGTGTGAGTGTGTTCAATGTTGATGTTCCGCTCTGGGCTTTATGAGTGACTCCCTAGAATCCTGGTAACTGGTCCAACTTGTGACCTGAAATCTCTTAGTACTTCCATGACCTGTAACCTCATCAGCCAAAGAGGAGTTACAAGTAGATTATCAAAGATTCTGTAAACCATTATCACTACCACCTGCTTTTACTTTTTCAGTGAGCAAGGTGCCTTTGAACACAGTAAAAGTAAAACCGCTAAACAAATAACAAGAACCCCAAATAAATCATTACCCTGTGAACATGAGAGCCCACAAACAAAATAAATAAAGAAATACAAATCAACTAACACTATGCCATAAGCTATGCACCACAGGAATGCCAATTGTTTGGTCTTGTGAATTATTCACACTTGGAGAACAAGGGAAACGTAGGGTTTATAGACTGATAAAGAAATTCAAGCTGGACTGATGAACTGGGACCGGACTGGTGAAGGTACAGTAAGGTGAAGAAACTGAAAGAGATAAAATCACTGATAGAAGTGGTAAAGAGACTGATGAAGCAGGGAAAGATGGAAAGACTAATGTAGTGAGTAAACACTAATATAGCCAGTAAAGGCACAGATTAAGCCAATAAAGGCAGTGTTTGTAAAGTCATTGTTAAATAATAAAAAAGACATGGAAGGAACTAGTAAGCACCACATCTGTGTATGTTCTCAGTAATACAGGCCATAGTTCTTTCAAGTAGTTGAACTGAGGGCAATTGGAATTTGTTGTAGATTCTTGGAGACGTTTCAAGTCTCATCCAAGAGGCTGGTCGGGAAACCTAGGTATTCAGCCTTTATTATTAATTATTTATATATAATTAATTATATATATATATATATGTAGTACCACTCAAAGATATGGACACATTTTCCTATTCATTTGAATAGGGAAGTGTGTCCAAACCTTCGATCATTGGGTTGAGAGAGAGAGACATGTACATCATAGTAAAAGTCCCTTAGAGTTGAAAATGTTCCAGTTTAGCTGCCAAAAGTTTATCAACAGTATAACTAAAAGAGAGGAGAGAAGAGAAGAGAAAAGAGATCCCTGGACTTCATAGCAGAAAGATCTGACTCCAGATCTACTCCAGGAACCACAAGTGAAAACCCATATTGAGATATTGATGTTACCTACTGGGACAATAAGGAACAATATGAGCTCCCTGAGATGGGATGGAGCTTGGTCATTAAGAGCTTTGTATGATAAAGTTAGCTGGTCCTTCCTGTGTGGTACTCTTCATAAATTTGGCTTTGGAGAGTCATATATCCACTGGGTATCTGCACTGTATAGGTCACCCAAGGCTATCGTCACCACTAATGAAAGTTTCACTTTGTAGAGGGGAATCAGACAAGGGTGCCCACTCTTTCTCTTAGGATTTTCTATATTCATCAAACTGCTGGCATCAGCGGTACTTCAAAACGCCAATCTCAAAGGTACCCACTCTACTGTCTCTGAACACAGAATTAACCTATATGCTGATGATATAGGCAAATAAGCTAAACAGGTGTAGCTATATATAACCCCAAATGAGCTATCCCATCTCTCCAATTCCAGTCAAACCCACTTCAAAGTGGTTCCAAACATCAGACTCTGCTATTATAAGATTCTACTCAAAGAACAAAAAAGCAAAAATCAGTCTATCTACACTTAAAAAATAAATCTGAAGGAGGATTGGATGCACCTAATAGAAACCCACGCAAGCATGGGGAGAACATGCAATCTCCACACAGAAAGGCCTCAGGCCCGAGAATCAAACCTATGAATTTCTTGCCATGAAGCAACAGTGCAAACCACTTTGCTGCCATGCTTGCACCTAACTTCATGAATTAATAATCAATTACAAAATATCCCTGATTGGATACATTCAAATAAAATGACAACCCTTGTAGAAGTGAAGCAGAAGTGTTTCAAAAACCCAATAATTGCCTCAGTTTTGTCTACCTGGTGGAAAACTCGAGAGATTACACATTCCCAACTGAAACCCTTTTATCTTCTCCCCAATCTGGCACAACCCAGACTTTTATATAACAAAGAAGTTTTTGAAAAACCTATATAGTCCTACCCCTGTCCACAAACAACATAATTTTTCTGTATTCTGCCCTAATATTTACACACTCAAATTACATCAAAATAAAACAGCCAAAAAGCATTCTTGGTGCTTGAGGTCACTCTCAAGCACCAATTCTATGCATCTACCAATTTCAAAATGAGAAACAGACCTGTCTATGTCTTCTGACTTTGATTTATGGACCCAGATTTGTCAAATACATTCAAGAATTTTTGCAAATCTGGGCAAAGCTGGGTTGCCTGGTAATTGCCCCTCCAGGTTGCTGGTTCCATTGCATGCCCTGTGATTCAAATCAAATCAAATCAAATCAGATTTATTTGCATAGCGCCAAGTCATAACAAAGTTACATCAAGGCACTTTACATATAGAGCATGTCAAGACCAAACTCTTTATAAAATTATTTAAGGAAACCCAACAGATTCCCAGATGAGCAAGCACTTGGTGACAGTGGCAAGGAAAACTTCCTTTAAGAGGCAGAAACCTCGGGCAGAACCAGGCTCAGGGGGGGGCGGCCATCTGCCTCAACCAATTGGGTTGAGAGAAGGAAATAGAGAGGGTGAGAGGGAGGGAGAGAGAGAGAGAGAGAGAGGGAGGCACGGGGGGGACAAAGTTGGGTAGAGTAGGGAGAGAATGAGAGCAGGAGGAGGGGATATTCAAAACAGGTGTAGGCAGGAACATGATGCTGCATGAAGTTCATAGAAATTATGCTGTATAAAATTCATGAAGATGTGGGAGCATCAGGCATTAAAGGAACATGGGATGGCGATGATTCATCACCTGCAGGATGAGGACAGGGAGAAAGAAGAGAGGAACTGGGAGAGACAGAGACTTCGGGAAAACATGGTTAGTAAATGCAGTATACATGCTTAGAACTGGGAGAAACAGGGATTTTGAAGAAGCATGATTGTTGGTATGACGGAGAGAGAGAGAGAGACAGAGGGAGAGGGAGAGAGAGAGAGAGGTGCTCAGTGCTTCCCCCAGCAGTCTAGGCCTATAGCAGCATAGCTAAAGAGTAGATGGACTTTAACTTTTTAACTATAAGCTCTGTCATACAGAAAAGTTTTAATCCTAGTCTTGAAAATTGCTAAAGAGTCTGCCCCCCGGACCAATACTGGAAGTTGGTTCCATAGAAGAGGAGCCTGATAACTGAAGGATCTGCCTCCCGATTTACTCTTGGAGACTCTAGGAACCACAAATAAACCTCCATCTAGAGAGTGGAGTGGCCTACTAGGACAGTAAGGAACTATGGGCTCTCTGAGATATGATGGAGCTTGGCCATTAAGAGCTTTATATGTTAGGAGAAGGATTTTAAATTCTATTCTGAATTTTACTGTCGGCCTATGAAGAGCAGCTAACACAGGAGAGATGTGATCCCTTTTTCTAGTTCCTGTTAATATTCGTGCAGCAGCATTCTGAATCAACTGAAGGCCTTTCAGAGATTTGTTTGGACATCCAGATAGTAGTGAGTTACAGTAGTCCAGCCTAGAAGTTACGAATGCATGGACTAGTTTTTCTGCATCCTCTTGAGACAGGATGTTTCTGATTTTCCTAATGTTTCTCAGGTGGAAGAAAGCTGCCCTACTGACTTGTTTTATGTGAGGGACAAAGGACATGTCCTGGTCAAAAGTTACTCCAAGATTTCTTACAGTAGAGCTGGAAGCCAAAGTAATGCCATCCAGAATGATTAGATGATTAGATAGGGATTTCTCTGAGGTGCTTATGGGCTGAGTACAATAACGTCAGTTTTGTCAGAATTTAGAAAAAAAATATAATGGGTCATCCAGACTTTTATGTCTTGAAGACATGTCTGCAGTCTGACTATCTGACTAACTTCATTTGGCTTCATTGATAAATACAGCTGAGTGTCATCTGCATAACAGTGGAAATTGATGCTGTGTTTCCTGATAATGTTGCCTAAAGGAAGCAGATAAAGAGTGAAGAGGATTGGTCCAAGTACTGAACCCTGTGGACTCCATAATTGGCTATAGTGCGTGAGGAGGAGCTATTGTTAACATGAACAAACTGATGTTTATCTGATAAATAGGATTTGAACCACCTTAGTGCAGTTCCTTTAATCCCAATTTCATGTTCCAGTCTCTGTAATAAAATATTACGGTCAATGGTGTCAAATGCAGCACTAAGATCTAAGAGGAGAAGTATGGTGGCTGATCCATTGTCTGAAGCCATGAGAATATCATTGGAGACTTTTACCAGCACTGTTTATGTGCTGTGATGAGCTCTAAATCCTGACTGAAACTCTTCAAGCAAACCGTTGCTATGCAGATGGTCGTGTAATTGGTTTGCTACTGCTTTTTCAATGATTTTAGAAATGACCGGAAGGTTTGACATGGGTCTATAATTGGCCAAAACATCTGGATCAAGATTCGGCTTTTTAAGTTGGGGTTTGATGACTGCAGTCTTAAGAGTCTGACGTACATAACCCAAAGATAACGTCAAATTAATCAGATACAAAATGAACGGCTCAATTAAGTAGAAAAATTTCTTTAAAGAAGCTAGTTGGCACTGGGTCTAAAAGACAATTTGATGGTTTAGATGATGAAACTATAGAAGCTAGCTCTGAGAGATTCAGAGATGAGAACGATTCCAGATGTAAAATAGGCGTTGCAGTTGATTCAGGAGTTGTTGCGTTCAGTAGAAGATTACTGTCTAATGTAGGTAAGAGCTGATGAATTCTTTCTCTGATTGTTATAATTTTATCTGGAAAAAATCCCATAAAGTCATCACTGCTGAGAGCTAAGGGAATCACTGGTTCAATTGAACTATGACTCTCTGTCAGCCTGGCTACAGTGCTGAAGGGAAACCTGGGATTGTTCTTGTTTTTTTAGTGCTGAATAATATGAGCTTCTAGCACTGCGGAGAGCTTTTTTTTATATGTTTTTAAGCTTTCTTTCCAGGCTCGGTGAGACTCTTCTGAGTTGCTGGAACGCCAACTTCTTTCTAATTACCTTGACGTCTGCTTTAAGATACGAATGTGAGAATTATACCACGGAGCCAGCCTCCTCTGTTTTATTACTATCTTTTTGAGAGGGGCAGCATCATCAAGATTTGAACACAGTGTGGCCATAGTGCTAATCACAAGGTCATCAACATGTGTATGGAAGAAATCCTCATTTCAATTTAAATATGGCATTGCTGCAAATGATGACCGAATGTTCTCTTTAAATTTAGCCACAGCATCTTCAGATAAACATCTTCTATAGCCAAATTTATTCCTCAATGCTGTGCAGTCAGTTGAAGTAAACTCAAATGTAATGAGGTAATGGCTGCCGTGCTCTGTTTGATTACTTTTGTTGACCAAACATGGCATGTGAAATGCTTTGGGCAAATGGCAAATCAAAAAAATTCAGCACTGCAGGCTGCACCTCCAAAGTTCCTGGGCCATTGAAAAGTGCTACTGTCAGAGCAGGGACTATTTTGGGGGTAAATCAATGGCCCAGGTGTGACAAAGTGGGTGTAGGCTTTGCATACTCACCACTTGTCAAATCAAATCGAATCAAATCAGATTTATTTATATAGCGCCAAATCATAACAAAGTTACATCAAGGCACTTTACATATAGAGCAGGTCTAGACCAAACTCTTTATAAAATTATTTAAAGAGACCCAACAGATCCCCCCATGAGCAAGCACTTGGCGACAGTGGCAAGGAAAAACTTCCTTTAAGAGGCAGAAACCTCAGGCAGAACCTGTAGAATTGTTGAGGGTTGGCTTGATCCATTTACATTTACTTTAGTGACAGACATTTTCTTATGCCGGTATGTTTTGAGCTGAGTGGAAGTTAACGGGTTGTTGTCTTGGTTACCAAACATCCTGATGTTACAATGTTACTGTTACTGTGGCAACATTAGTTCCGCTATATAAACTAAATATGACATCTCCCCCTTTTAAGTTACTATCAATAACAGAAAGTGCAATTTGAACTATAATAAACACATACAGTAACAGCTAGAAAATATTTCATATCCAAACATAACATGTATCCTTAGCATGTTGTAAATTCTACTAAATTCTACTCTAATAAACACATTTACCCTGAAAACATTTCCCCTGTAACTAAGGTAATCCAAACAAGATTCCATAAATTGGAATAATAATAATAATAGATTACAAACTCAAAATGCTATTTACTTAACTCAATATTAAATTATTAAATCAAATATTATGACAATAAACTTGACCAAGGCACTTTCACAATCACATGATTTTCAGTTAACATACATCTTTCATTCTTTCTCTCTCTCTTTCTCTCTCTTTCTTTTTCTTTTTCTTTTTTTTTATTTTATAAAATGCCATATGATTTACACCTCAGTGTCTGTCTACAGGACTAGCCTGTTGATTGGTCTACACAGTCGTCCAGCTCTGGTTCGATACCACAGACAAGAGTTCACTGGGAGCCACAAAACTATTTTGACATCTAAAATGAAGATATCACTGCATATATCGTTTCTTTACCTTTATGCTTTCTTTTTTTGCATTTATGAAATCAAATAAAGGCAACATAGAAAACGAAATTTTATTTTTGCATGCAACAAAAACATTTTGAACTCCGAAAAAAAGATGCTGGGTTGAAGGTTACTTGCTAATAAAATACTCAGTGTCTATTTGAGTCTTCCTCGTATTGATGAAATAAAAAGCCAAACTTAAATTATCCACCTGCAGCAAACCAAAACTGCCGTCTGGTTCTCTGAGCCCTCATCCTTTTATAATCATCATCGCGTGTACTGGAGCGAGCAGTCAGCTGTCAACCTGAATAAAAAAAGGACTATTTCACTGAACAATGTAAAATATATATTTGCAAAATAATGGCCAATTAAAATATTTATTCTACTTGGTGATTTTTGCTCCTGAACCTCAGCGAACAGCGTCTGCACCTCAGGCCTGTACGACGTCACCATCATCGCAACATTTGACTTTTTGTCCTTTGCCAATCTCTCACCACATATTAAGAATGCTGGTAAACCAAATGAAAGCAAATGAACTTCCCACGTATCATTAAATGTTCTGTTTTCTCCAGAAACTTTTCTTTTTTCTTGAATTTATCCATGGTTGGCCTACCTGGAGTTGAAAAAGTTGAATAAATTGCGCACCAACGGGTGTCGCACATCGGCAGTTGTGACGCATATTTTGAGCGACAGAATTAAACACATTTTATTTTAATAACACAAGATCACCATACTCTTCAAATTTAGAATTACATAAAAAAAAACTTACATACTAAAATATTATAAATTAAATTAAATATTAATTATTTATTTTCCAAAGCAACAGGGAGCCGCAGCAGAGGGATGAAAGAGCCACATGTGGCTCCAGAGCCGCAGGTTGCCGATCCCTGGACTAGACAAAACAGTCTCTGGAGTGATAACATTTGCTAGCTGGAAAGTCACTCTTGTACTCTCAGTTGATGCAAGTGGGGTGTCTTGGGCAGCTTGTGAAGACAGATCGGCCCGGAGATTGCGGTGGTTCCACCGTAACACTGCTCCTTGTGTTGTGTTGATGAGGTATGACCTTGGAGTCACACATTCTTTTGAAATGACTGCTGGAGTCACCCAGGCCTTTTCCTGATCCAACTTGGTGAGGATTGTGTCTACAGGTCGTAGTGGTGGAAGAGGTCTGGCTCCATGTCGGCGATTGTAGTAGAAAGCTTGTTTGGCCTTCTCACCAGCATCCTTCTGTTTAACAGTCTTTATGTTAGGCCATTTAGGTCAAAGATTCTTCTCTAATGTAGGAAGTGTTTTTTTTCTGATCTTTCTCCCCCTTAAGAGTTCTGCTGGACTGACTCCTGTGGTGGCACAGGGAGTTGATCTGTAGCACATGAGGGCTATTACAGGGTCTTCTTGTCGGAGGATTCTCTTCGCAGTCTGAACTGCTCTCTCTGCATGACCGTTTCCCAGAGGATGGTGAGGACTACACGTGATGTGCTTGAAGTCTAGCTGTCTTGCCAGCTCCTGGAATTCTGTGCTGGAAAATTGAGGACCATTGTCACTCACCACCTCATCCGGGATCCCAAACCTTGCTAAGGTTGCTTTAAGTCTCTGAATGACTTGAGCTCTTGTAATGGATGACAAGTGTAGCACCTCGAGGAACTGTGAGTAATAATCTGATATTACAAGGTAGTCGTGTCTGTTGTGTTCACAGAGGTCAATAGCTATTCTTTTCCATGGACGGTCAGGCAGAGGTGTAGAGATGAGTGGCTCCTTTTGTTGGGCCCGCTTTTGCTCTTGGCATGAGTGGCATGACATCACTGTGTTCTTGAGTTCTACGGAGAGTCCTGGCCACCAAACCACACTTTGTTAGCCCCTGATGTCCATCGTGTATTTTCTTTAGGATGTCGGCTCTCTGTGACAGTGGAATGACGATCCTGCTTCCACGTATGAGCAAACCATCAGCCTCTGATATCTTATTTTTCACCTTCATGTATGCTCTGACGCTTGGTGGTACATTTCCACTGTATTCTGGCCATCCGCTTCTTATGAATTTGAGGACAGACTGCAGCTCGCTGTCAGCTGCAGTGGCCATTTTGATGCTTTCCATTCTGCTTGGAGATCCTGGGATGCCCTGTAGCACCGAAGCTACATAACATTCCACCTCACTATGTGTGTCAGTCTCTTCTTTTGTGTAAGTTTGTGGGCTTCAGGACAGCGTATCATAGGTGAGGAGAGTTTTCCCTGGCACATATAGAGCCACTGGTTTGTACCTCATACCGCATTAGGAGACGTTAACATCTTAAAGGAAGCACCAAGGGCTTGTGATCAGTCTCTAGCCTGAACTCATGTAAGCCACACAGATACCTGGTGAACTTTTCACAAGCCCACATGCCAGCCAGACATTCCTTCTCTATCTGGGCATAGCGTGTTTCAGCCTCTGAGAGATGTCTGGAGCAGTAGGCTCCTGGCTTCCGCTCTTCTCTGTGGAGTTGTAGCAGCACAGCTCCTAGTCCGTAACTACTGGCATCTGCAGATACAGCTGTGGGCCTTGTGACGTCATAAAAGGCAAGAACAGGTGCTTTTGTCAGCATTCTTTTAATATCCTCAAAAGCTGACTGCTGTGAGTGTCCCCAGGTCCAGATGTTTTTACTCTTTAGCAGCTCATACAACAGCTGCCCCACTGTTGCAAGGGCTGGGACAAACCTCCCCAGGTAATTCACCATGCTGAGGACTCTTTTAAGCTCCTGCACATTTCCAGGCAGCTGGTGGCAGCTCGTGAATAGCCTCCACTTTGTCAGGGTCCGGTCTGACCCCTGACTGATCAATGAGATGACGCAGGAAGCGTAGCCGACCCTGCCTGAGGGAGCATTTCTCCTTGTTGAGTTTCAACCCTGCCAACTCAACACGCTGCAGCACCATCTTAAGTCGGGCATCATGTTGCTCCATCGAGGTCCCATAGATAAGGATGTCGTCCATGAAGACTGCCACACCTTCCAGTCCTTCTAGAGTCTCCAGCAACTCCCACTGGAAGATCTCCGGTGCACTTGTTATTCCAAAAGGTAATCTTTTGAAACAGTATCTGCCAAACGGTGTTATAAATGTTGTCAGCTTGCAGCTGTCCGGATGCAGAGGGATCTGCCAGAATCCACTGGCAGCATCGAGGGAAGAAAACACAGTTCCACTACTCAGCTTGGCTCTAATCTTGTTTGAAGTAGGATGTAGTGTTCTCTTTTGACTGACTTATTTATTTTTGTCAGGTCAACACAGATTCTGGCTGTGCCTGTGTTCTTTTTCAGGACTGGTGCCATGGGAGCGCACCATTCAGTAGGTAGTGTCACCCGCCCTATGACACCATCCTTCTCCATCCTCTGTAGTTCCTCTTTCACTTTCTGCAACATGGGAAAGGGCACACAGCATGCAGTGTGGAAAAGCATATGTTACAGCATCATCTCTTAACTGGATTTTGACTGGTTCAGTTTTTAAAGTACCATGCTCACTGTGGGTTTGCAGATGGCTGGTGATGCATTTTAACTCATCTACTGCCAGGGCCCGGCTGAGGAGATTGTTGACTGCGTCCACGTACTACATAGGCTGTGAATGGATAATCTTTGCCTTTGTGACTGACTGTTGCAATAAAACAGGCCAGACACAGCAGCTCATCCCCAGGGCTTTCCAGAGGAATGTCAGGTGAGTCCAGTGTTCTCTCAGGGGTGAGTGTGTGAAATGTGTCCTCACTTATGACAGTGACATCAGCTCCTGTGTCAATCTTAAATTCTATTGGAGAGGAATTCACTCGTAGTTGCACAGTCCACTGTTCACTTTTCTCATTATCATCACACACTGAACCCAGGAAATAAGCCGTCTGCTCAGCCCTCTCAGTCTCTGTGACCTCATTCACTTACCTGCTGTGACATACTCTGGCCCAGTGTCCCATTTTGCGACAGCTGTGGCAGGTAGCTTTTTCTGCAGGGCACTTTTCATCACTATTATGCTGTTTTCCCACATTTGCCACATTTCTTTTAATCCCCCCCCATTTTCTGTCCATTGACTTGCCTTGCTGTTGTGATTTCCAGTTCACGTTTTTACGTTTAAACCGCACCTCCTGTACTGATCCCGCAGTGTCACTTGCAGAGACTCACTTGTGCCGCAACCTCCTCTGATTGTCTGACAGTCTGTATTGTCTGCGTCAGCGTCAGGTGTGCCATCAGCTGCAGCCTACGGGAGAGCTTTTTATCCAGTATCCCGACAACGATGCGGTCACGGATATTTTCTTCTCTAGTTGCTCCAAACTCACAGTGCTCTGAGAGATCGTACAGGGCTCTGATGAAACATTCTGCCTTCTCACCCGGCCACTGAACCCGTTGGTGAAAACATGCCTGTTGGTGGATAATATTCCTCCTCGGAAAAAGTACTTGTTAAACTTCCCCATTGTGATGACAAAGTCATTGCGGTCCTCGTCTTGAGCAAACGTGAATGACTTAAAAATGTTTTCTGCCGCGTTTCCCGTGGTGTAAATAAGGCAGCTCACTTGTAATTGTCCCTCGTCTTTGTGAAGTTTCATTGCGATTCTGTATTGGGCCACTCCGTCGGCTTGTCAAAAGTAAAATTTTGTGGAGGATTAAATTTTGCCATTTTTCTCTTTGTTGTGGCAGAAAGAGGTGGATCAAAGAGGAATCAGATGGTCGAGACACAGGAATCAGATGGGGAATCTCTTTATTATCTTTATTCACAGCGGCCCTACTAAATAACTTCTCACCTGATGAAGACCATGGAGAGACTCTTACTTAGGCACCTCTGCCCCCTGGTGAGCCCTAAACTGGACCCCCTGCAGTTCGCATACCAACCTGGCATCGGGGTAGATGACGCAGTCATCTACCTACTACACAGATCCCTCTCACACCTGGAGAAAACTGGGAGCACAGTGAGGGTCATGTTTTTTGACTTTTCCAGTGCTTTCAATACTATACAACCATCACTGCTCAGAGGGAAGCTGGAGAGAGCGGGAGTGGACTGCCAGCTGACTGCATGGACCATCGACTACCTCACCCACAGACCACAGTATGTGAGGCTTCGTGACTGTGTGTCTGATGTGGTGGTCTGCAGCACGGGGGCACCACAGGGGACGGTGCTCTCTCCCTTTCTGTTCAGCCTCTATACATCGGACTTCAGACATAATACAGACCACTGCCACCTTCAGAAGTTCTCTGATGATACAGCCATGATCGGATGTATATCAAAAGGGAACGAACAGGAATACTGGGGGGTCATCACGGACTTTGTCGCTGGTGTGGCAGAATCGTCTCCACATCAACACCAGTAAGACAAAGGAGATGGTGATTGACTTCCGCAGGAAGAAGCCCCAAACCACACCTGTGAACATCCAGGGTTTGGACATTGAGATGGTGGAAACCTACAAATACCTGGGTGTTCACCTCAACAATAAACTTGACTGGTCAGAAAAACACAGAAGTCCTGTACAAGAAGGGCCAAAGTCGTCTTCATCTGCTGAGGAGGCTGACGTCCTTTGGAGTGTGCAGGACACTGTTAAGGACTTTCTATGACACAGTGGTGGCATCTGCCATCTTCTATGCAGTGGTCTGTTGGGGAGGAGGATGCACAGAAAGGGACAGGAATAGACTAAATAAACTGGTAAAGAGGGCTAGCTCTGTCGTGGGCTGCCCTCTGGACTCCATAGAGGATGTGGGTGAGAGGGGGATGTTGGCCAAGCTGACATCAATCATGCACAACACCTCTCACCCCCTGCACGAGACTGTGGGGGCCTTAAACAGCTCCTTCAGCCAGAGACTGATACACCCACAGTGCAGGAAGGAACGCTATCGCAGGTCCTTCATCCCAACTGCAATAAGACTCTTTAATTTAATTTAATTTTTGTCATGTGCAATCCACACTCATGTCTATTACTCATTCATGTCATGTGCAATTTATCTACCAGTGCAATAACCATCCATGGTATATCTATATTTATATCTGTATATATGGAGGATGTATATATAGTGTATTATTTGTATACAGTGTATTTATGTATATAGTGTATTTATGTTATGTCTTTTATATTTTATCTATTTCCTTTGCGCTCTTTCTCATATCTGTCATACTGTGGAGCTGCTGTGACAGTAAATTTCCCCAATGCGGGATTAATAAAGTTTATCTTATCTTATCTTATCTTAACAACGTAGTCAGAGACAAAATCCAACATTACAGAATGTGACATACCTTTTTATGCTTAAGTCAGGCTATGTGTGTGTATTGGGTGGATAGGCGTCATCCTGTTTACCAGACCTTTTAGGCATCTCAGCTTCACAAAAGGGGGGATACATTTCTCAAATTCACATATTTTGAACTTTGGCTGTGTTGGTTACACAACCCTGTGTGTGTGTGTATTGGTGCACTTCTCTCTTACCCAAAACTCAAGATGTTTCTTTACTTGTTATTCTGGCCTGTTCGATGCTAGTATGGGTCATGGTGACCTGGCTCTCGCGGTGACGCCCGAACAGGGACAATACCCCTGGGCCCTGTCACTCCCCTACATATCACCCCTGAAATCACTATAGTGATTTAAACTAAATGTGTTAAGTATAAGTGATGGATAACATAACATGCAAAACTGAAACAGTAAAATAATGATATTCTGGATATTCGCATGAGTACAATATTGCTGTGATAATGATAACATTCATCAGGATGCATTTGAAGTACATGAGACAGTTCACAACTTCAGAGATGTACGGGAACGAAAAACATTTCAGGAAAATTCTCCCATGACCCCTTCCCCACAGATGACCAACTTCTCAAGTCACACCTTGAACCGAGAACCATCAACACAACACATTTTCATAATAACTCCGGCAATGAATAATGAAATTAAATGGATGTTGATATGACAGTATGGCAATATGACAGGACTGTGGTGATACACTGATTCTTACTACTAATATCTTCATCAAGAATATATGAGGAATACAGTTATTATGTGTTAGCAGGTCTTCATTGCATCTAGCAGCCTATATGTGAGCGACTATGCGAAGCTGTTCTTCTTTGCATATATCAGCAGCAAGCAAGTCTTCATTGCACAGGCATGTGGAAATAGTAAAACAATTCTAATGCGCTAGCTAAACCTTCAATATCAGGAGTGTTACATGGTACTGGGAACAGAACCTCTTTCCCAGAAGCGTTCAACCTTCATCACTCGACTGACTGCAACTCAACCTGTAGCACATTAGCTTAACGACTATAGATGTATATGTGCAATTCAGTTCATTGAGTCCAGCAACAGGTCTTGCAGCAATGTCCATGTCCCCCCTGTCGGGTTCGTCTTTTTCTGACATATTTCCTTAATACCTGTCACCTTTTTCCTTACCGTATTAAGACCTTCTTCTCCTCTTGCTCTAATTCGTCCTCAGAATCATCAGCATTTTTCAAATAACCAGGTATCAGGAACAAGTCCGCATCTCCCAGCAGTCCTTGGACCACTGGTCGCATGTGAGTCAGTTGTCCATTTGCCAGTACATTTACCATCCGAGCTCCCTGCAGGCCCATCATCATGTCCATTCGTTTGCCATGGCTTGCAGGCACTGTCTCCTCAGCATGGGAACGATGCAACAAGTCAAAAAAGAACCCAGAATTAGAGCAATGGCAGCACTCATGGCTACCTTGGCCAAAACAGCTCCCCATTTTCCTAAATTTAGGTCCAGCCAATCAAAAGACAGGCTACCTCCCCTACCAGCATTTCCCTTCATCTCTACTTTTAGCTTTTGCAATTTAGTCATGGCCTTTGTGAATGATCCATCAGCATTTGTGTTATTTGGGATGTAAGTACAACAGTATTTTCCGAACATTTGACAAACACCTCCTCGTGCTGCTGTCATCCATTCCAGCACCTGTCGGTTCTGCCATGCTACTGAAGTAGTCGCATGCAACTGTTCCCCCAATGCACTGAACAATTCACTGCTGTAGTTAGTGTACCTCTGTTGGTTATAGTAAATGTAATTTATCCAGGCTACATTTTTATTAATTGTGACCCAGGGTAATATAGACTCTAATCTTGCCTTCACATTATTGTGTGCCTTAAATTCATCGGGAATCCCTGTTGGCAGTCCTATCGCGTCTAGCTGTATTCCTTCATCCAGAATGAAGTGTCGCTTTGACCTTTGAGGTTGATCTGACTCAATTTCCTGTTTGATTATTTTGTTCACTCCCTCGTACATAACTACCATTGGAATTCGCAGTCTGACTAGGGCACATAATCCTATCCACCTTGATAGGAAAACATTACACAACACATCATCCCCACACATCCAAAAACTGTCGGCTACAGCATTGGTCTGCTCACTTAACAGGTGTAGAATTGGACGGGTCATATTTACGGTCTCACAGTCTTGGTTCAGCGACACTGGTTTCTCAAACCACACAGTCTGGATAATAAATTGAGGTTTTATCTGTGACTCTGGAAACCATGACAGCACCCAGGTGACATTACAATTAATAGTTGTATTCCCTACCATTATACCTCGAGAATCATTCAGGAA
Source organism: Remorina albescens (assembly GCA_034769265.1). Lineage (NCBI taxonomy): Eukaryota > Metazoa > Chordata > Actinopteri > Carangiformes > Echeneidae > Remorina > Remorina albescens. Next base: position 1,738,413 of record CM068479.1, read on the forward strand.
ACCTCCACTGGCAAAACACTCATAGTCTTGTGTATAGTCAACGTTGTAATCGGTTGGTGGCTCATTCTGTGATCTGAGCATTCTAAACTCTTCACACTGCTCTTCGAACTTGCAGTCTGGGCATTTATCCAAACAGTTATGGTTTCGTCTGGAGCCATACAGAATGTTATGTCTGAAAAACTCTCAGTGTTGTGTTCTCATTGTGTCCTGTTGGACTCAGTCATGTTATGCACTGCAAGTGACAGGTTACTGTGTCTTTAAGGCTTACAGCAGTGATGACGGCAAGGGTCGTGGAGTGTGAGGTGCGGGTTCAGTAAACGCAGCATGAACAAAGCTACACAGTGTGGTTATTGATTACCACCACCGCCACCTTTCCTACCTGTTCCTGGCGACCCAGCTGTTCCCTGGGACCATTGGCTGACGTCGTTCGAGGATTATTTGCTGGCTTTGGGACACGCTGACCTAGTGGGAGTGCGCGTTCCTGCGCCATTGTCTCGAGCAGAGGGACAGCGAATCCTCGCCATGCTCACCTTATCGGATGATGAGTATGTCACAGCCACGGCCGCTCTGAAGGCTCACTTCAGCTCCAGAAGAAGCTGGTTGATGCACCTTTTTGAGTTTCGTCAGAGGACCCAAAGGCCAGGTGAGACCATTGCCCACTACGTCTCAGCATTACTTGAGCTGGCTTAACATTGTGATTTTGGGACTTTGGAGGATGGACTCATAGTCGACCAGTTCATAGAGAAAACATCATGTAACCAACTGAGGGAGAGACTTTTGCTGGAGCCAGACTCTATGACACTAGCGGAAGCTTTAGTAATTGGAAAGCAGTTGGAAAGGGCCATATGGGAGGTGTGCAAGCTCGGCCACGCTGGGCTCGACTCTGTACATCCAAACTGTCACTCACCCTGTCAGCTGCCTCTGTAGCCTCCGTGTGATGGACTGACGGCAGTGATGATGTCACTGAGAGTAGACAGGGGGCCCAGGGACAGTGGGCACAAGAGCTGTAGCAACTGTGGCTCCCCTAAACATGAACCCAGAGATCAGTCATGCCCTGCCCAGGGAAAACGCTGTCGTAACTGCAATAAGTTTAAGATTAAGTTTAATGGTGCAATAAGAACCATTTTGCACGCTGCTGTCGCTCCTCTCCCACTGGTCATGCTGCTGCTGCTGTCCCCATAAACACTGTACAGACCCCACAGCCTGCATTCAACCTCTGCACATGCCGTGTGGGCACAGCACTCATCCCGCTCCTCATGGACACAGGAGCTAAAGTGTCAATCCTAAATAAATGCACATATGATCGCTTCTTCAGTCATGTGCCTTTGGAAGCAGCGGCTAAAACCCTGTTAGGCTACAGCCATTTTCCCATCTCCACCTTGGGTGTGGCCCACCTCACCGTCAGATATGACCAACAATGTGCGCCCAATACCAACTTTTGCATCACCAGGAAGGGAGCTAACATTATGGGCCTAGACTTTTTCCTTGCCCTGGGTTTTACTGTGAGGGGCCCCCAGGGCCAGCATGTCCTGCAGATTGCCACCTCCTGGCCTGACCGCTACCCGCAACTGTTCAACGGGCTGGGCCGCATGACCGGATTTGTACACCAGCCTACTGTTGACCTGTCAATCTGCACTGTTATCCAGCCCCTACGGCGCATTCCCCTGGCCCTCCGTGACGTGTTGGAGGCCGAGCTGCATCACCTGGTGGAGGCGGACGTCATCGAGCCTGTTGACACCTCACCGTAGGTATCAAACCTAGTGATAGCCAGGAGCAAGGGGGGTGGACTGCGACTCTGTGTCGACTTCACAGACGTAAACAAAGCCATCATCCCTGATAAGTACCCCCTGCCTACAGCTGAGGAGAGCACTAGCCATTTCCATGGCTTCACCGTCTTCAGTAAGATAGACTTACGCGATGGCTAACTGCAGGTCCCTCTGGCACCAGCCAGCATGGACCTTACAGCCTTTGTCACGCATGTGGGGGTTTTCAGGTTTAAACGCATGGCATTTGGACTTTCATCAGCCCTGAGCTGCTTCCAGAAGATAATGTCTCTCATGCTGTCTAGCATCCAGGGTGTCTCCATTTACCTGGATGATGTGGTTTTGCATGTGCCCTCCACCCACTGCATGACGCTCACCTGGAGCAGGTCTTTCAGCGTTTCGAACAGCATGGAGTCACACTGAACTCTGGGAAGTGCATGTTCGGGGTTAAGGAGGTCGAGTTCCTGGGCTTCAGGCTTTCGAAGGAGGGCATCACCCCAATTATGTCCCACACTGAGGCCATTCTGTCCCTGCCAGACCCACAGTCTCCGTCCCAGCTGTCTTCCTTCCTGGGGATGGCCGCATACTACCTCAGATTCATGCCACACTACTCCGACTCGACGGCCCCCCTGCGCCGGCTGCTCAAGAAGGACTTCACATGGGACTGGACCCCGGCTTGCCGCAACGTCGTGCGCATCATCAAATAGCAGCTCACATCCCCACCTACACTGACCCATTTCAGCCTGACCACGCCCACCATGGTCACTTGCGACGCCTCCGGGGTGGCGCTGGGTGCGGTGCTCTCCCAGACCCGAGAGGGGGTGGAACACCCGGTATCGTTCACGTCATGGGCACTTACTCCAGCAGAGCAGAAGTACTCAGTGGGGGAGAACTTCACGGGGCACCTGCTCATGCTCGCTACCTACTGGTTGTGCACGATCTTCATTTGAAGTGGCCAGAAGTTTTTCAACTGAGCTCTATCACTGCACACTCCATGATCGACCACCTGGACAACCTGTTTGGGCGCTGGGGCCTGCCTAGTGTCGTCACGACGGCCCCAATTTGCATCAGCAGAGTTCACAGAGTTTCTCCCGCTTCGGTCCATCAAGCACATCAGGACGGCAGTGTATCATCCAGAGAGTAATAAGGGGGTGGAAAGACGGAATAAAGCTCTCAAAAATGGAATCAGAGCCTGTCTGGAGGAAGGTAAAACCTTCAGCGACGCACTCAACCAAACTCTCCTGACCATCCGGGCATCCAAACACTCCACCACAAGAGTGTCACCTGCGTTGCTCATGATTGGGCGCGAACTAAAGCAACCACTGGACTGCTTGAGAGCTGAGACAGCTCCCGCACGTGGGAGCCCAGGGCTCCAGGAAGTCAGAGTTCAGGTGGAAGGTTCGCAGGCTTGGATGAAAGAGAGGTTTGATGCCACGCGCAGAATGAAGTCCCCCCTCACTTTCTGTAGGGGATTGGGTCAGGATCAAATGCCTCCACCGCCAAAATATGCTTCAGTCATTCTGGTTGGAGCCCCTGCAAGTGACTAAGCAGCTGGGGCTGGCCACTTACAGACTGGACGATGGGACATGCTGGCACTCAAACCGCCTGCACAGAGTCACAGCCCCCACGCACTCGCATCACCTCTGTCCCCAGCAGCGGCTCTAGGTTGGCGGCCCAGGCCAAGAGCTAACAGGGTGGGGGGTTGCCCACCAGCACTGCCTGAGGCAGCCTCAGGGCCAGCACACCTTCAGAGAACGAGGGTCCCGCCGATCTGGCATGTGAAAGGGTGATATTGACACTGGGTCAACCCACTGGTTTGTGGGTTCAGTAAACGCAGCATGAACGAAGCTACACGGTGTGGTTATTGAGTCCTACACAAACAGAAGTCTGCACCGGACACCAGACATTGGGTTTCTGAATAACAAGCTCAGTCCTTCCTTTGGTTTAAACTTTCCCTCAGTACATTGTTGTCGTTGGTGTTGTGCACAATCGTTAAATGTATATTTCTCTGGGATCACCATGTGAATTGTATCAGGAGACATACTAAACACTCATTACTAGTCATTCTTTTACTCATTTAGTAGTATACATTACCCATTTGTACCACCCATTATGATTAGCAGTCTCCCAAAGTTCCCCAGTGCCGCCATGCACTCTCCTATGTCTCAGCTGTGGAGCATCCCATTGCTCCCTCTGTCCAAGCAACTGGTCTAGATCAGCTTGATCGTAGTCCTGGCTATAATCGTCATATAAATCTTGCTCGTCCTCCTCTGTCTTATCTGGGGTTAGAGTGATTTCTTCTACATTAATAATCCTAACTGTTGGCTTAATGGTGGCTGTATGGGCAGTAGTTACTATTTTGTCAGTTGCAGCTACAGGCTTGGTGGTGACTGGGCAAAAGGTGGTTCCTATTTTCTCGGTTATAACTATTGGTTTTGTCTTAACTATCACCTTGGTGGTCATGGTCTTACTAGCTTCCACTATGGATTTAGGTGTAACTGCGTGGGCCGTAGTGACTTCTTCCTCAGGTTCAGGAATGGGATCGACATCCTGGCTGATGTTGTTTCTATGTGTCTCGTTACCCTTTCCAACAGGTATCTCCGGGTCTAGCCTTTCTTTTCTCTTTAGCGTGAGATGGGTTACTTTGGTTTCTGGTGGGCTCTGAATTTTAATATACACACCATACTCATAACTCGGATTCATAGTTTTACCTAATCTCATTTCTACCTTGAGTGGATCCCCCAATATTAGGGTCATCTGGCACACCTGAGCCTCCCATTTCCTACCAATCGAAATCCCACAGAGCTGTCTAACGTATTCCCTGGCTGTGACTACAGCTTCTATGGTTGCTTCCTCTAACTTAATATTACTTGGTAAGCTCCAGGTTGCCTCCCATACCCATGCCGTGTGCATTTCTCATTTAACTTGTCTTTGCATGGTTTTTTATCGTCAAGGTTGGTGTGTCATGAGCCTGGTGTAGGAAATCTGGTATGGGCCCTAGCACTGTCTGGATGGATGTGTTTGTTTTTGCATCGTGCTCATCTGAGTCACTGGGAGTGGCTCCTTTCATGGCTTGATCCTCTCCCTCTGGCGTCCTGCAGTCGCTTGGATCTTCTTGGGCCTGGCAGGGGCTCGCTGGCACTGGCTTCATCTGTCCCAGATTGCCTACTGAAATCAACAGGAGGATGCTTAACACTAGCTTGCGCCCCACAGTCATTTTTCTCATTGTTCTCTGTCAGTTTTATACTGCCCTTTTTGTCTCTTGGAACCTTTTTGATGCAGTGATGCAGGTGATACCATGTTTTTCTTCCTTCCACCTGGACAGCCGTTGGCATTGTTCTTACAACTGTGTAAGGTCCTTCGCGTCTAGGCTCGTGCCACTTCTGTCGGAAGACTTTCACATACACCTGATCTCCTAGCATCACTGGTCGGGCCGGATTCTGTCACAATCCATTCTGGTCTCCTGCCTGTTTTTTCCACTTACCTGTCGGCGCCACCTCCTCATCAGTCACCATGGTTTCTCCCACTTTCCACACCTGCTCCACATCAGTAATCTACCCTGAATATAAGCACCCAGCTCCAGACACTCTTTGCCAGATTGTTCTTTGCGTCATGCAAGTCTTTCCAGCACTTTTGTCCGGACTGATCTCCCGTTGCCGACCCTGCCTGTTTTTGACCTGCTCGTCTGTCTCTGCCCCGGTAATCACCTCAGCCTTTCGTTCCCGACCACGAGTTCTGCCTGAGCGTCTCTGGTGTCTGTCTGCCTGTTCCCCTGGCTGTTCGGTGATTCTCCCCGGTGATCTGTTCACCTGCCTCCGGATCTGCTCAACGCTCCGCCACGCGTCCTGCCGGCATCCGCCCGCTTACCATACTGAGCGTCATCACAGCTGCTCTCCCCCTGAACTTTGGACTCACTCACTCCTTTCCATCATCCGGACCTTTTGCTGTTATCTCCTCAATAAAGACCAGTACAAGTCATCCCTTGCCGTTGTGCTGCATTTGGGTCCTACCCGAGCTCATTACAGATTCTGGTCCTGGTTGACCTCTCTGGCTTTTTCCTGCAAATATATAGGTGTATGGATAGCAGTTAGTTGTTTCATATATGCTTTTAGCTCATCTTGCAATTGCTCAAGTGATGGTCCCTTGTAAGGACCTCTCAGCTGTGGTGCAGGCATAGGTCTACCAGTGAGCATTTCATGCGGTGTTAGATGCGTACTTCTGTGCATCTGCATGCGATAGCTCATTAGTGCTATTGGCAAAGCGTCAACCCAATGGAATGCATAATCGTGGAATGACTTCTCTGATTAGGAATTTGATGACAGTTCCTGCTCCTAGATCTTTTGATGGAGTCGCTTCCACCCATCTGCTGAACCTGTCAATGACTACTAACATGTACCTTTTTCCATGGACTGGTTTTATCATGTCAACATAATCAATCACTAGGTGTTGGAATGGACCTTCTGGAACTGGAATGTGTCCCACTGGTGTCGTTATTGTTTATCTCACATTGTTTTGAGCACACACTTCACACTGGTTCAGCACCTCGTCCACCATGGTTTGCATGTATGGTGACCAGTATCCTTGTTGTTTTATTTTCCTTAACACCTCCCCCCTGGCACAGTGATATACATTGTGCAGAGGTTGTTTCTTCCGCCCCTCACATGTTTCTTGCATAAGCACTGCAGACACATATTTATCACTTCTGTTAGCTATGTACAGGTAGAAAGGCTTGGTGTAGTTTGGTGAAGCTAATGTTGGTGCAGTTTGCATGTTCTGTTTTAGTGTTTCAAATGCTATCCTAGCATCAGTTGGCACATTCATGAGTAGTGTGTGAGGGTTAGGTAACTCTTTCACTATGTCATTTATCATTCTCAAATCGTGAACCAACCTGCGTCTTAATTTGTCTGCTTTCAACACTGAAAAAATAGGGGTATTGCACACACTATGTGTTTCAACCAACACTCCTGCTTTGATTAGCCCTTCTATGGTTTTACTTACTCCTTCTTCCGCTTCTGGTTTCAATGGGTATTGAGCGCGGCGAGGGAGTCACACGCCTGGCTTTAGCTCTACCTGTACAGGGTTGGCAGATTTCACAAGGCCAACGTCAGTATCATGCTTTGACCACAACACTTCTGGAACATGTCCTAGCATGTCCTCCATCAACTCTACATTTGCCTGTTATTTCATTGGTTATTAGAACAACTTGAGTTGGCATAAGTATTACCTCTTGGGGTTTTGCCAACATTGATGTGCCACACAGGATCTTTATCATGTTCGCCTCTGAGGACTGAAAAATCAGTGGGTTATCAGTTTTGTCCCACTTGAGTGTGGAGGCAGTTTTCATCATTGGTCCCAAGTCTTCATCTTTAACATTTTTTGAGCAAGGTAATGTGTGGTACTGATTCTGGCACATTAAACCATTTTGTGAGGAATGGGTTACATTCTACCTTTAATGCTGCTCCTTCTTGCCCAATTACAGTATACTGGGAGATTGGCTCAACTTTGATTCCTTTTGTCATAGAACACTGTACAATGGTAGTCAAACGATGGCTTACAGGCTTTTGGGATTGGGGCCTGGATGTATTTTCCCCATTTCTCACCTGCGTTACTGGTGTAGAAATTTCCCCCAGCCAATAAACTTTAGTCTTTTCTGTTTGTTTTCTCATCAACATCTGATAGTCCAGGCCGTCTTTGTCAAAATAAATTTCCAAAGGAGAGCACCAAATTTTAATTTTTAGTTTGCACTGCACATCTTTTCCTTCTAGATTGATTGGAGTTTGGCTTGATGCTAATATTGGAATTTTGGTTTCAGCCTCGTTAGTGGTAATTTTCACTGGAGCGGTCATTGGAATTAGCTGCTTTATTCCCGAAAATCCTACTGTCTCAACAAATTTTTCGGACACGGGGAGGTGAGTGGCATACTTTGGACTTAGACACTGGAGCAACTTACACTTGTGTAACAGCATAGGCGTCCGCTTGCCTTCTATTTGAACCTGCAGCATTGGTTCTTCATCAGTCCCTATGATTACAGTTGGGAACTTACCCTCCCCACTACGATTCTCTGGGCAGCCCTAGTAGCTGAAATTGGGCCCTGCCCATGGGTTTACCAGGCCTCTAGCTCCACCCCTCTGGGGCCGGCCACGGCCGTACTGAAAGTCCCCACCAGTTCGAGGCTGCTGGCACCGATCAGCAAAATGTCCTTGGTCACCGCAATTCCAACACACCCCTGAGCGACCGCCACCACGTCCACCTCTTCTATACATCTCTTGAGGTCTGTTCGACACCTGATAGCGATTACCGGGATGCTGCATGTCGGATGGCTGTTGATAGACATTGACCACTGGGTGTGGCTGAGCTTGGGGAACTGCAAAAGCTGGCTGCTGTGGCTATGCCGGTGGCTGGGGTGGTATAACATTCTGTGCCAGAACAGGTGCGGTGAGTTCACTAGGCTGCTCCTTCACCACTTGAGTGCCCTTTGTTGCTACAACTGCAGCCTGTGACTTTGCCTTGCTTTTTCCTTGCAGCTCACCCAGTTGCAATTGTGCAATTTTTCTCTGCATGTTTATGTCCTGCTCATGCATTCGTTTTTCATCCCTCCTGTATCTGTGAACAGCGTGCACCACATGATCACGAAACTGTTCATGGGACATGGAGGTCAGCCCTACCACGTCCTCCAGCCTGCTTTGGACAGGGGCTGGCATTGCTTCCACTATGGTGTTGCGAAACAATGCGGTCAACACTGGGCTCTTGTTTATCTCTTCCTCTGTCTCCAGTTTCCACCTCCTCATTTTACGTGTTATGTAGGCTGCGGTATTTTCAGTCTCTGATAGCTGCTCCCCCTTTAACACCTTTGGATCTACTCTGGTTGGATATTCATCACACAGTGCCTACCAGAGTACGGGTCAATATGCATTGAATTCACTTCTGTCTGCTCTGGGGCTCAACATCCAGTAATTTTTGTTGGCTTTTAGTATGTTTTCCATAGCAGGGGCCCCACAACACGGTGCCCATATGGCTTTAATGTCCCCCAGGGCCAGCAGTTTGCCCACAGTTTCTTCCTTAAAAGCTCTGATCCATTTGTTCGCGCCCTCATGGATATCAGGCAGCCGACTAACCAGCCCAGCGAGGTCGAGTGTTTGCCACGGTACATAATGTCCTTCAGCTCCTTTAATTAATATTGGATATTGACCATCTGTGTAGCAATCAGGTTTTCTTAAATTTGGTCTTAGCCTGAAGTCATACATTTGACCCCCATGTCTTCCCTCTGTTGATTTTCTTTCAGGTCTGTTCACGTTACTGGCTACCTGTGCTTCCTCTAGGTTACATTTATTATTATGTAAGCTTTCTATTTCTTCCTCAGTTTCTTGAATCTGTGTGGAATTTTTATCTCTTTGCAAGTCTATTCCTGTGCGGTCAAGTTCTAGCCAGTATGACGACCCCCCTGCACACTCATTGCATTTTGCATAACAGTCTGGTACTCCTGGTTGTTTTCTTTCAGTGCTACAGTATAGTGGGGGCATGGTTATGCCTTTCTGTGGTGTTTGACTCTGAGCTTGGCTTGTTGTTCTGTTCAACCCTGCTGGCCGGTTTGTCTTAGAGTTCTCTTGGTTGCCTGCATTGTGGTTCAGGATTGCACCACCGTTTGCATTATCATTTCTCATCTGGGCGCTGCATGGGTTTCTTGAGCTATCATTCAGGTCACACCAGCCCAACACAGCCTGCGGTAACAAGTCAAAATCACTTGAAAAGTTGACCACTCCGGCCAGGGATGGATACAACCCTGTTGGTTCCTGCTTGGGTTTTTTGTAAAATTTCAATTTCTCTGTGCAGGACTGGGGATGAGCACAAGGGAGGGGGGACTATTTTTAACTTTTTGTGTCTGTGTACTTTTCTGGGATGATTGCCAAACTATGAGTCAACTGTACTACAATGTCCACACACGCCTTACTCACTCCCACTGGCCCACTCTCCCCAATCACACTTGACCAGGAAGAGCCTGGAGGCGTTCCCCTTCGGTCACTCACCCCTTTTCCTTCAACTCTTTAACTTTACTTTTAGCTCCTTTGATTCTGACTCCACAATTTTTAACTGCATAACAACAGTTTTCTTAACTGCACCACAACCTGGCCTAACTGCCAAACCCTATTTGTTCACTTCAACCGATCTCCCCTCAACCATGCAACACTTCTCTCACTTTAATGCACTTTACATTCAGTCTTACAGATCAAATATACATTTATGCATACTGTTGTGCCTAGGATTGTGTATATTATTGCCTCTTATCAAGTCTCAATCTGGAAGGGATGTTCTCTACTGTGGATTGACTTAAAAAAAATTACTGAATGAAGGAGTGTAACAATGGCTGAATTATAAGGTTTTTATTATCTAATAAGTGTTCCACTTATTAGCTCAATCAAAACGTGCTCATTATATAAAGGGGCAGGTCAGAGCATAGACTAGGTGAAACGGTGAGTTCAGGTATGAAAAGAAACATAACACAATATGACCAAGAAGATTAAGCAGCTGATAACTAAGTCGGGAGCTTGGGCGAATGAAAGGGAAGTTGTTTAACAAATGCAGGGCAAATCTATCTGAGGAAGGAGAGCTTCTTTTCTTTAAACTAAAATTTGGGTCAATGTTGTCTAATAGCCATGCCTCGCACCATTCAGAACAGCCAGCTGGGAGAGCAGATAAACGCAACCTTACTTTGGGTTGGCGAATCAACTGGCCACGAAAGGGTCAGAGGAGATGTCCGATGAGAGCGGCCGTGTCAAAGTCCTTCGTCATGGCCTCCCAAGCTAGACTGCTCCTCGGCTGAAGTGGCTGTTGGCCTTTCTCGTCCCTCTTCACCGGCAATGTTGTCCTTCAGGCGACTGGCTCGGTGATATCCGAATTATTCCTTTCTATTCTGATGAAGGAACAGACAGGAACAGCGCGCAGCACCAGTGGCTCTGGTTACCAAGGCAACTTGAGACGCTGGGAACTGGGTGCAGTGCAGCCAAACTTGTTCTGATCACTGGTAGTCTTTGCTCCAAGTCTAAACTTAGCCCTTATTGCTAAGCGGCTCAGTCGTGACTTCTGGGTTTCGAGCCACGTGATTTTTTTTTTTTTTTCATCAGATCTTCTGGTTAAGCTCTCCTCTCCAGAACTTGTTCGCCAATTTCTGCCATTTGTAATGTTCGTATTGACTATTTATTGGGGGCCGACCCACGGGTGTGATCTGGTTACCGGCGCGAGTTTGGTCCAATCAGATTTCTCCCTCTAACTGTAGGGTGTACGAAGGAGGTTTTGCCTTTCTCTTTTCAAGTTACGCCTTTCATTCACCCAAGTTTACCCACATATAAAATAAAGGGAAATATGTCATTTTGATGAGTATGTTTTCTCTCTGCTTGCTATGGTTGAGTCAGTGGACATGGGTTTCTCTTCTCCTCCTATCCACTGCAAAAACAGAATTAAATGGTCATTCTTTACTCCTGCCATCACAGAACACACAAACAGATGAAACAGGAAAAGAATATTTCATGCATATCTTGACTGGCTGTGGGAAATCAGAATTGCATGACTACGGACTGTGTATGAAGTTTCTTCTCTTTTTTACAGAACATTTATAAGCAAAACAAACCAAACACATAGGTTACGGTGCTCAGGCAATGCGCCATCAGTTCCGGTGGTTCGCCATTCAGGTGGCGCTGTGGTTACATTATTGGAATAGTTCATTGTCTAGTGTTAATTTTATCTCTGCCAAATTAGCTCGTGTGCGTGTCGAATGGTTCGAACAGCTGTGAAGTCTTCAGGGGAACCATGTTTGCAGTCCCTTATTTGATCAGCTTAGTCAATTTATTATTACATCCATCCTTGTGTTCTTGTTGGCCTGGATGCATTCCATAGCGGCAATTTACAACCACCTTCTGTTAGTGTTCTCAGGTCAACCCGGGGGTAAATGTCACAGAATTGTACCTCTCTGAAGGGAGGTTTGGCAGATTTTACTGATTTGTGGTGTGAATTGTAAATTAGTGCCTGGGAAAGCAGGGTCTCCTGATGCTAAAGTCAGATAGGAGTCTAGGATGGCACTTAGCAGAGATATGTGAAATCTCTGGTTAGAGCAATAGTCTCTTTGAAAGTTTGAGGGGTGTGGGAGATTGAACCCCTCGTTGTTTGCAGTTGTTTTGTTCATGCAAAATACATTCAGAATTTAGAGGTGCAACAGTATATGTAGTGACACAGCATATCAGCACAGACAGCTTTGCTTTATTCTGTTGAAGAATCATCAGGACCCATCAGGTTTTGAGCAGCATGCACTTTGATACTCTCACACAGTGCTTCATTCTCTCACACTTCATTCACTCTCTTTCCCTTTTTTTTTTTTCTCAGATACACTCACTTCTCTTCATTCACACAAACACACACAGTGTCAGTCCAAGTCACGTCTGGTTATATGTCCTTAGTCAGGGAAATTTTATATGAGCATTTGTTTATGTTTTCTTTATGTCCTAATTTTCCGGGGTTTTTTAAACCCACTTGGTTGTTCAGGAGATTTATAGAACTTGATATTATCTTTAACCAGATAGTTTACTGGGAGTGGGAGAGACTGGTTGGCCACACCAGCTCCCCTGTTATGACCTCGAATTTTTTCTCCTGTTTGAACTTTTGTAAGTTGGAAATTAGAGAGGTCTGAAAGTCACTCTTAGCTAGGAGATATATACAGATATTATAATTGTTATGAACTATTTAATTATAAGTTGCCCCAATCCAGGGCTGAGGAACTGACAGATTTTTGGACGAAATTTAATTTACACGTCGCAGCTTAGGTGTTTCCTTTTCTCCGTCTTGCACTGCTGCTGACATGCATCTGATAAGTTCGGCTCGTTCTATGACCAGTGGATGAGGTGTGATACGCCTCCACAGATATAATTATTATTAGGTGAGTACAATTTGGTTTAGGGTTTCCCAGTTGGGAGTATTACCGCCCAAAGACTTCACCATAGCCCCACTGATTTACAGCATAGCATACGGCGTGCTACTCGTATCCCTTTTAGTTTCCTCAACCTGCGGTTATCACATAAACACAAGCCCAGGGTCTCCTGGCACCGGCTCTTCACTATTACACAGCGCTTCACAAAAATCTTATTTCCACAGCACACAGCTCGAGCATGTCCGACTCCTATACTCCTACAACTATGTACTCCTTCTGTGGTTGGACAACCTAACTTTTCTAACATACAACAGGGACCCAACTCGCCCCCCTTTTTCCTCTCAGACACCCTGTCCAAGCACTGTGACTGATCAGTCACACCGCCAGATATGCCCAATCAGCCAAAATGGAATTTGCACCTACATTGATCAAGTGGTCCCAGAGCACCTTCCGTGCTTCTCATAAGTACATAACCATAATAAATGCAACAACACACTTTTTACAGAATTTGCTGGCAGAACCTCCACGTGCAGGTTTCACCCGGGATCTGTGTCCCCCTCTGGTCCTCCACCACTCTTTCCTTCAACAATGATCAAATGTTTTTGCTCCAATAGCCTCAAATCAGAGGTATAGCAAATGGACTTTTTAAATCAACCATTCATTTCGAGAGAGAAAGAGAGAGAGAGAGCAGGAGGAGGGAATATTCAATACAGCTGCAGGCAGGAACATATGATGCTGCATGAAGTTCATAGAAATATGGGAGCAGCAGGCATTGCAGGAACATGGGGTAGCAATGATTCACCACCTGCAGGATGAGGACAGGCAGAGAGAAGAGAGGAGCTGGGATAGACAGAGACGTCGGGGAAACATGGTTAGTAAATGGTTACACATGGTTGGAACTGGGAGAAGCAGGGACTTTGGAGAAACATGGTTATTGGTATGTCGGCCCATGCAAGGGGGAGAGGGAGGGAGAGAGAGAGAGAGAGACAGAGAGAGAGAGAGAGAGAGAGAGAGGGAGAGAGAGAGAGAGAGAGGGAGGGAGAGAGGTGCTCAGTGCTTCCCCCAGCAGTCTAAGCCTGTAGCAGCATAGCTAAGGAGTAAGTGAGCTTTGACTTTTTAACTATACGCTCTGTCATACAGAAAAGTTTTAAGCCTGGTCTTGAAAATTGCTAAAGAGTCTGCCCCCCGGACCGATACTAGAAGTTGGTTGCATAGAAGAGGAGCCTGACAAGTGAAAGATCTGCCTCCCGATTTACTCTTGGAGACTCATGGAACCACAAGTAAACCTCCATCTAGAGGGCGAAGTTGCCTACTAAGACAGTAAGGAACTATGAGCTCTCTGAGATATGATGGAGCTTGGTCATTAAGAGCTTTATATGTTAACAGAAGGATTTTAAATTCTATTCTGAATTTTACCGGCAGCCAATGAAGAGAACCTAACACAGGAGAAATGTGATCCCTTTTCCTAGTTCTTGCCAGGTACAAAAACTTCAGTTTTGTCAGAATTTAGAAGTAAAAGGTTATGGGTCATCCAGACTTTTATGTCTTCAAGACATGTCTGCAGTCTGACTATCTGACTAACTTCATTTGGCTTCATTGATAAATACAGCTGAGTGTCGTCTGCATAACAGTGAAAACTGATGCTGTGTTTCCTGATAATGTTGCCTAAAGGAAGCAGATATAGAGTACCAAGCCCTGTGGGACCCCATAATTGGCTATAGTGCGTGAGGAAGAACTGTTGTTTACATGAACAAACTGATGTCTATCTAATAAATAGGATTTGAACCATCTTAGTGCAGTTCCTTTAATCCCAATTTCATGTTCCAGTCTCTGTAATAAAATATTATGATCAATGGTGTCAAATGCAGCACTAGATCTAAGAGGAGAAGTATGGAGGCTGATCCATTGCCTGAAGCCATGAGAATATCATTGGAGACTTTAACCAGCGCTATTTCTATGCTGTGATGAACTCTAAATCCTGACTGAAATTCTTCGAGCAAACTGTTCCTGTGCAGATGCTCATATAATTGGTTCGCTACTACTTTTTCACCGATGACATCTGGATCAAGATTTGGCTTTTTAAATTGGGGTTTGATGACTGCAGTCTTAAGAGTATGGGGTACATAACCCAAAGATAGAGTCAAATTAATCAGATCTAGAATGAACGGCTCAATTAGTAGAAAATCTCTTTAAAGAGGCTAGTTGGCACTGGGTCTAAAAGACAGGTTGATGGTTTAGATGATGAAACTATAGAAGTTAGCTCTGAAAGATTCAGAGACGAGAATGATTCCAGATGTAAAAAGGCCTTGCAGTTGATTTGGGGATTGCTGAATTGAGTAGAAGATTACTTTCTAATGTAGGTAAGAAATGATGAATTCTTTCTCTGATTGTTATAATTTTATCTGTAAAAGAGCCCATAAAATCATCACTGCTGAGAGCTAAGGGAATCACTGGTTCAATTGAACTATGACTCTCTGTCAGCCAGGCTACATTGCTGAAGAGAAACCTGGGGTTGTTCTTGTTTTTAGTGCTGAGTAATATGAGCTTCTAGTACTGCGGAGAGCTTTTTTATAAGTTTTTTAAGCTTTCTTTCCAGGCTCGGTGAGATTCTTCCTAGTTGCTGGAACGCCATTTTGTTTCTAATTTCCGTGACGTCTGCTTTAACGGCACAAATTTGAGAGTTGTACCACAGAGCCAGCCTCCTCTGTTTTATTACTTTCTTTTTTAGAGGGGCAGCATCATCAAGATTTGAACACAGTGTGGCCATAATGCTAATCACAAGGTCATCTACCTGTGTATGGAAGAAATCCTCAATTGAATTTAGATATGGCATTGCTGCAAATGATGACTGAATGTTCTCTTTAAATTTAGCCACAGCATCTTCAGATAAACATCTTCTATAGCCTTATTTATTCCTCGATGCTGTGCAGTCAATTAATGTAAACTCAGACATAATGCGGTAACAGTCAGTCAAAAGAGAGTTTTGAGGAAAAATTGTTAACTTGTCAATTTCAATGCCATATGTCAGAACAAGATCAAGGATATGATTGAAGCAGTGAGTTAGTTCATTCAAATGCTGGGAAAAGCCAAGTGAGTCTAGTAACGAAAGAAACATAGAACTGTCACTTTCTACATGTATATAAATATTGAAATCTCCCAGTATAATGGTTTTATCTGTACGGAGTTCTAACTCAGAAATAAACTCAGAAAACTCTGACAGGAATTCTGAGTACGGACCAGGTGGACAGTATACTGTAACTAACAGAACTGGTTTTCTAACTTCCCAGTTAGTGTGGGAAAGACTAAGAGTGAGGCTTTCAGAAGACCTATAGCCAGATTTTGGTCTAGGGTTGATTAATAAGCTTGACTGAAATATCGCAGCCACTCCCCCTCCTCGACCCATGGTACGAGGAATATGAAAATGAACATGAGTGTCATTTATACTGACATACTCATCCTGCTGCAGCCAGGTTTCAGTGATACAAAATAAATCAATACGATGATCAGTTATGAGATCATTGACTAGTAGAGATTTTGATGATAGTGATCAAATATTCAACAGTCCAAATTTAATTGCAGTATTATTTGAGACCGAATTTGCGGCTGTTGTGATTTCAGTTAAGTTTTTGTTTTTAGCTCCTCTTCTGTTTAATTTAGGTTTAGTAAGTTTTCTAAATTTAGGTGGTCGGGCGACAGATACAGTTTCTATAGACCTAGACATACATATAGACATAGACAGACTCTATTCTATTCTCGGAAGGGAACCGCTTTGACTGAGGCGCATTGGAGTGTGTTAAACTGCGGCTCTGACCCCTGGTCTCGACTTGGGGTCCCTATATATTCGCAGTATACCATATTATTTTCATTTTTTGTCATAATTTACCATTGCTGCCATAGTATTGCACCATTTACAATCCTGGGTTTGTTTGTGTTATGTTACAGTTTATAACAGAGCATAAGGGTAAATTAAAACATACACACAGTCATTAGTTGAGTTATCGTTATTGGTTGCAGGTTGAAAGCTCTTAAATTGTTTGTTTCTTTGTTTCAACTTACCTTTGTTTGCTCCTTTTGTTCAGACCCAGCATGCAGGAGTGTTTGGGAGGGGGCCCTTCAGCAATTCCTGGGTTTTATAAGAGTGGTGATGTCATGGCTGACATCATCGGGCTGTACCATGTTGAGCGGTTTTCCTTTTTTTTCATTATTTATGTTGTTTGTTGTGGAATGAGTAATGTTGTTATTTACTGTACAGGGAGTTATGTAGTGGAGTAAATGATACAAAGTTAATTATGTTCTGTTGTTTTTCAATTCGGTATAATGGATACCGTGGTAGTTATCCTCTGCGGTTTGGTACTTGTTGAAGTGGACTAATTGAGAGTAGTATATAAGATCAGTGGAGATCAGGGGCTGGGGAGAGAAGGTAGGCTGTGTTGTGGTGAACATGTGTCTAATTTTATAGTTATTTGCTTTTGGATTTTTTTTTAGGTTTTTTTTTTTTTTGTAAATATTTTTGTTTGAATATTTTTGCCTCATTTGCACGTGTTGGCCACCAATGTCTAATAAACTTTCACCGGTTTTGGGAACTAAGATGTCTGGCTTGAGTGCCTAGGAAGGTGGTAGGTAGGCAGACTCGGCAAACTACTCTACACCAGGAACTTCTTTTTTACCCTGGTTCCACTGGTTGGAACACACAGAGTTCTTTGAAAGGTTCCTGCAGCAGGAATGCAGCTTTTGTTATCCCTTAGCTAAGCTGCTACAATGCCCGCATTATTGGATGATGCACTGGGCACCTCTCTTGCTCTCTCTCTCTCTCTCTCTATATATATCATTAACTTCCTGTCTCCCCGCTGTTTTTGTAAAGTGCTTTGAGGTCACTTTCTTATGATTTGGCACTAGATCAACAAAATTTTAGTTGGTTGAGTCAATCAGTATGTTGATACCATATCAGATCAGGCATATTTGAAACCTCTGCATCTTCCTTTGTCTTCTGGGAGAAGGGTAATGTTTTGATACTTACTCAGTGACAATACAGTCTTCCTCTCCTGGGTTAGAGAGGGGTCCCTTGGCAATACCCTCAACAATACAAGTACACATTTAAAAATGGATGGAAATGTTGACACTCAGTCCAGACATGTTCATCTTAGACATTGTAGTTGTAGATACCAGATGCTCAGACAGGCAATATGAAAGAGTTAATGTTCTCATAATGGTAATAAAAGGTTTTCTGGTTTTGCTTGGTTGTAGCTGTTCTCTTCATGGAGCACTGGAAGAGACGACAGATGAGGCTCAACTACATCTGGGACCTGACTGGCTTGGGTGAGGAAGAAAAGGTGAGACACCACGATGGATCACTATTTGATCTGAAAACAACAGCCAAGCATGTTGGGAAATAAGCTCATTTCTGAATTAGATGGGTTAGCTTCACTTCTAAAAATGGGATATTATTTTAGCTGAGCATAAACATGGAAATAAACAGATGCAGCTAACTAGTTAATAGGGAATTTGATCTGTAATTATCAAAACTGAGCAATGACATGTTACTGGGAGTAAAATGCCAGAACAATTGTGGGCGTTGGATGGTTTATTAGCCAGGTTAGCTCTTTCCATCTCCATGTTCCGCTAAATTAAGATAATTAGCTGTGGGCTAATCTAGCTTCAATTAGACATGTGAGACTCAACAATTCTGAAAAAAATCTTTATTTCTTTAAATTAAAATTAGGAACTTTCATCAGGAGAGGAGGAAGGTGTGTTCGTAGGAAGAGAGAGAAAAGGAACGGCAAGAGTCTAGGACTGAGAGTAGGGACTTTGAATGTTGGAACTATGACAGGGAAAGGTAGAGAGTTGGTTGACATGATGCAGAGGAGGAAGGTAGACATACTGTGTGTCCAGGAGACCAGGTGGAAAGGTAGCAAGGCTAGAAGTTTAGGAGCAGGGTTCAAGTTGTTCTATCATGGTGTAGATAGGAAGAGAAATGGAGTAGGAGTTATCTTGAAGGAGGAGTTTGTTAGGAATGTTCTGGAGGTTAAAAGAGTATCAGATAGAGTAATGAGTCTGAAGCTAGAAATCGAAGGTGTAATGTTCAATGTTGTTAGTGGGTATGCTCCACAGGTAGGATGTGAGCTGGAGGAGAAGGAGAAATTCTGGTTGGACCTTGATGAAGTGATGCAGAGCATCCCTAGAAGTGAGAGAGTTGTCATTGGTGCAGACTTCAATGGACACGTTGGTGTAGGAAACAGAGATGATGAGGAGGTGATGGGCAGGTTTGGTATCCAGGAGAGGAACGCAGAAGGACAGATGGTGGTTGACTTTGCAAAAAGGATGGAAATGGCTGTAGTGAATACTTTCTTCCAGAAGAGGCAGGAACATAGGGTGACTTATAAGAGTGGAGGTAGGAGTACACAGGTAGACTACATCTTGTGTACACGGTGTAATCTGAAGGAGATCAGTGACTGCAAAGTAGTGGTAGGTGAGAGTGTAGCCAGACAGCATAGGATGGTGGTGTGTAGGATGACTCTGTTGGTGAGGAAGATGAAGAGGGCAAAGACAGAGCAGAGAACTAAATGGTGGAAGCTGAAAAAGGAAGAGTGTTGTATGATTTTTAGGAAGGAGTTGAGACAGGCTCTGGATGGCCAGGAAGTGCTTCCAGTTGACTGGACAACTACAGCTAATGTGATCAGGGAGACAGGTAGGAGAGTATTTGGTGTGTCATCTGGAAGGAAAGTGGATAAGGAGACTTGGTGGTGGAATGAGGAGGTGCAGGAGTGTATACAGAGAAAGAGGTTAGCTAAGAAGAAGTGGGACACTGAGAGGACTGAAGAGAGTAGACAGGAATGCAGGGAGATGCAGCGTAAGGTGAAAGTAGAGGTGGCAAAGGCCAAACAAGGGGCTTACGATGACTTGTATGCTAGGTTGGACAGTAAGGAGGGAGAGACTGATCTATACAGGTTGGCAAGGCAGAGAGACAGAGATGGGAAGGACTTGCAGGCGGTTAGGGTGATTAAGGATAGAGATGAAAGTGTATTGACAGATGCCAATAGTGTGATGGGAAGATGGAAAGAGCACTTTGAAGAACTAATGAATGAGGAAAATGAGAGAGAACGAAGAGTAGAAGAGGTGACTGTTGTGGACCAGGAAGTAGCAAAGATTAGTAAGGATGAAGTGAGGAGGGCACTGAAGAGGATGAAGAGTGGAAAAGCACTCGGTCCTGATGATATACCTGTGGAGGTCTGGAAGTGTCTAGGAGAGGTAGCAGTAGAGTTTCTGACTGGGTTGTTCAACAGGATCTTAGATAGTGAGAAGATACCTGAGGAATGGAGGAGAAGTGTGCTGATGCCCATTTTTAAGAACAAGGGAGATGTACAGAGTTGTAGCAACTACAGAGGAATAAAGCTGATGAGCCATACAATGAAGTTATGGGAAAGAGTAGTTGAAGCTAAACTAAGGGCAGAAGTGAGCATTTGTGAGCAGCAGTATGGTTTCATGCCAAAAAAGAGTACTACAGATGCAGTATTTGCTTTGAGGATGTTGATAGAGAAGTACAGAGAAGGTCAGAGGGAGCTGCATTGTATCTTTGTAGATCTGGAGAAAGCTTATGACAGGGTGCCCAGAGAGGAACTGTGGTATTGTATGAGGAAGTCTGGAGTGGCAGAGAAGTATGTTAGAGCGGTGCAGGACATGTATGAAGACTGTAAGACAGTGGTGAGGTGTGCTGTAGGTGTGACAGAGGAGTTCAAGGTGGAGGTGGGACTGCATCAGGGATCAGCTCTGAGCCCCTTCTTGTTTGCTATGGTGATGGACAGGCTTACAGACGAGGTTAGACAGGAATCTCCATGGACTATGATGTTTGCAGATGACATTGTGATCTGTAGTGAGAGCAGGGAACAGGTGGAGGAGAAGCTAGAGTGGTGGAGGTTTGCCCTGGAAAGGAGAGGAATGAAGGTTAGCCGCAGCAAGACGGAGTATATGTGTGTGAATGAGAGGGACCCAAGTGGAAGAGTGAGGTTACAGGGAGAAGAGATAAAGAAGGTGCAAGATTTTAAGTACTTAGGGTCAACAGTCCAGAGCAATGGAGAGTGTGGAAAAGAGGTGAAGAACCGTGTGCAGGCAGGCTGGAACGGGTGGAGAAAAGTGTCAGGTGTGATGTGTGATAGGAGAGTTTCAGCTAAGATGAAAGGAAAGGTGTACAAAACTGTGGTGAGACCAGCGATGTTGTTTGGTCTAGAGACAGTGTCACTGAGGAAAAGACAGGAGGCAGAGCTGGAGGTAGCAGAGATGAAGATGCTGAGGTTCTCTTTGGGAGTGACCAGGTTGGATAGGGTCAGGAATGAGTACATCAGAGGGACAGCACATGTTAGAGGTTTTGGAGATAAAGTCAGAGAGGCCAGACTGAGATGGTTCGGACATGTCCAGAGGAGAGATAGTGAATATATTGGTAGAAGGATGCTGAGTTTTGAACTGCCAGGCAGGAGGCCTAGAGGAAGACCTAAGAGGAGGTTTATAGATGTAGTGAAAGAGGACATGAAGGTGGTTGGCGTGAGAGAAGAGGATGCAGAAGACAGGCTTAGATGGAGGCAACTGATTCGCTGTGGCGACCCCTGAAGGGAAAAGCCGAAAGGAGAAGAAGAACTTTCATCATGTAAGCCACCATGGCTTATCTCAAACTGCATATTTGCATTAAAATACATACAGAAATTTACAAGTTTACAAATATTTATTGAGGTGAAGATGTTTTCGTTACACTTAAACTGAAAGTAAAGTCACAAAGCTATGAGGCTAACATGCAGGCAGAAGTCAGGATGTGTTCTGTGAGACAGAATCATCTAAAATCTTCTCACACAAAGAGCCTCTGTCCTTTTTTTTATGTAATAATAAAATAACTGCATGAGATGATGGGTTAGATATTACCTCCTTAGACACAATGCTTGCTGACTGATATTTTCTCCTTGTGTTTTGTGTGTGTGTGTGTGTGTGTTGTGTTTCACAGGAAGAACATAAGGTTTGCATTTAACTTTACCACCACCCATCTCTCATATTTAAGCTTCTTTCTTTATCATCTCCACTTTCAGATCTGTTCTGTGGACACTGTTTTCTAACACATGCCCTTTCTGCCTAACAATCAGCCTAAAGACTATTCTTCACCTTTTTGTTCTTGTTTTCTATAGCTCTCTCTTTTTCTTTATGATACTGGTTGATTTATGGGCTCTCATGACAAAACTGAAGCTGCGATTTCAGTTTCAGTTTCTCTTTCTGTTAATCGCCGCCCTCACCTCTCTTTTTAAGACATTTCTCTGTTCAACAGAAACAATTGTTTCCTCCACACTCAAAGATTAGCAGCACATAGAGTAACACAGTGAGGTCATACTGTACAATTAAAGTCAAATCAAAAAATCTATCCATCCATCTATTTTCTTCCACTTATCTGGGGCTGGGCTGCGGTGGCAGCAGACTAAGCAAGGAGATCCAGACATCCATCTCCCCAGCAACATATTCCAGTTCTACTTCAAGTACCCTGATACATTTGTAGGCACAATGGGATACGCAATCATTCCTGTGGGTTCTGGGTCTATCCTGCAGTCTCCTCCAAGTCGGACATACCCAGAAAATCTCCAAAGGATGGCACTCAAAATGCATCCTTATCAGATGCCCAAATTACCTCATTTGGCTCATTTCAATGTGAAGGAGCTCCCACCAGATATTTAAGCTCCTCACTCCATTACTAATGCTGCCATCCTCTCAAGGAATCCCATATCTGTGATCAGATTTTTTTGATCACTACCCAATTCTCAAAATTGAGCCTAAAAAGAGCCTTGTTTTCTGCTTCAACTACCTCTTCACCTGTTGGTCAATGTTACATACTCACAACCTGAGATGGTTTAAGTCCTCCACTCAGGGCAGCAGCTCACGACCTTGGGAGTATGCCACCTTTTTCTGGCTGAGAACCATGACCTCAGACTTGGAAGTACTGATGGCAAACTGCTTCTGCTCTGGAGGTCACACTCCGATGATCCGTGTTATCCGTAAAGGGCAGCGATGCAATGCTGAAGTCCCCACAATGGACACACTCCTGACCCTGGCTGTGCCGTAAAATCCTGTCCATTAATATTAACTCACAGGACTTGTTCTGAGAATGTCAACACAGGGCCATTTCACACTAGTTTTACAATGACTGGTCCAGGATACCGTATGACACTGTGGTATGCCTTCTTCAAGTCTACACTGCACATGTAGACTGGCTGGACAAACTCTCATGATCTCCCAGAACTCTTGCAAGGGTAAAGAGCAGGTCCACTGCCAGCAGACAGAATCCGCATTGCACCTCCAGTATCTAAGACTAGGGATAGTTGTAACACATTGAATTTCTCCAATCAGAAACAAGCCAGCCACTCATTGTGCACATTCCCAGTTGGTTTGTCTTCTTGTTGACAAAAAAAGGAGATACCTTTGAATCTACCAGAAAAAGTTATCTCCAAAAGTATTTTTGAGGTAGAAATGTTACTTTTCTTTCAAATGTGTTGTGTTACAACTTACTAAATAAGCCGGGAATACTGTGCTCACAAAGGTAGAGCTTTGATCGGCCAGACAAATTCAGTTTAATACAAATTTAAGACGGGACACCACCCTGGAACCAGGGACTAACGCCAACAAGGTCTCTATAATCTCAAAAAGGGGCCTTGGCTTAACTACTGAGGCACCAAGTAACAAAAAGGGGAAGGCGTGATTTTGAGGACTGACCCCAGTCGACCAGCAATTATTGCAAGATCATCCACAATAAAGACATAAGTCAACCACTTTGAATGCTACTATTTATTTACCAAAAATAAAACCACCTTCGTACGCCCCAAAGCTAGAGGGAGAAATCTGATTGGACTAAATTCGCGCCGACAATCAGACCACGCCCGTGGGTCGGCCCCAATCAATAGTCAAAGACATCATTATAATTCGGCAGAAATTCGGCGAAAAAGTGTTGGAGAGGAGAGCTTAAGCAGAAGCTCTAATGAAAAAAAAAATTATTCACGTGGCTCAAAACCCAGAAGTCACGACTTAGCCGCTTAGCAACAAGGGCTAAGTTTAAACTTGAAGCAAGATCACCGGTGACCGGAACAAGTCTGGCTGCACTGCACCCAGTTCCCAGCGTCTCAAGTTGCCTTGGCAACCAGAGTCACCGGTGCTGCGCGCTGCTCCCGGATCAGGATAGAAAGGAATAATTCGGATATCACCAAGCCAGCCGCCCGAGGGATAACATTGCCGGTGAAGAGGGACGAGACAGGCCAACAGCCACTTCAGCCGAGGACCAGTCTAACTTGGGAGGCCACGACGAAGGACCTCGACGCGGCCGCTCTCGTCGGACCACTCCTCTGACCTTTTCGTGGCCAGTTGATTCGCCAGCCAAAAGTAAGGTTGCGTTTATCTGCTCTCCCAGCCGGCTGTTCTGAGTGGTACGAGGCATGGCTATTAGACAACATTGTCCCAAATTTTAGTTTAAAAGAAAAATAAGCTCTCCTTCCTCAGATAGATTCGCCCCGCATTTGTTGAACAACTTCCCTTTCATTCGCCCAAACTTCCGATTTAGGTATCAGCTGCTCAATCTTCTTGGTTGTTTTGCTTTATGTTTCTTTTCATGTCCGAGCTCCCCTGTTTCATCTAGCTCATACTTTAACCTGCCCCCTTTATATAATGAGCACATGTTTGATTCCTCATTTATGAGCTAATAAAACCTTAAAACTCAGCCATTGTTACACTCTTTCCTTCAGTAATTTTTTTAAGTCAAATCCACAGTAGAGAACATCCCAGTCAATCTTCCAGATTGAGATTTGATAAGAGGCAATAATAATATACACAATCCTAGGCACAACATAAGAGACCCAGTAACTGAGATAAATGTTAAAAGCAGAGTTCTCTCTCATGTCAGTTCTTGTTTATTACAAAAGAAACAAGGGCAATGTTAGATAAATTAAACATTTACAACAAGCTTATGAACTAGGCCTACAAAAACTAGATTGCATGTTAAGTTCATGTGAAGTCATAGAGAGGACTTCACATGAAATAAAACAGGGCAAATCAGTTGGGGGAGTAGCCAAATTATATGGCAATATTCACAATAATTTGAATGATAAATAATCTTTTTCATTTGGAGTAATTGATTTATTATGCAGATTTTAGACATGATACAACAATTCCTGGCATGGGTTACAACCGTCCCAGTGTACAGGGACTGGAGTTCACTGTTACAGTCACTCCGCTAATTGGAGTGACGGTTTTTAAATCAATTTTTCAACCTTTGAAAAACCTTTCATTAAAAAACTGAAATACATTATTTTGGTTGACATCTTAAAGTTCGTAAAGTTTATAATATAGAAATAAACAGTTCCAGTTTAACAGTTTTTTATATATTGGAAAAATCAAAAAAATTGTTACAACCATTCCTGCTCTCCCCATACCCTGTTGTAGACTTTTGTGGGGATGCTGAGGAGTGTGATATGCTGACAATTGGAGCACACTCTCCTGCCCCCCCTATTTAAGAATTGGTCTATGACCACTAGTTTGCCACTCCACTGGTTCTATTCCTGACTTCCACAGTACACTGAAAAAGCATTTCAACCATAACAACCCAATAATGTCCAAAACCTTCAGCATCTTGTGGATCTTCTTAATTATCTTATTTACACCTTGTACACTTTTCTCCATCCTCCAGGTGGGACATATCAGCTGGGTTCACAGTTCCTCAAAATATTTTTTATCCACTGCGACACACAAACCCTTCCACCATGTTAAGGTGCCAATTATCTGAGGGGAAATAAAATAATACTTTAATTCAACTTGAGTAACTTGAGTACTCGAAAATGGTGCGATGTCATATATAATGAGTGTTAAAATGATTGAAGACTCTGGTAGGTCATTGAGCAATAGTACATTCAAAGCAGTGATCATCACAGCAGACTCTAGGACTAGTTCTCTTTTCTTTTAAAAAGCCCCTAAACTGGACTCTGTCCAGCTTGTATCCTCCAATGGGAGGGACGCTGGAATATAATAACCTGATGCTCAAACAACCTCATCTAGCTCCTTTAAACCTGAAGGAGTGGGTACTCTGCTCTGTCCTATCAGACAACCTCAAAAGAAAAGTGATTTCAACTGCTTGGATCTGTATTTTATTCTTTAGGTTACCACCCAGTGGTTATGACAAGAGATGGGATCAGTGGGTCAAAATGTTATCAACTTTCTCAAATGCATTCATTATTTAAGCAATAGCTCATTACAGGCTGTGGTATACAGTTTACACATCCACATCATATAACAGATAAGGGGTGTTGTTTGGCCCCCTTATGTGATAAAATATCACAGACTGAAGTGAGCTATTACTTGAATAAAACGGTTGCAAAATATGGCAAAAGTGAAAGTAGTAGACATACCTCAATTACATTTTTTTAATTTCTTCACAATTCTTGTTTAACACTTTGGAGTCAATGATCACGCCAACGTGATCAGATCCTGTGATGTTTTCAAAGCGCTGCCAAGAACAAAACTAAACTAGGTTGTCATCAACTTCAAACTCTCTCCGTTTTTTTTTTCAAATTAATAATTTTAATAATAATAATAATTTTTTGTCATTTTGGAAACCGGTAAAACTTGGTCAAATCTGCTGATAATAAATAACTAGATTTTCATTTTTTGTTTGTTTTGTTTTTTTCAAAACGGGTTTTATAATTTCTGTATGTTTTGGGGTCCAATGTCAAATACAGCAGGTTAAAGTGAAAAAATAATTATCAGATCATATAGATGAAATTGTGCTGGAAAAAAAAAGGATACCAAGCATGGGTATGTTAAAATATTTTTTACATGGTATGGTATAAAGGTAAAAAGCATTCAAGAACTTTAAGGGTAAAATTAATACAAAAAAGTGTACCCTCATAGCTGCCTGCACAAAGTGCATAATGGTTGCTATGCAACAGAAACCTGGCTAGCATACATATTATATCTTTTTTTTTTTTTCGTTTGTCTACTTGCTTTTTCATTACCTCTGCTTGTCATTTCCACTGTCTTTTTTAAGTTTAGATTTCAAATGTTGTTAAATAACTGCTAGCTAGCTTTCTATGTTACTCTATTGCTGTCTTTGCTGCAGAGTGATACAGGTCTGTGAAAAGAATTGGACGTAGCTGTTGTAAGGCTCATTATACAAGACCTGAATCAATCAGATCTCGTGATTTGAGCTACCCATTTTATAAATATATATAAACAGAAGTCTGGCCATTAGCTGTCTCAACCTGATTTGTTCTCAAGTGATGCAGTTTCCTCTGTGCACATCTTCCCACTCATCCAACTGTAGACGTACTACTATACATTACCTCTGGCTGCATACTTTGTAGCAGAGGGTAACTTAGCTTGGCTATTTGCTTGGATAGCTAAAACATATTTCCAAAGCAGAGGTAAGAACCAAATCAAATATACTTGCAATACCTTCACCATTATTCAGTTTAAGATTATGAGAACCAGTCCCACCAATCAACTGGTTTGTAGAAATGAGGCATTTTCAGAGGAGAGAGAGAGAGAGAGAGTGAGTGAGTGAAGATTACTAAGAGGGCTGAACTGACTCTTGACAAATTTTGTTGGTATTCTTTTTGAGTTCAGGTAATTGTGCATGAGAAGCTTCAATACAGAAAACTTTTTATAACAGCTTGAGTTACACAATAACTCCTGGTATGTTTGTGCTTGTAACTACAGTATGTGTGCAGTTTTTAATCTTTTTATGGTGGGTCAAAGTTTCCTTCTTCCTTACCATGTTCATCTCGTTGTTCATTTTTTTATGAAGATTTTTTTTCTTCTTTTTGATCAGTAACTGAAACTAGATTGGTTTCTCTTTCAGGACCACAACAGAGCAGAATATGAGTTCAGAGTCATGCAAAAAACAATGAGACTGGAACATTCAACTCCCAAGGTAAAAATTATTAAAAAAGTCAAATTATACCCGTTGAAAATTGTACATATTTGGACACGACAAGTACAACACAGCAGCTGAACATTATCATTGTATTAAACTCAGATAAATAATTTCCATTCATATTATGAGTCAACTTCGTCAACTGTTAAGAAAACATGATGCATAATTAGCTCTGCTACACTGGAACCACACAGTATGTGCCCAGGGCATAAAGAGCTCCTGCTGACAGGAAACTATGATGTTGAGACTGTTGAACCAGAAACACATACTAACACAGACACACACATTCAGTTGGAGACGACTTTCACAGTAACGATAGACCTGTACTTCATGTCAGTGTGTGCAGGGTGAGAAGGTGAAGCTGACCTGTATAGACAGGCTCCCGGCCTATCTAACCACTGCAATGATGATGTGCTTTCTGGTGAGTTTCAACAGTTTCCCTCCACATGTCTAATAATATGATGTTTGGTCACAGCAATGATTGAGATTTTATTAATGTGTTTTATGTGAACTAGCAACAAAATGTATACCAGGTAATTAAACACAGTATTAAACACAGATTAAACATAGCAAAGGTTAGCTAACCGTTAGTTTGTCCCAGACTGAGACATCAACCATTACCATTATAAATCAACTACTGTGAGGGGTTTTCATACTTTGGCTCATTGTTTGGGGCAGCGGGGCACCATAGCTGTTAGCTCTTTTGCCTCACAATAAGAAGGTTGTGGGTTCGATTCCCAGGAGTGGGGCCCCTCTGTGTGGAGTTTGCACGATCTCTCCGTGGCTGCATGGGTTTTCGTCCACATACTCCAGTTTCCTCCAAAAGTCCAAAGACATGAATGTCTAGGTTGAAGTTCATGATATTCAATCTAAATTGCATGAGTGTGAGTGTTTGTTCGCCTCTGTATTTCTTTATGTGTTGGCCCTGCGATGGACTGGCAATCTTTCCAGGGTGTACCCCGCCCTCACTTGGAATGTTGGCTGGGATTGGCTCCAGCAGCCTTACGGACAAGCAATAGAAAACGAGTGAGAGTGAGAGAGAGGGCATTGTTGGGTGCAATAAAATTAATGCTCAAACTCCTTAATCTTAGGAATTAAGTGACAAACTTTGTAGATTATAAATAAGTGATTCCAAATGCAAGATGCCAAGAAACATCAAGATTGATGGAGAGAGAATCAGCTCAGTGAACAACAGGCCAGAGAGATCTAAAAAGAAGAATAAGGTGAGCACTTACCCAAGTAAAGGAAGGTATCAAGTGTGTTACAGGAACATAAAGAGCTGTCCCAAAGATCCCAGACCAGCAAATCTATAATTTAATATGCACTGTGCATAACGCTCTGAAAACAAAATTCAGTACTATGGACACAAAACCATTAAGATATTTACATGAATATTCACAAGGTAACTAATTATCTAGTTATAAACCATTCATAAGTCTTTTATAAGGATAATTGTAGTGGTACTCAAACACTTCCTGTTCTAATTTAACTCAGGGTTGATGAAGTCAACAAAGTCTCCTGAATCTCTTTTTAATTTTACTGTGGGGTGAATAAAGTATCTCCCATCTCTTCTCTTCTTCCTCCTCGTCTACCTCTCTTGTAGATCCTTGTAACGTTTGCCATAGTCTTTGGGGTAATCCTGTACCGGATCAGCATTAAGGCAGCCCTGCATGTGAGCACTTACCCTACAGCACGGTCCAACATCAGAGCCACAGTGAAGACCACTGCTGCCATCATCAACCTCATCATCATAATCATCTTAGACGAAATCTACGCTGCCATCGCCCGCTTGCTTACAAATCTGGGTGAGGAAATTTCCCAAGAACTGATCAAAGCACCAAAGAAAACAAAAAGGACACAAGTGCTTGATCTCCCTTAACTGTGATGTCTGAGTGTGTGTGCACATTGTTTGTAAAAAGTATTTTAATCTGAATTTGTTAGACAGCACCTTTAGCAGAAGACATATTTGTGGTTGGCTATTGTATCTTGCATTCATAAATCAGAAATACAGTGTGTGTTGTACAGCAATTGCTTGGGGCTCCATGACATTATAGCACCCTTGAGTTTGACAGCTTTTGCTCCACAGTGATGTCTCAAACATCAGCTCCACCTCTTCAAACAACTAATCAATGATATGCTATGTCATTTTATTTGGAAATTCAGAATGTTAATAATGGCCATCATTGATTGATCACAAGGTATCAATTATTTTGGACTTATGTCCTATGCATAAGTACAAATTTTGTTCATTTGGAAACATGAGTCACATATTAACTTAAATGTAAATACACTGAACAAAAATATAAATGCAACACTTTCGTTTTTGCTCCCATTTTTCATGAGCTGAACTCAAAGATCTAAAATATTTTCTATATACACAATATATACATTTCTCTCAAATATTGTTCACAAATCTGTCTAAATCTGTGTTAGTGAGCACTTCTCCTTTGCTGAGATAATCCATCCCACCTCACAGGTGTGGCATATCAAGATAGGCAGAGAGAATCAGAAATAGTTTTATTTATAGGTATGTGTAAAACATACAAGGAATTTGAGTCTGGTGTTTCTATCTTGGACAAGGGAAAGACAAAAAATAAATATATATATATATATATATATATATATTCTTTTTTTGAAACACTGAAATTAGAAATAGTAAAAATATTTGTTGTGTAATATAGTACAAATGTTCATGAGGTTGTCAGTTGGCTTATGGGGAGATCTGGGAGACAGCCTGGGGGAAGAAACAGTTTTTAAATCTGGTGGTTTTGGTGAACAGAGCTCTGTAGCGCCTACCAGAGGGAAGCAGCCCGAACAGTTTATGTCTGGGGTGTGAGGGGTCTACAGCGATGTAACCTGCCCAGTTACTGACTCTGGACCTGTAAAGGTCCTAGATGGAGGGCAGATCGGCCCCAATGATCTTCTCTGCAGACCTTATAGTCCGTTGTAGTCTGTTCCTGTCCTGCTTGGTGGACTTGGTGGCTGAGCCAAACCAGACAGTGATGAAAGTGCAGAGAACAGACTGGACGATGGCGATGTAGAAGATGACCAGCAGCTCCTGAGGCAGGTTGAACTTTATCAGATGACACAGACAGTACAACCTCTGCTGGGCCTTCTTCCTGACAGAGTCTATGTGAGAGTCTATGTGGGAGGTCCACTTCAGGTCCCGGGAGATTGTGGTTCCCAGGAACTTGAATAAGTCAACACTAGACACTGTTCTGTTGAAGCTTGTGAGGGGGGGTAGGGTGGGCGGGTTCCTCCTGAAATCCACTGTCATCTCCACAGTTTTGAGCGGATTTAGCTCCAGGTGGTTCTGACCACACCAGATGACCAGTCGGTCCACCTCGTGCCTGTAAACAGACTCATCACCGTCCTGGATGAGGCCGATGACCGTTTTGTCATCTGCAAACTTTAGAAGTTTCATGGAAGGGCCATCCGAGGTGTAGCCGTTGGTGTAGAGGGAGAAGAGCAGTGGGGAAAGATCACAACCCTGGGGGCGCCAGTGCTAATGGTACTGACGTTGGAGAAGATGCTTCCCAGCCTCACCTGCTGTCTCCTGTCGGTGAGGAAGTTGTAAATCCACTGACAGGTGGAGGCCAGCACAGTGAGCTGAGTGAGTTTATCTTTGAGGATTCCCGGGATGATGTTGTTGAATGCCGAGGTGAAGTCCACAAACAGGATCCGTGCGTATGTCCCTGGGGAGTCGAGGTGTTGGAGGATGAATTGCAGTCCCACGTTGACTGCATCATCCACCGACCAGTTTGCCCGGTAGGCAAACTGCAGGGGGTCCAGCCAGGGTCCTGTGATGTCCTTCAGGTGATTCAGCACCAGTCTCCTGAAGGAGACTACATGACTACAGACGTCAGAGCAACGGGCCTGTAGTCATTTAACCCTGTGATGGTGGGTTTCTTGGAGACCGGGATGATGGTGGAGCGTTTGAGGCAGGAAGGAACCTCACACAGCTCCAGAGATCTGTTGATCTGCGTGAAGATTGAGGCCAGCTGGTCAGCGCAGGTTCTCAGGCAGGAAGGAAACACACCGTCAGGTCCTTCCTGATCTTCTGCCTCTGAAAGAGCCAGCACACATCTTCTTCACAGATCATCAGTGCAGGCGGGGGTCTAAGTGGAGGGGGCTCAGGTAGAGCACAGTGAATGGAGTTGGTGATGTGTGTGAAAACTGGCAGTAGAAGCTGTTCAGTTTCTCTGCCAGTTGTTTGTTCCCTACAGGGTGGGGGGATAGGCTCCTGTAGTTGGTCATGTCCTGCAGGCCTCTCCACACTGAAGCAGGGTTGCTGGCTGAGAATTTGCTCTTCAGCTTCTCAGAGTAGTTCCTCTTAGCTGCTCCGATTTCCCTCGTCAGTGTGTTCCTGGCCTGCTTGTACAGGGCACAGTCCCCACTTCTGTAGGCCTCCTCCTTGGCCTGGCGCAATTTACGCAGTTTGGTGTTTAACCATGGTTTATTGTTGTTGTATGTGCAGAAGGTTTTGGTCTGCACAGAAAGTCCTCACAGTCCTTACAGAAACTGATGTACAATATCACAGTGCCAGTCAGATCCATCGCTGCAGCTTCAAAGACACTCCAATCAGTGCAGTCAAAGGAGGTCTGTAACTCCAGCTTTCCATCAGCAGTCCATCTCTTCACTGTCGTCACTACAGGCTTTGCAGATTTAACTTCTGCCTGTAGGTTGGGATGAGATGGACCATGCAGTGATCAGACAGCCCCAAGGCAGCGCGGGGAACAGAGTGGTATGATTCCTTCAGAGCAGTGTAGCAGTGGTCCAAAGTGTTAGCGTCCCTGGTGGGACACTTAATGTGCTGCCTGTACTTGGGGAGTTCTTGGCTGAGGTTCCCTCTGTTAAAATCCCCCAGTATGATGAGCAGGGAGTCTGGATGTTTTTTCTCCACATCTGTTACCTGGTCAGCCAGGTGTTGTAACGCCTCCGTTACACAGGCCTGAGGTGGAATGGAGGTGTTACAACACCTGGCTGACCAGGTAACAGACGTGGAAAAAAATATAAAGAGAACATGTAAACTTCATACAGAAAGGAATCAAACCCAGAACCTATCTTTTCTTGTTGCGAGGCAAAAGTGCTAAAAACTGCACTACCATGCCCGTAGCCAGGCTGATAACATTAATGACATAAATTACTCATGACAGAACTTAAAGACAAAATGTCTATAAAATGGAAAATATTAGTGGCAGCAGCTCCAGCAGGCCGAGTCACATTCTTAAATTAACTCCTGCAATCTTTTTCAGAGGTTCCAAAGACAGACAAAAGCTTTGAGGAGCGGCTCATCTTTAAAACTTTCATCCTGAAGTTTGTCAATGCCTTCACACCCATTGTGTATCTGGCCTTCTTCAGGGGCAGGTAGAGAAAACCTTTCACTGCTTGTTGTTTGTGAATTATTTTAATCAAACATCTGTTGGTCATTAGGGATGCTGATTCCGTCATCTGTACTCTACCTTTGTAATCTATGACTAAAGTCATTCTTTTCATTAGAATAGAGAATGACACTTGTCAAATCAAGTATATTACCAATGATAGACTATGGTGACATTCTGTATATGCATGCAACTCCCTCTACTTTGAAATCACTTAACACAGCTTACCATAGTGACCATGTTTTAACATTGGAGATGGTTTTAGCCTACCACTGTGACCTCTGTATGAATGTTGACTGGCGTTCTCTTAGTGACAGGAAGCAAAGACACTGACAGTTGCATGACTTCAGAATTTTTTAAGTTGACACCAATGTGATTAAAGTCAAGCCATTGTCAGCTAGTCGCTGATGACATCGCTGATATTTTTCAGTTAATAAAATTACAGGAGGAGCAAATGCTTTGGAAAGGTCTGTAATCACTGACAGGACAGCTGTAAAAGAGCATTATGCTCAGTCAATTTTCATAAAATAAAATAAATATATACTTTCCTGAATTACTTTATATATGTTTGGTCCTCAGGCTTGTTGGGCGACCTGGAAACTACTTGTATGTTGTTGGATCGTACAGAATGGAAGAGGTAACTACTTTGCAAAGCTCAACTATCAACAAACCCCAGGATAGGCTGCCTGTCTCAGTCACACCCTATGTGTCCCTTGATCCCAATCCTACTGGTCCCTAATTCAGTAATTTGTTTGTCAAATACTGGAGGAGACATCTTGATAAATAATTGTAATAATATTCTTTTAATATTGGCAGGCCTATACTTTCATAAGCACATAGCATATGTATTTCTGTATATAAATATTTCTGCTCATTTTCAATTTAAATTTTCTGTCACTTTAGACTGTATGCAATTTATGTCTTCTCTTCCTCACTCTGATTTGCTCTTACCCTGTGACACCTATTCACCCACTCCCTCCAAAGTGTGCCCATGCAGGCTGCCTCATGGAACTGTGCATCCAGCTGTGCATCACCATGCTGGGCAAGCAGCTCATCCAGAACAACCTGTTTGAAATTGGCATACCGTAAGTGCAGAACGTACACCATGGAGCATGTTGTAACACAAACCCACAACAATGTACACAAGACAAGCTCAACAACACGTGGGTTCAGCCACCAACAGAACATTTTATGCAAACGTGTTCA
The DNA here is from genome assembly GCA_034769265.1 of Remorina albescens. Classification (NCBI taxonomy): domain Eukaryota; kingdom Metazoa; phylum Chordata; class Actinopteri; order Carangiformes; family Echeneidae; genus Remorina; species Remorina albescens. Next base: position 1,772,607 of record CM068479.1, read on the forward strand.
TAGAGAAATCATTTAGATACCTATATGTCCTTTAGACATACTCACCTGGGTTTGCAAAGGAAACCAATTCCTTTGCAAACCCTATATGCAATTTCTCTGTGCCTTTATCTTCATTGTGAGCTGTGTGGTGCTTTGTGTCTAGTAGAATTCGTAGAGCTATACTCAGTGAATGTGAGCTGCAGTGGCACTGTAGTAACATTACTGAATGTTTCCTCTCCACCTGCAGGAAACTTAAGAAACTGCTGCGGAAAAGAAAGTCCGAACTGGACGATAAAGAAGAGGAGGAGCTGAACAAAACACTGCAATGCCATGAGAAAGATCACCTCTTGGGTCCATTTGACAGCCTCAACCCTGAGTACATGGAAATGAGTGAGTCCAAACACAAACACATTATGCTTAAAAATATCATTAAATTTTGTAAGCGTTTTATAACGAATGTGAATTTGTACACCTCCAGAATTCATAAATAAGGTGTTTATTAAAGTTGTGATGATGTTAAGTTCAGTGTGTGACCACATTCTACATATAAATTCAGCATAACAAAAATAATAAGCATGGATAATCAGGGGATAGTGTATTTCTGCAATCCACTTTGAATTCATCATTACTACGTTCCCTCCAAAACCTTAGTGTTTTTTTTTTCCCCAGGACAATCATTTTCATTAATGAACACCATTTTATGCCTTTTGAGGCCTAAATCTGCAAGCAGAATTCAAAAATGAATTTTAAACTATAGACAACAACACTATGGTCACATGATTTCAAAGTCGCCACCTCTAAAGTTTTAGTCTGATTAAGTGTATAAACACAACAAAGGTATCTCGTGATAAGGACATTTAATGAAATCAAGAAGGTTATAATGAAACTAATAAATCAGGGCTTGTATTTACTGACCTTGAAAGCTCAACTTAACCTAGGCTTTTTTGTAAATCATACATTTCTCTGCATGTTTCTTTACAGAACAATCAGTAAGCTTGTGAAAGCTATTACCATTTTATGATTTGTATTAATTAACAGTTAATCAAAATAATCATTGAAATGAAAAATTGCTACAGTAGCATCACTCCATTTAGATCCTAACCAGTTTTTTGCTGTGTTAAGGATTAATGACAAAGCTTGTGCTTTTCAAGGCTCTGGTACAATTCAGCATTTACAGCAGCAGCTGTGGTGTGGTGGAATTACGTGACAAATTATACATAGTAAAGTGATGAATAATTGTATGTTTCCAACAAAGCCTGTATGATATATAACAAATCAACATAAGGATTAGTTGCCCTTTAAAATGATAAATATTGATTAATTAACTTTCAGTCAGCAATAGAAAGTAACCCTTAGATTTCTTTCACCCTGTTACATCTTTGTTTCTTTTCCTTATTCTTCTTCCTTTTCTACTTATTGTTGTTATTATTATCATTATTGTTGTTGTTAGTAGTAGTTGTTGTTGCAGTAGTAGCATTGATAAGAACTTCTTCCAGATGTGTAATTGTTTAAGTTGAAGTATGAATTCCCCTAGTACCTGTCAAATCTAAAAATCTGTCTGTTTCTTTGTATGTCACAATTTGTGTCAAAATGAAAACATGAGGTAGCTAATAATTAAGAAACAAACAAACAACAAAAAACAAAACTGTTGATTGAATTCCACCTATCAGAGTTAAGTTAAACATCAGTTGGTCAGTCTCAGGTGTTACAAGGTGTGTTGCCTTTTTAGAGACCAAAATTCTGTATTAGGGTACTGTATGAGCACAGAGAGGAGGAGAAAATGTATTGAGCTGAGACCAGCTGATATTAGGCTGAAAATATCACAAATTGACATCATGATGAATATGCCAATTAGCATATTATGTCATTTAGCAACTTTTTTAGCAGCTTTAGCTTCTTTACTTTGGCATTCTTTTACATTAATTGGACAACAGTTTTCAACTGTGTCCTCAGACACTGACAACACAAGTTGAGACAGATAGTAGGTTTTGAACCAGGTGTACCATATTCAGTAGTAGGCTTCACAAATTTTACTACAGCTTTGGTTGCATGTGAAATCCCATTTCAAGAAGACATGGTGGATCACAGTTTAGTATTTCACTACAATGTGTCTGTGGTGACAGTGTTTCCATCCAGTAATCTCTGTTCTGTTTTTTAAGTCATTCAATTTGGGATGGTGACTCTGTTTGTGGCTTCATTCCCTTTGGCACCACTCTTCGCTCTTCTCAATAACATTATTGAGATTCGCCTGGATGCCAAGAAGTTTGTTATGGAGTTGCGCAGACCAATCGCAGCCAGAGCCAAAGACATTGGTAAATCTTTTTCCCATATCTCTCTCTCTCTCTCTCTCTCTCTCTCTCTCTCTATATATATATATATATACACACACACACACACTTTTAATTGTCATAAATGATTGTGTTTTGTGACAGATAAAGATGGACTTTTTAAACTCGAGAACTTTAAAACCTCTAGCTTATGTGGAAAAGTTGTGCTGTCAAGGTTGATGGGTAACAGAAGTTTATTTGGTTTATGATGGCTTTCCATTCAGTCTCCTCTGTTTTCACCTTTTTGCAGGTATCTGGTACAACCTCTTGAGAGGCCTCAGTAAAGTAGCCGTCATTGTTAATGTAAGTTATCGCCATATCCATCTCTGTAGTCACTGTAGAGTTGGATTTAAAACACATACATATACATGTTTTTTATGCTAGGGATTACACAGAGAAAAGAGTTGTTATTACATTGTGTTGCCTGCTTCTTCAATTGTCTCTTAGTGGGAAAAGTCATGCTAGGACTGAGGGCTTACTTGTCAGGTGCAAGTCATGTGCTAATAAGTAAAGGCTTATCCTCCTTCTTGGCCTCCACATCAACACAAAGAGAGTATTGTACCAGGTTTTTAATTAAATCTTAAACTTTAGAATTTGTGAAGACTTCAGTACTTTTATTTAGCACTGCACTTACATATATTTTTCCAGTATCTGTACTACTTGAATATTACACAACCTTTTCTTCAATGCGCAGAGATGAAGTTGAGACTAAAGTCTGCCAAACAATTAGGTTTTATACTGGATTTACCCAGTTGAACAAGGGTCTTGATGAAGTGATGCAGAGCATCCCTAGAAGTGAGAGAGTTGTCATTGGTGCAGACTTCAATGGACACGTTGGTGCAGGAAACAGAGAGGATGAGGAGGTGATGGGCAGGTTTGGTATCCAGGAGAGGAACGCAGAAGGACAGATGGTGGTTGACTTTGCAAAAAGGATGGAAATGGCTGTAGTGAATACTTTCTTCCAGAAGAGGCAGGAACATAGGGTGACCTATAAGAGTGGAGGTAGGAGTACACAGGTAGACTGCAGTCACTGATCTCCTTCAGATTACACCGTCTACACAAGATGTAAAGTAGTGGTAGGTGAGAGTGTAGCCAGACAGCATAGGATGGTGGTGTGTAGGATGACTCTGGTGGTGAGGAAGATGAAGAGGGCAAAGACAGAGCAGAGGACTAAATGGTGGAAGCTGAAAAAGGAAGAGTGTTGTATGATTTTTAGGAAGGAGTTGAGACAGGCTCTGGATGGCCAGGAAGTGCTTCCAGTTGACTGGACAACTACAGCTAATGTGATCAGGGAGACAGGTAGGAGAGTATTTGGTGTGTCATCTGGAAGGAAAGTGGATAAGGAGACTTGGTGGTGGAATGAGGAGGTGCAGGAGTGTATACAGAGAAAGAGGTTAGCTAAGAAGTGGGACACTGAGAGGACTGAAGAGAGTAGACAGGAGTACAGGGAGATGCAGCGTAAGGTGAAAGTAGAGGTGGCAAAGGCCAAACAAAGGGCTTACGATGACTTGTATGCTAGGTTGGACAGTAAGGAGGGAGAGACTGATCTATACAGGTTGGCAAGGCAGAGAGACAGAGATGGGAAGGACGTGCAGGCCGTTAGGGTGATTAAGGATAGAGATGAAAGTGTATTGACAGATGCCAGTAGTGTGATGGGAAGATGGAAAGAGTACTTTGAAGAGTTGATGAATGAGGAAAATGAGAGAGAACGAAGGGTAGAAGAGGTGATTGTTGTGGACCAGGAAGTAGCACAGATTAGTAAGGATGAAGTGAGGAGGGCATTGAAGAGGATGAAGAGTGGAAAAGCACTCGGTCCTGATGATATACCTGTGGAGGTCTGGAAGTGTCTAGGAGAGGTAGCAGTAGAGTTTCTGACTGGGTTGTTCAACAGGATCTTAGATAGTGAGAAGATGCCTGAGGAATGGAGGAGAAGTGTGCTGGTGCCCATTTTTAAGAACAAGGGAGATGTACAGAGTTGTAGCAACTACAGAGGAATAAAGCTGGTGAGCCATACAATGAAGTTATGGGAAAGAGTAGCTGAAGCTAGACTAAGGGCAGAAGTGAGCATTTGTGAGCAGCAGTATGGTTTCATGCCAAAAAAGAGTACTACAGATGCAGTATTTGCTTTGAGGATGTTGATAGAGAAGTACAGAGAAGGTCAGAGGGAGCTGCATTGTATCTTTGTAGATCTGGAGAAAGCTTATGACAGGGTGCCCAGAGAGGAACTGTGGTATTGTATGAGGAAGTCTGGAGTGGCAGAGAAGTATGTTAGAGCGGTGCAGGACATGTATGAGGACTGTAAGACAGTGGTGAGGTGTGCTGTAGGTGTGACAGAGGAGTTCAAGGTGGAGGTGGGACTGCATCAGGGATCAGCTCTGAGCCCCTTCTTGTTTGCTATGGTGATGGACAGGCTGACAGATGAGGTTAGACAGGAATCTCCATGGACTATGATGTTTGCAGATGACATTGTGATCTGTAGTGAGAGCAGGGAACAGGTGGAGGAGAAGCTAGAGTGGTGGAGGTTTGCCCTGGAAAGGAGAGGAATGAAGGTTAGCCGCAGCAAGACGGAGTATATGTGTGTGAATGAGTGGAAGAGTGAGGTTACAGGGAGAAGAGATAAAGAAGGTGGAGGATTTTAAGTATTTAGGGTCAACAGTCCAGAGCAATGGAGAATGTGGAAAAGAGGTGAAGAAGCGTGTGCAGGCAGGCTGGAACGGGTGGAGAAAAGTGTCAGGTGTTATGTGTGATAGAAGAGTTTCAGCTAAAATGAAAGGAAAGGTGTACAAAACTGTGGTGAGACCAGCGATGTTGTTTGGTCTAGAGACAGTGTCACTGAGGAAAAGACAGGAGGCAGAGCTGGAGGTAGCAGAGATGAAGATGCTGAGGTTCTCTTTGGGAGTGACCAGGTTGGATAGGGTCAGGAATGAGTACATCAGAGGGACAGCACATGTTAGAGGTTTTGGAGATAAAGTCAGAGAGGCCAGACTGAGATGGTTCGGACATGTCCAGAGGAGAGATAGTGAATATATTGGTAGAAAGATGCTGAGTTTTGAACTGCCAGGCAGGAGGCCTAGAGGAAGACCAAAGAGGAGGTTTATAGATGTAGTGAAAGAGGACATGAAGGTGGTTGGTGTGAGAGAAGAGGATGCAGAAGACAGGCTTAGATGGAGGCAACTGATTCGCTGTGGCGACCCCTGAAGGGAAAAGCCGAAAGGAGAAGAAGAAGACCCAGTTGAACAAGGGTCTCTGTCAAATTATTTTCCAGAACAGATAACTGCTCCATGTCTTCCTAAGTACAGGTCTCAGATTACAGTACTGAAATTCACTTCAGCTTTGACCACACTGGGAGGCTGTTAGGGGAAAACCAAACCCCTATCTACCAAAAAATTTGTATCATATAGTGATAGTGATCTAGTGTTCAAAACTAAAACTGCACTTCACAATATAGTTAGGATGTTAAATACAGTCTAGATTTGAAAATGAATAGTAGTTTATCTGCTTTCTTGAGGACAGCAGGTGATGACCTGTTTTGTCTTCCTCAGGCCTTTGTCATTTCTTTCACCTCTGACTTCATCCCTCGGCTGGTCTACCAGTATATGCACAGCCCAGATGGAACCATGCATGGCTTTGTTAACCACACTCTGTCTTACTTCAACGTCAGTGACTTCCAGCCCAACACAGAACCCGTACAACCAATGCACCTAGGTTACAAAGTGGAAAGATGCAGGTAAGGTTTCACTATAGCAATGCCCTTGAGTCCTGGAGCCTGCTGACAAAGGCCTCCCCAGCAAAAGTTAATATCTTTCAGAGTACCATAATACATTTACATTCGTGTATATCCTGCTTCACAGAGTCATTATTTCTCATTACTGGCACTATATCAGAGCATCAAATTAACCTTTTTCTCTGTGTTTACAGATATAAGGACTACAGAGAGCCTCCCTGGTCAAGCACTCCATATGAACTTTCCAAGGAGTTCTGGGCCATTCTGGCAGCCCGCCTCGCCTTCGTGATTGTTTTTCAGGTTAAGTCAGTCAGTCAGATATGCACAGTCAGAAACATTACATGATTCAACATGCAAAGAGGCATGTTGAATCTCCCTTGCATTTTTGGAGACTAAGTAACAAATAAGTCATTAGTAACTGATGGTTTTGTGGTCACAGAGTTAAATATGAGATAATTCAGTGAGCACTGAGAATTGCAATTATTCTTCAGAACAATGGCTTCAAAGTGGCTTGTAAATCTACAGGCCCCACAAGCACAAGCAAGTGCAAGCAATGCTGAAACACCTGCTCATTTAACCCTGTCCACAATCAAGATTACTGTTGCTTAAAGAGCGTTGATAGTTTAGAGTGTTGATCGTTAACCTACCAATAAACTACCGAACTCAATTAACACCGACAATATACAGTTGCAGTCAAAGTTTGGACACCCTTTCCTAATATTTTGAATGGGAAAGGGTGTCCAAACTTTTGACTGGTACTATATATGTGTGTAGCAAGCCACAGATGAATAGTTTTATTCAGTTATTAAAGTAAGATATAAACACAATGTGTTCACCTTGTCATTTGCAGAACGTGGTCATGCTCATGAGTGACTTTGTCGACTGGCTGATTCCAGACATTCCCAAGGATATCAGCCTGCAGATCCACAAAGAAAAGATCCTCATGGTAGAGCTCTTCATGAAAGAGGAACAAGTAAAAAGACTTGCAGCACAGGACCACCACAACCAGGACAACTGCATCCCACCCCAATCAGTCCCTAAGAGCCCACCACAGGCCCGCTCACAGCCCATTTCACATACTAACTGCTGTTAAACTGGTAGTGAAGTGGGTCTGAGGGTTAGGGTTGCTTGTGGCTGTTTGTGCTTGTTTCTAACACCAGTTTCTGTGTGTTAGGGTGTAAATAAATGAATCGGCTGCGTACCGGTGGATGCTGAAGATAACACATGGCCAGTTTGCAAGAATTACCTAAATAAGTTTTTGTTGCCATAATGTTGTTCAGAAATGATTTCAGAAAATTAAAACCTGAACATCTGAATTCCCGTGTTCTTCAATCATTTGTTACATTTTACAAAGTCAAACATACTGTGTCTATGACCAACATCCAGACAATACTCGTAAAAACATGGTCTATTTCAGACAACAGAAAGAAATAAACCATTAACTGCATTTGGGGAATGACTGTGTTCATTTCTGAAACACATTTCCAACCTAAAATGAACTGTATTTTAATGCAACAAATATTGTGCCATTTCTCCCATGGGGCTTGACTGCAGCTTGCTGAAGACAACCTCCGTCAGTCCGTCCACATGGTCCTGCTGGGGTGAGAGTTACTCCTCCTGCTATCAGTGTGGCGCCTATCCCAGCTCACATTGGGTGAGGGCGGGGTACACCTTGGACAGGTCGCCAGTCCATCGCAGGGCCAACACTCAGAGACAGACAATGACGAACAACCACTCACACTCAGGCCTACAGGAAATTTAGAGTCACCAATTAACCCAAACATGCATGTTTTGGAAAGTGGGAGGAAACCAGAGTACCCGGAGGAAACCCATGCACAGGGAGAACCTGCAAACTCTGCACAGAAAGGCCCCAGGCCCCGGAACTGAACCTGTGACCTGGTTGACCCCATCCCCCAAACTGTCCTTCTTGTGCTGTCTTTTGCCTTGATGTATTTAAAGCATCAATAAAACATTACAAAGTACGTAATGCAAATTGCTATTATATTCACATTTCACAACACGCACAAGTGCATATGCACGTAAATCTGACTTGTCTCTAAGTAGTTTTTTCTTTAAATGAGTGACAAGTTCCTGAACATGTTTGTCATCACTTAATTTCACCTACATTGGCTGCTCTTATTAATTGCATATACATTCATCTTCATCTGTTATGAGTTGTTTTGTGGAAACATCTTATTGAAAATCTTGAAGCTGAATGTTCCTGATATCATACTGTCACCACACATATTTATAATAAGTGTCAAAAAAATGAAAAAGAAAACTAATGCTGTAAGTCAGATTCATCCTTATTAGTCTTTGTCGCTTCTTATGTGCCCAAGTGATAGCCAGAGGTGGAGTCATGATGTCTTTAGGTTGTCTGTTCACTCATTCATTCTTTCATCTTCTACCACTTATCTATTACTGGGTCGCATGGGTTGCTGGAGCTAAGCCCAGCTCACATTGGGCAAGGGCGGGTACACCCTGCACAGGTCCTCAGTCCATCGCAGGACAGACAAAGAGGAACAACCACTGACAGTCACACTCATACCTAGGGGCAATTTAGAGTCACCAATTAACCTAGACATCTATCTCTCTCCCCCATGCATGTACTGTATAATCACAACATTACATGTTACTTTGTTTCTTTGCCATTGTCTGAATTTCTCCCTCCTGCCCTCACTCTTTCTGTCCCCCTTACAAGTGCTGAATCATATCAGCTCCATGTCTTTGCTTTATGCTGTTGCAGTAGTTAAGATTAGTTATCATTACACACTACTAATCAGTTCCCATTATTATGTCCTCTGCTAAAAACCTTATTTTCAACTACTGCTAGTATTTACTATTGCATATTTAGTGGCAGTAATGCAACAATTCTTTGTCAGACCACATAATGTCAACTGTCCATTGTTAGGGTTTTTAGTTGAGTTTCCTGTCTTTGCCTCATTTCCTGTTTTATTTTGAACTCTGTTTCTTGCCCCTGCCTACCTGTCAAGTGTGATTGTCTTCCCCGCCCCTGTGTGTTTTGCCTGTGTCTCATTGTCTCCCTAGTGTGTGGTATATATGCTGTGTTCCCCATTCCTCCTGTGCCAGATTGTCTTGTCGCATCGTCATGAAAGTTCCAGCACTTCTGTTTTCCCTAAGTATTCTTCGTGCATGACCTGATTCTCTGTTCTTGACCCTTGAGCCAGTCTAGCGGATATCTGTACTGTTACCTGATGTTTGAACTCCCGGTATTGACCCATTTTGGAATAAACGGACTTTGATTCTACCAGAACCATCAGACTCAGTAATTGTGTTGCGCTTTAGTGCTTGACATTCTTTGTTTTCCAACTGGCAATAAACCCCAAAGAAGAGGATGAAGCATGGAGCCTTTGGCGCAGAACCTTTGGCGCTCACTCAACTGTCGTTGTGTGAAACTACCCAGACCAAAGTTGTAACATGAGCTGTGAGGCTGGTAGTGTTTCCATTAGTGATGTTTGATACCAAATAAAATTGAGGATAGTATCAGATGGTAAGTGGAACTGTGGCATCCCTGTGTAGAGTTGTCATCAGGAGCACATTTTTCCTTTTCTTTGGACAGTAAGGCACAAGAGTGTGGATATTGGTGAAGAAAAAATCTGGAGGAATAATCATCCCTGTAATTTGCAGCAAGAAAGGCAGGATTCCTTTTTTCCAATGGTCAATTTTTTTCATTTTCTTTTTTTTTTAGAGCAGCTCCTGACGAAAAGCATAGGAAGTGAAGAAATTGTCATGTTATGTTGTGACCCTTGAAACCTGCAGTCATCTCCAGAACAACACGCTTCCGTTGGTTCTTTTCAGGTATAAACCTGCATGTTCCAGGCATAATTTGTCCTGGCATCACGTTGCCCATATATTTATGTCATATTTATACATCTTGCTTCGCATATACTGTTTGATAGGGCAGCGTCCCGTAACAGTGCTCATTCACTGTGATGTTTGGGCTTGGGTTGTAGATGTGCAGCAGGCGCTCCAACCACTCATTCCAAACCTCTCTGATTGCTGCCAGTTTGAAAACCGTGATACAAGGCCAGGCCGTCATCAACAAGACAAAGCGAATCACCCCTGAAGCATTTTAAATCATGCTGTGACATGGTGGCCCGAAAAATTGTCCGACCAGCATCTGCATCCCATATACTGCTGGTAGCTTTATTTTTGGATCTGTACACACCAACCAAAATCCGAAGACCCATGTATGCTTTGATGTCAGTCTGGGTTACCTCCTTCCAACTGTCTTTTTAAATCCAAATTGGTCATGTTTATCACTATAGTTTCAATGGACTCAGTCAGGAACAGTTAAAAGCAGGATTTGATGTCATCAATCCAGGATACAGAATTTCTTGTAGGTCCTGGAGTCATCATGATGACACTTTCTGACAGCTGAAAGTCTACCATGAGTCTCAGGTGGGAATCAAGACCAGGATAAATTCCTATTCTTTGACTGGAATGTGACAGCAACCTTGGCCATCCTCTTCATCACTGGATTTCTTGCTCTGGATTATATTCTGTGTTGTTTTCATCTTCTGATACTTCCTCCTCTAATCCATCCTCACTGTCACTTTCCTGGCTTCTTTCCTCCTCATCAGTGTGGTGACCAAATATATAATCAAGAACCTGACTTGCGATATATATATATATATATATATATATATCAATGGTGCTGCCACATGATGAACTTTGAGTAAGGCCTAAAAACAGCATTATACACCAAAACTACAAGAAAAGTTCAATATTATTGAAACAATCTTGCAACTTTCTGAGAACTGCCAACAGGTGTGGTTCCTGTTGGAGAGACTCTACTGGGCAAAGGTACTGGTGTGTGTATGTGTGCATAAATGTGTGAGTGTATGTGTGTCCATCTGACAAATGAGGATGTAGAGGATGTACCTGAGCCAAGTTTTTTTGGTTTTTTTTACACAAATTGTAATCTCCCCCATTAATTTCTAATGAATGGTCATTTTTGACAAGAAAGCAAAGAAAGAAAATTGTATGCAAATTCATCCAATTTATTTTGTTTGTTGAAATCATCTTCGCTGACAAAGCCATGGAATCTTAGGTCAGTCTGATGAAATTAACAACAATTTATAGAGATAAAACTTTAAAATTTCTCTAATTTGACCGGAACACAACATAAGGGTTAAGGAGATAGACCATATGTTGTATTTAATGTTGCAAAACCAAACTTGCCCTTCAAAATGTTATTGGTATGCACTGGAATAGACCTGAGAACAAAGTGGCAGAAGAGCTGATGACGCATATAGAAATATATCTGCAAGCAGCAATTATGGGGTCCAAGCCTGTAAATCTAAGAGGAGTTATAAAGCCATTTACAAACAATTTAAATCAATCATTACACTGTCCAATCAATAATCATAAATGTACAACTTTCCAGACATTCCAAACCTGACTAGGACAGTATGTCCCAGTAAATTCAACCACAAAGCTAACATAAAGATACTCAAAAGCATTTGAGTGGTAATTTCAAGGAATTAATAGGACTCTATTGCAACAACCAATGTTGACTCAACTGTTTCAAAGACACTTTACAAACAACCTACATAGGACATCAGGAGAGATGAACCCCCTGCACTCATAAAAGAACATTAAATGCACAATTGAAGTCTATCAGTATGAAGAAGTGGACTACTGCTACGTTGCTCAGTGGCCAAACGAGTCATTTGCAATGCCAGAGGTCATGTTCGCCAAAAAACAAAACCAACTTTAAACAGTAGAACCTCATGGCAACTGCCTATCAAAGAGCTGAAACTAAATCAAAAATGCATCTTAGTGTAGCACCTTTAACCTTAATGGAGGAAGCAAACCACATTCACGCTAGGTTCAAAGGTTGGACTGTGGCTGGAAGTTGAACAGTGATAATTTATTGCCTCCAAAACAATTATTATTTTGCCGTGCACTGAATTAGAAAAACAAAAAAAAGAGCTCCTTCAAATAAAAATAAAAGTAAAATAAAGTTCAAAAGATTGTCGTTTCTTCTAAATCAGAAGATGGAGTTCATTCCTGTATTAGGTGTGTGTATATATATATATATATATATATATATATATATATATATATATATATATATGTATATATGTGTCTGTTTGTTCTACTACCCAGGTAAGTTTTGTGGTGAACGTTCTTATTTGTGTCAGAGTGGAGTGAACAGATGTCTGTGCTCTTCAGAGTGAGTCCCAATCTCTGTTCACTGTCGATGACCTGGCTCGCCACTGAACTGCCAACGGTTCAGAATCGTACGGATTAATCCCTGATCCAACAAAAAAAAACAATCTACACGCATGGTGCAAAAAACACATTTCCATTACTATTGTGTCCATAATCATCAAATGACTTTTTACTTCTCCTACTCTGATTTTCTGCATATTCATTACCAGATGCAGTACTTGCACTGTCACACTTACAGTAAGAATTATTTTAACACAATTATTCATCGTGAACTTGTATTTTAACATAAAGACTTATTTATTCAGATAAGTAGTATTTATATTTTTAAACAGCTCTTTTCTTTTCAATATTTATCTTTTAAACTGTAAATAAACTGTATCAATTCACTTTTTAATCAACATGAGTATTTAAATAACCATAATGAAATAAATCACATTATGTACACGGTAAGGTACATCAGAACAATACTATTACAACCTGAAATCACATTCAATCTCTGTCTCCCTCATTAAAATGGTAGAAGCATGGTAGCTTACCAGCTACACTAAAGCTAGCTTAGCAGCGTCACTCGCGGCTAGCATTAGTGCGTTAGCTAGCGATATTTCTAGAGTAATTTTTACACATATCATAATGATACAATAGTAAGACGTTGGATTATAACATCTCTGCAACTCCAAATGGTTTTATGAAAGTATCTCAGAAGCAGCATTTTCACATCAGCTAACATCAACAAGCTGATAACGTGATCTAGCCTCTTAGCATTTAGCACTGCTCTTACCGGAGTCCAACGGAGGGCTTACAAGGTTGAAGCGGCTCCTCTCTCTGTCTCAACAACTTATAAGACTCTCTCTTAATAAACAAGAAAAATTATCAATACACTACTTTGATATTAATCATTAGTTGGTGAGGTTTATATCACGTTTCTTACCCAGGTACGTCAGCTCACTCAACGAGTAGCACTCTCGGTCAGCGTCTATGAGTGGGTGTCACAACATGCTCACTGTCAATGACAATGAATACAGAGCTGGTGCACCACCATGTGGTGGGGCATGGTAAACTCTTTTAAATGACATAAACGGGTTTGGTTACCCATGTGGGTTACATTAACACAGGTTACTGATCCAAAACACTTCAGCAAATCCACAAAGCACCGCCCCCCCCCCCCCCCCCCAAAAAGTAATAGAGGGTTACAGGAAAGCTCAGATCCTAATACAGTATAAATGCTGTGGGGGGTCTTACAATATGGTGTACATGCAAGGTAACCCTCAGTTATCACAAACCTAATGGTGGTCATGATGCCATGCCCAACAGTGGTCACTTGGTCACACTGTCCAGAGGGCCAACCAGCTAACATCTGAGTGTCTTATGCAGAGGACCCACCAGTGGTTGCATCAGCATCTTGTCAAGAGGATCAAGGAGTTGTTGCCATATTGTCCTGTCCACAGGTTTCACCAATGCCTTCCTCGTCTACCTGCCCAGAGGGCTCATGAGTGGTGGCCTTGTCACTCTGCTCAATCTCTGGCCACCTCAGCATTCTGACCAGAGAGCCCACCAGTGTATTACTGACTTGCACTTTATTTCAATTAAATGGGAGCATTTTTTTTTTTCGTTCAATGACATATATCCTGTAAACAAACAATTATTTTTCCTTTATTGTAATATGTATGTGTCAGCATTGTAATAAGCACTATAATTGTTGTAACAACTTCAGTGACCTCTTTGCTTTTGCAAACCATTTCAACCGAAGAGCCTTCTTATGAAAAAAAAATAATGCTGTGTTCATTCATCAATATGATAGAGCCTACATATATATTACATTAAACATTTTATGTTTTATAACCAGTACAATCCCACTAAATTGATTAATATTATGATGCAATGTTACTACTTGTGTAGCTGCAAGTGAATTGCTACATGAACAACTACAGTATCATACATATGAATAATTACTTAAACCTGTTAAAGTGTAATGCTCACAAAAAAATCACTTCTCATTGTGGCTACAATAGTAAAGTGGGGGAAAGGAAACAATGCTTAGTGGCATAAGAATTTGCTTTAAATGGGCATATTCAAGTGCTTCTGGAGACTGTATTTTTTGATTGATTATATTCAAATTTGGAATATCTTGTCAGTGAGGCCATGCCATTGTGCACAAGAAATTTCAGATGCATTTGATGCAACAGTGAATGATATTGGGGTGATTTGCATAGTAATTAATAAATTAAACTACTTGAGTGTCTTGTGGTGGCCAAGTTTCTTGAAATAACAACCTTTCCTTCATAAATTAGACAGAGGTCAGTGTAAAGGGTTTTCCATACAAAGTTTTGTGTTGATCAGGCCAGTGGTTCAGAAGCAGACAACTATTAAATAACAAAAAACTCATTATATCACCATTGCAATTTGATAGACACATATCTCTGACATTACAGGATGTAGCGACTATTCCTTTGCAGTTTAGATAGAGCATACCCCAGAGGCCCTACAAGTCAATTTTTTCATCAATTGATGTTACGGTTCATGAGAAGATAATTTTTAAGTATTTTTTTCACATATTAAAAATAATCTTAAAAATGGCGTCTTCAAGTGCTTGTGAAATGTGTATTTTTTGATGGATTGCTTTCAAATTTGAAATATCTTGTCAGTGAGGCCTTGCCATTGTGCACAAGAAATTTTAGAACGATTGATGCAACGGTGCATGATATTGGCTCATTTGCATATTAATGAGTAAAGGAAGCAAATTGATTGGCTTGTGGCGGCCATGTTTTTTGATGTACCATATTCTGCTTCGCAATTTAGGTCGGGATTAGGCTCAAAAGGATGTGTTTTGAATTTCATGCCGATCGGCCCAACTGTTCTGGAGAAGATGTAATTTTTGCTGAAATCATCATTATGCAAATTAGCTCAAAATCCAATAAGACGGACTTGAATGGTCCAAGAGGCAAATTTGTTCCATGTACTGAGGGGAACCTGTATACCAAGTTTTGTGACGTTTGGTCAAAGGGGACAAGGGGCCTGACCATTTGAAAATGGCAACTTTAAGCCAAAATGGCTGCCAGGTCATGTGACCTATGGACACCAGCTTGTACACAACTGTTCAGGACATGACCCTCTACAATCCTACCAGATTTGATGACTTTTCGTTGTACAGTCTGGGTTTTATGGGCAGAAGAAGAAAAGTGTCGGAAAAAAAATAAAATTAAAAATAAATAAAATAATAATAATAATAATAATAATAATAATAATCCGAGCAAAAACAATAGGGTTCCAGCTTCGCTTAGACCCCTAATAATAATAATCATCATAAAAATAATAATAATCCGAGCAAAAACAATAGGGTTCCAGTTTCGCTTGGACCCCTAATAATCTGAGCAGAAACAAAAGCTTTCCAGCTTCGCTTGGACCCCTAATAATACTAATAATTCGAGTAGAAACAAAAGGGTTCCAGTTTTGCTTGGACCCCTAATAATCCGAGCAATCACTATAGGGTTCCAGCTTCCCTTGGACCCATAAAAATACATGGAGGCTTTTAAGGGCACCCGGGGAATATAGTGTCCAACATGAAAAACAGAAAATGAGGATAAATGTAAATATTTACACATATTACCTGCAGCGTGTTTTACGAGTGGTGGCAGAATAAATACTTGGAACTTCAAGTACTGTAAACAAGTAGTATGTATAAATAGAATTTACTGTGTCCCAGTACATCCTGGACATGTTTCTTGAAAACCTAACATCTGGTTCAGCCAGTGACTCCTCGGAACAGACTAAGTGACTACCAAGAACAGGTAGAAGACCACCGGAGAGGCAGTTGACAGTTTGGAAAGACGGCACCTGGGACAGTATGGGATTAGCAGCCCATCCTGTGTCTTTCATGATAAAAAAACCCAAAGAAGTTACGGAAAGCCCTAAAGATAGATACCCCCAGGGGACCCCGAGAGGGGGGAATGATGTGATCCCCTATAGGACAGACCTAAGGTAGACAACCCATGCAGACGGATTGACGCTGAGAACATGCATTTGCGGAAAACTGTGCAAGAACCAATGCAGCCTAAGAATCCATCAGGCAAGAATGAAATGGCTGGAGCGGGGAAGTGAGGTGCAATGCACAGGTCTTCCACCTGGTGAGACGCAGGAGGAGCCCAGCCAGGAGGCAACCCACAGAGCCCAGTCCCTGCATGTACCAGAGCCTCCCAATCCTGGCAGAGTAGTTGCAAAGCAGCACATTTAGTGATCCCCTGCCAGCAGACAGAGCGAATGGCTGAAATTTGACCAGGATCTGTCCAATATTATCCATGAAACCGCCAAGGGTGAGGTTGACTCAACTCAACTCCCGATACTAACCACCATCAATCGTCAATTATGCTTCAGAGAGATTTGGCCATATTGAGAGGGGAAATCCCAAGACCACCTCATACACCATGAAGCGCAGGGCCACCAAAATACACAAACTGCGTCAGGAGCTTTGTGCCCTCAAGAAATGGTACAAGAAGTCCACTGATGAGGAGGAGCAGTCATTGGCAGATCTGCAAAACATCCTGCAGAAGAAGCTGATGGTCCTATGCAGAGTGAAGTGGCACGGGAGGCAGCGTAGAGAAAGAGCCAGGGAGCGAGCAGGCTTCATTCCCATCCCCTTTGGCTTTACAAAACAACTGCTTGGGGACAGGTGCAGTGGTCGCCTTGAGAGCTCAACAGAGGAAGTGAATCGCTTCCTTGAAGACATCTTGAGTGATCCAGTGAGGGGGCAAGAGTTAGGCGCCAATTCGGCCCTAATCAACCCCATCCCCCCAACACCAGAGTTCAATCAGAAAGAACCAAGCCTAAAGGAAGTTGAAGAGGTCATCAAGGCAGCTCTATCAGCATCTACCCCAGGCCCCAGTGGTTTACCCTACCTTGTTTATAAGCAGTGCCCAGAGCTTCTCAGGTGATCTGGCAAAGAGGGAGAGTTGCTGACGAGTGGAGGTGTGCTGAGGGAGTTTGGATCCCCAAGGACGATGTAGTGTTATTGTATGTTGTTTCATAATGGTATTCAGTGGTATGCTGTACGCTGGGGGGAGGTCTAGCAGAGTGGGACACACGGGGGCGCTGTGGACCACATCGGGGAGTGTTAAGGAATACGACGGGAGAGAGTTGAATAAAGTTGTTCCTGTATTCAGCATATCTTGGGTCTCACGCTTATGTTAATACTAAGTAAACACGACAGAGGAGAACTCAAAAAACATCGACCAGTTCCGGACAATCTCACTTGTGTTGAAGGAAAGGTGTTTTTCAGCACTGCCTTGTGGAGGCTGAGAAAGTTTCTCCTCAAGAACAGCTACATCAACCCCTCTGTGCAGAAGGGTGGGATCCTTGGATCCCCTGGCTGTTCAAAGCACACAGTTGTAGTAACGCAGCTCTTAAGAGAAGCTCATGAGAACAGAGGCGGCCTTGCTGTGCTGTGGTTGGACCTGGCCAATGCCTATGGATCAATACCACACAAGCTGGCCAAGCTTGCACTGTACAGCTACCATGTTCTCAGTAATATCAAGGATCTGATCCTGGATTATTACAATAATTTCAGGTTAAGGGTCACTTCTGGGTCAGGCACGTGAGTTTTAAGCCCTCCAAATTAGGGTCCATGGTGTTGAAGAAGGGGGAGGTGACTGACAAATTCCGATTCTTAATCTCAGGAACAGTCATTCCATCCATTACAGAGCAGCTGGTCCAGAGCTTGGGGAAGATCTTTGATGCAAGCTTGAAAGATACCGCTGCCATCCAGAAGTCCATGCTAGAGCTTGACATTTGGCTCACCAAGGTTGTCAGGTCTGGTCTACTTGGTAGATTTAAAGCCTGCATTGAGGTAGCCAATGAGTGGAAACACACCAAGTACCAGGAACTAGTGGAGGAGTGCAGGGGCAGAGGCTGGAAAACATTCTACAAGCCCATAAATGTTGGCTGCAGAGATTTTGCAGGACATTCTTTCTGCAAGGTCCTCACTCGGTTGGGCGTCACAGGAGCAGCCAAGAAGATCTGCCAGTGAGGCCACAGAAAAAGCCACTAGGAGGCTTTGGTTAAGAGGGCTGATCCGCAAGTCAGGCTTGATCAACCCTGGCTGGGTCACCTGGGCGAGAGTGTATATTGTGAGAACCGAGACACCTTATGACCCCAGGTCACAACACTGATGATGCATCCCAGTGCATCTTAGAGATGTTTCTTGAAGACTATGAACAAAGCGAACAACATGAACTTCTATGTTTCTCCATAGAGTAATGTATGAACAAACTATCTGTTTGTATATATAACCCACTGTGTGTGTGGATATCTGTATGTGTATATGTATCTTTCTTTTATTGTGTGTCTGTGTGTATATGTCTAAGTGTGTGTCTGTTAGTGATGTGTCATTTGCAAGTAGTAGTGAACAACGGGAGCTGGCTCCGGCTCTTGATTGGGGACGAATTTGTTGTCTTTTTTTCACCTCTTTTATCTGTTAAAGCCACGCATGATTGGTCAAGATCTTTGGAGGTGTCTGTGTGTCCATGTTGAGCAAAAGGGGGAGGGGAGGGGTTACAGACACACACACACACACACAGCACAGTGAGCACATGGAGAGGAGGGAAAAGAGAGAGAAAGAAAGTTTGTGTGCTTCCAGCACATGCTGGAAAGGAGAGGAGCCCCTTTTCCAGAGAGGTGCAGACCCACTGAGCTGGTGGGAAAACAAAGGTTCAGTCTGCCTTCATCTTACGCGTGTTATGGCATGGAGATTGAGTATTGTGGCAACATACATCCCCTCAGAGAGAAGCTTCTCCAAAATAGGGCAGTTGATTATAACAGAAAGAATAAACAGGATCAACCACTCAAAGCTGAGGCAGTTGGTTATTCTTAATGCCATCTAGTCCTCTAGCTAAAACTGTTACCATGATGCTATGTTTTTCTTTTTCTTGTACACATTTTAATTTATATTCTGTTGTATGATTCTTTAAACCTGTTTATGTTGTTTATAAATGGTTTATGAATGATATATACATTCAATCACAGATTAGACCTTTTTCTAACTGAAAGTACAAAAATCCTTGATATATGGGTTTTTCTGGGATTTTTTCCAAGTTCGTTTTTCTAAATATATAAATGAAGCCATATAAATGATTAAAAAATTGATATAATTTATGTTATATACATTAGCAATTCATTTGAAACATCATTTTACATTACTTTTGTAATAAAAAAATGTAAGCAACAAAAAATCTAAGGAGCCACTTGGGAGCTGAAAGACCTGGCTCTTTTAAGTGAGCTGAACCAAAGGAGTCAGATCTCTAAAGAGAGTCAGAATTCCTATCACTAGTCTGTATGTCTCTTTGTGTGCCTCTTTCCCACAGTAATAGCCTATATGAACAAAGAGAACAAAACATGGGCTTTAATGCTTTCTGTGTTTCTATGTGTGTGTCAACTTTTTCCCCACAGTCATGTATGAACAAAGTGAACAATATGAACTTAAACAGGCAGACAGACAAACACAGAAAGAGATTTAGACTATGCCACTCAATGAGTGTGTGTGTCTGTGTGAAAATCTTTGTGTATATGTATCTGTCTTTAGTTGCGTGGCTGTCTGTGGGTGTCTCTGTCCCAAAGTAATGTATGAAGAAAGTCAACAACATTGACTTTAACCCTGGGTGTGTGTGTGTGTGGGGGTCAGTGTCTGTGTGTGTCTGTTTCTTGAATGCAACTCAGTGTGTGTGTGTGTGTGTGTGTGTGTCTTTGTCAGTCTGCGGGTGTCCATGTCAGCTGATAAACTACTCTCATATCAGAGTCTGCACCTGCAGCACACACACACTTGCAGTTGTCACCTGTAGCTCCAGGATTGCAGGGACAAAGCCCTGAGAGCAGTGGCAGAGAGCCCAACATGAGCTGATTTTTGGCTCAGAATGTATCGTTTTGTCATAAGTTGCCCTTGTTTGAGGGCTTCACTATCAGAAAACTGACCAGACAGTGACTGCTACAACAAGTTCCAGAAGGAGTGTGTGGTTTTTGGTGTTTCTAGGGCCAAAAATGGGGAAAAGACAGCAACGTAAAAAACTGTTTTGCTTTTATCCTGAGAAATTGTATTGGAGAAATAGATGGGTGCACATGTTGTTCAGAGGCTCACAGATCAAATTCTGTTTGAAATTTGATCAACCGTTAAAGTTGACACATTGTCTGAAACAGGAAAAGAATCTCTACTACTTTGGAAAAAATGGTGTGGCTAGCTCAAACTATGTGCCCGGGGACTCCGTGCCCCTGGGCTTACCCTGTGCTGTGTGGGGTGTGCCCGACAGGCCTGGGGTCCTTGGGCTCCTTTATCTCTCTGTGGGCTGCCTCTGGGTGGGGGTTGCTGCTCCTGTGTTTTCCTACGTGTCCTTGCATGGGTTGGACCTGGGGCTGTCTCTGGGGGGGGTGGCCTGGGGCTGCCTGTGCTCTGGGGGTCGCTGGGTGCCCTGGTGGCTCGGTCCTGACCTGCCTGCTATCCCAAGCCAGGGACGTGTTGTTCCTGCCCCCCCCACATCAGCTACAGTCAGCTACCCACAGCATCCATGACAAACCGTAGCTTACACATACACACACATATATACACTCGTATATATCCAAGGTGCATAACTCACATTGCATGGAAAACCCTGCTCTCACGGTTTATGTTGATATTGTTGTTGATGTTGTTGTCGTCTCTGTGTACCCGTCTTCCCCATGTTAATAGAGTTGCTGCTGTTGTTGTTTTCGTACCCCCCTGTCTTCCCTGTCCTGTTCCTGTTCTCTCTTTCTATCCACTCCTGAGCCTCAGCCCGGTAGCTTTACCAGCAAACCAATACCATTGCCAATAAAGTTAAACGCAAATGGCAATAGGAGCAGTATGTCAGACTCCTTCTTCGCAGAGTAAAATTATTTCAGCACAACAAAACACCAGGAACATTCATACTGCCTGTCCCAACTGATGAACAGGACAGGTTTTTTTTTTTTTTTTAAAAAAAGAAGGATAAGAAACACAAGTAATAACAATAGTGACACGTGGCTCTGCCCATTGACTCTGGGCAGAGCCACGTGGACACATTGTTCCCCAAGGCACTATTAATAAACGTGACCAATAACAATAGTAATTCTGGGCTCTGCTGAATTTTAATTTGTAATATAAATTTTCATTATTTTAGTTTTTTGACTTAATTGGTCCTGACTTGGATATATGTAATACATAAAATGTATGAAAAATACATAAAATGAGATCTAAACATTCCAAAATATATAGAATATGCAATGTAATTGCACATGCTGAATTGTAAAATTGAAATTGCGCAGTGGAAATTAGCATGTGTGGTCTGTAGTGTGGCCTACTGGGAGCATTGCTGCCTGTGTATGTGTGATTAGACGTGCGTGTGCGTGTATGTTTGTGTGTTTGTGTGTGTCAGAGCGTGGAGTGCAAAATGGTGGACCAGGATGACTACAGCCAAGATGGCCAACACAAAATGGCGGGGACAGTGAGGCTGAATTTTATCTTGGCTTTGTGACTCTGCCCACAGGATGTGCAGGGACCTGTAAGGGCTTCCAAAACCAACATGTGTGTATTAGTGTGTGTATGCCGGCAAGGCTGGTGTGTAGGTATGGACGGTGTGACTTGTGCAAAGGTAAAGGGGGGAGCTATAAAATGAAGAGGAAAAAGAGAAACGTGTTTCCATGGAAAGCGAGACTCTTGGTAACAAATGAAGAGTTGGACCTGCTCAAACTATATGCAGGCTCAGTGAACAGGCCAAATGCATGTCATTTAACCAGTGAAGTTACAGTCCACTCTTTGTGTTGCTATGGCCAAATGCTCTGCAGGTCTGTGACTGTGTTCTTTTCAAAGGAAAAGAACGCAGTCGATATTGAATAACTCTCAGTCACCACGGGAGACCTTGTGGATGCTGCGATCCATCTAAACGCCGTAACGTCAAGCTGTCTGAACAACAAACAACAATATAACAATATGTTGCTTTGTGGACGCAGCTGTCTGTTTACACCACAGTTAATTGTGCTGGCACTCACAAGAGTACATAAACTAATGGCTGCGGTGCAATCTTTTCTGGATCCAAACAAAAACATCAAGCAAGGGAGAAAAAAAAACGGAAAACCCCCCCAAAAGAAAATATAATAAAGATAGTCTGATGATAAAAAAGGGAGTGAAGCTTGCAGTGGAGGAATGGAGATACTGGTTGGAGGGGATGGAGCAGCCATTTGTGGTTTTGACTGATCACAAAAATCTGGAGTAAATTCATTCCCAGCAGCTGAACCCTCGTCAAGCCAGGTGGGCCCTCTTCTTTAAATCAAATCAATTCAAATCAGATTTATTTGTGTAGCGCCAAATCATAACAAAGTTACATCAAGGCAATTTACATATAGAGCAGGTCTAGACCAAACTCTTTATAAAATTATTTAAAGAGACCCAAGAGATCCCCCGATAACCGTTTTGATTTCTCCCTCTCATACAGACCAGGCTCTAAGAACCTCAAGCCCGACGCCCTGTCCAGGCAGTACCAGCCAGAAAACTCTCCATCTGATCCCGAAGGAATCCTCCCAACTCCATGTGTCATTGGGGCTGTAACCTGGGAAGTGGAGGACAGGGTAAAATGCTCCCATGCTGAACACCCTGCTCCTAGTGCTTGTCCGGATAACCGGTTGTTTGTCCCTGCCAGTTTCCATTCTCAGGTTTTGCAGTGGGGTCACTCTTCTCGGCTAGCCTGCCACCCTGGAGTGAGACGCACCTTGGCGCTCCTTCGACAACACTTCTGTTGGTCATCGATGGATAGGGATGCCAAGGAATTTGTCACTGCTTGCCAGGTCTGCTCTCAGAATAAAAACTCCGACCGGGGACCACACTTACTTACACTTTACTTCTCAAATTTGGTCTGAGTTTTGCAGTGTGCTGGGAGCCACAATCAGTCTGTCATCTGGTTTCCACCCCCTAATCCAACAGTCAAGCAGAGCGCATAAATCAGGAGATGGAGACAACCCTGCGCTGCCTCACCTCCCGTAACCCCTCTTCCTGGTCCAAACAGCTCCTATGGGTGGAGTATGCCCATAACACCCTTCCCAGTTCGGCCACCAGTCTCTCGCCTTTCAAGTGCTCTCAGGGGTACCAACCACCCCTCTTCCCTGAACAGGAACACAAGGCCAGCATTCCCTCAGTTCAGGCATTTGTGCGGTGCTGTCAACGCCTTTGGATGCAGGCCCGTTCCACGCTCCTCCACTTCTCCAACCGCTACCAACAGTCTGCCAACCGTCATCAAACTCCGACACCCCTGGGCAACATGTCTGGCTATCCACGCACTCATGGGTCCATGCTCACAGTATTCTGGATCCATTCCTCATCACTGACTTCCACCAGGCTCATCCTGATCAACCAGGAGGGATGTATGGAGCCATCCCTGGGGGGGGGGGGGGTCTGTCAAGAATTCCAACTCTTATTTTGTTTTCATCTGGTTTTGTTTTTGTGTCTCATCACTAACTCATTTCAGGTCACACTCCCCTCTCAGCCTATGCCATCTGCCCATTCCCTGCAACTAGATTTCCCCGCCCATCTTCGCACCTGTGGCTCATTCTCCCATCAGTCCTGCAGTTTATATACCAGTACATTTTCCCCTGCCCTCTGTCAGACTGTCTTGTGTTCCTGCCAAGCTTTCCAGCGTTTTTTTCCCCTTTTGCCTGATCTGCTGTTTTTGACCTTGCCTGTTTCCGGGACTCTGGATTCCCTGCCTGCCCCCTGTTGGATTTGTTTGCTGGTTTGTCTGATTTCCTGGTTTTGACCCTGCTTGCCTGTTTTCAGGACTCTGGATTCCCTGCTTGCCCCTTGTTGGATTTGTTTGCTGGTTTGTCTGAACTTTCCTTGCACTCCACTGCCTCCTTGTCGTGCATTTGGGTTAAAATCTGTACTGGTGATCCTGACACCAGCTTAACGATGGGTGGTGGGATGTGGGACTGTGAAGTCTGCCACCCGCATGAATGGAGCTATTGTTATTTCTTTCTAGATAGTATGGCTAAAGGAGCTGAAGACCATAGATGTAATGATGGTTCAGTAGACACACAGCACCAATGACAATGAGAGTAACTGAGGGGGGGGGGGGGGTTTAATGGGGAAGTCATCCTGAGCCATAAATCCAGCTGTAGTGGGAGTCAGGGTTGTCTTCTCCAGTAGCTTCCTGCCTGCTTCCTTTACTGTAGAAGAAGTTATTAAAGGCTGCTTACTGAAGTTCAAAGCTCAATTTGAGCAGGTTAATACAGTTATTATTTTTGTTTATTCTCCAACTTATGGAGCGGAAGAACAACAGTACTGAATGTTTTATGTGATGTCATCAGGAGCTGTAACAGTGATGAGTTTTTCATTAGACAGAAACCACTGTGACCCTCACCCTGCTTCATCATGGAGGTTCAGAAAGCTGATTGAAGTGCATGAGCTGTCAGATGTGCGGAGGACTTTTCACAATCACCATGGACAGTACACGTGGACACACCTCAATTTTAGGATAACAAGCTATCTCTGGCCACGTTGGAATGTTTGTTCTGTTTTAGACATCATGTCACGCTTTCTACAAGTCTCGATAGTTTCCCCGTCCAAGTTTTTTTGTTTTTTTTGTTTTTTCGGTTTGGAGAGAAAGAATGGACAGAGTAGGGTGGTTAACTCCTTACGATCAGGCAACGGATCTGTGGTCTGAGATTCTACTGGTATCAGGAGGCTCGCAGCCACCTACTACAGGAACTTTTTAAGGAGTGAATACACATCAAATTAACAAGTGTGCATTGGCTTCCTCTCTGGTCTCCCTCAGGTGTATACTAATGACAAATCCATAGTGGAATCTCACTTAACTCTTTCTGAACTGTACACAGCTCTGATGACCTTATGGAGTGGTAAAGCTCCAGGTTTAGATACTCTACCTATCAACTTCTACAAGACTTTCTGGATAGTGCTGGCTGAGGACTTGCTGGAGGTGACCACCAACAGCCTGGAGAGGGTGGCTACCTCTGAGCTGTAGGAGGGCAGTCATAACTAGGGTTGGGACTCGTTAGGATTTTAACGATTCCGATTCCTACATTTTTATATATATATATATTACTTATACAAGTACATAATAAACACAAATGCAATCCTTCAAATACAAAAACTTTATTGTAACTGTTGCACAGTACAATCATGAGGTAGTAGGCTGATTTAACACTGCTGTAATATTGCTTTTCAAAATATTAGATGAAGATACACATTGCACCGTTAGATTGCACATTTAAGCTCTCAGGGAGCATGAGTAAACTTCTTAACAGTTCTTTTGCAAGAAAATTTGCATATTTTTCTGGATGAATCCTACACCATTCCTGGCTAATAGTGTTTTCCCTGAGTGTATTCCCAGAGATTAACGTCGTGTTTTAGGAGATGTTTCATCATGGATGTGCTACCACCAGTGCAAGTGATGACTGCATTGCACTTAATACACTTTGCCTTGTTTTCTTTAAAATTGTTAAAATAAAAACACAGTTTAGATGTTTTCTGTTTTACTTTGTAGCTCATTGTCTCTGTTCCGCTCGACCGATGCTTGTGATCTGAGATCAGTGGGTGGATCCACTCGACTCACTCATGTAGATGGACGTGATGTCACCACAGTCACTTCAATGCACGGGTACAGCCAAATGAAAGAATTACACAAGCTGCCAACAATCTAATAACTGCTTGCGGGAACTGTCAATCAAAAAGCGATGGAACCGGTTCCAGGACCGGAATTTTGGACCAAGTTCCAAAAAAGAACCAGATCCGGGTCCCAATCCTAGCCATAACCCTGCTAGGTTTGTGTCCACACTCTACGCAGAATCCTCCAATGGGTACCCAGCCTAAATCTAGGTGTCGGGCAAAGGATGCATTATGAGGGCCTTTTGGTCCCATACCTTGTATGCTCTGATGACGCTCCTACTGAGCAGCAAGAAGATTTCAACTTTGGAATGTGTTCTGCTACTTTAGCAATATGGGGGTGGGGTATAGCTGCATGGGTCTGGGATTTCAGACCAGTTATATATCATCACACTCAAGAAGTGGTGGGAGTGGGATACTTACCTTTCATCAAGTGACTCCACCACAAACTCTTTGGATCTTTGAATGGCTATTTCAATTGTGCCCAAACATGCTCTCAGATGGTTGGACTATGGTTCACATTCCAAATTAAAAAGCTTGAGAAGTTTCACCTTGCAAGAGAACAGTTACTTTGGTCATCCAAGATGATGTACGCTCTGATAGCTTTATCCGCTTGAAATGGTGGATATACCTTAATTAGACAGATCTTAGAACATGAGCTACCAACTTGTCCTAGGCCCCAGACTGCTGTGCAGCTCGAGTTGGCAACAGCTTTGGTGTTGTTAATTTCTTCTCCCTCCCTGCTGTTGTGTGGTGAGGTTGAGGGAACCTTCCCTTCTCTTTGAGTAAGCTTTTGTGGTCATCCAAAGCTCTGAAGGCTTTGCATTTCCTCAAGGGCTGTGGTTTGTGGTGAATCAGACAGCTTTTTTTTGGGTCATTGTTGGCTTTCTCATGGCTGCTCTTGCTTGGATTTGTTGTGGAAACATCTTTCTTTTGAACCATAGCAGCAGCTTTTGTACCTCTAAGGAAAGGTTTTTGTGGTGAGCTACTGATGCTTGGAAAGGTGAAACTTGGATTGCTCCTCTTCCTTAACTCGTAGCATAAAAACTTTGCAAAGAGCTTTGCATCTTTGCAGAGTTTGCATACTATTGGCTCAATGCCTCGGGCAGTATCCAGGTAAGATATGGCTTGAAAGTATCCGTCCATTAGTAAGTCAGCTAGTTCTCTTAGCTTTATATTATCATTTGCTGAAACTCTTGGGAAGCTGTCAAGTCTGTTGAAAAATGACCATTTGATGATTTCAGGCACTGCATAACAGTCCTGGAGACGTTCCCAGACCTTCTTAAGGGCTAAGGCTGGATTGGTTATCTGCACCAACCTTAAACATTTGACATGATTGCTGGACTCTTTGCCGAACCAATTTGCTAATAAGTCCAATGAAGAATGATTGTTTTCAGGTCTATCTTAAAACTGATACAAACTTGAACTCACCAGGTCACGTCGAGCCAAGTACTGGGCTAACTATTCAGTTGAAGGTGCTCCATTGTTAGCTATTGTCATATACTGCAGTCAAAAAAGGATGTGCTGAGCTGTTAAGTGAGTTGGAAACTTTTGTGAGTCTCCCTGATGTACACTTTCTCTTGAAGTAGCCAGATTTTCCTTCTTAGTTTCTGAGGGAACATAATCTTTATTCAAGTAATTTCTCCTGACATAGGGTCACTAGTATGATCAACATGGTGTGTCCCTTTAGGAGAAACAGGTTTTTGCAGTCTGGTGAAAAGAATGCTTGGTGGAAAACAGTAATTTACAGTGAAAGTTCATACTGATTCATGAGTATCCATTAACCCGTATCCCATGAGTCCTCTGGTTTGCTGCTGCTAAGTACAAAAGGCGAGTCAGCGGACTCACAGGAAACAGTGTGGACTCAGATTCACTGACTGGAGTGAAGTTCGTGAACCAAGTCATCTGAGTCATCTTCTTTTTTCAGCTTTTCCCTATTTAGGGTTGCCACAGCAAGTCAGTTTTGTGTGACTTGCCTAATTAGATTTGGCTACAGTTTTACGCCAGATGCCCTCCCTGACACAACCTTTCATTTATCCAGGGTTGGGACTGGCACAAGCATACCAGATTGTGGGCGCTTGCGGCTGTGTTCCCCGTCCAGGAATCGAACCCCGATCTTCTGCGTGACAGGCGGAGCACTCAGTGAATCTAAGTAATAAGTTAAAATAAATATTGCAACAAACAAGTGGATAAACACACTATTGTTCGTTATGTGGCTGATGTATTTTACGTACATGCTCGAATGTTGAAGATGATGATTGTTATAATAATAATAATAATAATAATATCACTAGTATTGGCATAGACTAGTATCACAGCATATTTTATTGTAAGCAAAACAAAAACAAACTATATCATACTACTAAGTTGTATGTGTCTGTGTGGGGGGCTGGGGGGTGCTAACAACACTGACTCAAGTGACCCAAGTAACTCAAATGAGCCGGATCACTTTAGTGAGTGACCCACATTAACCCCAGTCCATAAATTGAATCGAGTATACCACCACTAATTTGCAGTGAGCTGATTAGGATGAAGGTTCAACTTTCATGTCTGCTCGTGCTGCGCCAGCTACATGACTCTTATCATCTTGTGGGTTAAAGTGAGAGTACATGCTCACTTGTCCTCTCCATTTTATCTCCCTCTGATGGGCCTGTTTTGTCCAATACCGTTTTCTTTTGCCTCTGCTGATTCCCACACAACTACTTCTTTCTGGCTAATACAAACAGCTAAAAATATTAATTTCTTGGTCATTCACCACTTTTAATAGGATGAGGATTATAGCGGGGGCCAAAAATATTCCCTCTTGTAGCTTTGTCTCTCCACCTCAAGTTAGATGCTGATGCCCAGCATAAAACCACCTATTAACTAGAAACACAAAAGGGAAGTAGATAGCATGGGTTAGTCATCAGCTTGAATATAATGAGAAATGTAACTCTGAAGAAAAGATTGCACATGATGAAACAAATATAGGGTCGCGGGGGTAGCAGTTTCAACAAGGAGCCCCAGACTTTCCTTTCCCTTTCCATCAACCAGCTCTGACTCGGGGGTTCCCGAGGCATTCCCAGGCAAGAGTGGAGATATAATCTCTCCACCTGGTCCCAGACTGCCCCGGGGCCTCCTCCCAGCTGGACGTGCCTGGAACACCTCACAAGGGAGGCGCCCAGGAAGCATCCTCACCAGATGCCCGAACCACCAAAGACTTCACCCCACTAGCCCCACCAACTTACAGCATAGCTCATGGTGCGCTTCCCATCTCATTTTATCCTCTGCCTGCGGTTATCGCACGCACACAAACCAGGGGGCCCCTGCGCCGGCTCTTCACTATCACACAGCGCTTCACAAAGCTCTTATTTCCACAGCACACAGCTCGAGCATCTCTGGCTCCTTTCTGTGGTTGGACACCTCAACTTTTCTAACATACAACTGGGACCCAACTCGTCCCTCCTTTTCTCTCAGACAACCTGTCGAAACACTATGATCAGTCACACCGCCAGATATGCCCAATCAGCCAAAATGGAATTTATACCTGCGTTGATCAAGCCGTCCCAGAGCACCTTCCGTGCTTTTCATAAATACATAAACATAATAAACGCAACAACACACTTTTTACAGAATTTGCTGGCAGAACCTGTTTGGTGCCAGTACAGGTCCTGGTGACCTGACTCTCATATTGATGCATGAACAGAGACAAGACCTCTGGGCCCTGTCCTTCCCCTACAGAACGAAGATTGACCTGAAGATCGAGAGCTTCGCTTTCCTGCTCAGCTCTCTTTTCGTCACAGCAGTGCGATACAGCGACTGCAGTATCGCTCCCGCTGCTCCAATTCTCCGGCCAATCTCACGCTCCAAGGTCCCCCTACTTGTGAACAAGACCCCGACGTACTTAAACTCCTTCAATTGGGGTAAGGATTCCCAACTCGGAGTAGACAATACACCGGTTTCCTGCTGAGAACCATTTTGAGGTGCCACTCCACACTCAGCTGTGAACCTGTCCAGTGAGAGCTGAAGGTCACAGATCGATGGTGCCAACAGCACCACATCATCAGCAAAATGCAGCGATGTGATCCTGAGTCCCCCGAACTGCAGCCTCTCTCTTCCATGACTACGCCTAGAAATCCTGTCAATGAAGATCACAAAAAGGATCGGTGACATGTCGCAGCCCTGGCGGAGGCCAACCCTCACATGGAACAAGTCCGACATACTGCTGAATACCCAAACACAGCTCTCTCTTTGGGCATACATGGATTGGATGGCCCTTAGAAGTGACCCCCTCACCCCATACTTCCACAGCACCCCCCACAAAAAATCCCAGGGGACTCGGTCTTATGCCTTCTCCAGGTCCACAAAACACATGTAGACCGGATGGGCATACTCCAAGGCCCCCTCCAGGATTCTTGCGAGGGTGAAGAGCTGGTCCGTTGTTCCACGACCAGGACGGAACCTGAATTCTTCCTCTTCGATCAAAGGTTCAACAATCAGCTTGACCCTCCTTTCCAGCAACTTGGAGTAAACTTTCCCAGGGAGGCTGAGTAATGTGATGCCTCTGTAGTCGGCACACACCCTCTGGTCCATCTTTTTAAAAAGCGGGACCACCACCCCTGTCTGCCA
Source organism: Remorina albescens (assembly GCA_034769265.1). Taxonomy (NCBI): domain Eukaryota; kingdom Metazoa; phylum Chordata; class Actinopteri; order Carangiformes; family Echeneidae; genus Remorina; species Remorina albescens. The sequence continues at coordinate 1,803,085 of CM068479.1, forward strand.
CTCCTTCGGCACTGCCCCAGGCCCCACACGTAATGTTGAAGAGACATATCATCCATGACAGTGCCTCAACACCCAGAGCCTTCAACATTTCAGGATGGATCTCGTCAATCCCTGGGGCTTTGCAACTGCGGAGTTGTTTGACTACCTCAGTGACTTCCGCCAGGGCAATTGCCATTGACCCCCCTTCATCCTCCACCTCTGTCTTTGCCCCAGAGGTTGGGTAAGTCAGGTTCAGGAGTTCCTCAAAGTGCTCCTTCCACCACCCGACAATCTCCTCATGAGGTCAGCAGCGTACCACCCTTGCTGGACCCAGCTCGGATGGTTCCCCCACCTGAGGTGCCGGACAGTTTTTCAGAACCACATTGGTGCCAACCGAAAGTCCTTCTCCATGTCTTCTCTAAGCCTCTCCCACACCCGCTGCTTTGCCTCTGCCACCACTTCGGGCCCGTCAGTACCCTTCAACTGCCTCCGTAGTCCCCCGGGATAACATACCCCAGAAGGCCTCCTTCTTCAGTCACATGGCTTCCCTGGCCACCAGTGTCCACCATGGTGTCCAAAGGTTGCTGCCCCTTGAGGCACCCAGGACCTTGAGGCAACAGCTCTCAGCTTCAGCTTTTGCAATGTAGGATGTGAACATTGACCACTGAAGCTCGATGCCCCCAGCCTCCACAGGGATGCCAGAAAAGCTCCATCAGAGGTGGGAGTTGAAGGCCTTCCGGACAGGGGCCTCCTGAAAATGTTCCCAGTTCGCCCGCACTACACGTTTGGGCTTACCAGGTCTGTTCAGAGGTTTCCCCTGCCACTTGACCCAACTCACCAGCAGATGGTGATCAGTTGACAGCTCAGCCCCTCTCTTCACCAAAGTTTCCAAAACATGCAACCTAAGATCAGATGATACAATAATAAAATCACTCATCGAGCCTAGGGTGCTCTGGTACCGGGTACATTTATGGGCCTCCTTATGCTTGAACATGGTATTTGTTATCGAAAATCCATGACTAGCACAGAAGTCCAACAACAAGCACCACTCAGGTTTAGATCGGGGAGGCCGTGCCACCCAATCGCACCTCTCCAAGTTACTCCATCATTGCCCATGTGTTCATTGAAGTCTCCCAGTAGACCAATGGAGTCCCCTACCAGAGCCCTGTGCGTGACCCTGTTCAGGTTCTCCAAGAAGGGTAAACTGCTGTTCGGTGCATACGCACAGACAACAGTCAGAGTTTTACCCCCTGCAACCCTAAGGCACAGGGAGACGACCCTCTCATCCACCAGGGTGAACTCCTACACAGCAGCACTCAGCCGGGGGCTTGTGACTATCCCCCACCTGCCTGGCGCCTCAGGTCTTGGGCAACTCCAGAGAAGAAAAGAGTCCAACCCCTATCAAGGAGCACGGTTCCAGAGCCTCGGATGTGCGTGGAATCAAGCCCCAGCAGATCCAACTGGTAGCACGCTATCTCCTGCACCAGCCCCAGCTCCTTCCCCGACAGAGAGGTCACATTCATTTGTCTGACCCGAAAAGAAAGCATCCACTAGAACCAGTTGGTTCCATCCGCTGTCGGCAGCTAGCGTGCCAAACTCGATGGCATAATCCATCACGGAGCGTATTCCCTGCTTGAGGGAATGCATTGGTGGAATTCTGTGATGAGGTGGTGGGGGTCTGGCAGCGAGACGAGTGGGCTCTCTTTAACAGGTTTGATCCGGCTGACCACGAAGGTGGGGTGTATACGGGTGGACCGGCAGGCGTGGGACCACATGCCCCGACACCGGCGGACCATGACTGCGGTGGCAGGAACCTTAACCTCCTTTTCCAGGGCGTCGAAGAGTGGCGGCTGGTACCCGAACACCACCTGAAATGGCATGAGACCTGTAGATGCAAAGGAAAGAGTGTTATGGGCATATTCGACCCACTGCAACATTTTGAACCAGGAGGATGGGTTGTCTGACGAGAGGCAGCGGAGTCCGGTCTCCAGATCTTGATTTAGCCGCTTCGTTTGGCCATTCGTCTGTGGATGGTATCCTGAGGAGAGACTCCGGGAGGCCCTTATTAGTTGGCAGAAGGCCTCCCAGAACTGAGCCACGAACTGCGGCCCCCGGTCAGACAATATGTTTCTAGGGAAGCCAAAGGTCCTAAATATGTTCTGGAATAATAGCTCGGCTGTTTGTTTTGCAGTTGGTAGTTTGGGTGAAGGAATGAATTTAATCATTTTGGAAAATCTATCAGCAACGGTGAGGATGATGGTGTTACCTTCAGATGGAGGGATGCCGGTCACGAAGCCCATGGAGATGTCTGACCAGGGGCGCGGAGGTATAGGCAGGGGACGGAGGAGACCGGCAGGTTGAGCATGGGGGGCTTTCTGCTGAGAGCAGATGGGACATGCGGCGATGTACTCCGCTACGTCACTCTTGGCGTTGGAACACCAGAATCTCTCCAGCACCCTAAAGAGCGTTCGGCGGGTGCTGGGATGGGTGGAGATTTTGCTCTCGTGAGCCCATTTGATGACCTCTCCTCAAACGGGAGGGGGAACAAACAGCCTGTTCATGGGGGTCTCTGGGGGAGCTGGTGTCATCCAGAGAGCCTCCATCACTTTGCCCTTGATACTCCAGGTAAATGCTCTGACGATGCAGGTCTCAGGGAGGATGGGTTCAGGTTCAGGGGTCTCGGAGTCGGGTGCATGCATCCGGGACAGGACGTCCGGCTTGATGTTTTTGCTTCCTGGGCGATATGACAGTGTGAAGTTAAAGCAGGAAAAGAATAGTCCCCACCTGGCTTGGCGAGCATTGAGTCTCTTGGCCCCTTAGAAGTACTCCAAATTTCGATGCTCGGTCCAGACGAGGAATGGTTGGGCCGCCCCCTCCAGCCAGTGTCTCCACTCTTCCAGTGCCAGTGGCAGTCTTTATTCCAGTCCAGTACCTGACTGGTGGTCCAGTTGAGATGTGGATTGTGTCGAGTGAGCCAAGGGAGTCCCAGGATCAGAGGGTGCCTGTCTGAGCCGTATAGGTGGAACTGGAGCAACTCTGCATGGCCGTCGGGGAAACTGAGCCAGATGGGGGAGGTCTGCTGCGTTACGGTGAGACATGAGCCTGCCATCAAGTGAAGTGGCATGGAGAGGTATGGTCAATGGTTCTTTTGTGGCACCTAGATCTGGACTAGGTGGAAGTCCATGAGATAAGTGTCTGCTCCCGAGTCTATTAGTGCTGATTTGTGCCGAAAGGAAGAGACAGTGGTTAGTTTGACCTTGGTTAGTTGTCTTGGGTTCTTAGATGTGTGAGTGGTAGCACTCACCAGGGATCTCGGGCACAGCATAGGCCGGGAATCTCGCAGGGGGCATGAGGCGAGATAATGTCCCATCTGGGCACTGTACAGACAGCAGCCCTCCATCCGGGGTGAGCCGGGTGTGCCCAACTTGCATTGGCTCAGGGGCAGCCTTGGGAGGAGATCTGGCCCGAGCTGGAGTGGCTCCCCGACAGGGCGGTATATCTGCCTTTCTGCCAGTCGTTTGTCTATACGGGAAGCCAGGGCAATCAGAGCATCGAGCTCTTCCAGCAGGTCCAGTGGGGTGAGGTAGTCCTTTAGGGTCTCAGAGAGACCCAAAAAGAAAGTGTCCACCAGAGCCGGCTGGTTCCATCCACTGTCAGCAGCTAGCGTGTCAAACTCAATGGCATAATCCATCACAGAGCATCTTCCCTGCTTGAGGGAATGCAGAACCCTGGCCTCGTCTCTGGCTGGGAGTGTCGAGTGGAATATGAGCTTGAATGTCTTGAGGAATAGCGGCTCACCGACTCCATTCTGCTGTGGCCCAGGGTGTAGCTCTTCCCAACAGGTGAGCTATTATGAAGGCCACTTTAGTTCAGTCTGAAGGGAAGGCAGTGGGCTGGAACTCGAAGTGTAGTTCACATTGTGAGCGGAATGGTCTGCAGTTGCTGGATTCCCCGGAGAATCTCTCCGGGCTGGAAAGTCTGACCGGACTTCCCTCGAAGGTATGAGCAGGCGGCAGAGCTGGACCTGATGCGGGAACAGGAGGAGAAGCCGGCACTGGGATCTCTGGTGCTGGGTGGGTACAAGCTGTTGATCCCATGGCTTGGAGCTCCCCGACAACCTGGTTTAGCTGGGAGGTGACTGTCCCACATGCTGCTTCGCTGCGCTGCGTGGCTTCCGCCACCACCCGGTGCATCAGCTTCATATCCTCCTCTTGCAGCCTGAGCCGACGCTCCTGTGCCTCGAGGACAGCTAACATGGAGCCCTGCGCTGCTGTGTCCATGCTGGCCAGACTGTTCTGTCAGAACAATGAAACTCGCGGACACAAATGCAGGCAGGCAGGATTCAGTTTTCAGGGTCTTTAATTCAGTCCAAGGTCAAAACCAGTACAGCAATCAGGCAGGCAGAGGTACAAAAGGGCATGAGATTAAAAACCAGGCAGGCAGTCCAAAAACAGGCAAAGGTACAAAATCGACAGGCAGAGACTTGGAATCAAATAACAAACTGGTCAGACACGGGGAATACTTAAAGACAATAACACTGGATGCTTCTCTAGGAGGCAAGACAATCTGGCAATGGCACAAAGGGGAGCACGGTTTATATACACACAGGAGGGAAGGGTTAACGAGACACAGGTGAAACACATCAGGGTGGGGACTGGTGATTACACGGGGTAGGAAGTAAACACAGAGACTTACCAAAATAAAACAGGAAAGTGAAAATGTACACAAAGGAGGTTAACAAAATAAGACAGACAAATGACGGGCCCTGACACAGACAACATAGCTACTAGGTTCACAGGGACATGCAAACCTCTCCACCACGATAAGGTGATGGTCCCTGGAGAGGATCAAAACACTCATTTGAAAACATTTTTTTTATCTATAGGCACCAGACAGTTTAACACAGTAAAAAGTTTTTTACACTGAATTATTTTGATCAGGTTCAATTTTGTCAGACAGGAGGTGCATACACAAAAAAACTCTGCTAGGTTATTACACCATTACAGACTGATGATTGCAGATTGAGGCTGCATATTTCCCTCCTGTAAAATTACTGTCTCTGTAAATATCTCTGTAGTTCAGAAAATTAACTATTGCTAAAGCTTTATGTACACCATAAGAATAAGACGCCATCATAAAACACCAAGCATGAGTGTTGACAAGGGTGCACGATCTTCTTGTGTGGGAATGAACAAGCACTGTTGTCAGTCCTCTTTAGCCTTCAGGCATATTTATCCATCCATCCATCTTCTACTGCTTTTCTGTTTCCGGGTCACAGGGGTGGTGGAGCCAATCCCAGCAAACGTTCCAGGCGAGGGCGGGGTACGACCTGGACAGGCTGCCAGTCCATCACAGGGCCAACACGCAAAGACAAACAGAGATGAACAACCATTCACGCCGGGTAGGAACCCGGAGGAAACCCATGCAGACACGGGGAGAACATGCAAACGCCGCACAGAAGGGCCCTCGGCCGGGAACCGAACCCGCGACCTTCTTATTGTCTAATCTTATTTTTATCTATGCCGCCGTGCTGCCCAAGCATATTTATTTCTTTTATTAATTTTAAATCAGGCGGATTGGAAATCTTACAGTCTGTCCTCGCTGTCAAGCTAAAGATAGCTTTCACAATAAATGCCTTGCTTGAAACATATGAGTACAGGCATCATCATCTAGCAATAATTAACAATGAGTCTTCAAAAGTCACTTTAAAAACATCACAACAGAAAAGCCTTATCTTCACAACAAACATCATGACTGCTTTTTCCCTAATAATAAAAGATAAATAAATAAAAAATTAATAGTCAAGATTGAAGGTCCATCCATTTACCATCCATACCTTGGAAGGGTCACGGCTTGGAGTCAGACCCCCTGGATGGATCACTGGTCTATCACAGGGCCTCCAGCTATGGTTAAGGGGTAGGTAATTATAACAAAACTTAGTTGTTGGGTCTTTGGGTTATGTACCCCAGACTATCAAGACTGCAGTCATCAAACCCCAACTTAAAAAAACGAATCTTGATCCAGATGTTTTGGCTAACTATAGATCCATATCGAACCTTCCCTTCATTTCTAAAATCATTGAAAAAGCAATTGCAAACCAATTATATGACCATCTGCATAGGAATGGCTTGTTCGAAGAGTTTCAGTCAGGATTTGGAATTCATCACAGCACAGAAACAGTGCTGGTTAAAGTCTACAATGATATTCTAATGGTTTCAGACAATGGATCAGCCTCCATACTTCTCCTCTAAGATTTTAGTGCTGCATTTGACACCATTGACCATAATATTTTATTACAGAGTGGAACATGAAATTTGGATTAAAGGAACTGCACTAAGATGTTTCAAATCCTATTTATCAGATAGATATCAGTTTGTCCTATTAACAATAGCTCCTCCTCACGCACTATAGCCAACTACAGAGTTCCACAATGTAATGCAGAGGATACTCAGCTGTATTTATCAATAAAGCCAAATGAAGTTAGTCAGATAGCTAGACTGCAGACATGTCTTGAAGACATAGAAGTCTGGATGACCCGTAACTTTTTACTTCTAAATTCAGACAAAACTGAAGTTATTGTACTTGGCCCTAAGCACCTCAGAGGAACCCTATCTAATCATTTAATCATGTTGGATGGTATTACTTTGGCTTCCAGCTCCACTGTAAGAAATCTCGGAGTAACTTTTGACCAGGACATGTCTTTTGTCCCTCACATAAAACAAGTCTGTAGGGCAGCTTTCTTTCACCTGCGCAACATTAGGAAAATCAGAAACATCCTGTCTCAAGAGGATGCAGAAAAACTAGTCCATGCATTCATTACTTCTAGGCTGGACTACTGTAACTCATTACTATCTGGATGTCCAAACACATCTCTGAAAAGCCTTCAAATGATTAACAGGAACTAAAAAAAAGGATCACATTTTTCCTGTGTTAGGTTCTCTTCATTGGCTGAAGGTAAAATTCAGAATAGAATTTAGAATCCTTCTGTTAACGTATAAAGCTCTTAATGACCAAGCCCCATCATATCTCAGAGAGCTCATAGTTCCTTACTGTCCTAGTAGGCCACTCCGCTCTCTAGATGGAAGTTTACTTGTGGTCCCTAGAGTCTCCAAAGGTAAATTGGGAGGCAGATCTTTCAGTTATCAGGCTCCTCTTCTATGGAACCAACTTCCAGTATCGGTCTGGGGGGCAGACTCTTTAACTTTTTAACTATAAGCTCTGTCATACAAAAAAGTTTAAGCCTGGTCTTGAAAATTGCTAAAGTTCATTTAATCCTTAGCTTTGCTGCTATAGGCTTAGACTGCTGGGGGAAGCACTGAGCACCTCTCTCCCTCCCCCTCTCCCTTGCTCCCTCCCACTAACCATGTTTCCCCAAAGTCCCAGTTTCTCCCAGTTCTAACCATGTGTAACTATGTACTAGCCATGTTTTCCCCAAAGTCTCTGTCTCTCCCAGTTACTCTCCTCTCTCTCCCTGTCTTCATCCTGCAGGTGGTGAATCATTGCTACCCCATGTTCCTGCAATGCCTGCTGCTCACATATTTCTATGAACTTCATACAGTATCATATGTTCCTGCTTGCTTTCATTCTCTCCTTACTCTACCTATACTTGCCAACTTTACTACATGTAAAGTGCCTTGATGTAACTTTGTTATGATTTGGTGCTATATAAATAAATCTGATTTGAGTTGTGTTTTCTTAAAACTTATGTTGGTATTTGTCTACATAAAAAATACTCCAATCAACTGTTTGATTGAGTTTGATCTGTAAACAGCTCAGCCACAGGAGCCTCCTCCATTTGACAAGGTTCCTTCCATTTTTCTGAAACCTTGACAGAATGGGGAGAAATTCAGTTTAAGAATCCCTCCACTTGTGTGAAAAGACACACACTGTTCACTCCCAAGTGAAGTCTTCAAGAAACATCTCCAGGATGCACTGGGACATATTATCAGTTTTGTGACCCGGGGTCATAAGGTGTTTCGGGTCTCACAACATACACTCTCGCCCAGGCGACCCAGCTAGGGTTGAGGAAGGCCCGACTTGCATCCCAGCAGCTACCCACAGATCAGCCCTCTTTAACTAAAGCCACCTAGTGGCTTTTTCTGCAGCCTCACTGGTAGATTGAATGGCTTTCTTCTTGGTTGCTCCTTTGATGCCCAACCGAGTGAGGACCTTGCAGACAGAATGTCTTGCAAATCCTCAACAACCAACTTCTATGGGCTCTTAGAATGTTTTCCAGCCTCTGCCCCTGCACTCCTCCACTAGTTCCTGGTACTTGGCACGCTTCCTCTCATTGGCTTCCTCAATGTACTCTTCCCAAGGCACTGTCAGTTTGACCATGATCAGGTGTTCTTGGACCTCTGAGGCGATGATCAAGTCTGGATGGAGTGAAGTTGCTACAATGTGCTGTGGGAATGTAAGCTGCTTTTCCAGGTCAGCCTGCAGCTGCCAATCAGAGGCTGTGTGGAGGAGGCCTGTTGTTGATTTTGGCTGAGTCTGGGGTTTTTCTCCAACCTCAGTGAAAGTGATTGTTTTATTTGGTGCATGGTGGTGTTTGCCGATGTTAATGGCTGACGCTAAACTCTCAGCAACTGCCTTAAGCACCTGGTCATGTTGCCACTGATAGCAGCCATTTCCCAGAGCCTTTGGGCAGCCGCTGAGGAGATGTTCTAATGAGCCTCTTCCAGAGCAAAGCCCGCAGGAGGGCATCTCTCTCTTTCCCCAGGTGTGGAGGTTTGCTGGGCTTGGCAAGGCATCATAGACTGCCTGCACCAGGAACCGGACACGACAGAAATCTGCGTGCATGATGTTTGACCAGGTGATTCTGTGCTGCAGTGTACTCTCCCATTTGGTCCAAGCTCCCTGCTGTCGGAGTCCTACTGCCTTGCTCACTCGCTCTTCCACCACACCAGCTTGGACCTCTTCCTGGAGAAGGTGGTGTCTCTCCTTGCCTTGGGCATTGCTGACCTGGGTCTGTTGGATGTAGCCCAGCCCTGCTCTGCCGATTGCCACAGTCCTACCAATGCCTTTTGCCTCAGGTGTGACTCTGCCACCTCCACTACCTTCTCCGCTCTCCACTTCCTTCCTGTCCTCACCGCGATGCCGCATCCCTGGAGTTCCTGTACTGGGAGACTTCCCACATGCGGGCCACCATGAACTCTTCCTTGAGTCCACTGAACAATAGCTGCAAGGTGTTGCTTGTCTCATACTGTTACTTCCCCAGTTTGTCCCAGGGGATGGAGGGAGGGGTAACAAAAGATTAGAACCCGGGGTTGAAAAGAAATACCAAACACCAAAGGAAAAACGCTGGAACCGCAGTTGCTCAGGTTCGAATAGAAATACTTTTATTAGGAACACAGAAAACCCAAATAAACCAAAAATCACTGGTCTCACCAGGATGCTCTGAGTAGTAAAACTGAAAACACTGGTCCACAGAAAACCTAAAATGACCAGGACAACCACAACAAACCGGTAAGTATTTGAACCACTTTTCCACAGAAAAGGGACCAAAAAGGGATTTCCAAAACCACCTTTCCACCAAAAGGGACACGACTTTGATATCAGCACCGACACACACCGGAGGGCAATCACACACCACAACTGTCACACAGTGGCACACTGGCCTCGGCTGTTGCCTCTCTCCCCTTTTTATACTCTGGGGCTGCTCAGGGGAACGCGACGCACCTGGATGTGGGGCGGAGCCATCCACCTTGGAGTAGAGAGAGAGAGGGAGAGAGAGCACAACAGCCACATACAAACATACACCGGCACTAGGGCCGTAACACCCCCACCCATAAAATACAGGCCCTTGGCTGTATTACAAAAAGTGGTAAGGGTCCTTACAAGAAACAAACTATCCACCAGACTTACTCACTCTACAACCGGACTTCGGGACAGAGCATCGGCCACCACATTATCAGCTCCACGCTTGTGTCGGATCTCCAGGTTATAGCCTTGGACTAATAACGCCCACCGCATGAGGCGCTGGTTACTGTTGTACATTCGGCTTAGGAAGACAAGCGGGTTATGATCCGTGTACACCGTCACCGGGAGTGCAACAGACCCAACGTAAACCTCGAAGTGCTGGAGTGCTAGTAACAGCGCCAGGGTTTCTTTTTCGATGGTGGAATAGTTTAGCTGATACCGTTTGAACTTTGCGGAAAAGAAACACACTGGGTGAGCCACACCGTCCGCATCATCCTGGAGCAGCACGGCTCCAGCACCAGACGCACTGGCATCCACCTCTAATTTGAAAGGCGCCGAGAAATTCGGCGCTGCCAAGACAGGAGCACTACACAGGAGGGATTTGGCCGCTTCAAATGCACGCTGGCATTCTGTGGTCCACACGAAAGGGATCTTCGGACTGCACAACGCGGTGAGAGGGGCAACTAACACGGAGAAATTCTTACAGAAGCACCGGTAATATCCGGTCATGCCGAGGAAACGGCGAAGCTCTTGCCTGGTGGCAGGGACTGGATATGCCACCACAGCTGCTATTTTAGCATCCACCGGGCGGACTTGCCCATGAACCACTTGTTTCCCTAAATAACAAACCGTGGCCTTACCGAACTCACATTTGGTTAGGTTCAACGTTAAATTAGCCGCTGCTAACCGCTGGAATACTGTCCTCAACCTGGAAACGTGTCTCGTCCAATCACTGGTGTAAACGACCACATCATCAAGGTACACCTTACAATCTGGAACCTCACCCAGTACCAACTGCATTAATCGTTGGAAAGTGGCTGGTGCGTTCTTCAACCCAAAAGGCATCACCGTGTACTGCAGGAAGTAATCAGGGGTGACAAAAGCAGAAATGTCTGACGCCCGGGGGGTTAATGGGACCTGCCAGTATCCTTTTAGAAGATCCAACCGCGTTATGTACGTGGCTGGACCAATACTATCCACACAATCTTCCATACGGGGTAGGGGAAAGCAATCAGGCACTGTAACTGCGTTTATTTTCCTAAAATCCGTACAGAAACGGGGTGTTCCGTCAGCTTTGGGAGCCAGTAAGCACGGGGAGCTCCAAGGACTGTGGCTGGGTTTCGCTAACCCGTTTTCCACCAGGTATTCAACCTCAGATCTCATCACCTGTCGCTTGTCCATAGAACACCGATATGCATGTTGCTTAATGGGGGTAGCACCGCCTACATCAATGTCATGGTGCAGGACATTGGTACGTGATGGTACATCTCCAAACAACGTGGGGAATATTTTAAAAAGGCCCAAGATGTCACAACGCTGCTCATCAGAGAGGTAAGATAGACGGGAGTCAGCGCATGACAGGAACTCTGAGTTGGTCAGCTGACCACTCTGTTGGCCACCAGAGGGTATCGTGAGTCCATCATCTGCTGCCAACTCTGAACACACCAGAGAAACAGGCTCTTGCTTCTTCTCCGGGGTGGAGTCTCTGGTGAAATATGGCTTAAGCATATTCACGTGACACAGCCTCATTTTCCTCCTACGTTCGGGCGTGGAAATAATATAATCGGTTTCTGACACTTTTTTGGTCACCACATATGGACCGAGAAACCGAGCGGTAAGGGCAGAACCTGGCACCGGCATCAACACCAACACTTGATCCCCGGCAGCGAACTGGCGAATCACTGCCTTAGGGTCAAACCGTGCTTTCATGCCTCTTTGAGTGGCGGCTAAGGCCTGCTTAGCTAGCGAAGTGGCTCTATGTAGCCGGGCCCTGCAATCTGAGACAAAGTCTAACACATTGGTTTTCGGGGGGGAACTCACCATAAATTGATCGTGTAGGACCTTTAACGGACCTCGCACATTATGCCCAAACACCAGTTCAGCCGGACTGAACCCGAGGGATTCCTGCTTTGCGTCACGAATGGCAAAAAGCATGAAAGGTAAGCCCTCATCCCAGTTCCTACCAGTCTCGAAGCAGTATTTCTGGAGCATGGATTTTAAGGTCTGGTGCCAGCGTTCCAATGTTCCCTGCGACTCGGGGTGGTATGCACTACTTACGGAATGGGAAATGCCTAAAGATTGCAAAGTCTCTCTAAAGACTCTAGACAAAAAGTTGGTGCCTCGATCGGTCTGCACAACACGAGGTAAACCAAAAGTGGTGAAAAATCTAACCAAAGTTTTACTCACTACTGATGCTGTAATTTTCCTCAGAGGTATAGCCTCAGGAAAACGTGTCGCCACACACATCACTGTGAATAAGAATTGGTTACCGGCTTTTGTCTTTGGCAGGGGTCCAACACAGTCGACAATGACATGCTCAAAAGGGGAGCCGACAGCTGGAATGGGGTGCAGAGGAGCAGGAGGGATTTTCTGGTTCGGCTTCCCCGTCAATTGACAGGTATGACAGGTTCTGCAGAACCTCGCCACATCTCGTTTTAAGCCTGGCCAAAAAAAGTGTTTAAAAATCCGGTCATAGGTTTTTGTCACGCCCAGGTGACCAGACCAGGGATGCTCATGCGCCAACGTCAGTATATGCTGTCTGCAACCAGCGGGAACAACAATCTGGTGGACAGCACTCCAGTCCGCATCCGCCGCTCTCGACGGCGGAACCCACCTTCGGACTAGTAATCCATCATCCTTAAAATAAACAGTGTTGTCTTTCACAGTTGTAGAGGAGTCATTTATATCAATCACCACCGCAAAATACTTAGCAAGAGACCGGTCACGTTGTTGAGCCTCGATCAGGGCCTCACGGTTTAAAGGCAGCGTGATCCCTGAAGTAACATTTGACTCTGATGTGTTCCCTCGCTCTCCAACTGTGTCATCCTCCAGCTCAGCCAACCGGGGCAGTTTATCCTCTGACAGGGCAGTCGCAAACAGGGAGTCAGCTAGCACACACTCCTTTTCACGGGCCTGAGCTTGGGTGAGGACACTTACATCAAACACGTCCAGGTGACGAACCGCTAACTCGTCTGGCTCAGACTCGGGGAGAGGAACACTCACAACTTCAGGGCTTGGGTAAACCTTACCGCCCGCAATATCATTCCCCAAAATAAAGTCAATCCCCTCTATTGGGAATGTGTCGCGAACAGCCACCGTGAAGAAACCTGTTACTAATTCTGAGGTTAAGTGAACACGGTGAAGAGGTGCTGGCACAAAACTCATGCCAGTCCCCCTCACCACGGTGCTTGCGTCACAGGCGGACTCACTCCCCAAAGGCAGGATACCAGACAGGATAAAGGACTGGGAGCCACCAGTATCACGGAGAATGGTAACTCACACTTGCCACTGAGAGACACGAACCCCTTCGAGGTAAAAGGTTTAAAACAATCACTTGGCCCGACTCTCTGACTAACTGGAGGAATGGTGGTCACTGCACTTATTAAACCAACTCCTTTTGGCTGTTTCCCCACACCGGCCTGCTGTCTCCTCTTCAGCGCCTCACAATCTGACACCAAATGACCTGGCTTTAAACAATAAAAACATGACCTCGCCTTCCGATCCTGCCCCGACACACCAGTACGGGGAACGGGAAGTGTCTGGGAAGTATCAGCTGTAGGTTGGGGGCCGCGGGTCGAGGGCGTGTCATATTTTGTGAAGGTACCCTTATGCGTCAGGACAAACTCATCGGCTAGTACAGCCGCCTGCCGCAGGGTGGTAACCTTCTGCTCATTTATGTACGTCACAATTCCGTCAGGGACGCAGTTTTTAAACTCCTCTAAAATCATCAGTTCACACAAGGAAGCCATGTCCTTCACTTGGCACGCAGAACACCAACGGTCAAACAAAAGGACCTTTTCCCTAGAAAAGTCAGTATATGTTTGACTCTGGCTCTTCCTGAGCCCACGGAAGCGCTGCCGATATGCCTCCGGCACCAGCTCGTAAGCTCTCAGAATAGCTCCTTTCAGTTTTTCGTAACATAAGCTATCAGCCGCCGAGAGGGAAGCGCAAGCCTCCTGGGCTTTGCCGCATAACTTGCACTGGAGTAAGATCGCCCAAACCTCCTGTGGCCAGCTCAGCGCAGTCGCTATGCGCTCAAACACATTAAAATACGTGTCCACCTCGGTTTCTCTAAAGACCGGGACTAGAGGAATATTTCGACTCACGTCAAAAGTAGTACCTGTGGCAGGGGGCGACAGGTTTTGAGCCGAACCTGAACTGGTTTGGAGTTCTAGTTGGCGCATCCTCACCGCAGTATCCGCCTCTATCCTCCGAAACTCAAGCTCTCGACGGAGCTGAAACTCCCTCTCTCGCTCCTCCTTCTCCATCTGGAGCCGGGCGAGACGCACCTTAAGTCGCGCATCTACTCTAGAAGCGGGGGTGGACTCAATCGAGAACGGGTCGAAGTGCGGCAGTGTTACCGGCTTCTGCTCTGGCAACCCACGAGCGCCCAGAGTAGCACCCACCGGCTGCGCCTCGGACACCTCCACTGGAGATGCAGGGCGGCTCACTTCACCCACTCCCGCTGTAGTCAGCGACACACTCTCGGTATCCTTACTAAGGATCCCCTTAAAAACCAGCGCATCCACTAACGCTGCTCTAAGAGCGTCTTTACGGAGGGAGAGAGAGACTGAGACATCATAGTGCGCCGCGATCTCCACAAGATCTCTCTTACGGCAGTCAGCCAACTTAGTCACACTAGGCTCAGCCAAAAACTCCTCCAAATCAAAATGTGCCATTGCTACACCTGACACCCTGCTTTCGCAGTTCCGTCAATACTAAACGAATGCAACAGAAAACAAGCTCCAAAACGAGCCGTAAACACAGGTCTCACCTGATCAGCTGCCCCCCCGGACCCTGCCTAGCCCAAGCTAAACCTCTCACTGGTCTTCTCGGAGCGTGCTGGGCTCGAGGCGACTTTAAAAGCTGAACTTCGGTGACCTGTTATGGAGGCCCCGAAATGCTTACCCCCGCCAGGGAATTGTATCCCCACCCAGGGTTACTCCAAAAACAAGAAAGGCAAAATAAAAAATGAGTGCCCGCTGGATACAGGTCACAACGCCTTCCCTACTAAGGTGAAGGATCAATTCAATGCATCCCGGACGAGCCCCCACTTTGTTACTTCCCCAGTTTGTCCCAGGGGATGGAGGGAGGGGTAACAAAAGATTAGAACCCGGGGTTGAAAAGAAATACCAAACACCAAAGGAAAAACGCTGGAACCGCAGTTGCTCAGGTTCGAATAGAAATACTTTTATTAGGAACACAGAATACCCAAATAAACCAAAAACCACTGGTCTCACCAGGATGCTCTGAGTAGTAAAACTGAAAACACTGGTCCACAGAAAACCTAAAATGACCAGGACAACCACAACAAACCGGTAAGTATTTGAACCACTTTTCCACAGAAACGGGACCAAAAAGGGATTTCCAAAACCACCTTTCCACCAAAAGGGACACGACTTTGATATCAGCACTGACACACACCGGAGGGCAATCACACACCACAACTGTCACACAGTGGCACACTGGCCTTGGCTGTTGCCTCTCTCCCCTTTTTATACTCTGGGGCTGCTCAGGGGAACGCGACGCACCTGGATGTGGGGCGGAGCCATCCACCTTGGAGTAGAGAGAGAGAGGGAGAGAGAGCACAACAGCCACACACAAACATACACCGGCACTAGGGCCGTAACACATACAATGCTGCGCAGGTGAGGCTACGTGGAAAGCTACTTACCTTTCCTCGAGGGACTCAACTGTTGTTATTGGTACTGCGTAAACCAACAGGGGCCACAAGACTCTGGGCAGGATGGAGTGCTGGTAAATTGAGGATTTAAATCCACCAGGTAGGCCAGATCTATCAACATTGGTGGGCCAAGTGTCAAGCTCTTGCGTTGACTTCTGGATCACAGCGGTATCTTTCAAGCTTGCATCAAAGATCTTCCCCAAGCTCTTGACCAGCTGCTCTGTGATGGATGGAATGACTGTTCCTGAAGTCAGGAATTGGAATTTGTCAGTCACCTACCCCTTCTTCAACATCATGGACTTTGACTTGGAGGGCTTAAAACTCACCCTGGCCCAGGTGATGAGTTTCTCAAGACCTTGTAAGATCCACCTGCACCCTGGGACTGACGTTGTAGTGATGGTGAGGTCATTCATGTAGGCTCTTATCGGTGGCTGTACACCAGATTTGGTCAAGGGCCCTCTGCATTCCACTTCAGCTCACTTGCCATGTTCATGGCAAGGGCGAAAAGGATAACAGAGATGGTGCAGCCTGTTAGTATTCCTTTTTCAAGGCAATGCCAGTTTGATGTTTCTGACTCAGACATGACCCGTACCATAAATAAGTGACCCGGGATGCGGTGTGGTGCATTAAGAGAGGAGGGTGGGGGGAAGTCAGAGGACTGCAGCACACTGCTGTCCTGCAGCCTGCCCCAACAGAGTTCCCCATGAACCCACCCAAGTCCATCCCCCAAGGTGTGATGCATTAAAATCTTATGTTGAATATATGTTGTGTATCTAAACGTGCCTGTGAGAAATTATGTAGTGCAAAGAGTGTGGTGGGTGAAGAGTGATTCAGGCGCAATTTAGGAGGCAAGCAAGTCAGGGCCCGGTCCCGAGCCAGAGGGCTGCTGGTGCAGTGGGCCCACAGGTGGGGTAGGGGTCTGAGGGGAATCCGGAAGCCCCCCCCCAACCAGACCCCGCCCCCAGCACGTCAACCGCCCCCTCCGGCAGCCACCGAGAACCAACACAGGCCAGCCATCGAAAGGTCTAGCTATCACTGAAAGCTGGAGAGCCCGCTGGCCCACACCACCGATGCCCACAGGACGACCCAGGAGGAGCTGGCCATCACCACCCCCAGACTCCAGGACAGTGAAAAGGCAAGGGAGGGAGTGGGGTGGAGGGAGGAGGGAGCAGATCAGAGACAGATCTGCTTCCCATTTTGATATTGGTAGATGCATAGAATGGGTGCTTGAGAGTAACATATATTTTAAAGAGGTTTTTCTTCTTCTTTGGAGAGAGCTTTGTGACGTTAATGTTAAATTCTGGAGGCTGTGTGGTATTCTACAGTGTTGGAATTTTTTCCTTAATTCTCTTGATCACCTTTAGGTATTGTAGAAAGTTCCCATTTCTTATTCAATAAAGTCTCAAAGAAATCTGTGTGTTTCAAAAGTAAGTTGTCCTGGAAGAGGTGATGGAGGTGGGTGATTCCTTTCTGCTCGCAAGTGCTAAGATGAAGAGGGACTTTGTTGCCTACAAAGTCTGGGTTGTGCCAGATGGGGGAGAACATACAGGGTTCCAGTTGGGAACCTGTGGTCTCTAGAGTTTTCCACTTAGCAGAGAGGTTGGAGGCAATCATGGGGTTTTTGAAACAGTTATGGTGCTTGAGGGTCATGGTAATGAAGGGGAGGTCAGAGATACTGGTGTTGTGACCATCTGCCTGTTCAAGTTCAAGCCAAAAGTTATAATCTGCATTTGGATATATCCATTTAGTGATATATTGCAGATTTACCAAGTAGTAATTCATGAAATTTGGTGCATCCAATCCTCCTTCCGATTTATTTTTTTGAAGGGTACCTAGGCCAATTTTTGTCTTTTTGTTCTTTGAGTATAATTTTATTATAGCAGAATCAAAATTCTGGAGAATAAATTGTTGATTTGTGGTAAGATTTTTATTTTAACCGTAGCTATACGCCCCATAAGAGAGATGGGAAGATTGTTCCAGTGCTCCAGATCATCACAGATATTCTTCAGGAGTGGATCAAAGTTCAGGTGGACTAGCTCTGATAGTTTAGGTGAGATATTTATACCCAAGTATTTAATATTGCCTGTGGAAAAAGGACAGTTGGAGATTTTGGTCTGCAGGATCCATTGCATTCTCCGTTATTGGTAATATTGTTGAATTGGACCAGTTAATCGAGTAGTCGGGTTGAGCAATTTCAGATAGTTATATGCTTCCTGTAATGATCTTTGAGGTTGCTGCAAGTAAAGTAATACATCGTCAGCATATAAACTCTAGAAACTATCAATCTGGCTCCCCAGGCCTGCCACCCTGTGTGTGAGAGCACATGAGGCACCAAACACAGAGAGCCACTGCAGCCACGCAGAATGCCACAGCCCCCAGTGTTCCAGGCAGGTACAGCATTGTACATCTTTAACTACAGTGTAGCTAATAAATTCCCTATAACCTGTCTAAATGTGGAGTCTTATTAGCACACACATGCTTGTCAGACAGAAGCACAGAGCTGAGAAAATGTAACCTCTCACCTTCATAAGTTTAGAAAAGTATGTGAGTCCTGTGCAACTGAGGTGGGTTTTACTGTGGTTTGAAAACACATTTAAAGAGGAGTGACATGCTGGTGCTTGACAATAACCTCCCCTCATGACATTACTGGAATCCGTCAACATCTGTTATTTTAATTATACAGTAAACAAACACCCCATGCTTTTTCTTTGCTTAAATACAAATACTACACTTTCTTCAAGTCATAACTGTTTGCTAATGTACACATGGACACCATACATGTGCAAACTAAATGTGGCTACAGCTGCTATATGAGGTACAATTCAGGTATGATATTTAGGCAGGGTTTTTATTTTATTAAAGAATCCCACAAATATAGAACAGTTTAAACCTGAGCATTTAAAAGTCAACTACACAAACATCCAGCTGATTTGTCGATGGGTCAATGTGAATTTATTTCCCTTTATAATAGGACTCCAAAACAGCTTAAAAACATTTGTTTTTAAGCTTATGCGACCCAGGTCATCTATCAAACATGGGGAAATTAAAGTAGATTTGAACAACAGCTAATGCACCACAAATGTCTGCAGTCCCCAACAAAGACATCCTGTACACAACGCAAATGTGAAAATGATGTAATTTTATATCCAAATATAAATATATCCACAGTGAAAGAACTTTGCTCCAAACTTTGTATAATCAAGCATTGACATATTTGCCCTTCTGTCCTTGTTGCAGTGCCATTTATTGATAGTTTATTTAATTTATATAGCACCTTAAAACCAAACAGTATTTGCACCAAAGTGCTTCACAGATAAACATGTCGTATACACATACAGTATAAGCATAAAGACATGCAACATACAAGCCAACATAATTTTAGTAAATTGAAAATAAAAGTTATTAAAAACCCAAGGAATCAGATGGAAAATAAAACAGCTCAAACTCAATTAAAAGCCAGAGAGTAAAAATGGGTCTTAAGGTACTTCTTAAAAACCTCTACAGAGTCAGCTTTCCTAATGGCTTCTGGCAGCATATTCCAGAGCCGAGGGGCTGCTACAGAAATGGCCTTGTCCCCTGCTCTTTCCTTCCGCGAATGTGGCACAGCCAACATGCCATGGTCTGAGGATCTGAAGGGTCTGGTGGTGTTGTAAGGGGTTCCGAGATATATGAAGGGGCAAGACCATGAAGAGACTTATAAACAATCAGAAGGATTTTGAAATGTATCCTGAAGTGAATGAGGAGCCAGTGTAATGATGCAAGGATAGGAGTGATGTAGTCTCGTTTCTTTGATCTTGTTAATAACCGGGCAGCAGCATTTTGGACTAGTTGGAGACGGGAGGTGGTAGTCTGAGAAATGCCTAGAGCAGAGGGAGTTGCAGTAGTCCAGTCTGGATGATATGAATGCATGAATAACTTTTTTTGGTAAGAGAGTGATAGGAAATGCCTGGTTTTTTAAATGATTCTGAGCTGAAAGAAGCTAGACCTTACAACTGAGTTTACATGCCTGTTAAAACTTAAGTCACTGTCAAATAAAACACCCAGGTTCTTTGCATGTGGTCTGATGTAGGTGGAAAGGTGATTGAGGCTCTGGGCTCTGTCTTGTCCTCATTTAACTGAAGGAAATTTTGAGCTGACCAGTCTTTGATGTCTTGAAAACAGTTTTATAGTCGAGTGATATTGGTATGACTTTGGGCGTTGAGGGGAAGGTAGATCTGCGTGTCATCCGTGTAACAGTGAAAGGAGATGTTATGGGTTTGGATAATTTTTCCCAACAGGAGCATGTACAGACAGAAAAGAAGTGGACCTAAAACTGAACCCTGTGGAACCCCACATGTAATATTTGCAGGTGTGGATGAGGAGCTACCAATGGATACGGTGAATTGTCTGTTAGAGATGTAAGAATGAAACCAATCAAGAGCAGAACCGGAAATGCAAACCCAGCGTGATAAGCAATCGAGGAGAATTGAGTGGTCCACAGTGTCGAAGGCTGCAGTGAGGTCTAATTGAATCAGGATGGAGGATTTACCAGCCTCTGCAGCACAGAGGAGATCGTTAGTCACTCTTAAGAGAGCTGTCTCTGTGCTGTGGTGTTCACGGAACCCAGACTGAAATTTTTCAAACATATTGTTTTACTTTAAAAAGGACAGAATCTGATTAAAAACAATCTTTTCTAAAATCTTGGATAAAAAAGAAAGCTTGGAAATTGGCCTAAAATTGTTTGGAATAGTTGGGTCAAGAACAGGCTTTTTGAGGAGTGGCTGAACTATGGCATGCTTAAAACAAGACGGGACAGCACCTGTGGCTAGAGAACTGTTAAAGATCGTCAGTATGCTGGGACCCACTGCATCACACTATTGTTTCATGAGTTTTGCTGGAATTACATCAAGCTCACAGCTAATGGGTTTCATGCTGTATCTATGCGTCCAAGCAGGGGTAAGGACACTGGGTAAAAATTCTTAAAAACAGGAGGGTTCTCAATAGCCAGTGATTAAATTTTGAGAGGGTGTGAAATATTTGACCTAATGCTGTCAATTTTGTTTAGAAAAAAGTCCTTAAACTGCTCACAGCTGATTTGGGAGGAGTTTATAGAGGAGTCAGCGGGGGGGGGGGATTAACAACAGAGTTTATGGTGTTAAACAGAATCCTGGAGTTATGATTGCTCTTGGTGATGATATCTGAGAGGTGTTTTGTTTTTGCATCTCTGACAGAGGATTGGTATGTGATGAGAAGTTCCTTATATATTTCATATGATACATGTAGTCTGTCTTTTGTCCATTGTGATACACAAAAACAAATGAATATAGTTGTTGATTCTGTAGACAATCAATAAGTTGCTGTCCTTTTGGTTGTCTCCACCCTCTCACTTTGCATTAGTTAAAAGTAATGTCTTAGAAGCCACATTACACTGAAGTTAGATGGAGACCTTCAATCTAGGAATCAACACTGTTATTCCTCCAACCTCCAGCCAACCTTCCTCTCCTGGGGAGTCATTTATAAACATGGCGTACGCACAAAACGGGGTGTACGTCACTTTCTACACAAAGGTTGCGATCTATAAAAAACAGACTTGACGGGAGAATGTGCACACCCCTAAGCAACCTGACGAGCACAATGATCCTAAATATAAATCCAAAGCAACCAAAGAAGCTTCACAGGTAGAAAAGTCGGAATGACTACATAAATTCATCATGACTCTGACCCACAGCTTTTGGGCGTACATACACTTTTAGTAACGATCCTACGCACAGTTTTATAATGAGGCCCCTGGTTCTTTAATTCCTTAATTTCCCTCTGTATAAAAAAATATGCATCTATCTCATCTATTACCAATGATGGGAACCGAACTGTCTGATGCAGAATGATTGTATAACCATTCATATATAGTGTTTCGCTTTATGGAGTCTTCTTCACTGTATTCACCAGTGAACTCAACTTATATAGGAGTAGGTGGTTTTGCTTCTTATTCAAATTACCATCTTAAAATAAGAATCTGTTCCTGGTTAGCTAATTGAATGAGAATGCCTTCTTAGCCAGTCTACATAATTAACAATGTGTTCAGGCTGACATGCTGGGTCCTGGTGGCAAAAAAAGAGGATTAAAAAGAGCAATTGTCTCTAAATTAAAATAGGTGAGGTGCGTACTGCAGTACGAGCTGATCGTACTGCAGTAAGGAAAGCAGCATCCTGGTACTATGACTCAGCACTCTGCAGCAAGAAACCATGTCTAAGCACTTTCAGCATTTTATCAGATAGATAGATAGATAGATAGATACTTTATTAATCCCCGAAGGGAAATTCAAAATCTTAATCTTAAAGTCAAATTCAAAAATATCAGGGCATCATCTGATCTCACACAGCTCAGATAAACACCTCTGCTGTGGGCTTTATATCTCACAGGAAGAAAATAATTTTTTTCAGTAAATGTAATTTAACTTAATCTTTTGCACATTTTACTCTCTGAGTTGATCAATTACATTTTCTGATCAAAAAAGGAATGTCTAGTTTTTTCATTAATATTGAGATGATCCGAGGCCTGTAATCTGTGTGTGTGAGACTGTAGAAACCATGTTTCCACCCAAACACACCTCTGGCATCAGCAGGAGCTTGGCTTAAGTTTCAGGAGGAGCTCAAACCCACTGCCTCCTTCCCTCCCTTTCTCTTCGCTTGTCATGCCTCTTTTCACTCTCCTTTATGTTTGCATTCTTTTCAACAATACCCTCTTCTCCTTATCACTGAGAGGTGGCTCAGGGAACCACTGAAACCTGACTCTGTTGGGCATGAACATCCTTCACCATGTGGAAAAATACTGTCTTCCATGATGCCGTCTGCTGCACCAAACCCTATTCTTGATTACGCACACGTACACGCGCACGCACGCACGCACACACACACACACACACACACACACACACACACACACACACACACACACACACACACACACACACACACACACATCAGTATAGTCAAGGACAGTGCAGTGAATTGCAGGGAGACCCACTCAGCTGACTGAGGCTGTTTATGGTCCTGCGTTAAATCAGCGCTGTACCTACGCTGTTGCCGTGACGCCGTTGTGAACCCTTCGAACTCTCCGTCACTCCATTTAGTCGCAGTGCAATTCACTGCCAGAACGGTATGAGGCTGCGCTCCTTTCCTGAATGGTTATCATTGTCTCTAATTGATTATTCCTTTAGCTTCCGACTTTTCCGGTCACAGTGAACAATGGCGACCGAGAGAGAGAGAATCTTGCTGGAGTTGGAGTTGTTGGATGTCGAAGAAAGTATCCTTACAACATCTAAATTGCAACAGAAGAAGAAGAATCTGGAAATGCGTTGCTACCAAGCAAACCAATCACAGCCCTCTCATTCTGTGCTGGGTCTGTGTCGCCTCGACGCATAGTTAAATTTTTTGGGAGGTGCATGTTAGGCTACGCCGGGGGCTACGGCGAGCCTCCCTACCCTACGACGTAGGTACGGCATTGATTTAACGCAGGACCATAAACCAGGCTTTAGACACATGCTGGCAACAGAAAAGATGCAGATGCCAAAGTGACATGCTACAAAGTGTGGAATAAAAGGTCACAAGGCAAGAAAGTGTTACAGAAAAGTGTGGTGCAGTTGCTGCAAAAGCAATACCCACCAAGAATCCTTGTGCAAGAAAAAGGGAGGACAAGACGGCGCCAGAAAGGTTGTAGAGGAAGAAAAGGACATGACATCTTTTCAGTGGCAAGAGCAACAAATGGAGGTGCAACAGTCACCTTCAAGAAAGGAGACAGTCACATGGTTACCAAGGATGGTAGCAGGTTTGACATTGTAGCGGAAGGACAGGGTCCAGAGGCCTTGTCTCTGTTCATGTGTCATTATGAGAGTCAGGTCATCAGGACCTGCTCTGGCGCCAAACAAGTCAAAACAATAAGTAGAAGACATCTGGGGTGTCAGGAAAGAGAACTACACCACACACACACACACATAGTGATGCAGAATCACCATGGTTGAAGTTCAAGATAAGGGTGAAGGCTATCCACACAATACACACATACAACCTGTCTTAGGTATAAGAAGGTATGTCACATGTTGTATGGTTGGTTTTTTTCTGTCTCTGACTACGTTGTTAGTAGGGCCGATGTGAATAAAGAGATTCCCCATCTGACACCTGTGTCCGGAATACCTGATTCCTCTTTTCCACCTCTTTCCGCCATAACAACATCCATGAGAGCAGAAATTTGTATTACGTGCCAACTGTTCAGTTGAATGTCGACCAATGTAAACAATGTCATGACATACAAACTTGGCATGAGATTTTGGGTCATTGTAATTATGAAGGTGTACAAAAGTTGCAAGGTGTAGTGAAAGGCATGGAGATAAAAGGAAGTGCAGTCAAGCCAAATCAGTTGTGTGAAGTGTGTACACAGGGAAAGTTCACCCAGACAAGAAACAGGGAGCCAGACACAAAGGCTAAGAAACCCTTAGAATTGGTTCACACTTATTTAGCTGGTCCCGTGCCAACAACGAGCATAGAAGGACACATGTATGCACAGTCTTTTACAGATGACTTTTCAGGTACCATTTTGGTGTATTTTCTTAAGTCAAAAAGTGATGTTGTGCAGGCTACTGAAAGGTTCTTAGCAGATATAGCACCTTACGGATAGGTCAAGTGTATTCGCTCTGATAACGGCACTGAGTCTACAAGCCGAGACTTCCAGGCACCGTTAACCAAGAAGTGGATTAGACATTAGACATCTGCGCCCTATTCACCCCACCAAAATGGCACAGCAGAGAGAGGTTGGTGAACCCTCTACAACATGGGCAGATGCTTACTGTTAGATAGCAAGTTACCAAATAAGTTATGGAACTATGCTGTGCAGACAGCAGCCTATACGAGGAACAGGTGCTACAGCAGGCGCACAAAGAAAACGCCAACGAGCTGTTCACAGGCAAAGTACCAAACATATCCAAACTGCAGAAATTTGGATCAATGTGTTTCACTTACAAGCAAGAGAAAGGGAAGTTAGACTCTAGGTGTGAGCAAGGTATTTTTGTTGGCTACGATAAAAACAGCCCAGTTTACCTAGTGTACTATCCAGACACAGAGAGAGTCCAAAAACACAGGTTGGTGCAGTCCACAACCAAAACAGTCAATGAAAAAGGAAATAAAACATCAGAGTCATACACAGAATATGATGATAGGGAGGTACACCCTAAAGTCAATAACAGTGAGGAAAATGTTGATGATTAAATGCAAAATTTACCAGGTCAGGAAATGCAGAGTGGTGCTGGGACTTTACCTGAACAGACTGAGATCACACAGCCGGGTAGAGTCACTGAGACTGTAAACAAAAGGAACCCACAGAGAATCAGAAAGAAACCAGCTTACTTACAGGAGTTTGAAACTGAAGATACGGTGGACAAACTGCAAACATGCGTGGACTCTTGTTATAGAGCAGTATGTGACATTCCTCAAACTTACCAGGACGCCATTGGCTCAACCAAGTCAAGGCAGTGGGAAAACGCCATGAACGAGGAAATTAGATCATTGGAGAAAAACAAGACCTTTAGCCTCACCCCATTGCCACCAGGCAAGCAGGCAGTGGGGGGCAGATGGGTCTACGCACTAAAGAGTGGCACAGATGGATCAGATAAATACAAAGCGAGATTCATAGCAAAAGGTTGCAGTCAAAAACCAGGAATCGACTATGAGGAGACATTCTCACCCACAGCTGACATGACAAGTATGAGAGTGATGATGCAAAAGGCAGTGCAGGAAGATTTAATCCTACATCAGATGGATGTTAAAACCACCTATTTGCATGCACTGATTGACTGTGAGCTTTATATAGAGCAACCAGAAGGGTATGACAAAAAGTCAGTAACAGGTGAAAAGCTAGTATGCAAGTTGCAGAAGTCTCTCTACGGTTTAAAGCAGTCAGGCAGAAACTGGAATGCTATGTTACATACATATCTGACTGAGAATGGTTTTGTACAGAATCCTGCAGATCACTGCATGTATAAAAAGGAAAAACATAACGAAAAGTTGATATTAATTGTATGGGTTGACGATCTTATCATTGCAGCTAGCAACAAGGGTGTGATCAACAGTGTAAAGATGATGCTCACTGAAAAGTTTAAAATGAAAGATCTGGAAAAATTTGAGCAATTTTTGGAATAGATTTTAACCAAACAGATGGTCAAGTTAAAATTTCATAGAAAAAATATGTGACCAAAATCTTGGAGAGATTTGGAATGCAGGATTGCAAGTCCTGAGAGACTCCATGTGAGCCAAAACTTGAGTACATAGAAGAGGCCAAAAAGATGAAAGAGCCAAGAAAGTACAGAGAGGCAGTGGGAAGTTTAATCTACTTATCCACATGCACTAGACCAGATATTACTTTTGTGGTCAGTAAACTATCTCAGTACTTTGCTGAACCTTCAGAAGAACACTGGAACACAGTAAAACATGTTTTCGGATACCTCAAAGGTACAGCAGAACAGGAGTTATGCTTCAAAAGGAGTGAGACAGAGAAACTAGGTCTCACAGTGTATAGTGATGCTGACTGGATATCAGATGCAATAGACAGGTGTAGTACATCAGGACATTGTGCCAGTCTGAGTGAGGGAAGTTGTCTGATATCATGGAAGACAAGAAAACAAGTGACAGTAGCACTGTCTACTCGCGAGGCAGAATACATATCCTTAGCATCAGCTATACAGGAATGTATGAACTTGGAACAACTACTCAATGGTATAGACAAATATCAATATGCACAAACAAAGGTTTACAAAGACAAACAAGGTACTCTAGCACTAGCCAAAAATCCAGTCAACAGGCAAAGGTGCAAGCACATTGACATCAAGTACCTTTTCAAAGAGAAACTGTAAACAGTGGAAGGTTATTTTGGAGGACTGTCCGACTGAGCAAATGATTGCTGATGTGATGACAAAGCCAGCCACCAAGCTAAAACTAAAGAAATTTGCTCAGGATTTGTTTGGCACTTAAATGTGCAGAATGTTTTTGTTTACATGGCTAAAGGGAAACCATGTTATTATGTTTTGTATTTTATTTTCAAATAATCCTGAGAGCTAAGAGCGAGTGGGGGTTTTGAGTATTGTAATTTGATGGCGCCCTTACTCCCTGTATTATGGTAGACTGATGTACTGCACTGCTGTATTGTGTAAGATTTACAGTACATATAGGAAATTACGTCACCACGCTCAAAGTGAGCGCCAGTTGTTCGGTGTTGTGTTAGTGGGACCTCTACCTTGTCTCACGTGTTGTCATCACATTATCTGTAAACTCTGCCTTATTCATTTTCTCTGCCTCTTCATAGACTCGCAGTCTTCTTTTAAAGCCTGCCAAAGTAACAATATGTTCGTTTTGTGTTACATGGACAGCTAGAGGTTTGAAGGATTTTGGGAGTCCAGCTAGTATCATGGCAACAGTTAGTCCTTCACTCATGGCTTCGCCTGCATCTCTCAGAGCCATAATAATGTTCTCCGCCCTTATGAGGTAGTCAGTAACACTCTCATTGTCTTCCATGTGTAGCTTGGTCAGTGACATGTACAGGTTTATTCAATGGCAAACCGTGGACTCAGACCCTGGGCCTTCAATAGGACCACATGTAGCAATAAAAGATTAAACATAGCAATACAAATAATAGCCAGAGCCCTGTCACATGGATGTTCAGCATATTAAAGGTTTATTTGCCCCAACTGGCTTCACAACACATCTAGGTGATTCTGGAAAAACAGACATTCAAAGCTGGCTATCATGACATCATTTAATTACAAAAACTAAATGAAACAAGCAAATCACACATTCACTTACCTCACATATTTGTTTAGCTGGAATGAAAGTAAAATGTCTAGAATAATCATTAGCTATTGTTCAACAACTAAAGACGGATCCAATGCTGATCCAGTGTTTTTTGTGTTTGTTTCAGTTTAGACACAATTGAATTTCAATGTAGATTTAATATTTCTGCCAAAGGTATAACACAAACACCTCCTGAGGTGAAATGAGAAAAGGAAAAAGCTCTTTGTAAGTTATGCTCAGCCATTTTTCACTGGCCTTAATGGCTATAAAACTGTCTGCAAATTGTAGGTTTAGGCCTACAGTATACTTCTTACAAATTCAGTTTTGTGCTGCTGCTGCCGCTGTGGCTCTGACTCTGTGCTGCTGCTGCTGTGGCTCTGATCCTGTGCTGCTGCTGTGGCTCTGACTCTGTGCTGCTGCTGCCCGTTAGCCACTGATAGCGACTGTAGCTGCTAGCTTGAAAATGCTGATGGTAGCCCTTGCTAGCTTGCACCAATCCTGGCAAGTCAGGTGATGGTCGATCTTTTTGGATAATATCTAGTTTTGCCTGAAAAGGCAATCTTGAAAAAGGAGTATCGAAAATATAACCCACATGGTCTTCTTCTTCTTCTCTAGCTCCCACCATTTCCCTGCTCTCTAAATCGTCTTCTGTCTTGCTCTTCTATCTTTCTTCCCTCCACTCACTCACTGTTTTAGCAGGTCGCTTGACTTATATATGTTCTCCTAGGTATTGACGAATACCCAGAAGGTGTCGTGATATGGTCCCGCCCACAACTCAGTGAAATATGATTGGCTAAGACACCTGTCAAACTCAAAGTCATGCCCACATTGACTTGAATTACACAGGCCTTCGTTACAGCCACCAAAGGTCCAGCAGGAGGAACCGCTGATTTAATAGCCTACCCAGATACCATTGGAAGAAAAATTGTGATTGGTCCTTTTCTCATTCTATTATATTAACCCATTGTTTCCCAAGAAATATGAGTCCAAGTTTATAACAATGATCATGAAATTTTTACTAGTACTGACTGAATAAAAATCATTGAAAAATATATATATATCATTAGTAGTACAAAAATTCTTTAAATATTTTTTCTTAGGCCTTCACTGAATAACTTGAAGGCCCAGAGGGTTCCACTCTGGGTTTATTATCCTTGGCTTATTTTTTACAGAATAATGTTCTTTCAGTATTTTCAGGGCCTTTCTGCCATCATTAGCTGCTTCATGGCTTATCAGTGACAGGCTTTTATCATCTATCAGTCTGATTAGCTCAGCATAGCAGTCTGCATTTTTCTTTTAGCTTCAGTTCGCTGTTGTTCATTACCACCACTTGGCTACCGCCACTTTAGGATAGTGTCTTTCAGCTTCAGAATATGTAAGTTGCCAAGGAACCTTGTTTCCCAGAGATCATACTAATTTTCAGATCTGTCGAAGAGAAGCTGGGCTGTTTGGGTTCCTGTTGCTCTGCTTGCCATCCTGCCTTTTGTTGTGGGCTTTGTCTTTGCTAAACTAGCTTGTTAGCTTCACTGACTTTCACGTTATACGTCGCGCAAAACTCCTCCGAGATTTTATTGTTCCCTTATCTCCAAGCTGGTTCACTCACATAGTCCATAGAAGCTCCGTGTAATACTTCACATTATACTTTTTTATATTTTTTTTAATATTTTTATTTTTATAATTTTGTGTCCAACTCTGCCTAGGCCCAACCCTGTTAAGGTTTTTACTGGAATGCGCAGTGCTCTCGTGTGTATGGACGATAAGCAGAACATACTCGGATCATCTTTAGCCTCTTGGCATATTTATTTAACAATAAAGTGTGAACTGGTATGAATGGCCGTGGTGTCGTCTCATTACCGTGGCTAACACAACACCGAACAACTGGCGCTCACTTTGAGCGTGGTGACGTCATGTCCTATACGTACTGTAAATCTTACACAATACAGCAGTGCAGTACATCAGTCTACCATAATACAGGGAGTAAGGGCGCCATCAAATTACAATACTTATCATGTGTGTAGGGGAGATGTGTGTGAGATTGGGAAGAGAGAGAGAGAGTCCACAAAAGATCATCAGCACAGCTGATAATTACAATATCACTACGCAATAGCAGAGCCAGCAAACTGGAGTCTACCGGGTCGGGTGTTGGTCCTTTAACTAGTGATGATTGTCTTATCAGCTGATTGCGGTGAACGACCAACAACAAAGAAAAAAACAAATTGCGGCACTTATAAGTCGACTTTCAAATACAAATACAACTGCATGTTATACTAATTGTCTCTGTCCACACATAAGCCTCTTACTTCTCGTTGCTCCA
This sequence comes from Remorina albescens, assembly GCA_034769265.1. Classification (NCBI taxonomy): domain Eukaryota; kingdom Metazoa; phylum Chordata; class Actinopteri; order Carangiformes; family Echeneidae; genus Remorina; species Remorina albescens. The sequence continues at coordinate 1,832,792 of CM068479.1, forward strand.
ATCCGATTCAGTTTAAAGGAGAAATGGAGAGATCTGTTTCGGGTGTCCGCAGTGCATTCCTAGGCTGGGGGTCGAGCGGTCCATGCCTCACTCTTCTGGTGGGGTGATGTGATGAGTTCCTCAGCGGCAGTGGGGAAGATCACGGGTGGAAGGCAGTGCACTTTGTTACGTCTTTAACAAGTGGTGGGCGCGCTTGTCTTTACAAGAGGTGAGATTGCACAGTGATCTGCGTCGGGTCCGAAAAATTTGCTCGTCCTGCGAGTTGAAGACTTTGACCTAGGCTTTAAGGTGGTGGAAGTCACATGTTTGAGGTGTTACTCCTTTCAGCGTCCAGATTGTGGAGAAAGCTTGGAGTAGCTCTCTATTGCAACCGGTGCAATGGGAAAACCTGGGAAAAACCATTTTCAAACGGTCAGCCTACTCTGGCTCAGGCTTTTGGAGGGACATGTAGGCCTCTCTATTGTTCTATTCAGAGCACATGGATTGTTAGCACTGTTGCCCCACAATAAGGCCTGGTTTATGGTCCTGCGTTAAATCAATGCCATACCTACGCTGTTGCCGTGACACCGTTGTGAACCCTTCGAACTTCTCCATCACTCCATTTCGTCCCGGTGCAATTCACCACCGGAGCGGTAGGAGGCTGTGCTCCTTTCCTGAATGGTTATCGTTGTCTCTAAATGATTATTTCTTTAGCTTCCGCCTTTTACGGTCACAGTGAACAATGGCAACCGAGAGAGAGAGAATCTTGCTGGAGTTGGAGTTGTTGGATGTCGAAGAAAGTATCCTTACAACATCTATATCACAACAGAAGAAGAAGAATCTGGAAATACGGAACCGGAAATGCATTGCTACCAAGCAAACCAATCACAGCCCTCTCGGTCTGCACAGGGTCTGCGTCGCCTCGACGCGTAGTTACATTTTTTGGGAGGTGCATGTCAGGCTACGTCCAGGGCTACTGCGAGCCTCCCCAGCTGGCATTTGACTGACATTAAACGTTTAAATTGTGTTGAAATAATTTAAGTTTATGAAAAAACATTAATTCAATGTCAAAACAACGTTGAACACCAAATAGTTGAGGTAGTGTTGTTAACTCACTACGGATGCAACGTTTAAACATCAACAACTTTTGAGTTGTATGTCAAATCACATTAATTTCACAACGTGACTTTAAAAAAATTTTGTTAAAATATATCCATTAAAAAATAACATTCCAACATCCAAACAATGCTGATCAACTGACTGTTGAAAAAGTGTTGATACATGAATAATGATACAACGTTGAAAGATCAACTCTGAATTAAACGTTCTAAAAGACTATACTCTATATATACCAATGAGAAGCAGGTTTTCCTCAGTGAGTGTCACCCATCCGCCCGGCTCGTGTTGGGAACGTGTGGATTTATAAATGTTGTAGGTAGACAAAAGTAAAATATTTATGTTTTATTATGATAACATTAAATATTTACACAGTTAACAGTAATATTTAACATGACGAAAATTATTTAAATAAATTACAGGGGCATTTCGAAACATTTGTTTACCGTTGCCTAGGAGATCTGTACCAAATCTCGTGTCATCGTCGGCTAAGCAGGTTTTGAGCGGTTCCGACTCAGATTTGGCGGTACTAGCCACAACTCCAAAACGGTAAGCAAAGTCACATTTTATGATAAACCCATGACGTTGTGTATGCTTTGGTTAACGGTTAGTTTTAGCCATACAGCCAAGAGCAGCATTCGCCAGCGGGCTTACCAGCAGTGTTAGCCAAAGTTAGCTAGAAGAGTGCATGCTTTTGAGCTCATGCTAACAAGTGCTAACACTTGTTAGCATGCCCTTACCAATCAGCCATTGGTCCGTGAGCGCAGCCATATTTTGAAATGAGCGATCTTGTTGTGGAAGATATTATATAAAAAAATGATGAGCACAGCAAATGGAATGTTTTTCTTTAAAAACATTTAGGCTTAAAAATATGTAGGTTTTTTTTTTATTATGCTTTGATAGATAATGCAATAATATAAGGCATTTTGTGCGTGTTAGTATTTTGTCATTACCGAGAGGTTAGCGTTTTCTAATACTGATCTTCTCCCCCCACCTTCAGACGTTGTTTTCAGCTCATTTAATACAACAAAAACCAAAATAGAAGAATTCATGTCAAAATATTTGGAATATGCACCAGAGAGGATGGGTGGCGTTGGACAAAAGAAGTAGCACAAGGGAAGATTCAAAGCCCTGCCTTGTTCAATATGTTGCCCAATGTTCGGGCCGTTTTTTTCCAAGTTAATATGTTATATAAAAATTTATGTTCTTAAAAGACTGCCTGTGTCTGAAATGTTGGCACACTTGATCATTCAGCCATGTCAGATAATAAAGCATACACTTTCTTATGTCATTGAAATGTCTTTATTAATCTTCTCCCTGGTCTTGCTTTGACCAGTTGGCTTCTTCCTAGTCCGTGTTGTGAACATTTCAATGACAGTGTATTTGGTGCTTTCCATGTAATGTAGATGAGATCTCTTCAAGATGATTACTAATCACACAAAAGATTCTTATTATGATTGCCATGTCTTACTTGTCTAGTAAAGATAGAATTATGTCCAATAAGAGAGCCATGCACTTATAAACGGTGAGATTTACATAAGTTGATAAAATTGTAAACTTGGGTCAAATACAAGATTTTACAAATGACCTAGGGTCATTTTTGACATAGGGTTGTTTGCACTGTGTTTCAGGACAATCACAGATCTGCAAACTTAGAGTGTTAATGTATACATTTCAAGGTGTTTGGTATTACTGGAGCTACTTAATTTAGAGATACTTTAGTGAAAACAGTAACAAAAATATAGATAGTGTTTCAAACTATGTTGAAAAGCAGGACTTTATAGTGACGTTGAAATTTCAATGTTGATTGGATTTGCAAAATCTAAGGTAAAATCAATATTGTTTCAATGTTGGCAAATTCACCTAGGTTGAGAAACGTGATATAAAATGACATTGAAATTTCAACGTTGATTAGATTTGCAAAATCTAAAGTAAAATCAATATTGAATCAGTGTTGGCAAATTCACCTATGTTGAGAAACGTGACATAGAAATGACATTGCTATTTCAATGTTGATTAGATTTGCAAAATCAAAACAAAATTCAACGTTATCCAACGCTGGCACCTGACATTGATTCAACAGTGACTCAATGTTAAAATGCCAGTTGGGTCCCTACCCTACGATGTAGGTACGGCGTTGATTTAACGCAGGACCATAAACCAGGCTTAAGAAGGTCATGGGTTCGGTTCCCGGGCCTGTGGCCTTTATCTGACTGCACAGCATCGAGGAATAAATTTGGCTATAGAAGATGTTTATCTGAATACACTGTGGCTAAATTTAAAGAGAACATTCAGTCATCATTTACAGCAATGCCATATCTAAATTCAATAAAATTATAACAATCAGAGACAGAATTCAACAGCTCTTACCTACATTAGACAATAATCTACTGAATACAGTAACTCCTGAATCAACTGCAACGCCTATTGTACATCTGGAATCATTCTCATCTCTGAATCTCTCAGAGCTAGCTTCTATAGTATCATCATCTAGACCATCAACCTGTCTATTAGACCCAGTGCCGACCAGCCTCTTTAAAGACATTCTTTACTTAATTGAGCCCTTCATTCTAGATCTCATTAATTTGATGTTATCTTTAGGTTATGTACCTCAGACTCTTAAGACCGCAGTCATCAAACCCCAGCTTAAAAAGCCAAATCTTGATCCAGATGTTTTGGCCAATTATAGACCCATACCAAACCTTCCCTTCATTTCTAAAATCATTGAGAAAGCAGTAGCAAAACCAATTACACGACCATCTGCATAGGAACGGTTTGCTTGAAGAGTTTCAGTCGGGATTTAGAGCTCACCACAGCACAGAAACAGCGCTGATTAAAGTCTCCAATGATATTCTAATGGCTTCAGACAATTGATCAGCCTCCATACTTCTCCTCTTAGATCTCAGTGCTGCATTCGACACCATCGATCACAATATTTTATTACAGAGACTGGAACATGAAATTGGCATTAAAGGAACTGCTCTAAGGTGGTTCAAATCCTATTTATCGGATAGATATCAGTTTGTACATGTTAACAATAGCTCCTCCTCACGCACTATAGCCAGTTATGGAGTCCCACAGGGTTCGGTACTTGGACCAATCTTTTTCACTCTTTATCTGCTTTCTTTAGGCAACATTATCAGGAAACACAGCATCAATTTCCAGTGTTATGCAGACGACACTCAGCTGTATTTATCAATGAAGCAAAATGAAGTTAGTCAGATAGTCAGACTGCAGACATGTCTTGAAGACATAAAAGTCTGGATGACCCATAATTTTTTACTTCTAAATTCTGACAAAACTGAAGTTATTGTACTCGACCCTAAGCACCTTAGAGAAACCCTATCTAATCATTTAATCAGTCTGGATTGCATTACTTTGGCTTCCAACTCCACTGTAAAAAACCTTGGAGTAACCTTTGACCAGGACATGTCCTTTGTCCCTCACATAAAACAAGTCAGTAGGGCAGCTTTCTTCCACCTGAGAAACATTAGGAAAATCAGAAATATCCTCTCTCAAGAGGATGCAGAAAAACTAGTCCACGCATTCGTAACTTCTAGGCTGGACTACTGTAACTCATTATTATCTGGATGTCCAAACAAATCTCTGAAAGGCCTTCAGTTGATTCAGAATGCTGCTGCACGAATATTAACAGGAACTAGAAAAAGGGATCACATCTCTCCTGTGTTAGCTGCTCTTCATTGGCTGCCGGTAAAATCCAGAATAGAATTTAAAATCCTTCTGTTAACATATAAAGCTCTTACTGGCCAAGCTCCGTCATACCTCAGAGAGCTCATAGTTCCTTACTGTCCTAGTAGGCCATTCTGCTCTCTAGATGGAGGTTTACTTGTGGTTCCTAGAGTCTCCAAGAGTAAATCAGGAGGCAGATCTTTCAGTTATCAGGCTCCTCTTCTATGGAACCAACTTGGTCCGGGGGGCAGACTCTTTAGCAATTTTCAAGACCAGGCTTAAAACTTTTCTGTATGACAGAGCTTATAGTTAAAAAGTTAAAGTTCATTTACTCTTTAGCTATGCTGCTATAGGCTTAGACTGCTGGGGGAAGGACTGAGCACCTCCCTCTCTCTCTCCCTCTCCTTTTCCCCCCTCTCTCTCTCTCTCTCCCCCTCTCCTTTTCCCCTCTCTCTCTCTCTCTCTCTCTCTCCCTCTTCCCTCTCCCTCTCTCTCTCCCCCCCTCGAATGCGCCGTCATACCAACAACCTGCTTCTCCGAAATCCCAGTTTCTCTCAGTTCCAAGCATGTGCATTGCATTTACTAACCATGTTTTCCCGAAGTCTCTGTCTCCCCCAGTTCCTCTCCTCTCTCTCTCCTAGCTCCTCTCCTCTCTCTCCCTGTCCTCATCCTGCAGGTGATGAATCATCACCATCCCATGCTCCTGCAATGCCTGCTGCTCCCACATCTTCAAGAATTCCATACAGCATCATTCCTACGAACCTCATGCAGCATCATGTTCCTGCCTACACCTGTTTGAATATCCCCTCCTCCTGCTCTCTTTCTCTCCCTACTCTACCCAACTTTGCCCCCCCACTCCCCCTGTGCCTCTCTCTCTCTCTCTCTCCCTCTCTCAACCCAACCGGTCGAGGCAGATGGCCACCCCCCCCGAGCCTGGTTCTGCCCGAGGTTTCTGCCTCTTAAAGGAAGTTTTTCCTCGCTACTGTCGCCAAGTGCTTGCTCATCGGGGGATCTGTTGGGTCTCTTTAAATAATTTTATAAAGAGTTTGGTCTAGACCTGCTCTATATGTAAAGTGCCTTGATGTAACTTTGTTATGATTTGGCGCTATACAAATAAATCTGATTTGATTTGATTTGATTTGATAACTGTGGAGTTTGCATGTTCTCCCTGTGCCTGCATGGGTTTACTCCAGTTTCCTCCCACCGTCTAAAGACATGCAGGTTTGGGTTAATTGGTGACTCTAAATTGTCTGTAGATGTGAGTGATTATTTGTCTCTGATAGGGAAGTGTCGTAACACTGTGTTTTAGACTGTTTAAAAAAACAAAACAAAACTGTAGCCTGAAGAGATCATATTTGGCTTGGCTTCATTTTTTTATTTTCAACATTCAAATTCATTTAGTTGTCCCACAGTGGGGAAAATATTTTTAATAATTTTAACATTAAAAAATGTTCGCAAATTAATCAATAATGTTTTGACATATCATGGCTCACTTAATTTTTTTTTCCTCCTCTAACCAGAGATAAGAAATTGAGTTTAACATATTGCCTGTGCTGGTTTACAGTGGATGTTGTTGCTCAGTGTTATTTGTGGTTGAATGTTTACCCGTTCTATTAAAACAGAAGGGTTAAATATCCAATTTAAAATAGATGCATTTAAGAGAATAAATTATTGGCAATAATAGTGACATTCTGAAGTGTGTTGTTCGTCCTGTCTCCCTGTGTGACACTACTCGGTTTGTGTGGATCTGAGTGACTGAAATCATGGAAAACAATTTAATGGAGATGTGTGCAGATGGTTTGACCTCAGTAAATTTCTACCACTTAAAAATGCTGAATAATCAAACACAAGAGGATTCACCTGTCACTTAAAAATGTTCTCTCTTGCTACTCATCTATAATTCAAGTAGGAAGAAAATTACTCACTCACTCACTCAACTATTCTGAGAGTCAGCCCATCAGACAGTTGTCTCTGGCTTCACTGTCGTTTCACCCCGGGATTCCACTGGATGCGGAACGTCTCCGGAACGGCTCCGTACTCCGCAGTCCGTCAACACCCACTGGAGCCGTCTGTGATGTGCACTGTTGCGGCTCCGCCGGACAGCTGGAGTCGTGAGGACTCACGAGATCTCGCGAATTCACGCATATTCGCACGATGTAGCCGGTTGCAGTTTTTATAAAGAGAACCAAAAACCATTTAAATAGTTTATTGTGTCCATCCAGAGGACATTTATTGGACCAAATTAGTATTTTACCATCCACCCCAATTACTCCTGCAATGGTATTCCACGCCGCATCCTTTTTATGGGTGTCTTTATAAAAAGGATGTGACGGGTCATAGATTACTCTGTGATTTTGGACCTCCAGAATCACTCGTCCATGGTGTCAGCGGGGTGAAATGACGCCTGAAAACCTCTGACCTGTTGACTTCAGGTCTGTGCCCGCCCATTATGACGTCTTCAAGGTGTGTAATTTATGCGCCGTGCTCAGGCATCCGGCAAAATTAGAACTCTGCGTATGTGTTGCGGAGGGCTGCCGGATGCCGGAGCTGTTCCGGAGCCGTGACGCAGTGGAGCCGCAGCCGGCGGAAGCACACACATTGACTAGAGCAATGGTTTTCAAACTTTTTTTGCCCAAGGCACACCAAAGGTCAAGCCAAAATCTCAAGGCACACCTGTAACAGCCTTGATAACACGTGTTATCACTGTCACCACTCCATAAATGTTTACATATCTTAATTTACTAAAACTAAATAAAACTTGACGCACAACTATGATGATCATTCATCATTTATTATTATTTCATTCATGAAATCAAAAATTAGGTCATTAAAAAAAGTAGACCTATAAAAATAAATATATAAGAATAAAAAAGTAAATACTGTGCTCTGTCACTTGCATTGAGTTTAGAAAAAACATTTGTAAAATAAAAAACATCTGTAGTGTGTAATTTTAACAAAAGGAATGCACTGAGAACAAAACAATGTTATGCAATTTGTCTTGCAACCATATTTAACATTTTTTAACATTTAACATTTTAACTGAACAAAAAACGTAGGCTACTTACTATTTTAATCTGCACTTTAACATTTTGACATTTTTTTCAATAGCTTGTGCCCACTTCCAAACTAGTGAGACACATGTGCCTGCCGTTGCGCACAGATTTTTTTAATCCTCGGTGGTATTGAGGAGAGGGCCACTCGCAGGTCCTGTTCAACAGAGAGACGTGATCTCCTGTTGCTCTTCATGGTAACCAGAGTGGAGAATGCCAGCTCACACAGATAAGTGGTGGGGAAAAGAAGAAGTTTGTCAGTGGCGTGTAGGGAGATGTTAGGATAGTCTGACGCAGAGGCAAACCAAAACTGATCCAGAGGGAGCTCACTGAATTTGAGCTTCAAACTGCAGTCCATCCGGAGCTCTGCGCATTCCTCCCTCTCTTTCAGAGGCAGTTTGCTGTGGAGGATTCCTGGCTGAATGGGTCTCGAATCCAGTCATAGTCATCTATGTCTGCTACATCAGGAAAATAGCGGTTAAATCGCTCCTTCAGTGTCTGAAGGTGCGCAGCAAATAAACTGCGCGTACTGTCTGTGTGTGGCGCGGCTGATGCCAGTGGAAACATGTTAAACATAATTAGTGTTTAGTTTTGTTTATTGCATTTACATCTGTAATTATAGACTAAAAATAATGCACATAAAGTATTGTAGTGAAGATTAGTTGGTTATCTGTGCCGGTGTTAACTAATTAAAGACTGCGTTTCACCTGATTTGGACTGTTGCCCCTGACAGAGACTCTGTGAGCTGATTGGTCTCAGCTGGCATTGATTGCGGAAGTGGCGAACTGGTAAATGGGGCTGCCGAGAGAGCTCCAGCCTGTCTGGGGAGTGGCATGTGTAGGTCGCGAGTAGCTGCCCGGCAAAGACTACTGCTACTGCACTCACGGTAGGGGGGTGGATGCCGTTCGTAGCCGTTTAGGGCTGCCGGCGGTGAACACAGATAGGATAGGGAGAGACGCTATTGTGGTAGGGCTGAGTTGAGTCAGGGACTGGGGAAATTAAGAGTGCCTTGCCGCATTCCAGCTTTGTTTGGGAGCGTTTGACACGTGGTCAGTCGCTCCGTTGCTCCGGGGCTGGACCGACGATTTCCGTACGGGCTCTCGCTGCACATGGGCCGTGTTGGACCAGCGCCACAAGCCTAGACCCCGGGGGAGGGTTTTGTTTGACCGGCCAGTTAAGTGGTCATTTTAAATAAGGACATTTTAAGTGTTTTTGTATTTAGTTTTGTCTTTTACTGTCCTGTCTTATTATGCTTACTTATGATGTTTTATAGCTCTTAATAGCAGAATCAGCAGCAGCAAAGGTGAGAACCAGGGGTAAACTGGGAGAAAGATAGCTGATAGGTACGGGGAAGATACATGACTGTCTCGGCTAGCTTAGTCTGCATGCCCCATAGTAGTGTGAGATCAATTATGCCTAGTTAGGGTAAAATCATGGGTGTTTTGTCACTGCATGAAGTTTGATGTGTGTTTTGAGACGCTCTTTTCTAACAGGACGTGTGGGTGTGAGTGTACCCGCCTGTCAGCTGTCCTAGTGGTATTGGTGTGGGGTGGTTTTGTGTGCTATGACACTCAGGGCGGCTGTCTAGCTGGGGGGGGGGGGGGGCAGACTGTCTGAAGGGGGGTATGCTCTAGCTTGGCCAGTATTATCCTTGGTTCTTCAAAATGCTGTTGTATTAATAAATTGCTGTAAAATAAAGTATATCTGTTTTTGGGATATTGTTGTGGGTGTGTAATTCTCTCGGTCTCTGACACCGGACCATACCGGGGGGGAAAAAAAGGTGGTGGCAGCAGTAACTTTCAGCCAGTCCAGTATTAAATATTTCTACCTATTGAGGTTTATTACAGTATTGATATAGGCACTATTTCATTTAACATTCATTCATAAATGTGTGCATAGTTAAGCAGTAATAATATACAGCTGTCACAAAATCCCACGGCACACCTGGACTCTTCTCGCGGCACACCAATTGGGAACCACTGGACTAGAGGTTTGTCTGCTATGTTGATGGCATCTGTCATGTATTATGTTGTAGTACTGGAGTCACCATTAGGTGGTGCTATGCGGTTACAAGGTCTGTACTGTATATGTTGAAACGGCACCAGTAAACACTGTTCAGTCTGATTCAAGATGGCTCCTCCTTGACTCCTATGCATAACATGGTGTCAGAAACGGGATTTAAAAAAAAAAAAAAAAAACACAAAAGAACCCAAGAATGAGAGATGGAACTGCAAAGACCTCCAGGAACGTTGAGCCTAGAAGGTAATCTGTCTGAAAACTGAAGAGTCTGGATACAAAAGTTCATTTATCTCATCGCTAGCGGAATAGCAGAGAAGTCAGAAAGTAAAATGCGCCACCTTTCTCCATGTTGCCGGAGACAACGCCATCAAGGTATACAAAACGTTTGAGTTTGACGACGATGTTAATGATCTGGACTACTTGAAAGAACTGTTTAAAAACTACTGTGGGCCTCTAAAAAATCTGACGTACCAGAGACATTTGTTTTTCACGAGAGCGCAAGGGAATACAGAGTCCATTGATGCATACGTCACAGATTTGGGAAAAACAAGGCAAAAGACGGCGAGTTTGGAGACTTGACCGAGTCATTAATAAGAAACAGAGTTGTGTGTGGAATCACAGATCTGTGGCAGACTGTTGAGAGAGCCGGAGCTATCGCTACAGAGAGCAGTGGACATTTGCCGTGCTAACGAAGTGAGCCAAAATCAGCTAAAAAAGCTACATGAGGAAACTGAAGTACCCGTTCAGAAACTACATAAGCAGAAAACATATAGAAAAAAGGAGACCACAAGCCCAACCAAAGACAGGAAAAACACAAGCAGACTGTGGGAAATGCGTATACAAACACGAGCCAAGAAAGTGCCCTGCGTTTGGACAAACCTGCAACTCTTGTCACCAAAAGAATCACTATGCAAAGATGTGCCGTGGACGGACAGAAATCCGACGGAAAGTATAAGCTATTGAACGTGACCCAGAGGGTAAGGATGACATGTTTATAGGGACAACTGAACTGAAACAAGAAGAAAAGAGCCATGTTAACACGCTAGACAAAGTGGAAGAACAAACAATGATGACTGGACTGCAAAGTTAAACATAAACAACCAGACACTCACTGTACTGATAGATACAGGTGCAAACTGTAATGTCATATCCAAAAGAGAGTTGGATGCACTGAAAATGAGTGAAAAGAACCTGCACAAATCTTGCTATAAGTTAGTGGGGTTTTTTGGGGAAAAAGTGAAGGCACTAGGGCAAATGACCATTATCTGCAAATACAAAGATAAAGAATTAAAAGTGGACTTCCAAGCTTTTGCATCCAAAACAGGATGCAAAAGCAGTTTTGGGGAAAGAGTCTAGTGTTGCATTTGGCATGGTGAAAAGGCTTTATGCAGTGGAAGAAAGAACACAGAAAGACATATTGAGTGAATATGAAGATTTATTCGAGGGACTAGGCTGTGTCCCGGGAGTTCACCATATTCAGGTAAACCCAGCTGTTGCACCAGTGGTACATCCTCCTAGAAAAGTCCCAGTAGCCCTGAGAAAAGATTTGGAAAAGGAATTAAAAAGGATGGAAAACCTCGGTGTCATTGAAAAACAAACTGAGCCTACAGAATGGGTCAGCAGCATGGTGACAGTTGTGAAACCAAACAAAATAAGAATATGCCTTGACCCACAGAACTTAAACAAAGCAATACTACGAGAACACTATCCTCTGAAAACAGTGGAGGAGGTTGTGGCTGAGATGCCAAGAGCAAAAGTCTTCTCAGTTGTTGATGCAAACCAAGGCTATTGGCAAATCCAATTGGATGATGAGAGCTCAAAACTATGTACCTTTAACTCAGCCTCAGGAAAGTACAGGTTTAAGAGGCTTCCCTTCGGAATATCCTCTGCCCCAGAAGTATTCCAGAGATGCTTGTTGCAGCATCTAGAAGGACTGGAAGGAGTCATCAATGTCATGGATGACATTCTTGTGTGGGGTGAAGACAAAGAGTCACATGACAACAGACTAAGCTGCTAGATCGACTCAGGAGTATAAACTTGAAACTAAATCGAAACAAATGCAAAATTGGACTGAGTGAAATCAGCTACAAAGGACATGTGCTGAGCAAAGATGGACTGAAACCTGACATGGATAAAGTGCGAGCCATACAAGAAATCCCTCAACCAAAAGACAAAACACAGCTTCAGAGATTCATTGGCATCGTGCAGTACTTAGGAAAATTCATTCCAAACCTCTCAGAAGTATCAGCACCACTCAGGAAGATGCTGGAAGGAGAAACCATCTGGCACTGGGAGCCAGCTGTCCCCTGGTGGATGTATTCGTTAATATCCAGGCCAACATAAAGGACGAATGAAAGTATGTGAGCGGCGACGGTAACATCGTTTGAACGGATGCATAGATTTTCATACGTACGTTGAGCATAAATGAGCCTTAACCCTTCATGTACTTAATGAGGGACTAACTGTGACGTGAATGCCACTTTACTACCTTTTTTCTAGATGGAGTAGTGCGGGGAAATATGAAGACCCAAGTCCTGATGAAGTGCCCTAAAAGATTTGGTCTTCAGATGAAACTCTATCTGAGTGCCTTGAATATATCACAGTTCCTCCTGCATTGATTTCCTCCTTTTCTGATATGCCACTTGACATTCACCTTGACAACTTCTCTGAACTTGTTATTTTCATGTGTGCAATGAGCAGCAGTGAGAGTTGTGCTTCTGACAAAAAAAAAACAACAACAAAAAAAAAACTGCCCTAGCAACAATGAGAGCATGTTTATTAGGGCCGAACTCATCAAAGGCTTTTAAACAATTGATTTATCCGAGATACCATGTAAACTACATTTAATCAGACATTCATCACCTGTTTCTGAAATAACTTAAAGCTTTAGTTGGTAAATTTTTGTAATAGTACAGATACATGCTTTTAGTTACACTGATTATGCTGGATTAGTCCAGATGTGTTTTCTAGTCTTATTCTATAACGCCGTGTGTATCATATTTGATACATAAATTTATGAGACCATCCCCTTGGCAAAAGAAAGGAAAAAGAGATTGAAAAAGGCAGCTGTTTGGAATAAAGATGCAGATATAAAGATACAGATGTTACAGATGACCAAGGAGAAAAGTTTTTGTTATTGCCTGAATTGGGTGTAATGCCCGATGTAATAAATATGATATAAACAAAAAGGCAAATATGCTTTTTTTTTTACATTTTGTTAAAGGGCCAAATAAAGACGTCAGATTAAAAAAATAAATAAATTCTGTCCATTATTTCTCTGGTCAGGCTTTATAGGGTTAAACAAGTATGTTTTTTATACTAAATACTGAAATATTCTAAATTCCATTAAAATAAGAATCTGCTAATTAGATTTAGCAACAGCTGTTGCCGTGTCTAACATTAGAAAGCAAATTAATCTGATCCAGTTTTACCTATTGGGCCTGAACCACTGGCCAAAAAAGGTTCATAGTGCTCATCAATCAAGCTTTAATGAAGTTGACCATAAGTACAATGACATACAGACAATCAGCTGCCTACAGTGTCTGCAAAATCAAGTTACATGCGAGCACTCCCAATTCTCAATAGTTCAGGTTAACCTGCATGCGTGTTCCTAATTGTTTACTCCATTATCCATTTAAAAAGTATCTTTTTAACATCTTTTTTCCTCATAAATCTCTGTAACTCTCTCACCTGCTTCACAGCATAAGTACATATGACAACTAATCCTTCATCTTCACCACAGAGTCTGCATTTGCACATTATCAATAGCCCCAGTCCCAGCAGTCTTAGCTCCTCCACCTGCCATCTTAATTTAGTCACCTTAGTTGTTGAAGCTTTCCCATGATCCCCTGGAGCTGGTGTCCAACGGATGCAACCATAGTGATGCTCAGGGGCACTGATGTGTTTCACCCTCCTGCTGTCCACGTAGTTGTTCAAATCCCATCTTAATTTTTCGATTCATTATACATCTGGAGACAGCATGTGAGTGTCAAATAAAATGAGAAATGTATGCCAAGAAATGGAGGACGGTGCCACCGCAAAAGATCCAGAGCTTTCCCCTTTTGTAGGTCCTGAAGAACCAGTGTCTCATCTCTGTCCCATCTACTGACCACCATTTCTGTGTTTGTGTGTGCGTCAAAGGTATTATTGTTGCTTCCTGGGGCAGACAAAACACACAGCCACATAGTCATACTTGGACACACACACACACACACAGACACACACACACAAAGAAAGTGACTATAACATTCACACACCTTGCTCCCTCAGGAATGGCCATTCAGGGAAAGTCTGAAACAAGTGGGAGTATTTGAGGTATTTCAAAGCTAAAAGAAAACTGGATTTTTAGTGAGAGTGAAGAAAATGTGCATTAGAGAGTTTGAAATTTATACATATCTAAAAAATTAAGAAGAAAAAGAGAGGATAAAGATGCCTGTGTGTGTGACAAAGGCCTTGTATGGCAGCAGTCTAACATGCTAATCCCTGACAGATTAGCTACTGTTTCACTCCTGTTGGCACATGCCCTCCCTTTCTTTCTTTCTTTAATCCTCTTTCATTTATGACCTTTCTAAAAATCTTGATTTTATTGATGCTTTAGTTTTGGTTTCCATTAATTATTGTGTATTCTTTGCACTCTACTGCTTCCCTTCTGCCTGTCTTAATTTTCAACACTATCTACACAATCTAATCTGCCATGAATGGATTATCATAAATACACTGATTGCACTGTTCATTCCCTCTTCAGTACTGCCAGATCAGTATTTCAAGATTATAATGCAATTTGTAAACAGAAAGACTAGTTATAGTTATTTATATTTTTACATCACATTTACAAGGACACACTCTACAACTGTCTTTGTAACCCAGTTTGTTGGACAGAAATGCTATCTTGTGACAAAATATCAAATATATTTAGGTCTTTCAGTGCATTTTGTCATGTTTCAGTCTGAACCTTCTGTTCAGTACTCTTCAATACAGGCTGACAGATAGACAGGCAGGCAAGCAGGCAGCCAGACAGACAGACAGACAGACAAACAGACAATCACAAAGACATAAAGCCGGTCGAAAATAGCACTCTCTTTTTACATTATGTATTATTGTGAAACTCGCTAATCAAATCACCAAAAGAAATTTCTGCAATAAAGAGATAATTGAAAAACTGTAGAGTTAACACTCTCAGGAACATGTTACAGTGTGCATATATTTGAACTTCAAGGAAGAAACAATTAAATTCTTATCTCCAATGAGTGACATCATAAATACAGTTTCATTCTGACAAAGGAAGTACTTATTACCCCGGAATATCAGGTACAACCAACATTAACATGTGACTATCTTGGTGTGACGCCTATCCAATGATTGACTCATTAATGATAAGTGAAAGACTTTGGTCTGAAACTTTAGAGAATCAAAAACTAATGAAAAACCAAATATTTAATATTTTATGTTAGTCACACATTTATGCTGAAATTTGTAAAATCTGCAGTGACTCTCCATGATAGAGCCAACAACAGAAGAAGTTGAGTTTTCATTTCAAATTGGTTGAATATTTTAATTCATTTAAATCTGGCCCTTTAAATATAAGACTTCATGATTCAAACGCTGTCAACAGGACTTAGATCTTTGGTAGATGCAACAAAAACCACATAATATTTTGTTTTCTGGTGGCAGGATCCTCCAGATGAAGCTTTCTGCTCAGGAAAAAAAATTGTGACAGTTGAATGGATTTGTTTCTGAGACAATATGCATCAGAAAATGTTGCAGTACACAGGACAACATACATTCAACATTTAAAAAAAATATAGATAAGTGAGAAAAAAAAACAAAGTATGCAAATTTTTTCCTTATTGCTTTATGTTTTTGTTAATTACATCTCCTCTTTCTTTCTAGCTATGGCAGTGATGAAGGCGGCACCCTTCCCACTGCCCTCATCTGACGGCAGGAAGGTCACATCACATTGGGGAGCCAGCACTTTAGCAGTCTCTCTGAGGACTCCAGAGAAACTACAAACAATAGAATAAAAGCTTGTTGAGTTTAGAAGTTGATTTCACAAATATTAAATAAAGAGTTAAAGTAACTGCAGAATTCAGTCACCAACAGCAACATTGAAAACTGGTTTAATCTACAATAAATAATCAAAATATCTCACTGAGGATGTAGTTTGTAGAGTGCCCCAACCACTCCTTCAGTGATGTTGAGATGGTCCAGTCCTCGGTTCTCTCTGATCTTATCGACCACAGCCGCCATTCCTGCCCCATACAGCTGAGCTGCACGATGTGACACCGCTTCACAGACCTAACAATGAAAACTTATATCATTATTGCAGCAGTTAATGGCCAGCTGGTGCTACTGTTTGCTGAGTCAGCCAATATCAAATTGCTTCAACACAGTGAAAACAAATCTTAAATAAAACACTGAGGTTGCAACTAAGAATATGATATTTTGGAATTTGAGACGATGGCACAGAAATTTTGGCATTTCACATTTACAACACTCGCTGTTGCTGTCTGTAATGAGGTTCCTTAGTTATAACACCATCACCAAACACCAAATGTTACTTTTTACTTGCTAACATTTCATGTACACTACCGTTCAAAAGTTTGGGGTCACTTAGAAATTTCCTTATTTTTGAAAGAAAAGCACTGTTTTTTTCAATGAAGATAACTTTAAACTAATCAGAAATACACTCTATACATTGCTAATGTGGTAAATGACTATTCTAGCTGCAAATGTCTGGTTTTTGGTGCAATATCTACATAGGTGTATAGAGGCCCATTTCCAGCAACTATCACTCCAGTGTTCTAATGGTACAATGTGTTTGCTCATTGCGTCAGAAGGCTAATGGATGATTAGAAAACCCTTGTGCAATCATGTTAGCACAGCTGAAAACAGTTTAGCTGGTTAGAGAAGCTATAAAACTGACCTTCCTTTGAGCAGGTTGAGTATCTGGAGCATCACATTTGTGGGGTCGATTAAACGCTCAAAATGGCCAGAAAAAGAGAACTTTCATGTGAAACTTGACAGTCTATTCTTGTTCTTAGAAATGAAGGCTATTCCATGCGAGAAATTGCCAAGAAACGGAAGATTTCCTACAACGGTGTGTACTACTCCCTTCAGAGAACAGCACAAACAGGCTCTAACCAGAGTAGAAAGAGAAGTGGGAGGCCCCGCTGCACAACTGAGCAAGAAGATAAGTACATTAGAGTCTCTAGTTTGAGAAACAGACGCCTCACAGGTCCTCAACTGGCAGCTTCATTAAATAGTACCCGCAAAACGCCTGTGTCAACATCTACAGTGAAGAGGCGACTCTGGGATGCTGGCCTTCAGGGCAGAGTGGCAAATAAAAAGCTATATCTGAGACTGGCCAATAAAAGAAAAAGATTAATATGGGCAAAAGAACACAGACATTGGACAGAGGAAGATTGGAAAAAAGTGTTATGGACGGACGAATCGAAGTTTGAGGTGTTTGGATCACACAGAAGAACATTTGTGAGATGCAGAACAACTGAAAAGATGCTGGAAGAGTGCCTGATGCCATCTGTCAAGCATGGTGGGGGTAACGTGATGGTCTGGGGTTCCTTTGGTGCTGGTAAGGTGGGAGATTTGTTCAGGGTAAAAGGGGTTTTGAATAAAGAAGGCTATCACTCCATTTTGCAACGCCATGCCATACCCTGTGGACAGTGCTTGATTGGAGCCAATTTCATCCTACAACAGGACAATGACCCAAACCACACCTCCAAATTGTGCAAGAACTATTTAGAGAAGAAGCAGGCAGCTGGTATTCTATCTGTAATGGAGTGGCCAGCGCAGTCACCAGATCTAAACCCCATTGAGCTGTTGTGGGATTAGCTTGACAGTATGGTACGCAAGAAGTGCCCATCCAGCCAATCCAACTTGTGGGAGGGGCTTCTGGAAGCGTGGGGTGAAATTTCTCCAGACAAATTAACAGCTAGAATGCCAGAGGTCTGCAATGCTGTAATTGCTGCAAATGGAGGATTCTTTGACGAAAGCAAAGTTCGAAGGAAAAAATTATTATTTCAAATACAAATCATTATTTCTAACCTTGTCAATGTCTTGACTATATTTTCTATTCATTTTACAACTCATGGTGATAAATAAAAGTGTGACTTTTCATGGAAAATACAAAATTGTCTGGGTGACCCCAAACTTTTGAACAGTAGTGTATGTGTGGTTGTTTTGAGGAGTTTCTTGTCACAACCTTCACTTTTGTACAGCCTACAGGCAATCCTTTCCCCCACATTTATCACTATGAGTGTGTTAAAGTCAAGAAAGATTCCCTGGAGTTTGAGCCAAGCTGTAGCAGCTGCTTCTCATTCAGCAATAAGGAGATTTATGCTGCGTTCCAGACAACGTGGAACTTGGAAATTTCCCAGTTGAGATCTCAGAGTTCCAACCTCAAAGCTTTTTTTTTTTATTTGCAGAATTGGAACAAATTTACAAACAGTAATGGCTTGGTACAATGTAGAAAACATGTAAGTAGGCAACAGACAGTTCTCCAAGTAAAACAAAGAGTGAAAGGAAAGGAAATTACAAAGTTTCACTGCATTTTTCTTCTCTATACATTTTAAAGATGAAAAATAATGACATAGTTCCTTATGAAAGATATAAAAATTTGGTTTTAATTTCATGAATGTATTTTTATGTATAAAAAACTTCCCAAGAATTTAGGGAATAACCAGTCATACAAATCTTCCCAGAAAGCATGAGTAAATTTACAATCATAAAATAAATGTTCAGTTGTTTCATTGTGTTCATCACAAAAAGAGCAGTTGTTGTGGTCAAAGTTAAATCAATGTCTTAAAATTCAGCAGAGGGGTATATTCCATTAAGAATTTTAAAGAAATCTTCCTTCGCTTTTGGTGCAATAGGAAACTTAAAGAATTTCGATTTCAAGCTCTCAGCTTCTTTATTAGAAAAAAATTGTAAAATTGAGATTCTATTTGACAAGTATGGATACAGTTCTTTAACAAAGGCTTGCCGGATTGTAATATTAGGTAGTTTTAAATTAGTGATATTGTGACCATTCACCAAAAGCGAGGGAACATTTGGAATTACATTGCTTTGAACTAAATTGTAAGACATTACAATTATAGACTGAGGGATTGCTTTGACAACACTATTGTTCTGTCTTCTGTTATTTAGGTTAAATTTAGAACAGAAATCCTCAAAGGGTACAATGTTTCCGGAATTATCCAACAAATGCATCACAGACCAAACCAATTTTTTAGAAAATATGGATTTATTTCTAAATAAAACATACCTGCAGTTCCATAATGGGGTGCAATGGGGACTAAAGTTATGTTTGTAGGTTATTTTCCAATATTGTAAGACCTGTTGATGGAAGGTAGATAATTTGATGGGGAGCTTATATAGGTCACAGTCACATTTAAGGAGGAAGTTAATTCCTCCAAAATTTTTAAAAATGTAATTTGGAATATGAAACCACATGCTCTTTTCATTCTTTAAAAAGGATCTTAACCAATTAATTTTGATAGTGCCATATATATAGTCAATATCAATGGTTTTAAGACCTCCCTCCTCGTATCCTTTAACCATAATTCCTTTCCTGATGTAATGAGTTTTTTGATTCCAGATATAATTAAAATTAGCCTGATTTATAGATTTAATGGCTTTTTTGGAGAGTGACAGCGAGTAGGCCAGATAAATGAGTCTTGAAAGACATTCCATTTTTGGGAGAAAAATTTGTCCAATAATAGAAATTTCCCTTTGAGACCAGAGAGTGAGATATGATTTACATTTGTACAAAGTCTGCCAAATGTTGAGATTATCTAGAGCGTTATTGTCCTTAGAAATGTGTATACCTAGGTATTTTACAGTTGATTTAACATGAATATTATGAATTGTTGTTAAAAGGGAATTATGAATTGGCAACAAATCACATTCTTGGGGATTTGATCACTATTTTTCATGAAAATGGTTGTATCGTCAGCCAGTTGGCTAATAGTTGTTTACCTAAAACTGTCAGTTTTCCAAAATCTGTGTTTTTTATAAGAATCGAGAGCACTTCTGCTGCTGCAATAAATAGTAAAGGGGAGATGGGACAGCCTTGTTTCATTCCTTTATTGATTGAGAATCTTGAGCATGTACCATTGGTAGTGAGATAGGGCTAGTGGTATCCTTATAAATTAATTTAACTATATTAATAAAGTTTTTACCGAAGCCAAATAATTCTAAGGTCCTAAAAATAATATTGTGTTCAACTGTGTCAAAAGCTTTAAAGAAATCTAAGAATAAAGCAAAACCCTCTTCTTCAATTAAATTATTCTAATTCCATAAGTCAAGCACAAGCCGTATATTATTATGAATTGATTGCCCTTTTATAAATCCAGATTGTGTATCTGAGATAATTTGAGTGATACCAGTTTTCAACCTGTTTGCATAAATATGAGTTAAGATTTTATAATCACTGTTGAGCAAAGTTATAGGTCTAAGATTGTCAATTACTTTAGGATCTTTACCAGGTTTAGGGATGTGTGTGATTATTCCCTGCTTCATAGTAGTTGGAAGAGTATTGGATTCAGTTATTTCTTTTAACATATGGAAGATAAGTTCTTTAAGATAATTCCAGAAATGTCTATAGAAGTTGCTAGTTAGACCGACTGATCCCAGAGATTTGTCTAATTCTAAACATTTCATAGCTCTTTCCACTTCCTCCATACTAATGTTTGCCTTACATACATTTTTGAAATATTCATCAAAGAAAGCATCAGCATCAGAGGATGAACAAGAGGACGAATATAAATCACAATAGAATTTTTATATTGCCTGAGAAATTATATTTGTGTCAGTACATTCTTGATCATCTATAAGTAGAGCATTTCGCTCTTGTCTCTTTTTGTCTCTTGTCTCTTGTCTCTTTTTTTCCACACTACAAAAGTATGCTGAACTCCTCCCCCTCTTCTATCCACTTCGCTCTCGAGCTCATGTATGCTCCTTTGGCTTTAGAGATGTAAATGTTATCTAATGAGGATTGCAAGAGTAAAAGTTTTTGTTGGTCATTCTCACTTAGAGAGGGTTTATTAAAAATAGAATTTATTTATTTGATGATTTTCAGCTCTTTTTCCTTGCTATTCCTGTTTAATATTTTACTGTATGAAATAGAAATCTATATTTCAGATATTCCCATTTATCTCTACAAGTTTGATGTTTGAATCTGTAGTTATATCAATTACAGTTGTAATAATTTCTTGACAGAAAGGATCACTTTTCAGGAGGTTTTAATTAAATTTCCAGTAACCTTTTTTAAAATGTGTTTGTGGATATGAAATTAAGCTTAATCATGCAATGATCAGTTAGAGGTGCGGCAGAGATTGTAGCAGTTGACTCCAACCCAGGTCCATTATCTGAGACCAACCAAAAGCCAATTCTGGATTTACTTGAGCCATCAGGTTTAAACCATGTATAAATTCGGGTATCAGGATCCTTCTATCGCCAAGTATCTTTTAGGTTGAACAGTCAAGAACAACAGGATTGTAAACATGTCTGATATTTTGAAGGAGACCTATCAAGCCACTCATCCATTACCATATTATAGTCACCACCAAAAATTAGGTTTTTAGTGGGATACCTTTGGCAAAGAATCCTAACTGTCTGTGAATTCAGAAAACATTTTTTGGTTCTGGCATAGACCATTGTATCCGTAAATGTTACCTAGGATCAGAAAATCATCATTTACTTCAAAAACAGATATAATCCAGTGACCTAAAGGATCCCTATTTGTAATCATAATTTTCCCAGGAAAGTTGTTTAATAGATAGCAACACATGCCCATCTATTTGTGCTGTGACTGAAGATAATTTTGTCACCCCATTGATTTGACCAGAATTTTTCATCCATGTCATTCGAATGCATTTCTTGCAGAAGAAAACATTGTGCTTTTTCATTTTTGCAAAACAGGGAGATTGATTTTTTTTTAATAGAATCTCTCAGACCCCTAGCATTGAGTGATATAAAAGAAGAACTGAAAAAAGACATAAAAAAGGAAGGATAGATTCAAGTATAAAATATGGACTTTAGTTTTGAGACTAAGCACTGTTGTACTGCCCCTATATTAACATTTTCAAATGTAACAAAATTGTATAACCCTTCTTGTCCTCCTGTAGTAAGGGTTTTAAGTGAACAACTAAACTCAAACCGTAATAAGATGGGAGGTAACATGTATCTTGTATTCAACCTTGAAACTAAAGTTCCTTTTAAAGTGCATCAAAACCTCATTTAACTGCAGCATATAAAGATATTTTTAGAAATATTCTTATTAAGAGAAAACTGGAAAACATCAAAAAATATTTTTATGTTCAGCAAAAATAAATCCTTTTTCCCTCTAATCTCCATTAAGGAGCCTTACAAAGAGAAAACCTGAAATAATACTTTTAACAGAGAGCCTCCAAGGGATGACTCATAAACCTGAGCATGAGAGGTAAGTTAAATGACTCAAATTCTTCAAAGCTTCTAAGGGAGGGCTCAAAAATCTGAGTGCGAGAGGCACATTACCTGTTGTATTCTGTAGATCATCTAATCTAGTACAAGTGTAACACCATTAATGTACCCCACATGTCCACTGAAGTACACGTTCTTCCCAGCCACCCTGGCCTGCTCCATTTTCGGCCATGCAGCTGCGCAAGCCTCACGGTCAGCTTTGCAGAAATCTTGCTTGAAGTGAATCCCCCAGTCTTTACAGACCTTAAGAGTTTTTGGATAGCTTCCAGAAAGCATCCTAGTGGTGTCTTATGGTGAACTGCATGATTACTTGACAGCTTTTTCCCTCCTCTCTTCTCCCTAGACGATGAACGGAGTCAACCACGGTATCCATCGACGAGGTCCACTGTGGTGCAATCTTGGACAGGATCTCCATGATGGTGTCTCGGATGCGCTCATCGTTCTTTTCTTTCAGCCCCTGTATTTTGAGGTTCCAGCGCATCTTATACCTTTCCAACTCCATCACCTTTTCTTTCAGCTCCTCATTATCTTTGACGAGTTGGGGCATTTCTTTTTCCATTGCTTGCATCTTGGCTTTACCTTCTTTAATTTCAGCTGCATTTATCTCCACAAGTTGGGAAATGTTAGCCACCATGATGGAGTTTTCTCTTAGCTGAGCACCGAAGGTATCCATTTTAGCAGTTAGCTTGTTTATAGCCTCGACGAGCACCTCATTAGAGACTACAGTCGGCTCTTGAGGAGTGTTCATCTTTATGGGTGACGTAGCGTTCTTCGTTGGAGTGCTAGTAGGGTTTTTTCTCCTAGTACTTGCGGTGGTTACCTCCCTCTGTGAGTAGTCGTGGTCTCTTGTGCTAACTTTGTTCAAGGCTTCAGCTAACTTGGTTTCAAGCTTTCCGAGTGGCATGAATGACAAGTCATAAGAACTTTCACAACTTGTACTTAGAAGTGTGCCAAATTTGCACTTACACATTCAATTCGACCGTAAGACTGTAACTCAAGAAACAACAAGTTTTTATCTAACTTTCAGAGCAGTAATTCAAGAGCTCAGAAAAGGCAACCTGTCTGCTCCGCCATCTTGCCGGTTCCCACATTGGAATTCCTGTTCCCCCTCGAAAAGCCATGTTAACCGACGCCGCCCACAGGACCAACCCAGAACAACTGGTTCTACAGAAAGTGAAGCGGTACAAAATGACTGACGATTTGCGTGAGATTGCAGTGAAAACGAGATTTCCCTATTGGTTTGATCTTCTGTTATTTCATTCGGTATTGCCAGCCATTGTTTTTAATGAAAAAGAGTTAATTGCATATTTGTAATTTATTAGCTCCGAGTTGATGTCTGTTGATTTGTTTACAATTTTGAATGAAGAAATAAATAAATGCTTTGTTGTTGAATTGTTATTGTGTCTATGCAACAGTTTAACTTGTCAATCATCACAATGACAATTATGTAGGCCTATAGCCTATTTTATGGGCATGTTGTGCATTTTCGTATAAACCATGCACTTACTTGGAACTAACCTAGGGCGTAACCTAATTCCCAACCCCATTTCCTAAGGGTGCAAAGTTGATAAATTCGGGTGGCCAGGATGCACATTTGTCACATGAATGTATGTTCATACTGGTAAAATGGACAAACTTATGTTCGATGAGCTCGTGAATTCTAAAAAATATGGACGCTATCCGGTGGGCATTTCCAAGGAGCAGAAATATGTCATTCACAGGCGCTCCGCCCGTTTCCGAATGAATGGTAAGCAATCGTAACACTATATGTCAAAAATAATGTCATCAATTCATCAGTCAAGCACGCTAACCAGTAAGCCAGCAGCCCATTTTGAATGAACTGACTAGTGTAAGTGATTCGGCAGTGAGTATTAATTAATGTAGGCTACTCTTGCACAGCAAGGCCAGCTGGCACCCATTTACACAAAGATTGACAATGAATGATCTAACAAATGCATTCATCATTTATTGTTTTAATGGAACAACATATCAGTAGCCTACACATTTATAGTTGTGTTGTGATGCTGAAATCAACGTAGCGTGGACTACTGCAGCACAGCCTGGTGTGAGGTTTGTCCCACTTTGCTTTCCGTACACCCAGCTCTGTTTCTATTTGTGTTTCTTACTTAAGTACGTATGGTAACATAGCAACTACGCACAGCTCATCAGTATATCAGCGTAAGGGGGAACAGGAACTGGGGGAGATCCAAATTGGGTGCTTCACCGGTCTCCGTTCCGACCTCAAAGCGTTCCAGGCAAGTTACAACTTCCGTTTGAGCTGAAGGAATTCTGGTATGTAAACAAACCAACATGACGGACATTATAAGATTAATGCTTCATCATTTCAATCGCCAAAGGTGCCTGCAACTTGCTCATTTGAGTGAAACAGAGGAGGGGAAACGGCGCATAAGGTAACAGAAGTTTATGCTTTATATTTTAAGTCATTTGTCATTATTTTGAAATGCATTTTTTGTTGATTAATGCACTGAAAACTAGCTAACACCGGAGCAGCTGCCAATGATGCGTTAACATTAGCAGATGAATAACATTAGAGCAATACCTTGCTATGATAAACTTTTTCTAACGTTAGAGAAACCAGACCAGCCATCTGAAGGCCTCTGACCACCACCTCATGAGCAAGACCCAGTCCACCAATGTGCAATGTGAACAGTAGACTAGAAGGTTACACTTGTAGCCTAGTGATGGTCTGCTTCCACTGTTGATAGTTCTCTCTCTCTCTCTCTCTCTCTCTCTCTCTCTCTCACTGATACACACACACACACACACACACTATATATTTCTTGTTGGCGACATATTTGGGCACCGTTTCGGACACATAACAGATTGTAGTACATAATTGTGTGTGTAATATTGTGATTGCAGCGTGCAAATTTAGTTTACGTTGTTCTAAAGTCTATTTCTCACCATGTGTCATGAGCAGCACCACCATATCCATGGAGGCTGCCATATTGTTAAGGCAGCGATGTGACGTCACAGGTCATAACTCAGAGTACATCGATCTGGTACGAGTTCACGGGTGGGAAGTTGTGAGTTCAACTGCCGTTCCAGTGCACTTTCACGAGTTTCAGGTGGGAAAACCACGATTTACAGGTTACATATACCCAGCTTGTCAGCAAACACCCTGCCAGATTGTTTAAAGTGTTCACTTTCTTTGCACTGCACTGCCACCTTCCTCCAGCCCCTCTGCCTCATCTGCCCCATTCCTCTGCCCATTGGGCCCCATCTCAATTCAGCTCAGCCCTGGATTCCTTGCTGCTCTGCTTACCAGCCAACAGATCAGTTCAATCTGCTGAGTCCAGCTCAAGCTTCATCACCTTATCCCACAAAAAATATTCTGCTATTTGGCACCGTTCCTTCTGCATTGTCACTTGGGTTAATAACCCTTTCTGTGGCATTTCTTTGGTATAGTTTGGTTCGTTAGTAACACAACAGAGTTTAAGTAAAATAGCTATAGTAAATGTCATTAGTATACCCTGTTTTTCCTGTAATGATTAGGCAACATAACAAAATAATACTGGTCCAGTAAATAGTGGATATGATATGATAAACCTAAACATTATTTCACTGTAGTAACTACAGTGACAATAAAGTTTTCTAAGTTTTCTAAGTCTAAGTCTATGTATAATCTGACTGGTTGGTGGTGATAAAGTTTAGTGACAAAACTGAAATAATAATAATTATCAGTTGTTATTGCTGGCTTCACTTCACTCGTACCTCTTTTACAATAATACTGTCATCACTGGTGTTGTCGAGCCCCAGTCCCTGGAGAATAGATCTGACCTGCAGCAGAGCCAGTTGGTCACTGGAGACAACAACACAGATACACACATTAAAGGAAAATACACACACACACACAAGTTTATAGGCATAAACAGTAACAATTTATGTTTGTGTGTGTGTATGTTTTCAGATCTTCCCCTACCTTAGTATTTGTGACAGGAATTTGGTTTCAAATTGTGTTTTTTTAAAGGTTCAGTGACGTTTCCTTTGAACAGCAAACCCCCTCTGGTTAAATCCAGTAATACCTGACGGACAACTTCACCTAAACACATCCCACTGGTCAGCTTTTCAAACCTAAACACAAAAAGATCAAGTGATACCAAACAACAATGTGACACAGTATATAGTAAACACTGGAAGATGCAACTTTACCACAAAAGAGAGAGAATGACCTCATATACACAAGGACACTTTGGCCACAAGCCACCCAGTTTCTCCCCCAGCAATGACCACACCACCACTGAGATGTCGGCAAGACCTTTTTTTATATCCCGTATTCCATGTACATGTGTCTTGTAGTCCTTGCTCCTTCTTCCCCTGCGGTGAGTGTCCTCCCTGCCCTCCTTGTTCTCCTTACTGCAGGTAAAAAGAGCCCCATTAGTACTCCTCAGTACAGCTGGCCTTAATCACTTACCTGGCGCTGGTCCTGTGGAGCCAGCCCTGCCCTGTCTCCCCCTCCTACCGTCAGAGCCCAAACCACGCCCACCTCAAACATACCCCCACCACCCGATTCAGGCCGGGGAGCCCACCGGCCCAACCAAGTCCCCTCCCCCCTCCTGAGAGCGGGACAGGAAGTCAGCCACGGCCATCTGCACCCCCGGCCTGTGGATCACCTCGAATTTAAACGGCTGTAAAGCCAGATACCACCGGGTGATCCGCGCGTTGGCATCCTTCATTCGGTGGAGCCACTGGAAGGGGGCGTGGTCCGAACAGAGGGCGAATGGGCATCACAGCAGGTAGTACCACAGGGTGTCGACCGCCCACCGGATTGCCAGGCACTCCTTCTCTATCGGGCTGTAGTGCGATTCCCTCTCTGACAGCTTCCGGCTGATGTATAGCACGGGTCGGTCAACACCCTCCACCAGCTGGGACAAAACAGCCCCGAGCCCCCTGTTCGAGGAATCCGTCTGCAGGGAAAAAGGGAGAGAGAAGTTAGGCGTGTGCAGGAGCGGCTTCCCACAGAGGGTTTGTTTTACCCTCTCAAACGCCAGCTGGCACCACTCCGTCCACTGGACCGGATCTGAGGCACCTTTACGGGTGAGGTCGGTCAAGGGGCCGGCCAGGTCCGCAAAGTTCAGAATGAACCTCCGGTAGTATCCTGCCAGACCCAAGAACTGCCTCACTTCCTTTTTGGTCTTGGGCCTCGGGCAGGCTGCAATCGCGGCCGTTTTATCTACTTGTGGCCGCACCTGCCCTCCGCCCAAGTGGTACCCCAGATACCGTACCTCCCTCCGTCCAACTGCGCACTTCTTCGGATTGGCTGTGAGCCCCGCTTGCCTCAGTGACTCTAGCACCGCTGTGACACGCCGCATATGCTCCGCCCAGCTGCTGCTGTGGATGCTAACGTCATCCAGGTAGGCGGCAGCATACGTAGCGTGAGGACGCAGCACCCAGTCCATGAGGCGTTGGAAGGTAGCTGGGGCCCCAAACAATCCGAATGGCAGTGTCACGAATTGGTTCAAGCCATACGGAGTAGAGAAAGCCGTTTTTTCCCTGGACTCTGGAGACAAGGGAATCTGCCAGTAGCCCTTGGTCAAATCCAGTGTTGTAAAAAAACGAGCGGTACCTAGCCGATCCAGGAGTTCATCGACCCGGGGCATTGGGTAGGCATCGAACTGTGACACGTCATTCACCTTGCGATAGTCCACACAGAACCGGATTGATCCATCCTTCTTCAGTACCAGAACGATGGGGCTACTCCAGGTGCTGTGGGACTCTTCTATTACCCCCATCTCCAGCATGGCCTTTAATTCCCTCTGGACCATTTTTCTTTTGTGTTCAGGTAATCGATAGGGCCGTGAGCGCACTGTCACGCCCGGGCGAGTCTCGACGTGGTGCTGTATGAGGTTAGTGCGCCCTGGCAGAGGGGAGAACACATCCGCAAAACGCTTCTGCAACTGGGCCACATCTGCTCTCTGGGACGGTGAGAGCATGTTGTCACAAGGGAGCGAGGTTGCCTGGGTGGATTTTGGCACCTCCGGCCCCAACTCATCTCTCTCCAATAGCGTGCTTACCAGAGAAACAGGTACCGCCTCTCTCCACGCTTTAAGGAGGTTGAGGTGGTAGATTTGTGTTGCCCCGTCCCTGTCAGAACGCACCACCTCATAGTCAACCTCGCCCACTCGTCGTGTGACCACGAAGGGTCCTTGCCACTTGGCGAGTAATTTGGAGCTGGAAGAGGGGAGTAATACAAGCACTTTGTCTCTCGGTGTGAATTGTCTTAACCTAGCTCCTCTGTTGTACAGGCGCTGTTGACGTTCCTGGGCCTGGAGCAAATTCTCCCGTGATAGCTGGCCCAGTGTGTGGAGTTTTGCTCTCAGGTCCAGGATGTATTGAACCTTGTTTTTACTGGGGCTTGGACCATCCTCCCAGGTTTCTTTAAGCAGGTCCAACACCCCTCGTGGCTTCCTGCCGAACAGCAGTTCGAAGGGAGAAAATCCCGTGGAGGCCTGGGGAACCTCCCGCACTGCAAACAACAGGGGGTCTAGCCACCTATCCCAATTTCGGTCGTCCCCGTGTATGAACTTACGGATCATGGATTTCAAAGTCCTATTCAGCCGCTCCACCAGCCCGTCGGTCTGGGGATGATATACACTGGTCCGAATAGATTTGATTCCCATTAATTCGTATAGTTCCTTGAGTGTGCGTGACATGAACGAGGTGCCCTGGTCAGTCAGAATCTCTTTCGGGACCCCGACACGGAGATGACCTGAAACAGCGCCTGCGCAACACTCTTAGCCGAGATGGTGCGCAATGACACTGCTTCTGGATATCGTGTTGTGTAGTCCACCAACACTAACACAAAACGATATCCCCGTGCACTCCGGTGAAATGGCCCGATGAGGTCCATACCAATCCGCTCAAATGGCACCTCCATAAGTGGCAATGGGCGCAATGGTGCTCTGGGAATGGCCGGCTGATTAACCAGTTGACATTCGGGGCAAGACGCACACCAGCGTTGTACGTCTCCCCGAATGCCGGGCTAATAGAATCGGGTCATTATCCGGTTCAGTGTTTTTTCGAACCCCATGTGACCACCCATTGGGTTAAAGTGAGCCGCCTGGAAAAGCATTTCCCGATGGCTTTTTGGAACCAACAACTGGGTTACGATTTCATTTGCTTGAGTGTCACGACTCACCCGGTATAGTCTCTCCCTGATCAAAGCGAAGTGGGGATATGGCTGTGCTGCGTCAGGGCGCACCAGCTGACAATCAATTTTTATCACTTGGTCGAAGGCAAAGCGTAGAGTATCATCTCGAGACTGCTCAAGTGGAAAATCTTCCATGGAGGACAAAGTGGGAGCCTGATGTGTCTCCGGAGGAGGCACCCCCGGCTCCCCCTCCCCATCCGCAGTGTCGGACAACCTCGCGTCGCCACTGAGCACCGGACACACATCCCATGTCCCTATTGGTCGTGAACGCACCCCCACACATTGCCCCACTAGGTGGTTGAACCCAGGCCAATCGGTGCCCAAGATTATGGGGTGCGTCAGGTGGGAACTAACCGCGGCCTTGACACAATGCTTTTTTCCCCTATACCTGATTTCCACTGGCACCACGGGATATCTGTGAATGTCCCCATTCACACATTTAATATCCACCCATGAGGCCTCTACCAAAGCCCTAGGCCGAATCAAGCTTTGGTGAACTAAGGACTGCGTACAGCCCGAGTCCAGCATTGCCTAATGTATACCCCCTTGGATCCTTACCAGAACACTGTATGTTCCTCCTGGACCGGGGGAGGGAGTCGGAGGGCCCACCACCCGGACCACCTGACCGACCTCCATGAGGGGGCACTCCCGGCGGACGTGTCCGGGTTGGCCGCACTTCCAGCAGCCCTGCCCTGGCGCTTGAGGAACCCCCTGTGGGTCAGGAGCAGCGCCCGTAGTGGCTGGACTCTGAGGTGGAGGAGAGAGAGACAGAGGGTTAGATCGGGGTTGAGGAGAGGGTGGGAGCGGAAGCCCCACCCTCCTGCGTGGTGCCGGAGTCGGCCGGCCGATTCCCCGTGGCTGTCCCTCCGCACCGCGGCCATGGACCGCCAGGTGATCCTCCGCCAGGGTGACTGCGGCCGCCAGGTCTTTGGGGCGGTGGCACCGCACCCACTCGGAGGTTCCACCGGGGAGGCCATCCACAAACTGCTCCAGCACCACCTGGTCGAGGATCCGCCCCTCGTCTGCGGACTCCCCCACCTGCAGCCACCTGGAGGCGGCGTCCCTCAGCTGTTGGGCATATACGAAGGGGCGGTCGGCTGGCCCCAGTCGGGGAGAGCGGAACCGCCTCCTGTGGTCCTCCCGCGACTGGCCCGTGCGGTCGAGGACAGCCCGCCGGATGTCCTCGAACCTCCCCCGTGAGGATGCAGGCAAGCCGAGCGCTGCTGTCTGCGCCTCTCCCGACAACAGCGGGAGCAGCCGCACAGCCCACTCCCCGGCTGGCCATCCGCATGCCACCGCCGTCGCCTCAAATGCCTCTAAGAAGGATTGTGGATCGTCCACCGCCGTCATCCGCTGCATGGTGATCCCCGAGAGCGGAGATGGGGAAGCTGGCCTTGCTGTCTCTGCCTGTGCGGTGAGTCTCTCCAGCAGGGCCGTTTGTCTCTCTGCCTGGGCATGGAGGACGTCCAGGTGTTGTCTGTTGACAGCCGCCTGCTCCCGGTGCATGGTGGCGATCTCGGCCAGCATTTGGGCCAAGGCCGTCACCGGCTGGAGGTGCTGCTGGTCCGTCATCCTGCTGGGGCTATGAGTCCCTGTTCAGGTGCCAATGTGGTCGCAAGCCACCCAGGTTCTCCCCCAGCAATGACCACACCACCACTGAGATGTCGGCAAGACCTTTTATTTTGTTCTCTTTTTTTATATCCCGTATTCCATGTACATGTGTGTTGTAGTCCTTGCTCCTTCTTCCCCTGCGGTGTGTCCTCCCTGCCCTCCTTGTTCTCCTTACTGCAGGTAAAAAGAGCCCCATTAGTACTCCTCAGTACAGCTGGCCTTAATCACTTACCTGGCGCTGGTCCTGCGGAGCCGGCCCTGCCCTGTCTCCCCCTCCTACCGTCGGAGCCCAAACCACGCCCACCTCCACAGACACATATTATATACACATACAAAGGGATACAATTTTAGGTCACAGAAACACAAAATAAAATGAAGATAAACCAAACTGCACCAGAAATCTTCTTTTCAGCACTGATGAAGGTAACCGCTGCTATTTTAGTCAACAAAGGAATCTTCAGAACCAGTAATACAGGAGCATTTTGACATTTTACTGTTAGGTCACTAAACCATCTTGGGCTTTTACACACACTGAGCTGAATAAATTTGATGGCATGCACATACACACACACACACACACAGATGTTTTTTCCTACCTTTGTTTTCCAGAGTTAATTGAGTTTTGGTCTACCTCAACATCATAAGAAGTGATGATATGATCCAGAGAGCCATCCTCACCCAGACCCCCCCACTCTGTGTTTATACACATCTTTTGAACCTCAGCATCCGCCATCTTATCTCCTCCTTCTGACCCATCACACTGCTGGATGCAGACATCGGCAATCATGGGGTTAATCATTGGACACTCCATCACAGCAGCTCAAAGGTAAAATAAACAACCTAATGTGATCATGAGTTTTTCTACCTTATCCCTCTTTCCATCAGACATCGCCTCTTCTCTTTCCATTTTTTTTTCTTTTCTTCAAGTTTTTCAATGTTCTTTACTTCCTCCACGTAACACAAATTAGTTCCAGTTCCTGTGAAACAGAATAATATGTGGATTTTCTTATATTACATTTACACTCTAGCAGGGATTCAAAATCTGTATTGGTTGAACTCATTGGGTTGTGTTTAGAGAAAAAAATCAAGTCAGACCTGAAATACACAAACATGGTATTGGCACAGTAAATGTAAGGATCCTAATTTCCCTGATCCAATTCTAAAATTTTCCTTCAAAAGACAACTGTAACTTCTACCCTAAACTTAAATCTAAAGTCAGTTTTAGTCTGAATCTGTCTTGACTTTGTAAACATATTGTCATGCTTCAGCTCACATACCAGCAATCAGCCCAATTTCACACTGAGGGTCTTCATAAACACAGCTCATCATGGTCCCAACTGTGCCGTTGATTAAAGCTGCTATGTCCAAGTCAAACTCCTGTATATGCACAAACATATACACTTATGCAAAAAACAAGAACATACTGCTTCTATTGAATAGTGTAATGCACTACACTACACTACAATTTTTATGGCCACACGCAAATGACCCAATGAAATTGAATATTGAAATTGAAATTGTTTTAATGTATTATAGTATGGAATTGTACCAAATGGAACCCTGACCATGATTATAAAACTCAGTTCTGTTGTGTTCTGACTCACATTACGTCTCTTGATGCCCTCCCACAGCATGCTAACAACATTATGCCCTTCACAGTCTGTGGCCTTGTATCCTTTGGTCCAGCTCACAAATGTGCCCTGCAGAGCATAAAAAAGTTGAAAAGATTACAAAATTGTCTCTTTTTGGTGTCACTTCAGTTCTCTGGTGTATTTTCCTGTACATTTATCTTTTGAAGAGATGCATTTGAAAAGTTGATAGTTTGAATAACGTTGATTGTCCTGGCACTGAGAAATAAAGCACTGATAATCTAATGGAACGTCAATGTAAACCTATCCTTTGATGTGCACACTCACCGTGTCAATGGCTGTCTGCTCACAGGGGAAGGAGAAGGTGAAGCCTGTAGGAAGTCGAACATTTTTGATCATATAGAAACATATATAGAGAAAGAAACCTTAATCTGACAGTTGTGAATTTATAATTCACTGCTATATTTGAGGATAAATAATTTGATTCTGCATTTCTTTCTTTTAGACAAGCCTCATTTAAATAAACCACTCATTGATTTTTCATCAGTAATTCACAGATCAAAAACAATACTTGTCTTTCTCTAGATGTTAAATAAACATGCTGACAGTCTGTCTGTGTGTCTTACGTCCTCTCCAGTTCCCTGCACAATCTCCTGAGGTATGGTGTAGATCTTATGGTAGAGTCGAGATCTCAGTTGTAGACCTTTTCTAAACTTCACCAGCAAAACTCTGAAATTGGTTCCTCCCAGATCCAGGGCAAGGTATTTTCCACACTCTTGAAGAAAAAAACAAACAAACACAATAGCAAGCAGATGATCTCAACCCACAGATTTGGGTAAATGTTTTCATCCTCACATGTGCAGTTAAAAATGTGATGAACCACTAAATTCAACCAAGACATTTCAACCTATTGTTGAAGCTGGAAACGGTGTGTGTCCATAACCAACATATAGCTTAATATCTTTAGATGTCTTTTTTAGTCACTTTAAAGGGAACACCCTATTATTTTTCCTGACCTTTGCCATCAGGTGTACGGCACACATAGGAAGGCAGCATTTTGACAGCTGAGGAGCCTTTCATCTTCAGCCCAGCCTCCAGTCCAGCCCTCATCATGGACTTTACCAGCTGGAGCTGTTCAACGCTCAATTTGAAGGCCGACAGTCTCTCATCCACCTGGGATAAAATTAATAGACACTCTTTGTCAAACATTGTTTTTTAAATCAGTTTAAAACACACACAAAAACAGCATCCTAACCTTTCGTCTCTGTGATGCCAGTCGTTGGGCAACTTCTGTTACCAGAGCAGCTCCAATGCTGCTGCCACTGTCTGACAAGACAAATCTGACATGGCACTCTGGAAGCAATCGGCGCAACACTTTATGGAGACGTTTATGATACCTAAAATGAGAGGAGTCCAATGTTTAACGTTTGTGAACTCTTGGTAGTCTGCAGCAGCTGCAACAATTTCACTGCAAGTGAAATTTCCCAGTATAAAGATCTGGCACACAATCGCCTAAAGTTGACTTAACAAGTACACATGTATAGATATATTTTAGCTGAGAGGCCTTTAAATGCATTTTATTATGTCATTACAATAACCAGGAGGCATGATAATTCTAAATATTAAAAATGAGACCAGTGACAGAGAAAAAATCTAAATACTGTATCTCCAAAGATGCTCTCATAGATTTTCTTAACATGCTTTATCATAAATTAGATGAATTACTATTACTATTGACATGATTATGACTTTCTAAAATAACCTACTGTGGATGTGTCTTGTACACTGTTCCATCCACACCCACAGTGATTCTCAATGTCCTCAAATTTTGGTTTTCCTTGATGAAAGTCAAGATGGCAGCCAGTCCTGCAGCAACCAGATTTAAGGACCTGAAGGACACAATGGTGCTGACGTGCTGTACAGCGACGCAATCATCTGCTGAAGGGTTCAAGTCAAGACTGGTCAGGATGTTTTTGGTGTTTGCAGACCATTTTTGTACCTGAGAAAGATCAGCATTCATAATGTATCACTGTTTTCAGGCATAGGCAATGTGACACACAAAGACGAACATAACTTACTCCTCCATGGCTGCCACTTGTCCTGTGGTTATTGTTCCTTTTGTCCTCAGAGCACTAGACACACATCCATCAAACAGGAGTCCTTTTTTCGCCATCTTTAACACAACCAGCCTCACCAACTCACCCAGATACATGCCACTGACCATCTTCTCAAAGCTGCAGAGAGGAACACATGTGGAACATAGAAAAATAGCACTTTAAAGTTGATATTGTGTAATTTTGTACCATATTACCAAAAAAAAAAAAAAGAAAAAGAAAAGTGATTTCCTGACATTTGTTTCCTGGGATTGTTGGAGGCTGGATCAATGTCTCTGTCAAAGCCAGTGATGAAATCAGCCAGGGCCCCATCATCGCCAAAGCCTCCCCACTCAGTATTCACACACATCCTGCCCTCGTCTCCTTCCACAAGGTCAACGTTACGCATCGCCTCCATGTAGCATGCATTGGTACCTGTTCCTAAAGAAAAAATCATACAGTAGTAAATTGAAATTATTAAAATAAACTTGGAGGATGTTGTGAGGTCGGTGGGGAAGAGTTCAATCTCCCACACCTCTCAAACTTTCAAAGAGACTATTGCTCTAACCAGAGATTTCACAGGTCTCTGCTAAGTGCCATCCTAGACTCCTATCTGACTTTGGCATCAGGAGATCCTGCTTTCCCAGTCACTAAATTACAATTCACGCCACAAATCAGTAAAATTCCAACTATGCAACCACAGCGCCACCTGATGGCGAACCCCCGAAACCGATGGCGTACTGACAGTGCACCGCAACCTATGTGTTCGGGGTTTTCTTCTTTTCCTATTTTTTTCCTTTTTTTTTCTTCTTGGTTTTCTTATGAATGTTAGGTAAAGAAAAAAAAACAGAGAGAAACTTCATACACAGTCCGTAGTCATGTAATTCTCCGACAGCCGGTCAAGAAATGCATGGAAATGTCCTCCTCTTGTTTCATCTGTTTGTGAGTTCTGTGACGGTTAGAGCAAAGAATAACCATCTAATTGTGTTTTCGCAGATAATATGAAGAGAAGAGGAACCATACTCATCAAAATGACATATTTCCCTTTATTTTATATGTGAGTAGACGTGGGTGAATGACAGGCGTAACTTCAAAAGAGAAAGGGAAGAAC
Source organism: Remorina albescens (assembly GCA_034769265.1). Classification (NCBI taxonomy): domain Eukaryota; kingdom Metazoa; phylum Chordata; class Actinopteri; order Carangiformes; family Echeneidae; genus Remorina; species Remorina albescens. The sequence continues at coordinate 1,868,698 of CM068479.1, forward strand.
TCCTTCGTACGCCCTAAAGTTAGAGGGGGAAATCGGATTGGACCAAATTCGCGCCAACAACCAGACCACGCCCGTGGGTCAGCCCCCAAATAATAGTCAATACAAACATTACAACTGGGCAGAAAATTCGGCGAAAAGTTCTGGAGAGGAGAGCTTAACCAGAAGATTCAAAAACAATTTTTTGTGGCTCGAAGTCCAGGAGTCAAGACTTAGCCGCTAGAAACAAGGGCTGAGTTGAAGCAAAGACCACGGGTGAGCGGAACAAGTTTGGCTGCACTGCACCCAGTTCCCAGCGTCTCAAGTTGCCTTGGTAACCAGAGCCACTGGTGCTGCGCGCTGCTCCCGTCTGTTCCCTCATCAGAATAGAGAGGAATAATTCGGATATCACCAAGCCAGTCGCCCGAAGGACAACATTGGCGGTGAAGAGGGACGAGACAGGCCAACAGCCACTTCAGCCGAGGACCAGTCTACCTTGAGAGGCCACGACGAAGGACCTCGACGCGGCCGCTCTCGTCGGACATCTCCTCTGACCTTTCCTAGGCCAGTTGATTCGTCAACCCAAAGTAAGGTTGCGTTTATTTGCTCTCCCAGCTGGCTGTTCTGAGTGGTGCGAGGCATGGCTATTAGGCAACACTGACCCAAATTTTAGTTTCCAAAGAAAAATAAGCTTTCCTTCCTCAGATAGATTCGCCCTGCATTTGTTAAGCAACTTCCCGTTCATTCGCCCAAGCTCCTGAATTAGTTATTAGCTGTTTAATCATCTTACTCATATGGTGTTATGTTTCTTTTCATACCTGAACTCACCGTTTCACCTAGTTTATGCTTTGACCTGCCCCTTTATATAATGAGCACGTTTTGATTTCTCACTTATTAGCCAATAAAAGCCTTAAAATTCAGCCATTGTTACACTCCTTCCTTCAGTAATTTTTATTAAGTCAATCCACAGTAGAGAACATCCCTTCCAGATTGAGACTTGATAAGAGGCAATAATATACACAATCCTATGCACAACATCTATCTCTATCTATCTTGAAAACTAACATGAAACACTCAAACACACCTCAACGCTAAAATAAAAGTCTTTTCTGTCAAATAAATGCAGTGGAGTAAAGCACACATTATCCCACTATGACCTGTAGCTGTGTAAAGGCATAAACTCAAATGGAAAATATATCACAAGTGTAAGTCTACATAATAACATTTACAGCATTTGCATTGTTTGCCCCAACATCAAATAGTTTGATCTTTATGAATATACTTACCAATAATGAGTCCTACTTCACAGTAACTGTCCTCAAAACTGCATGTCATCGTGGTTGCTACAGTGTCATTAACCAGAGCCAACACTTCTACATCCATTCCCTAAAGAGTGATGCACCAGGACAGAATTACAATGGAGTTTTGATGTGTTTATATATACCTACACATGTAGGTATATACTTTATTCTTTTGATGATGCCACTATGGTTTGCAGATTACCCTTTGTGTGTTTTGGGTTGTTTCGTGATCTTTTGTGTGTATTTGGGTTGGGTTGCTGTGGATTGTGTGTTTTTGTGTGGGTTGATTTTTATTTTAATTTAATTAAATTTTTTTGTTTGTTTGTTTTTGCATGGACAGAAAAACCACTGTGGACATTGTAGTAAGAAGTGTGTGGTCCCCCCCTTGTATCCCACTAATTGGCTTCCAGTGATTGGGCCGCAGCCAGTCTGCCCAATTTAAAACAGGTGGCAGTAACCTGCCTGGGGATGGTTCCCTGGGCGCGTCAACCGGACCTGCTCCCCGGGACGGATGTCTCTCTCTCTCTCTCTGCAGCGTGAGATGGACCGGCGGATGGCCAGAGTCGTTTGATAAGCCGGCATTCATTCGGACATTCAGGGCATAGGAAGGAGTCCCCTTAACCCCCCCCCCCTTTTATTATACCTTTTTTATTCTATAGCGGGGCACTGGCCAGCCACTATACTAATTAAGTTTTGCAGCATTTTAAAGCATTTCATTCTTTGTATTACTCGATTTTATGCTTAGTGTAATAAAATAACCCTGCCCTCTTGTGTCTGTGTTGGTGTGGCCCGGGGATCCTAATATTTAGCACAAACTTGTGACATACACACACCCATTTATATAAATATATGTACATATAAACCATACTCTAGGATCCTTAGCTGAACTAAAAAAATAAATATCTCATACAGTACTGTACACAGTCTGCCTCTGATTTCAGAGAATTAATTTGATGTGTTTCATGAACAAAAAATAATTCATACCCCAGCTCTGTCAATAGCTTGTCTGAGGGCCTGGACCATATCCTTCCCCTGGAAACCTCGAATCTGGTAGTTCTTAGACCAATGTAACAACGTGCCCTGTAGAGAAAATATAAGACGTTTGGAGGGTTTCTTAGGAAAGCTGTGGTCATGAAATCCAAACGAGTATCATTACCTGATCCAGCCTGGACTGTTCATAGGGGAAAGAGAAAGTCAAAGCCAGAGGATGTTTCTACTCCAAACCAATATTTTTTTCTTGCATGAAGTCCTTCAGAGACTCTGACACATGGTCAAACAACAGGGAAAGAAAGTTATGAAGGTATATAATGAAACCTTTTCATTTACCCCACTCTCTGTTGTTGAACCCTCCTCAAATACCTCTAATATGTATCTTCAAGTCTCCATATCATTACAATTCCCTCTTAGATTCCACCTTCCCTTATTCACTGCCTTTAACCATCAACTACCTATTGTCCTCCTTCTTACCTCTGCTCCTTTCCCCATGAGTAGCTCCTCGGGTATGGGGTAAGTTTTCTCCTCCATCTCTACTCCTCCTCTAATAATCCCCATTCCCTCTCTCAATTTAATTTGGAGCACCTTAAACTTGGAGCCTCCAAGATCCAATGCCAAAAACTCTCCTTTCTCTGCAGGAGTGAAAGACAGAGACAACAAAAGATCTTCTGAAAAACACATATACATCCATGGATTATATGTTAATTCAAACATTTACATTTGAAAAAAAAAATGTAATTAGAATAACCTGATCCAACAGGAGTGGACTGGACATGTGTTGGCAGCATTTCACTGCTGCAGCAGCATTGCTATCTGATGAAAGCCCCTTCTTCATCTCAGCCTGGAAGGTAGCTGAGATCTCTTTTAGCTGGTCATCAGTGAGACGCATTGCATACAGAATCCTGTCCACCTAAAAATGATTATATAGACATAACAAATTGATGGGGGAATTTTTTGCAAAAATACTGGTTTCTTCAAGCTTCAAGATATATATGAATTTAAAATGCCATAAAAACTGTGGCAGAATGGACTAAAATTAGTGCTATCAACTTAATCCAGGGAAGGCCGTTTGAATGTGTGACTAGAAATACAGACATATGGATAAGACTGTAATGTTTGTCACAAGTGATTGGAAATAAAAGGTATATGTTAAAAGAAATAAACAAACAAACAAACAAAAAAAGAAACTACCACCAAGGCAACGTGTTCACATGACAAGGGCCCTTTGTGTCTGACAGTACGTGATAATGGGAGTGTCTCTATGAGAGAGTGTGTGTGTGTTGGTCTTATGATACTGCCAGGCAAAGATCAAATCAAATCAAAATCAAATCAGATTAATTTGTATAGCTCCAAATCATAACAAAATTACATCAAGGCACTTTACATATAGAGCAGGTCTAGACCAAACTCTTTATAAAATTATTTAAAGAGACCCAGCAGATCCCCCCATGAGCAAGCACTCGGCGACAGTGGCAAGGAAAAACTTCCTTTAAGAGGCAGAAACGTCGGGCAGAACCAGGCTCAGGGGGGGCGGCCATCTGCCTCGACCGGTTGGGTTGAGAGAGGGAGAGAGAGAGAGAGAGGCACGGGGGGAGGGGGGGGCAAAGTTGGGTAGAGTAGGGAGAGAAAGAGAGCAGGAGGAGGGGATATTCAAACAGGTGTAGGCAGGAACATGATGCTGCATGAAGTTCATAGGAATGATACTGTATGGAATTATTGAAGATGTGGGAGCAGCAGGCATTGCAGGAACATGGGATGGTGATGATTCATCACCTGCAGGATGAGGACAGGGAGAGAGAGGAGAGGAACTGGGGGAGACAGAGACTTCGGGAAAACATGGTTAGTAAATGCAGTGCACAAGCTTGGAACTGAGAGAAACTGGGATTTCGGAGAAGCAGGTTGTGGGTATGACAGCGCATGCGAGGGGGGGAGAGAGAGAGGGAGAGGGAAGAGGGGGAGAGAGGGAGAGGGAAGAGGGAGAGGGAGAGAGAGAAAGAGAGAGGGGAGAGGGAGACAGAGAGAGAGGTGCTTCCCCCAGCAGTCTAGGCCTATAGCAGCATAGCTAAAGAGTAAATGAACTTTAACTTTGTAATTATAAGCTCTGTCATACAGAAAAGTTTTAAGCCTGGTCTTGAAAATTGCTAAAGAGTCTGCCCCCCGGACTGATACTGGAAGTTGGTTCCATAGAAGAGGAGCCTGATAACTGAAAGATCTGCCTCCCGATTTCTTAATCATTTCTCAGGAAGACAAATGGCAACACCATAACTATCCATTACAGCACTTAATAACCGGCTACAGCGCACAAGCCCCTTATTAAAGTAATGCTCCCAATACTTTGTTTAGATTTTGTAACACTACAGTATTTATCTGCACTTTCACAAAACCTCAGCAAAATATGAATTAATGACAAAAACATGACAGCTGGTGAGTATCAAATTAGATTGATAGGAAAGTAACAATGAAGCTGAAGCTTTGAGAACTTGTCATGTAAAAAAAAAAGCAACAAAATCTGCAGCAACCACTTAGTGAGGGATTTTACACTTGAACAGGAAATCAGATGTTTAGATTATGATATTACAGCGTAAGATGTTTGAAATTACTGTAAATTAAATAACAATGTCCGTACTGGACAGAATCATTGAACTAGATAATTGTGCAATACAAGCTCTTGTTAAAAAATTAACAGTTACTAGCCAGTAACGACTACTTACACAATTCGTCTGTCATTCTATTTGAATATGGTAAAATAAGTCTCATGATAAACAGTTTGCATGAAATATATTTTGAAAGTTGTCTCCTTAAAGCTGAGTACCACTGCTATTTATGTGTAACACAAAGTTAACACAGTAAGTAATGCTTACTTTCTTTGTCGGGTCTTCCTGTAGTTTGGAGAAGAAGAAGGAAACAAGATGAACAGCCAACATCTTGATCTAAAATGTACATCACCATAAAAACTCTTTTGAGGTCTGGTTTGTTTCAAGATTTCAAGAAAAATATTTGCAGTTTATATAAATAGCAAGAGGCTGAAAAGCTCTTTTCCCTGTTGTCAATCTCTGATGGCCCTGCTTTCTTCTCACAGAGTCCACTGAGCAGAGCCCAACCTATCTCAATGATTAACAAGCCAAACCCTTGTACAATCTAGTTACTTTCTGCTCTGTCTCTCTTGTTCAAATGTTTTGGTCCAATTATATAAATTGCCATTGAGTAATTTTAGCTTTTAGTTTGAGTTCGTTTTTGTGTCATTATTGCTGAACTAAGATGTGTAAGAAGCTGAGGCAATTAAAATGTTTTTATTGATTTACTTTTAATATACAAAAACAAAAAGAAAATATAGCATGTGACAATAACAGGTTTGTGTTCAATTCAATCTATTCAAAATGTTAATAAGGTAAGGACAGTGAAGTTTGAAGGAAAGCTTCAGGTTTACGTAAAACAAGTTGGAGAGAAACTGTCATGCTGTTTTTAATTTCAACGTTTGTTTCAACTGCATGAATCGAATAAATCTCCAAACTCCCAAACTGTTTCTAAAGAAGCATTTGTGTGTGTGACCTTTGCTGAAAAATGACGGTGGTGAATGTTTCACCACTAATGAGAAAGAAGGTTTCCTCTTATAAGTTTGAGCTGTGGATCAGTGGTAATTCCAGCAGGACATAAGATCTTTGGCAAAGAGCCACGGGACAATTTATTTCTCAAGTCAATCAAGTGTGTTGCTGGACCAATTTGTCTCCCTTTTAATGTAGTTTCCACTGTGACTTTAAGTTATTTTATGCTCCCAAAAAGGATAATGGTTGACAATTTTCCTGATTCTCAACCATTATTTATTGCAATGTGTTTTTCTTTTTTTTGTACAGCTCAAACTGAAAGTTTTTTATGAGCCTTCCAATGTGGCCTAAAAATCATAATTCAGTTCAAGCAAACAGCCTGATAGTATCTACTGTTTGTATCAGTTATTGACCTCCATGGGAACAGTAAAGACCTTGGGTAGCCATCAATATTTAACTGTCTTCCTCTTCATTTCTTCTTCTTTTTACCTCTGGTGTTATTATGAAATTGTGCATTGGAAGCCCGTCGATTGGTGAAATCCTCCGTTTTATTTTTGGACCACTCCTTCTGCAGCTGCCGGAGCAAATCAGGAGTCAACAGCCCGTCTCTCACCAGTCGACTTGCCAAAGAGCTGTCCGTTATCTCCCCTGAAATTTTCTGCCCCCTTTGACTTCTGTTACCAGTCAAAACATTACTACCAGCAGCTCCACTATTACCAGTTGTTTCTCCACGCCTGCTGGATTGTGTCTGTGGTATGGTAGTAATGTTGTGGTCAGTGGCTCTGATGAGACGAGTAATATTGCGGACTCCCTCTTGGATGATGTTGTCAAGCTCCCGCTGTATTTCTCGAACTGAGGCAGTGTCTGGAAACATGTCCATGAAACGGTAGCTGCAGACAGATAGACAAATATCAACAATTAGAGTGATCGGCTGTCATTAGCAGAGCTGTCGGTAAAAACTAAATGTTATGCTGTATAAAGAGTTTGTAGGAAGGCATGATGGAGATGAGTCAAATCAAGGTCTAATCCAATTCACTGTATTATGTCTTTGCACACAAACAACAGCTGCCAGTAATAAAAACAATTAAATGTTGGTTAAAGAAGTAGAAACAGTAAGATAAGATACTTTTACCTTAACCAGAGGTAAAGATCCAACACATCATGAACGGCTTCCAAGTGAACCAGGTCTTTAATATTTTTAGGTTCAGCCACAGGCCAGCTGATATGACGACACACCCAGTTGAAAGTCAGAGGTTCATCCCGACTGAACTGACGCGCAAACTGGGAAAACAAACAAACAAACAAACAAAACAAAAACAAACAACAAAAAAAACAAAAAAAAAAAAACACAAAAGCACAAAGCTGTTAAGCAAAGGAAGCAATAAACAAATGTAATATCAAACTAATGAAATATTTAGCTTTACATTTACGTCATAAACTACTTGACTACTCTTCAAGAAAAAAAGTAATTAATTCATAGTAACCAGTAATAAGAAGATAAAACTGGATCTCAAAGGTCATTTGTGGCATTTTTTTTTATCTATTTATCAGTGTGATATAACTATAAACCAAGAGTGTCTACATTTTTTACAACACTGACTCACCGAATCATTTTCTTGTCTGTCTGATGTGACTCAACAAAACCAGGGATGTCCAAAAGATATGTTTGCATAGAGTGGTCAATATGACTAGGTCATGTCTTACGTTATTTACTGACCCAATCAAAGCTGTAGTTATTTTCTACCACGGTGTTGCTAGTGTAGGTCCACTCTTCTTTCTCTAACATTTATCTCCTTAAATCTCATGCATCTCATTCCACGGTTTACTCCTACTCATTCATACCTTCAGGAAGGAGGTGCAGACAAAAGGCTGTTTCTTGTTGATGGGAGCAGTACAGAATACGTAGCGTGACCTCAGGTTGAGTGGGATATGCTGAATCATATCAGCCAGAAACTTGAAATCATCAATGTTGCAGACAAAATACAGACCATCCACCTGAGACAGGCTAACAAAAATGTCCTGAGGAAAAAAGCCAGAGAGAGAGGTCAAAGATTGTCATGTTAAGATGTGCCCTAAGTGTAAAACTAGGCCATTTTACAATTGTCAAATATTTATCTGGACTCAAGTACTGTGAATAAAACCATTAGAATTTAGCAACCACTCTTTTTCCATGAGGAGCCTAACGATCAGCAGAGTATTCTTAAAGTTCAGAAGTTTTTTGTAATTTTTTTACAAATTTGTGTTGCTCAAAAAGTGGTGATCCCAGCTGACATTGGGTGAGGGCAGGGTCAACACAGAGACTTACAGAGACTAACAACCATCAAGGCAACATTATCAGGAAACACAGCATCAATTTTCACTGTTATGCAGATGACGCTCACCTGTATTTATCAACGAAGCCAAATGAAGTTACTCAGATAGGTAGACTGTAGACATGTCTTGAAGACATAAAAGTCTGGATGAATCCGTAACTTTTTACTTCTAAATTCTGACAAAACTGAAGTTATTGTACCTGGCCCTAAGCACCTCAGAGAAACCCTATCGGATCAGCTAATCAGTCTGGATGGCATTACTTTGGCTTCCAGCTCTACTGTAAAAAATCTTGGAGTAACTTTTGACCAGGACATGTCAAATCAAATCAAATCAGATTTATTTGTATAGCGCCAAATCATAACAAAGTTACATCAAGGCACTTTACATATAGAGCAGGTCTAGACCAAACTCTTTGTCCTTTGTCCCTCACATAAAACAAGTCTGTAGGGCAGCTTTCTTCCACCTGCGAAACATTAGGAAAATCAGAAACATCCTGTCTCAAGAGGATGCAGAAAAACTAGTCCATGCATTCTTTACTTCTAGGCTGGACTACTGTAATTCAGTACTATCTGGATATCCAAACAAATCTCTGAGAGGACTTCAGTTGATTCAGAATGCTGCTGCACGAATATTAACAAGAACTAGGAAAAGGGATCACATTTCTCCTGTGTTAGCTTCTCTTCACTGGCTGCTGGTAAAATTCAGAATAGAATTTAAAATCCTTCTGTTAATGTATAAAGCTCTTAATGGCCAAGCTCCATCATATCTCAGAGAGCTCATAGTTCCTTACTGTCCTAGTAAGCTACTCCGCTCTCTAGATGGAGGTTTACTTGTGGTTCCTAGAGTCTCCAAGAGTAAATTGGAAGGCAGATCTTTCAGTTATCAGGCTCCTCTTCTATGGAACCAACTTCCAGTATCGGTCTGGGGGGTGGACTCTTTAGCAATTTTCAATACCAGGCTTAAATTTTCTATTTGACAGAGTTTATAGTTAAAACTGTCCTAGTAGGCCACTCCGCTCTCTAGATGGAGGTTTACTTGTGGTTCCTAGAGTCTCCAAGACAAACACACACACACTCACTCACTCTCTCCCTCCCTCCCTCCTACGCCGACATACCAATAACCATGTTTCTCAGAAGTCCCTGCTTCTTCTAGTTCTAACCATGTGTAACCATTTACTAACCATGTTTCCCCGAAGTCTCTGTCTCTTCCAGCTCCTCTCCTCTCTCTCCCTGTCCTCATCCTGCAGGTGGTGAATCATCGCTACCCCATGTTCCTGCAACGCCTGCTACTCCCATATCTCTATGAACTTCATGCAGCATCATATGTTCCTGCCTGAATATCCCCTCCTCCTGCTCTCATTCTCTCCCTTCTCTACCCAACTTTGCCCCCCCCACCTGCTCTATATGTAAAGTGCCTTGATATAACTTTGTTATGATTTGGCGCTATATAAATAAATCTGATTTGATTTGATTTGAAGGCTCAAATTCACGGCTCTTGACAATTGAAAGTAACCAATTAACCTAATGTGTCTTTGGACTGTGGAAGGAAGCCGGAGAACCTGGAGGGAACCACACAGGTACAGGGGGAACAAGAAAACTCAGGCACAGGGCACACCTGTCACTGGCTAAAGTTGCATGGGTATAACTCAGTGTGATAGTTTTCATCGTGCTGTTGATAATAAAGGGAGGGGGAGGGTATACTCACAATAAGGTTGGACAGGCTGGCATCAGGGAGATGATAAGCAAACATCTCTATCTGCTCTGCTGTGGGATGAAGACCTGCAGTCTGAGACAGGGGAGGAGAGAAAGATATCCAACGCAGGATGGTATGGGTGTGTTTGAGTGTACATGTCTGTGTATGAGTGCTCACCTCAATGGGCTCCACTAAGTGGCTGAGTAACTCTTTTAGGATTGGCAAATCATCTCTGTGCATTGTGGTAACTTCTCCCTCTTTAAACTTGGAGGAGAACCTGTGAGAGGCGGCAGAGGAGACAGATGTTTGAAAAAAAACAAAACAAAACAAAAAAAACACTAGACTTGACAGAGAGGCATTTTTTTTACTGTTATATTCTCTCCAACTTTAACCCTGGGGATAAATGAGACTGGCCTTCCTGCGCGGCCAGCGATCTGCAGAGCCTGTGATGTGCTGATGGTCTCCATCTGCTTCTCCCCCTTCTCATTCACATTAGGTTTTACCAGACTGTTGAAGACGATACGTTTGATACTCCTATAGAGCAGAAGAGTGATGAATACAGACATATTGATAAAACTTAGTTGATAGATGCTGTCACTGTAGCTTACTAAAGCCTCTCTGTGCCCTTATAAGGAAAACATGAAGGGTTATATCTCCATAAAATAGAACAGAGGTCCTGTAATCTTTTTTTTCTTTTCTTTTTTTTACATATTTGTTAAAAAAAAAAAAACCATTTACTCAGACTTTGGTATTATTGCAGTGTTTATGATGGTACTTACAGGTTAAGGCCCATTCCAATGGCATCTGTTGCAACCAGGATCTTGCAGGGGTCATCAGGGTCATTGAACTTCTTGGCCTGGGACAGCTTGGTTCCTGTAAACCAGAACAATTCAGTTTTTTTTTCCGAGCAATCATCAGCTGAGTCTTATTTATGAAAGTTTCAATCTTAAAAAAAAAAATCAAAAATAAGCATTTGCAGAATATTTTTGTTTTCTTTATGTTGTGTTTGTTCGAGTGTTTAGGTTAAGTCCAAAACATTTTCTTGACACTCCTCACACAAGTTCACTGGTGTGAATAATCGTATTTTCTTGAGAACTGAAGACCAAGTTGATAGTAGGGTTTGAGGTGGCCATTCCTCCTTTTGGCTGTCACCGTGGCCGTATCCTGTGTCTCTGGCATGCTGTGGCCGGGGTACCTTGCGGTGGGTGGAGTCTCTGTGCATCCGGGGGCGGGGGCTGGCGGTGCCTTTTGATGGCTGGCTTGTGTTGGTTCGTGGTGGCTTCCAGGGCGGCTGGCATGCCCCTGTCACTGCACTGCGCTGGGGGTCGCTGCAGCCCTTCCCCCCTTCAGGTGCTTTGCCAGTGTCAGCCCGTGGGGGCATTGCCAGGGCTCCCAGGTGGGTCTCTTCAGTTGGTGGGGTGCCTCAGGCTCATCCGGTGGCTGGGGGCCCCTGACCCGACTCTAGGATATGGTGATGGTCTCATTCATATTTAGGGAATGCCCACATGCATGTATGGTTTCACTTGCCAGCTCGGGTTGGGTCACATCATGAAGAACTGATGAATCCCGCCAAAAATGGGCTGAGCTGTTCTTTCATTCCATCACTATGTACCCCATATTCGACTTGGCTCCTCTATTGGGACACTTTCACCTATCTGGACTCCCATCTCTCCAGGGATCTACACAAAAATCATCTGGACTCTCATAATCTTGAGTGAGGTGACAGGAAAAGCACAGCATCCTTCACTCCACTAGTTCCTGCCAGCACCACCTGCTTCCCTTCCCCTGTTCATCCTTCTGCATCTTCTCTGTCCTTTGCTCCCCCCTATATTCACCGAGGTGTAGCACTGCCCTCCCTGCCACATAAATGTCACTTGACTCAGTAAAGATCAACAAACTAGCTTCCAGGGAGGGCTGGTGATGGTCACACACACGCACTGAAATAATAAAATATTTAGCTGCAAGACTAAGAATGCATCTGTCTCGTAATAAGTTGGCACACCCTGTGGTGTTAAACTATGAGGACAAATGCAGACACACACACACAAAAAAAGAAGACCAAATTGATTCTGTGTGACAAGTTCTTTTCAAAATCTAATTTACACACACCTGGAGGTAAGCTCCCATAAATTACAGCACACTCTAGTCCTCTGGCCTCAATCTGTCTGCTTATGGAATAGATGTCATTTTTGCTGAAGCAGACGACACAATCTCCTGGTCTCAGGTTGTCTAATGTCTCCACAGCCTGGTCCAAGACTGAGAATGGAGTTAAACGCTTGTAGTTGTGCACCTGGGGAGTAAGGAAGAGACAGAGAAAGTTAAGGGGAAAGTGAATGGTACCCTAAAAGAAAGGTTGGACAACAGCAACCACACTATTCCTTATGTAGTATGGCAGACAACCTCACCTCCACCTCCTCTCCAGTGGTGTACATCAGCTCTCTGATGAAGTCTATGGCTGCAGTCTCTCCACACACATGGATCTCCTCTGCACAGAGACCTAAACAATTACAAAGAGACTGTCAGCTGTTGGTTGATCATAATTCAAAACAAATTCTAAAAATCAATGGTACAAAGAAAGAAAAACAGCCCCGGTTGAAAATGCTTAAAAACATTGTGTCAAAACATCAAACAAGTCATTCAGAAAATACATGTTCACCATCAATAATTGGCATTATATTAACTGAGTGGTGGGAAAAAAATGCTCCAGAAAATGCTCTGTCACAACACAGTGACAGGTTTCTGGGTGTGAATGACTATTACAAACCCAACAGTGCTCTGGTCCAGGCCCAACCTCTAGAAGGATCTCTGATCATTTGAATTTCATCAATCACAGCCACCTCATCTGCAGCCAAAATAAACATATCAATCCTGTGTCAAGTATTCAAAAACAACAGATCTGCTTGTTGAAAACTGGATTTTGGTTGCCGAGTTCTTCACAGGAAGTTTAATGTAACAGAAATAGTGACTTAAAACATTAAATAAAAACAAGTGCCTTGTCTATAAATACCATAGATCACTTTAAGGATAGTAACGGAGTACATACATCTTAGCATCAACAATAATGGACTGGGGTTACAACAATAAATTTAAAAACAACTTCACTTATATATTCTTTTATTTTTGTGAGATTAAAAATAAGACTTTCGCTATGGTTTCAATGTCATTAAAACTGTTCTAAATAAAAGCAAAAGTAATCTGATTAGATACAATTCAGTGTTACGTCCTACTGAAGAATGAGTATTCTTATCATGGTATTGTACAGAAATGTTTCTGTGTTTCATGTTCACTCACAAGGTGTAGTGACACTGCACATCTCAATGGTGCAGGCAACATGACCTGCGGCTCGACCATCCAAATCCACAAAGGTCCTCTCCTCCCCTGTGACCAGGTCACATGGCACACCCTAGAAGCGTGCACACATAACACCAGTTGTGAGCATTTTATGTAGGAAGACATAAAAGATGACACCTTAAGACAAAGGTGGGAGACAGAAAATATCAGACAGACAGTGAGATAAAGGCATTACCACATGAAAAAGATATGTTGCACCAATTTAAAATTGTACTCCTGTTTTCTGCCCTTTTTCCATACATGCAGTATTATTAACTAATACCAATCAAAATACTTGACGTGACATCAGAGGACTGTGATCAGGGAATACACACAGCATTGTTGCTCTTCTCAAAGATCTCGTGGGCCAGGAGCTTCAGAGGGCCACAGTAAACTCCAGACTTAGCAGCCAAGTAGCACTGGATAGCATGGTATGTTTTACCACTGTTGGTGGGGCCAGAGTGGAAAATCACTTTCCTCTGAATGGCACGCGCCTCAGGGTACCTGACAAACACAAAACAGAGATGACATAACAATAAGTGCAAGTTACGACACACACATTCAGATACTGACTGAATGCAGACCCACTTTAACAGAAGTAAAGGTGTAAACCACTATATGTACCAGAGTTAAATCCAGTTTCAACAGCACCTGCATTCCCGTCTTTGGCTCTATAACACATACCAGTTGGCAGGGACTCTGAGGTCTGAAATCTGTCTCAGGTCATCTATACAGTCCAGCATGGGAAAGATTTGCTTTGCATGACGCATGAAGTATGGATAGATGTCATCTATGTGACCTTAAGAGCAACAGAAAATTAAGTTAATAAAACCATAATTTAAAATAATTACGCTGACACAGGTCTTGAAGCTTTATTAAAAACTGACAAACCTGCTCCGCAGCAGATGTCACTGAGGACAATGTGCAGATCAGCAGGAAGTGCTGACGATTCCAGCGAATACTTCCTGAAGCTGATGAAGGCCTGGTGGAACAGACGAGCTGTATACACACACACACACACACACACACACACACACACACGCACGCAAACAATACACAACATGTGAACAAACATTCACATGATCAAAACGGCTTCAGTTTTCACCACTGGATAACATCAACCCTAAGATCTCAGAGTATGATGGCTTTCCACTGATGTTAGACCTTGCTGTCAACTTTTTCACTTTTGTCCAAGAAAAACTAGATTTTCTTGGTCTTGTTTTTCTCTATGGGGATTTAGTGTACAGAATGAGCAAAGTTTGGGTGATAACTTTTACCATTTTTTGGCGCAAAGATCCTGTTTTCCTTCATTCCTATAAAAAAAAGTTTGTGTAAAAAGTGGGACACGAAATCTTTAGAATAACGGCAGTGTAGCCCTGACACTGACATTATGTCTGCCAGATCAATAAAAGAAACTCATATCTTGTATTAATAAGTTTTACATTTTCTCTTCTCCCTGTGTAAGTAAAAATGTGAGACACTCTTTACTATTGACTATATTTTCATAATAACTCCCAATTTCATAATGAATGAATGAAACAATACGATGACGTGATTTTAAATCCATGTGTTTATTTTTTCCCCACACAAAACATTAGACAGATAAGGCAAATAAATAACTTTAGATTAACTGTCCTCACCATCCAGGCCATGATCTGCCGCCAGTTTCTGCATCTCCCTCCTTTTATAAAACCGGTTCAAAACTTTCAGGAGTTCATCTAAAACACAGAAACATTTTAATTACTTTTCTTAAGAGAGAGAGAAGGTGATTCTTGTTGACCAAAAACACAAGTGAGGGAAAAACTTTAATGTAAATAAATACAAAGACCAGACAAGAACACAGAAAATGCTTTGACTGGCTGTGGCAGAACAGAAAGTGGATTTGAACAGCAGCGGAGGTAAACGGAAGGATGTTGGTAATTAAACCTGACTTCTCTGACCTTTATCAAGCGGCTGGCTCAGCTCCAACCCGACAGTCCCATCCACCGCCGGGTCCGTCTTCAGGGTGACAGGGATAAACAGAGAGGTGTCCGGGATTTTCGGGGGAGAGCTGTTAGATGACACGTTTCTGATACAGACTGCTGAACATGCTTTTCGTTGTTTATGTGACAAACAAGACCCGTGAGCCGCATGAAAGCTGCCGGCGGTGACGCGGGGAGTCCGGCTATTCACGTGGCGCTGGAGCCGAGAAAACAGAGACACACACCTGTTTACCGACATCGTTACAACCCGGTGCTTCAAAAAAATCCACGTTGCTAGCGCTTCATTCTGTCCAGCAGGTCTAAATAAGCGGTTACAAGAGCCAGCAGGCACAGCAGAGGACGGTCAACACATTTCTCTTCCTGTTAACACAACGTGGGGGAGGACCCGTCTCGGCTTAGTAGCTGCCCGAAAATATGCCTGAGACAAAATGAGAGCACTACTTGCGCACGCCATGTGATGACAGTGACTTTATAACAAGACATGGCCGTTACACGAGCGAGTTTTTATAGTTTTCAACAAATTATAAACAGGCAAAAACCAGGACAGCTTTGTCATTTTTAATAATAAACCCCAAAGATCGTATATACCAGCAGAGGATTACATCACCCCTTTGAAAATGGCCAGTTTTTGTATTCTCTTCCTGACTGACGACCAAACACGATGTTTGAGTATTTCCACAGCCAAGGATTCACTTAAACTCTTGAGAGACTCTTGAGAGAGGATGTTTATGATTTTCCTAATGTTTCGCAGGTGAAAGAAAGCTGCCCCACAGACTTGTTTTATGTGAGGGAGAAAGGACATGTCCTGGTCAAAAGTTACTCCAAGATTTCTTACAGTGGAGCTGAAAGCCAAAATAATGAAGTAAAAAGTTACGGGTCATCCAGACTTTTGTCTTCAAGACATGTCTGCAGTCTACCTATCTGAGTAACTTCATTTGGTTTCATTGATAAATACAGCTGTGTTTCGTCTGCACAACAGTGAAAACTGATGCTGTGTTTCCTGATAACATTGCCTAAAGGAAGCAGATATGGGGTGAAGAGGATTGGTCCAAGTACTGAGCCCTGTGGGACTCTATAATTGGCTATAGTGCGTGAAGAGGCGCTATGTTAACATGAACAAACTGATGTTTATCTGATAAATAGGATTTGAACCACCTTAGTGCAGTTCCTTTAATCCCAATTTCATGTTCCAGTCTCTGTAATAAAATATTATGGTCAATGGTTTCAAATGCAGCACTAAGATCTAACAGGAGAAGTATGGAGGCTGATCCATTGTCTGAAGCCATTAAAATGTCATTGGAGACTTTTAACCAGCGCTGTTTCTGTGCTGTGATGAACTCTAAATCCTGACTGAAACTCTTCAAACAAGCAATTCCTATGCAGATGGTCATATAATTGGTTTGCAACTGCTTTTTCGATGATCTTAAAATTAACGGAAAGTTTGATATGGGTCTATAATTTGCCAAAACATCTGGATCAAGATTAGGTTTTTTTAACTTGGGGTTTGATGACTGCAGTCTTGAGAGTCTGGGGTACATAACCCAAAGATAAGTTGAAATTAATCAGATCTGGTAGGCTTCCGGTCTGAGCGGAAGCCTACGTGAGGACGTGTTTTCACCGAGCTCCTCGCCAATGCCGTTAATAAATTAAGAAGCAGCGATTTAATGTCAAGACCTCAAGGCACACTCATAACCACAACCGAGACCTTGCACCGGGTTTGGGATTTTGATTCTACGCTGGCTAAAATGTCTAACAACCCCCGAAAAGCGGCTGATTCAAGAGCTAGCTCCAGAGCTAGCCCAGAAGATAACACTACATCAGCTGCTGCACCTGACCCCAGCAGTGGACATGAGGCTATTCTCCAAGCCATCGCCGAGTTGAGGGGCAAACTGTTCGCCAAAGCAGAGACACAAGCTGTTGAAATCTGGAACCAGGTCGACCAACTCAGAGCAGAAATTAAACTTGCTACCGACAATGCTAACGCTAAAAGTGAAGCCCTTAATAAAGGGGTGGTCACCCTGGAGTCTGCAGCTGACAGCCACTCTGACCTGATTGCTTCTCTGGAGCGGAACATGGCTAACGTGCAGAAAGAGCTCGCCACTCAGAAAGCACGACAGGAGGACCTGGAAGCCTGGTCGTGACGCAACAATCTACGCATTACCGGGATAACAGAGAGAAGAGAGGACGGGAAACGCGCGACGGGCTTTATACATCAGTGTCTGAAGGAGACGCTCGCCCCGATAAGCCCCCTTTATGGGACCGAGCACATGGCACATTGCGGGTGAGACCAGGTGAGAGTGACCCACCGAGAGCCTTCATCATCAGATGCCATTATTACAAGGAGAAGGAGGAAGTGCTGAGAAAAGCTGGGCAGATGAAACATCTAATTACTGGGGACAACGTAACATCCGCATCCAGCCAGACTACACACAGGCAGTCGCCAAGCAGCGGGCGGAGTTTAACGAGGTGAGGGGCTTGCTGAGGACCTGCGAGGGAATCCGCTACGGCCTTTGGTACCCAGCGGAGCTGAGGATAACGACATCGGATGGCGTGCGCCCAAGCTTTAAAGACCCAAAACAGGCCAAAGATTTCATAATGAAAAACTTAAAGCGCGTGGCCTAAAAAGGTTTAGTGGTGAGGGGTTCCACATCCTACACAGCTACAATTTTGATCCACGATATCTGAACTGCCACCCTGTTAGGGACCTGGCTTGAGCCAGGAGGTTTCAAAGTCTCCAGTGACAACCAGCATAAGGTAAATAAATTTAACTTTTCAGCCCTGACCGGTCTTTGTTATATGGCGTTGACAACACATTACTGGTGGATTTGGAAATACGTTTTACACTGTTCTACTGTTCCTGGTGACCATCAGCAACGTTTGAAGACATTTCACTGTGCTTTTTTACCTGACCGGGCTTTGTTAACATAATTTGGACTGATTAGAGACACTACCGAAGTCTAATGCTGTTTTATCACGTCCAGTGACTGCCAGCAAAATGTGAATTTGTGTTGGATCTTTTTTTCAAATTTTGTTGTTCATATAACTGGATATCTTGGAGACTTCACTGAAGACTAATGTTGTATCATTGTGCCCACTGAAAATCCACTTTACAATTACTTACTGTTTTGAGCCAATAGGACCCTGATATTAATGACTCGGTGGCTTAAGTATTTCCTCTGACCACCGGCGTGGGGTTGAGGTTAGAGATAACCTGGTGCTAGCCTTGAAATTTAGTGAATGTGTATCACATTCAATAACAATTTAGTTTAGCTGCAACATGTTATTCTGTTATTTATATGGTTTTGGTGAGACTTGGTCTCATGAGGTAAGCTTTGTTTTGTTGTGCGATAGCGTACAACCGGGGATACATGCAGCCTCTCATTTGGGGGGAAGCCGGCAATGGGGTTCTGTTGATGATGTGTTCGATACTGTGTTGTTTCATTTTTTGTTATTCTTATGTCCTTTTCTTTTGAATCTTATTCTACAATACCCATACAGAGATTTGTCACTTGTCAAATTGTTCTATGGTCAAGCGGTTCCTAGTCCGATGGCTGCCATCTCATGTCATATACTAGAACATGGTGAACCCTACTGTTAGCGGTTTAAGGCAGGTAAATGCGAAATTTACAAACTGGAACACCAAAGGGCTTAATCACCCAGAAAAACGTAGTAAGGTGTTTTCTCACTTATTGAAATTGCAAACAGAAATAGCATTCTTAACTGAAACACACTTGCTTAATAGGGACCACGCCAGACTTAACAGAGGGGCTTTTCTCAGATTTTTCATTTTAAAGTTAACGCTAAATGCTGTGGCATAACTATTTTAATTAAGAGGGATGTGCAATTTGTGCATTCAAATATAATTTCAGATAAGGACAGCCGTTTTATTATTGTCCAGGGTCACCTGTTCAATGTGCCAGTGGTTCTTGCTTGTGTTTATGCCCCAAACTGGGACAATGCAAAATTCTTCAGTCACTTCTTCTCTCTTTTTCCAGAGTTGAACAGTCACCAATTGGTTCTCGGGGGAGATTTGAACTGTGTTCTATATCCCACTCTAGATCGTTCGAGAACCGGATCTGGAACCCTAAGTAAGTCAGCAGAGACCATAAACGCTTTTCTCCAAACATATGGGGTGATCGATGCATGGAGATATAGAAATCCGGTCTTGAGACAGTATTCTTTTTTTTCTCCAGCACACCACTCATATTCCAGGATAGACTATTTTTTGTTGGACAAGAAATTCCTCCCCCTGCTGAGGTCTAGGGAATACGAGGGCATTGTTATTTCTGACCGTAGCCCAGTAACAATGGAGCTTTGCTTTCCAAATAATGGACCTCCACAATGTACCTGGAGACTCAACCCAGGTCTCCTATGTGATGAAGATTTTGTTAACTTCCTATCAGCGCAAATTGAATTTTTTCTAGAAACAAATCAGTCGCCGGATACAAGCCACTGTAACCTGTGGGAAGCGATGAAAGCTTACTTACGCGGTCAGATAATATCTTGTAATGTAAGTATGAACAGAAGACATTCAGCACGCCTTAACGAGCTCATCTCTTGGATAAATTATGTCCATCGTAGAAATTCCGAGGCTCCATCTGCTGATCCTAATAGGGAGAGAATAGGTTTGCTAACAGAATTTGACACCCTCTCATCTGGAGCAGCTGAGGAGCTTCATCTCAGATCCTGTCAAGAGTTTTATGAGCATGGGGAACGAGCCAGCAAGCTACTTTGCCATCAGATAAAATAATCCACAGAGGCTGGATTTATTACGGAGATTAACACTCCAGATGGGATAACCGTAGATCAAAAAGGCATAAATTAGCAATTCAGAAAATTTTACAAGGACCTTTATGCCTCTGAAAATTGTGATAATACTAAGCTAGCTCAGTTTTTCAATAGTCTCAAAATCCCAGCGGTAGGCCAACAGGATAGGACAGATCTTGATAGCAGCATCTCAGCGGCTGAAATCAATTGGGCAATTAAACGGATGAGGAGAGGTAAAGCCCCAGGGCCGGACGGCTTCCCGATGTAATTTTTAAAAAAATTCTCAGGCAAACTAATCCCTCTTCTTAAAAATTTTTATGCCAAAGCACTTGAGCGTGCAACACTCCCCCCTACAATGACCCAGGCCACCATTTCCGTGCTTCTTAAGAAAGGAAAGGACCCCCTGAAATGTGAATCATATCGTCCTTTAAGCCTATTCTTAAGATCTTAACTAAAGTTCTGGCTAGTAGATTGGAGTCTGTTATACATTCGGTGGTACATCCAGATGAGACTGGTTTTATTACAGGGCGGCAGCTCTTTAGCATTCTACGTAAGCTTTTTAATATTCTTTATTCTCCAGAAAAGTCACAATCAGCAGAGGTCTTGTTCTCCCTCAATGCGCACAAAGCGTTTGATCGCATTGAGTATGAATATCTACTTGCAACTCTGGAGAGGTTTGGTTTTGGACCAGCCTTTTGTTCCTGGATAAGGGTCCTGTATGCTGTACCGCAGGCCTCGGTCCGTACTAATAAGACAATCTCCAAGTATTTTCCTATATGTAAGGGGACCAGACAAGGCTGCCCCCTGAGACCGCTCTTATTTGACCTGGCCATTGAACTGCTAGCAATTGCACTAAGAAGTACTAGAGAGCTCAGGGGTATTGTTGGGGGGGCCAAACTCACAAGCTGTCTCTATATGCCGATCTGATACTCTATCTGTCCAACCCTTCTGTCTCTATTCCTAAGGCATTAGAAATTATCTCTAGCTTTGGGAAGATTTCAGGCTACAAAATCAATCTTACTAAAAGCGTGCTCTTCCCTATTAGTGACCAGGCTCAACAGATGTCCTTTGACAAATATCCACTAATGGAAGCTCGTGACACTTTTACATACCTACGCATATCAGTAACCCGTAAATATAGTGATTTATTCAAACAAAATTTTAAACCAGCTTTAGAGAAGGCCAAGCAGGACCTTGCCCGTTGGTCAGCACAGCCTATATCACTTGCTGGCAGAGTCAATTCTGTCAAGATGACAATTATGCCCAGGTTCTTATTCTTGTTCCATACAGTGCCTGTTTTTATCCCAAAGTCCTTCTTTAAAGAATTAGATAAATCCATCTCCATCTTTATATGGAATAAGACCATCCCACAGATAAGGAGGGCGCATCTCTAGAAACAGAAAGGGGCTGGATGTTTAGCACTACCAAATTTTCTACAATATTATTGGGCAGCTATTATTTATAAACTGTCTGGGTCTCTGCATTTTTTGAGGGGGATGGACCTGTATGGATTGAAATGGAACAACATTCCACCCATCCTTTGTCCCTACTTTCTTTAGTGTGTGCGCCACTACCACTCAGTAAACAGCGCATCACAAACAATCCTATTGTGAGTGGCTCACTACGAATATGGTCTCAATTTAGGACCCACTTCAGACATAGACAGGCCATGTCCTCTCTCCCAATCTTGGCTAATGCACTCTTCCTGCCCTCACTTATGGATACAGTGTTTAAGTTATGGTTCAGGAACGGTCGATAACGGGTGAAGGATCTTTTTAAGGACGGGGTGTTTATGTCCTTTGAGCAGCTTGTAAGTGTGCACAATATCCCTAGATCACATTCACTAAGATATTTGCAGGTGCGCGCCTTTGTTCGGAAGCATTTTCCTTCCTTTCCGTCACACCAAATGACTGGATAGATGAGTGCCTGGGTGGAGATTCAGACCAAAGAGGGCGAGTGAGCAGATTGTATGAGAGTATTCAAATGGTCGCGTCTCCATCGCTGAAGAACATTAGGATGTGTGGGAGGAAGAACTGGGATTTGAAATTTCAGATGACTCCTGGCAAAGTGCAATTAGGAGAATACACTCAAGTTCAATCTGTATCAGACATGGTTTGATCCAGTTTAAAGTGCTCCACAGGCTCCATTTATCAAAAAGTAGACTGGCCAGGATATATCCAGATATGGATCCGACCTGCTCCCGATGTTGCCAGGCTCCAGCCACCCCCTACCAAATGTTCTGGGCATGCCCAAAGTTGGTACAGTTTTGGTCCTCAATTTTTGACACATTCTCTTATATCTGCAACAAGGAGATAGGCCCTGCTTCTGAAATCGCATTGTTTAGTTTGGTCCCTGCTGAGGTGGCAATATCTAGGGCACAGTAGGACGCCATCGCCTTTTCATCCCTACTAGCCAGGTGCCCTATTTTGTGTAACTGGAAATCAGTAAGGAGCCCAACACACAGACGCTGGGTTGGGGAGGTAATGGCGCATTTAAAACTTGAGAAATTTAAACACTCAATCAGGGGATCAACCCAGAGGTTTTACAATGTCTGGCAGCCATTTTTGAACTACTTTAATCTGGAATTCCCAGCTAGGGACACTGAGACTACTACCTAACTGACTCACGATCTCTGTAACGGGTTTGAATCTGTACGCTTTATTTATATTTTGTTTCTGTTATCGTTATTATTATTATTAGCATTATTATTATTTTTTATATATTTTCTGTCTACATGTGTACATGTACGTTTATTTTCCATATTGGGACTACTTAAAAAATTGTTGACAGTGTTGTATGTGTTTGCAAATAAAAATATTTAAATAATAACAAATTAATCAGATCTAGAATGAATTGCTCAATTAAGTAGAAAATCTCTTTAAAAAGGCTAGTTAGTACCGGGTCTAAAAGACAGGTTGATGGTTTAGATCAGGGCTATTCAACTTCAATAGCAAGTGGGCCAAATAGGGAAATCACTGGGGGTCCGTGGGCCACACAGAATACTTTGTCAATTAATGGCTACAAATAACTTGCGGTATAATGTTAATAGATATATTACTACATGGAATAAACTAGTCACATGCATCCCTTTCCTGTCACTTTAATAATAGTACAATCAATTCCAGACAGCAACCAGACCATGCAAAAAGTAGGCAAGCTATGGTTACAAGCTGAAACAGAAGTGCAAAAAGTAACATCTAAAAATCCAAGGAGACATGAGGTGTATTTCTGACAGGTCCATATCCACAAATGTAGAAAACAAGATGAATGTAGTGTAACAGTATCCATCAGACTAACAGTAAATAGGCCTGCTTATTATATCGTCAGCAACACTTCAAAGCATACAAAGGAAGCTTTTAACACAGGTCCATATCCATAAGGTCCATATGCTAAATGCAAGATGAACATAATAAAACAGTAGCCATCAGACTAACAATAAATGCGCCTGGTTCATGTTACTATCAAAAACAATTCCAAGCAGACATATGGTGTTTATAGCAGGTCCATAACCATATTTGTTAAAGGTGAACAGTAAAACAGTATTCGCTTTGAAATTGGCGATTTTCAAAATCAACTTTACGTCTCTTTACCTTCGACATAGACATTTGGAAGCTTGCTGCTAACGTTACTTTCTCTGTAGCCTGCCAGCCCAGGGCGCAACTTGACCAAGTGAACAATTGACAGCGTGGGTGTGATATTTCTTCTTCTATCATTTTTATGGCGGGTGGCAACCAGCGTTAAGGCGCATTACCGCCACCTACAATGTTGGAGTGTGAACCACAGTTATCTGTCCCCTTGAACAGACTAACACAAGAAAATAAAAATATTTTCACCATGCCAGCCTGATTTGCAGGCAGCTTCTTGCGGGCCATAGAAAAAATCAAAAGGGCCGTATCTGGCCCACGGGCCGCTAATTGAATAGGCCTGGTTTAGATGATGAAACTATAGGAGCTAGCTCTGAGAGATTCAGAGATGAGAATGACTCCACATGTAAAATAGGCTTTGTAGTTGTTTCAGGAGTTGCTGAATTCAGTAGAAGATCACTGCCTAATGTAGGTAAGAGCTCATGAATTCTTTCTCTGATTGTTATAATTTTATCTGTAAAAAAACCCATAAAATAATCACTGCTGAGAGCTAAGGGAATCATTGGTTCAATTGAGGTATGACTCTCTGTCAGCCTGGCTACAGTGCTGAAGAGAAACCTGGGGTTGTTCTTGGTTTTTTTTCTATTAGTGCTGAGTAGTATGAGCTTCTAGCACTGCAGAGAGCTTGTTTATAAGCTTTTAAGCTTTCTTTCCAGGCTAGGTGAAACTCCTCTGAGTGGCTGGAATGCCATTTTCTTTCTAATTTCTGTGACGTCTGCTTTAAGGCACAATTTTGAGAAATATACCACCGAGCCAGCCTCCTCTGTTTTATTTTTATTTTTATTTATCTTTCTTTTTGAGAGGGGCAGCATCATCAAGATTTGAACACAGTGTGGCCATAGTGCTAATCACAAGGTCATCAACCTGTGTATGGGAGAAATCCTCAATTGAAATTAGACATGGCATTGCTGTAAATGATGACTGAATGTTCTCTTTAAATTTAGCCACAGCATCTTCAGATAAACATCTTCTATAGCCAAATTTATTCTTCGATGCTGTGCAATCAATTAAACTCAAATGGAATGAGGTAATGGTCAGTCAGAAGAGAGTTTTGAGGAAAAATTGTTAATTCATCAATTTCAATGCCATATGTCAGAACAAGATCAAGGATATGATTGAAGCAGTGAGTTGGTTCATTCACATGCTGGGAAAAGCCAATTGAGTCTGGTAACAAAAGAAACACAGAACTAAGACAGTCACTTTCTACATCTACATGAATATTGAAATCTCCCAGTATAATAATACAAGACACAATATTGAAGTACATATTCTAAATAATTTCTCTACTGGGATGTAGAGAGCCACAATTATGGAATTAAAGACAACGTCAGTGTGATAACCTGTTTTGTCTATTTTCAGTTTCATATTGCTACACTATAATATTATTATTATTATTATTATATGGGAAAATATAGTAATCGATCATTTAAATCAGATGCACCCTGATGAATTTTCAATTGCAACAATAATACATCCCTGCCCAAAAAAAGCAGTAACTGGCTGACAGAAACAAGAAAGGCTCTGGAGTTATTCAAATCTGAGGTGTGACAAAATTTTGAATGTTTATGTTAATTATAAAAATCTGAAGTTATGCCACCAACAAAATTGAGTTTAAAAAAATTCATGAGGAGAATATGAAGCTGGACACAGCTGGACACAGCAGCATCAATAGACAACTAAAGTTGGAAAACTAATTCATTTGGTGGTCATGAATATGTAGTAGTATTCCTTAGCGGGGCTGGTTGCTGGGTCATGGTGGAGGCTCAGCACCTTAGTGTCGCTTCCCTCACAGTGTGTAGTGGTAAGAGCACCGGGGCACTTTTTTGAACATCTGCTTGCCGTGAATCGCTCTTTGCTGTGAATTGATGATTGCTGTGCGCACACGTGTGGTGGTGGTTTGCATGCCTGGGAGGGACACAGCCCTAGGTAGGTTGCCTCCCCACTGCTGGCCCCAGCCCACTATTTTAATTTCTATTACTGGAGGGTTTTTTTTTTGTTTTTTTTTGGTTCATTAAATAAACCTAATATTGTATAATTGTAATAAAGACTAGGTGCCCCCGTATACTATCAATTCTGTGTTCTTCCTGCATTTAACTTTCTTTTCACAGACGCTTCCAGCCCTAACTTTAAAGCCTCAAATTCTGATTTCTTTTGAAACCACGTCTGTCTTCAGTATCAAGCTTGTGTTGCCTTCGTCAGTCCAAGCCATATCATTAGACTTGTAAAATATTTCCTGGGGTGAGACTCCCCAGGTGGCGTTGTTGGGTGTTTTTAGCTCTGGTGGCTTGTATACAGGCCATCTGCTCCTCTTAGCTCTGCCACATATGTAAAGTGTCCTCACTTGGTGAAGACATCTCTCAATCATTGAATGAACATCCAACACTATTCTCCATGTTTAACATACAACGATATACTTGTTGCCTGTAAAACTGAATCTGAGTCTTAAAGTGTTGTTTGCAAGATATTCACTACAAATTGCTTTATTTGCTATTCATTAATGCTATATAGTGTGTACACACACAGTGGGATGATTAAACATAGTGTGTGGAGATTAAGAAACACTTTAATGCTGAAACACTGCCGCTTTTTATCTACTGCATGTTAATTTCCTTCAAAGGTATTTAAAGTACACCAAACACACCCTACCTGTGGGCAGTGAAAAAAAGGGTTACTTTCAAATAAATTACACTGTTCACTGAAATAATGGAGACCACAATGTAAGCCCGACAGTCATGTGAAGGAACAAAAAAAGTAGATCTGACAGTTGTGACATTTAAGAAAGGACACAAAACATGGAAGCATTAAAGAGACAAAGAGCAACAAAATATTGTACTTAGGAAATCAAAGTAAAATAAGTGGTGTGTAAATGATATATTTTCCATTACAGACACAGGAGATCTGACATGAACTTCTCCTTGAGTGATGTTTCATTTCTGCTTTCATGCCCTTTTGTACGAAGTTAAGCAAAGTGCAAAACTGGCCACAGATCAAAGCTTAAGGGCTAATTGGCCTTTCACACAGGACCGGCAACAATGCCCAAACTGTGTGCATGTGTGTGTGTGTGTGTTTAAAGCTGGACCTTAACTGCCGGTCTGAGCATCACAGTGGAACAATGTTGTATTTTACAGTATAGTGATACTGCATTCCTTCCAGTGCTTACAACAGCAGACATAAGCCATTTATTACAGTATTCTCGATATACCCAAACAACAAAGGTTAAAAAAAAAGACAACAGATTCTATGAAAAATAGGATGAAAGTGACCAGAACAGTGAATGTAACATCTATTGATTATGGTTAGATATGTTTCATTCATCATTCAACATGTAAAAGGAATCTGTAACTTGTATAGTTGTGAAAAAAATCTCACTTTTTAGGGTTAAAGTAATTATATAACTACTCCAACTTTATCCTTTTTAAGCTTTTTAAGGATTGAAGATCATCTACATCTTATAGTGGCTGATTAATGTGCTGATGTGTTAGTGAGCTGGATAAGTGAACTGAAAAGTTCAGTTCATTCAAATTCCCAGAAAACATTTTCCATTTAGCTTATTGATTAAATGTGCAGATTTTTTCAAACCAGATTTCTTCTTACACCTCAGTATAACAGTGAAAATGTTGGAATTTAATTCCCCTATTGTAACACCGCATCTTTTCTTATCAGCTGACCCTTAAAATAGTTTCAGACAAACAATAACTGGTTTGCTTTCTTTAAATATTAGCAGTAAATAAACAGCCCTATAAAGACCAAACAAAAAGCAAAATGCTGTAGACACACATGGAAACTATAAGAGGCAATCATTTAGTAAACTGACAGACCCCATCAGTGTAAACCAAATATTCATCATACGAAAAGACTGAAATGTTGTGATAAGTTCAAGATAAAAAACAAACAAGCAAACAAAACAAGTGTCATTTGAATGTAGGAAGCTTTTAGTGGCGCAATAATTAGTCACTCAAATTAAACAGCAACAATTCTGATTATCGAATATTTATGACTGTAATTTTTTGTGGGAAAAAGTCCAAACATTCTCTGATATTACTTTATCGTTTATTGGATATGTTTCTATTGTGTTACTGTAAAGTTAATATATTTGGGTAAAGACTGATGATCAGACAAAAAAGTCATTAAGCCCAAGGAGATTTTTCAGACCAAATAATAAAACAATGAAAATAATGACTTAATTGCAGCTCTTGCAAGACTTGGAAACAAACCAGCCACATTTGAAGAAGAAATATATGATTAAATTTATGTTACGGTAGACATTTGTCGCATTCATTTTTCAATTAATTTGACAATTTACAGCAGCCTGTAGTGTCGCAAAATACAAAAACAGCAATATGGATGAACGAGAGCACAGTGGAAACACCATATATGAAACTCAAGTATTGTGTATAAACATGTTATTATCTCATAATTTAGTCTCTCGCGTCTTATGTCCAAGCTACACCCCACATGATCTTGGTTATTTTAATCACCTGCTGGTCAATGTAGTTTAAAGAAACCATTACTTTGCTGACATTTGGGAGGGGGGATGTTGGAGAATGACAAGGATAACTTTTCACAATATGCAGCCAAAAGAAGCAAGAAGAATGGTGTCATGGTCACATGTTTCTTCTTTTCTGCTCCAGTTTTATGATGCATTCAGCAAACTTCAACCATATGGCTTAACTTGTGTGTGCTTGATTGTGTGTTCTCAGCCTGAGGCACCAGGATCAAATAAGCCACCTCAATGTCCATTATTTGGGTTTGTTTGTTTTTTTTCCCACTCTTGCTTTAACATTTAGCATCAATCAGACTTGTGCATGTCTGTATGCAAGTGTGTTTCAATCCTGGGGGAGTAAGTGTTGGTAGGAGGACAGCTTACATCCAAAGCTGTGAAGTGGTAAGGGGACTGGCGGTGTCTGAAGGTATGTTATGTGTACTTTTGTATACAGACATTTCTCAGTTCAGGGAGACAGTGGGGCAGCTTGTGACTGTCTGTGGGGCAGTCCATGTGTGTTTTCAGTTCATAGCATCAACCTCACATCTCTGGCTGCTCAGCATTAACTGGTTGGGTTCGGGACTCAGGCGATTCATAGCGCTGATGGAAGTTTCTTTTCCTGAGCTTCTCTGGGGCTTTTCTCCACAAAATAATCTCCTACACACAGAAGAAAAGGAATAAATACAGGGAAAGTCCAATATTCACAATTTAAACTCTGGTGGTAGACAAATGAACTTCTAAAAGTAGAGTCTACACCTATATTTGGTATTTCTTATCACAACCCAATGTGTGAACTCTTGATTTTAAACTAACATAATAAATAAATGTTTTTCTTGATAAAAGACTGGTAGAGTTAACTTGTTTAATATTTTAAAGCTGGTGCTGCGGTTTTCTTCCTCAATGGTTTTTCATGGTCATAGCAGCATTTCCAGCTGCAGGGAACAACTTGAAACATATGACTGGCATACATAATGTGACCCACTTACAAAGATATTGCGCTGCATTTCGTAGTCTTTTCAATCAACAACTCATAGAAGAAATTAAAACAGGTAACAAACATTTCAAGTTGCCAAAAAAAAAAGAACACAGTATAGCACATCCACTGTAAAATGGAACCTGCAAACCATAACAGCACATCTTCAGTGAAGCAGCACTTAAACCCAAAGAATTTATTTGATTAATCAATTAAATCATGGATAAAATTCTAGGTTAAAAAAATACTCGATAACTGTAGCACTAGCTCTAGGTTGTGTGTAAGTGTCAACACCTGTTGTTTAAAGTATCTTCTGTCCTCTTCATCCACCAGCACCAGATTAAGGAAGTAACGCACAGAGAACTTCTTGTTGACATCCCTCATGGTGGGTGTCAAGTCATATCCTATAAGGATGTCATACAAATTTGATGTTAACAGGGAAACAGACCAGCTTGTGAAAAGGGTAATATATCAGCTGGTGTGAGGGAAGAGCTCTTACCTGCCAAGAACAGTCTGATGGGGATTGATTCTCCTTTAACTGGGGCACCATCCATGATCTCATACTTTGCAACCGTCTCTGTCTCAGTGGTAGTACTAGGTCCTAAAAAGGAGGACAAACTATTTCATTAAGTGAGCAGGCTAAAGGAAGGTAAAGGGGAGCAAAGCTTACAGAAATTTCCTGCATCCCAAAAGATCTTCAAATTAGTCAACCAACTACGGTATTTTACAGCTGGAGAAACCTACCAAGAGTCAACTACTTAGTTATCAAACATGTGGTCCAAACACTCCGACCACTTAGTCGTTTGAAATCTACATTAGTATATTTTTACACATTGTTGCACTGGCTTCTTACCAATGCCTGTTATCTCCTTCTTAATAAGTTGTAACTCCATGTGTTGGATCTTGATCCTGACCAGCAGGAAGTAGATCTTCCCAACAATCACATCCTTAAGGTGGTATCTGTCAAAAAGATACATCAAGAGATGCTGCTCAAACTGATGAAGGGCAGTTCTTACTTCAAATTCCAGAAAAAACAAGTTCAACAAAGGAGGTAAAACAAGATTGTTCTCACTTTGACTTATTGTATTCAAACTCGATGTGCAGACAGTCTTCTATGCCGACTTCCATCTTGATGGAGTTGTTGACATCTGGGTACGTGGCTAACTGGTGGACAATTAGCTCGTATTCCTTCACTAAGTCAGACAGACGACGTACTATTGTCACCCTGAGGAAATACCTGCAATGAGAACATCCAGAAACTCAGACTAAAACAATGCAGAACATGGTACTCTCCAAAAACAATTTTCAACTGTAATAAACTGACATCCATATCAAAATGGATGATAGGGGCATGGAAATTGAATGAAAGAAATGTTGTAGGTATATTTTTTTCTCTCCCATATAAGCACAAAATTAAGATTATTGATTGCCTGACATTACTTAAACCACTAATGATTTTTTTTGCTTCAGCTGATATAAAGTTGAGTGATTTTAATTAATAAATTAAAAAAAACATGTAATCTTTTTAATGTTATCAAAGTGTGTCCTGTAAATAGATTAATGAATACAAGTAGGCTGTGATATTAATGTAATAATGGTAATACCAGCCCAGTGAATATTAGTACTAATAACATTTTATTTAATGGGGCCTGGTGGAAATTTCTCATATTGTCTCATGTAGTGGTGTAAAAACGGAAGATAAGCTGGAGAAAGTCTCCCTTGGAAACAGTTTTTAGATTGAACCTATATATTTGATACCAAAGGTCACTACTCAATGAAACCATTAGTCAAATAAAAACACAAGGGAGTACAATCAAATATATACTACACATAATATAATTCAAGATGCATTTTGCCTCATGTCAAAGTAAGCTTTGAAGATACCTTAGCCTGACATTGGCTCCAGTATAGGACTCGTAGGGCTTCTCCACCTGCATGAACTCAAAGTCGTAGCTTCTGTTCTGAGTGAGTTCTCCAGGTAGAGCTAACTCCTTCACCAGGTCCACAAACTCATGGGTGTTACTCTTATCAGAGAACAGCTCTGAAATAAAGTAAATTAGAGTTTAGACTTGGAGTTATGTGTGATGTTCTTAATCAAAACAGCAAAACAAAAGCCACCACATACGCCCCATCTGCACTGTTAATACAGGTTCAGCTCTACCACTATTGGCTGCACATGACAACCACATGCTCTGTTAAACCAGTCAAGTGAAAAATCCCATTGTTGAGAAGTAGTATTTAGCTATAATGATACATTTCAAAATTTTCAAGGAGCCAGTTGGATAGGAACATTTAAAGGTTTCAAATGTTTAACATATATCAATCAACACCACACTGCTAACATCCAAATAACAAAATTACGTTAGTTTATCATACTTATAAATTACACTCATATCTTCAAGAGAGGAAAATGATAAATGCTCCATTTTATTCACGCTCACCTATCTGTCCGACAAACTCGATGCGGATGCCCTGATGTTCAAGCCGTTTTCCTCCCTGCTTCACATTTAGATTCACCTGAGGAAGGAAACAATTTATCAGCTCTAGTCTGAACCAGCACAGTGACAATACAAACCGTTTACCACTATGTTATACTGGGTATCACTTTGACAAACAAAACCAAAATATCATTGTCTACACACACACACACACACACACACACACACACACACACACACACACACACACACACACACACACACACGTATGTATAGACATATAACAAAAAGAATATATATTTACAGGGAACAATCCCTTCATACTACGTAGTATCTGCTGCTTTTACTGCAACGGTTTGTTTGGTGTTGGTACAAGTCCAAACAGGTTAAGATCTTCAGAAAAAAAACTGTCTAATGACTGAAGAAGGTAAACAGTTAAATCAACGTAAAATGCAAAAGTAATATTAAATATAACGTAATTTCATGTAATACAAAACATATATTTGCTGACAGATCTGTAGAACCTAAAAATAACTGTTCTACTTTTTTGCAAATCTAAGGCAGACACATCAAAATGACTTTCTATCCCAAGAGAAAGGGCCCAAAATAGACTACATTATATGCTCAGTCCTGTTAACTAATACATAAAATGACAGCATTTACAGCTTGCTTCATATATGTAGCATCTAATTTCTGAATCTCATGGAGCTTTGCTTGCTGTTTTACCTTGCCAGACACTGATTCTCCATCGTAGAATAGGTAGTGTTTCTCCACTTTCCCATCTTCTGTCTTCAACTCAGCTGTCTTTCTGTTCTCTGCATCATTCAGCAGTACGTCTATCTCACATACCGGCCCAAACAAACCTCCTAGAAAACTCTGAAAAATCAAATTACATCCTAGATAGCATTGTATTACATATATAGAGCAACATACAGGCCAGTTCAGATGTTAAAAAGTCAGTACTTTCAAAGGTAAATACTTAGTGGGCTGCCTCAACATAATATTACTACGCATTCATTTAAAGTTATTCAGGATGTGCTGTTGATGGTAGGAAAGGTCCCTTGCTATATTAATGCCGCAAGCAAGAAATGCACATATTAAGCAGAATAATTGTTGACAGCCTTTTGTGTCCATTTAGAATTTTTGGCCGTTCGTGAAATATGGCAGACAGACAACTAAACAAATTAAATAAACACAAAAAGCTCAGAGACATGACTTGTTAATCTATTCTTAAAGTGCCATGTGACTGCCTTGAAATGCAGCATCTACATTTTCAAATTACTAAACAGGCTTAAGAAAGAGGAACACAGATAAAGCTTCCTTTTAGCTTAGTCAGATCCAGCTTCAGAGACTAAACTGAATTCACCAGAGCTCATTTACACACTGTATATCTCAGTGGTCTGATTAACACCCATCACTTTCCGCCCATGAATGCCACTCAAATTAATACAATTGGTGTGCTTGGAAAATCATAGTCCTAGGTTATAACTAGGGTTGAGCTGGATACTCAGATGAAACAAGTATCCGGTACGGATATAGCAATTTTTACGAGTATGAGTACCATATGAGTAATATGAGTCAATATCCGTGCTGGGGCTGAAGGAAAATCCTCCCCAGGGCGTCCTGTGATAGAGACAGAGCGCAACGCGTCATACTCCGAGAGCCACGCCCACCAGAGGGGAAAATAATTAGCGGCACAATTTAAAATACACTGTCCAGTGGTTCGCTTAAAACATTATCTCAACATTTCAGATGAGTATTTTAACATGCTAGCTGTACCGGTGAAAAAACGGTACAATGAAAAACTCACATCTGTGGGTCTCTCTCATTGTCCCTTCTGTTTGCCTTCATTTTCATGGAGAAATGATCCCATTGAGTGGCCGGAAGTGACATACATCGATATTTACACCTATCTGATCGAGTCCCATGGTAAGATCATCATTTAACCTAATAGCGATAAAAGCCAAGTCTTGCATAAGTTAGGCTACATCCACACTAATACATTGTCATTTTAAAATTGCTTTTTATAACCCAAACGTTTCAAACTTTATGCGGTTATGGGGTAAAATCTTGATTAGTAACAGAAGCGGTGCTTGTGTGATGAGACAGGGCTCCTCATCGCGTTTCTCATTCTCACTGTTTCTTCACCGGGTCAGGTTTTTTTTCCGGTCAGTTCGCTCTTCTTACCTTGGTGTAATGCAAAGCTGTAAATAAAAATATATTGCGGCTATATAGCAACTTCTGACCAACCCATATCAATTTCAGGCTTAAAAATACAACTTTCGTATAAACCACGCCCACTTCTGGTTTAAGTCCCGCCCCTTATGAGTACGAATACGGATACAGATAATGTAGATGGTTGAACAGAAACAGATACGGACAGTGGTGTACTCGCTCATCCCTAATTATGACCACACTCACTATCTCAATGTGAACTGACACAAAGTCACAAACATGAAACAACTGCAGCAAGTTCATAAATCATCAATATGTCGAGAGAGTCGAGTCACAGGGAGGACACAAGTATACACAAATATTTAGATGCTTCAATCAATTTCATCTCATTACAACATGCCTCTAAGCCCAAAAATGACCAATAAACTTGGACAACACTGTCATGCTACGTTGAGCACAATGTAGCTGGGTGGTTAACTAATTTAGTCAATAGCCCACCGTAAATCCACCTTAAATACACTCTGAATATAAAACCATTTCGGTCATCTGAAGAGTTGATGCTGGATTCCAACATCAGCCTGTGACAGTCAGAGGAAGTTCAAATTACCTGCAGGTAACTGCAGCAGCGCCAGCTAATACAGACATTTACTTCTGCTCTTATTACCACTAAATTAAAATAAGCTGCTGTCACTTCAACTGCCTTATTTTCACCACTTTTAAGATGAACTGTTTTTTTGGCCTGCTGAGCCGCTGGCCGGCCAAAACAGCAGGAGCGGCCTCGTAACGTTACCAATGCGAACTCGATCTACCCAGCTAGCTTTAATATCAGCTGCACATATTAACCAGCTACCGTCAGTGAAAACCGGAAGCTCATCTTAATACTTTTTATGTTTATAAATACACAGCCGAGTTTACATCAGTGCGGCTGATGCTTCTTTTAACACTCACCATCTCGGCCGTCTAGACAGTCAAAGCTAACAGTTAGCCTCGCTCCGTGTAGCCAGTCTAGACCAGGAGGTGGAATTGAGGCTCCTCGTCATGTGACCCGGGTCACATGTCCATGGGCGGGGCGGGAGGGAGAGGAATACGCCCATAAACACCCCGTAGGACCACGGGGCACAGATACACTGTGTACGTCATAGAAATCTGTTGATAATTATTAAGTTAGGTTTTAACCGTGTAATCTAAACATCTATTTGTTTGAAAATACTCCCTTTGTTTAAGACGGATCTTGTGATTAATTAATGTTAGTTTTGGAGAAAAAAATAGTGACTTGTTGATATATTTTTGCACCATAAATGCTTAACATAAATATTTTAAGGATTCCAAAATTGGTTAATTGTGACCAAAACGTGCTCCGACAGATACATTTAACAATTTCAAATGAAACTTCCCATTCCTTTCTGATGGACAAACTAAAGATGACTTTGTTTAGAAACGTATTGGCATTTCTCCCAAGTTAATCAATATTATCAATATTACCAAAATCTTATTTTTTACAAAGTAGATTGAAAAGGTTAGGTTTAAAAAAGTCTTTTCACAAGAGATTATATAGTTACAAGGTATAAAAACACAATTTCTAATGTTGTTAGCAAATAAAAAATTCAAAGCTGGAGCAAAAGATGACTCAAGAATTCTAGAAAAATTCTAGTTCATCCAAAACTGAGACCAAAAAAATTACCTAACTGACTTAATTAAAATTTAACAGACCAGAGTAATTTGGATAGGACTGAAAACACTGGATACTACGGTGGCCCTGAAGTCCAAAAACAAGGCATTTCACAAAAACAAATCACACTAACTCTTTCAACTATGCTTTCAGGCCAAGGGTCTTGTTAGGTCATGATGGGTTAAAAGCATGTCAATTATTACATTATATGTATACCCTTTGTCAAAACATTCCTTTATTATTTCCATCTCTTTTTATTTCTTTGGAAGTAAGTTTGAAATTAAGGCAGGGGCACAGCTGTGTAGTAGTATGTTGTGTTGTCTGTCCAATCAAAAACAATATGTTTTGTCTCTGCTTTTACTGTATTCTGTAATTTCATTTTGTTTTATGAAATGTGAAATTGTTTTGGCCTTCGGGGCCACCATAGGCAACACTACCGAAAAATGTTGTTATAAATCATTTATTAATAGAAGTATGACAAATGCAAATGACAACACAGAGCATGTTGAGTTACTTTTGG
The DNA here is from genome assembly GCA_034769265.1 of Remorina albescens. Taxonomy (NCBI): domain Eukaryota; kingdom Metazoa; phylum Chordata; class Actinopteri; order Carangiformes; family Echeneidae; genus Remorina; species Remorina albescens. The sequence goes on from CM068479.1 coordinate 1,904,496, forward strand.
ATAATACATTTCGTGTATGTTCCAGCTCACAGTGATTTTATCAGCGATTGCATAAATCCATTCCTGAGGGGTTTGGGGTTAGCAAGATTCTCTTCTTCAACTCTTCAGGGTAAATGTAAAGTATAACACCATGACAAATGGGATCAGTTTCTATAAATAGGTTTTTGTGTTTGTGTGTTTTTAAGGAACATGTTCAGTGCTCCAAAACATGGTTGGAACCTCATTCTCCACCTTGACGAATGGATGGACATTGGTGTCTTCTTATTGCACTGGTATTTACAATTATTTGAGGGCATATTTAAATTCATGTTAAATAACATATTCCAATTTACAGTTTTCTTCAACAAGAAAGCACAAATAATTCTCTTACTTTGGCTGATACTCTTATATTTTTTACAGTTGTTGAGGGGAATAATACCTGTCAATAGTACAGAGAATACAAAATATATACATATATATCTTTATCCTTCCCCGAGCAACCAGGATTTTCCACCACAAGGTGGTGATGCTGTTTAGTATATGAACTGACAGAGTGGGAAGAAAATATATGCTATCCCTGTATATGTACTTGTGTCTTTCAGTGGATAGGTATTGGTCTAATTCTCCAGAAGGTCATCGTCTCTTAGCTCCTGCTCTGTTGGTGTTGCCTTACCAACCAGAAGCCAACTAGTGCCACTCACATCCTTGTCTGCAAGCAGAATAATAAGGACAGATCAGACAACATGGAGAAGAAAAATGGGATGCCATGACACAAAGATGGAAGTAAAAAAGTAAAATTACCTTTCTCTTGGTCCATGTCCTTCTCCCCTGACCCTGTCTCATTTTCTACAGTCATAAAGGCCAAGTCCTCCATGGTTATACCTCCAGCTGCAGAGCCTTCAGAACCACCAGAGCCTTCTTCATTTCCAAGTGACTCCCCCTCTTCACTGATAAAAGGCATCTCCTTCTCATACATCTCTTCCTCCTCTTTCTCCGCCTCCTCTGTCTTTGGACGTTCATCCTCCACTGGTGTTGCCTCACTGGAAACAGATTGAGAGTCATATATTTAAAAAATTTTGTGGGGTTTTGCAGGTTGTAGCTGTCTGACATAGCTGTCTAGTATCATCACTTCAGAAAATACTACTAGTAGATTTTGAAAATCAGATTTAAAGCTCCAAACCAGATTTATAACACTTTGAATAACAATTTGAATGAGGTATGGTACTTCCACAGAGACTTCTACTATTATACTCCATCAACCACCAAACTCTTACATGCATTCACAATTTTATTCTCATTAGAAGCCAAAAATCTATTTTTATGAAATTAGATATTCATTTCAGGAACTCCATATCTCTTGCTTCAAGGTACGGTCCATTCTCTGCATATTCTCGGTAAAAGGGAAAATTTTGCTTAGTTGACAGACTTTCCTTTTTATATAGTTAAAATAAATATGTCAGTTATTCAATTACTGTGTCCCCTTAATATGTAATGTTGTACTTTCAATATGAGCGTGTTGGGCAAATACTTAGACAAAAAACAATAGACCAGACACAGCAGCCCACCAGGCATCACAGCCCACTTCCTCTCAACACTTCCCTCTAGCTTCCTGTTCAGAGCAACTGCAAAGGAGAGGGCTGCTGCTTTGGCACCAGTGGGGTTTTTTTTGTAAACCGAAAGTGACGATTGAGGCTTGGCAAGACTCATAGTGTAACAACAACATTCTATGAGAGTAATTTTCTAAACTGTCCACGCTGTCCATAACATTTGAGCCTGTCTGTGAGATTATCACTGTTTATTTACAATATTGTGTATTCAGAACCATTTCATACTTAACAGTAGGACTTTTTATCATCATTTTCATAAAATTGTTTTATATGATCTGAGTAGCATTCAGAATACATGTATGCACGTTGATTCTTGAAAGACAAAATCTCTGTCATCCACAATTTCTACGTCTTATTATACATATCTGTTTGAAAACACCCTTAATGAGTACCTAAAGATGTAACTCACTAAATCCACTCAAGAGTTAATAGAGCCTGGGTAAAACATGACTCGAAATATTCATGTCTAAAAACTTTATTTTCATTGAAATATAACATCATCAACTGATAAAAGCAACAACAGCTAAGAGGAGCTCTCAAGGAGGAAATGAAATTGAAGAGTAAGACCAAGACTGTGACGCAGACTCCTCAGCAGTCACAACATAAATCCTTTCACATGTATCACATACACCACACACACACACACTGACATACATTTCCTTATTGGCTCATTAATTCTAGGTGGTATGTCCACTTAAGAAGTACATGGGTGATATGATGACGTTCAGTACACTATGTAAGCCTGGTCATATTAAAACCATAGTCACCATTATTCTGTACATTTCTGAGCTAATAAACCCTCTGAGAAATGCATTATTTTGGAAGTAACACAGCTTACTTGAAGTAACATGTACTTGTACAACATAGAGCAGAAAAAATGTGATAAGCCCACAAAAGCACTAAGGTAGAGAGTAACATTGCAGTGAAAACCTTTGTAGACTGTCTCTGTCATAAACAGACACATCAACATCAAAAGGAAATGAGCGTGACTTTGTGAATTGATAAGTATAGATAAAACGTGTCATTATTTTTCTACAAACCATTATGCCTTTTCCCCATTATACAGCTCTTACAGACATGCCTTAAAAATATTCCAGAATTGATGGACTTTTCCATATTTTGTGCTGGGAAAGTACCAGCATTTCTTATAGTCATTTCAAACTCCTAGGAAGTGAAACAAAACTGGCAAAAAGATCTAATTCTCTAACTGTTATATTTGCTCTCTTCTGTGAACCAGACCAAGCACTCTAGTTCCTTTTATGCCAGCTCTAACTTCCCAGCATTCTCTCTGGTGTCTCCAGTTTCTTTCTTTCTTTCTTTCTTTTCTTTCTTCTCTTCCACATCCTCATTCATTTTGGCTTTTGTTGGTCACGTACCTCACACTTACATATTCTCTCTCAAAAACAGAAATATGCCCTGACTGAGGTCATGTTGCTGGAGTTGCGTAAACCAAAGTAGGAAATCCAAAGTAGAATCAACATTTCTGTACTTAAAATATGCATTTATCAGACAGTAGTATATGAAATGATCACAGAGATGGTTGTTTTGCTTTTCCTGTTATAAAACTGAAGCAAACTCACTGCTATTACAACCACTAAACCATAACTTCCTAAGCTTGTGCACTGTCTTAGAGATACACAAAACATACGTACAGATACTGTGCCGCTGAGGCAGTCAGTTTTCTTGGCAGGTGTTGATTCCATGGTATCTTTTGAGTCTGGTGAGTCACACAGTTAGACTCGTTGCCCTGAGGTTTACATGTCACATACTTATACACAGCAGTCGTTGGTGCCCCTGAAGAGAAAAAAGTGTATATATTAATATCTATTAAATTTATTGCCGGGTTGTTTTTATGCAACAATTCTCTAAAAGTAAGAGATTTCTTGGGTAACGTCTGGTTGCAAAACATTATTCTGAACAGGCTGAAGTAACAGATGGCCTCTTGGCCTTCAGGGCTCTGTGTTCTCTTCAATAATGTGTTAGAACAAGAAATAAAATAATTAAACCTTTTTTTCTACACACATCACAGGAAGCTGAATACTTATCTTAGTTATTTTCAACCAATATCCTGCAGAAAAATACTAGCTGAAAGCTATCAAGTGTTTAAATAGCAAACATTACATGAGTGAATCATCCATCCGTCTACAGGTGGTCCATGTGAAACTAAATTGATGTTGATCATCTAATCACGAGATCATTACTATTCAGTGATTGACGTCGACACACAAGTCTTTTTATTTCCATGTTGTTCATTATATTACTTCATATTGTTCTGGCCATCACTTTAAAATATTGTTTTAAAGTTTCATAGCCTTTTCTGTGTCACACATGCCAATGGTTACCTGTCAATATGTCTGAGTCGGAAATTTTGGTGATCACACTCACAAGATGGTGGTGAAATAAGATACAGTATGTAGTGTTTCCATTTTTAAACTTCATTCTACTCAATTTTGAGTTCATTTGATTCAGGATCTGATTTCATTGCAGCCTGAAGAGTTGAATATGTAAAAAATGAAAAGATGACTAACTACGCAGCAGACCAGATTTTTGTCATATGAATCAAAAGCTATCAAGCTTTAGAACATCCTCATTTTTCAGATGCTTAGTTTACACTGTGTGTGGTCTGCTTGTGCTTTATGTTAAATTTTCTGGTTCTGGTAATCAAATTTTATTTATTTATTTTTTTTCATCAAAGTACTTGTTTTTCCATTAGACTTTTAACCATTCATTTTTGGTCCATTTAAAGTTATTCACTGGACTTGATCTGCTGATATTTGACTGACAGCACAAAAATTTGGTGTGATCAGAATCCTATTAATCCAATAAAAGTTCATTAAATATTATCTTTCATTAAACTTATTCCAGGGTATCCCCATGTTGTCCCCTTCCCCCACATTAGAAAAGGGCACAATACTTGCGTCATGGTAAGAGTGCAAAAACCCCCCTTTTCAACATACCATATCCAAAATTAATGCTGTAACTTTAGAATGAAGTTGGAGACAAGCAAGTGTATATGCCCTCCTGAAGCTCAAAGTTAAGGATAACAACATTTGAGCAATGTGATTTTTTTATACATATGAAGGTGTGGATTTTAAAAGTCTTTAGAAGAAACTAGAAGCCACTAGTGGGAGGATGCTGGACTGACATTAGATCAAAAGCCAGGACTGGAGACCTGACATGTACCGATGAGTAAGTTTCTTCTGGGAATCACATTATGATGACAAACAGTCAGATCTCAGTAAAATGGAACAACGACTCAACACATTTTACTAGTCAAGGAGCCCGGAGGTGACCGGAACACAAAAAGTAGATGTCATAATAGATATTTACCTTTTCCATGATGTAAGGCCAGGCAGCAGATAGCGAAGAGCAGAATCAGTTTCATCCTCGAAAAAAATAAGGTGTCTTTCCTGTACGAAACAAAAGTAAAACAGCAGACTGTCCCTTCAGAGATGAAGCTCCTGATCGTGTTGAAGGGGAATAAAAGTGAGTTGCTTCAGACTTAGACTTCCCCCTGAAGAGCTCAGCCCTCCGCACGTCACGGTTTCCTTCAGTCTTCCACTGAAGAAAGTGCCTGAACATCCTCAGTGGAAACTTTTGTGTTTGCTGCCTCCATTTGCAGAGATCAGGCTGCAGTTTGCGTAACTGTGCGCTCGCACTGAGGAAATACCAGAAGATTGCAGCCAAGATCCGATCTGTGATGTCGATGAGAGAAGAGAAGAAGCCATTTGTCTTAATTGGCTGCAGATTCATTTTGAGCAAGCAGGGTTAAGGATCCAATTCTGTTCGGTTAATTTTGTATTTTGGTTCCGTTTAGTTCATGCAGAAAGCATATTATGCCATAAATACAGTCATTTAGCAGCTGTAAACTCCCCCAGAATTTGAAGAGAAGGCCCCAAACCCCCCCAACAACCCTCTGCAGAAGGCTTTTACACATTATTACTGAGTGACCTCTCCTTAAGGTGGATGTATGTCAAGCTGATACTGGATGCTTTTTAATGTCTGTACCTCCATTGTGTGTTCTTCTTTATTTTATGTGTAACCAAATGTTCTATAATAAGCTTTCAAAATAAATATGTTTTGTAGACTATACTTCCCAATATATGTGCCATATATATATATATAATCTTACATCTATAGTAATTTTACATGCTCAGATTATTTGTAAGATTTAATTGAATTAATTATCAGTAAGAAGCGCCTCATAATATTCTTGGGCTGTTAGGAGCTGGAAGAAGAAGAAATTTGGAAGAAAAGTGTCATGTAATGTGCAGTTTATTAAAGTGTTAATGATTAATGTGTAGGATAGAGTAAGAGGAACAGCTGTTAGAGCTGTTTGTGACAGTTTGACATGTAACGCCTTGGATCAGATACTCACTAATGAAGAGTTACCACTCTACTGTTAATTTCCAGTAGAGTAATAAAGATATAGATGCTGTCATTAGTAAACTCTCACAACACAGAGTCATCAGTGAGCACTTGAAAGCTTCTGCAAGGTTGGGATTTGTTTTCTAGTAAGTCAAGTAAATAAACTTTGGGCTGTGGCATGCAGTTATATGGCATATCACACAAGTAGAGGCAAAAATATGGACTGACCACAAAACAAAATATAGACTTACAAGCTATCTTATAATTTCAAAATGGTAAATGATTTCACATTTCTTGGAGCTCAGTATTTCTTTAATGCTCTTACACCTCACCTGTGTCATCATGAGAAAATAAATCCACTCACTCTCTAAACATTTAGATGGATGTTTTATATTCCTTATTTGCTTATTTAAAAAATAATTGATGAAATTACTTTTAAATTGAAGGAATTATTCAGACCAGTGTCATTGCCGTTTATTGTTATACTTCTCTATTTTCTCAAAATGTGTTAATAACTTTTGTCAACACTTGATTGAATTTAATTTAAGTTCTGCTGGTTTTACTGGTCTTCATGTTGATGCAACTACTGAGGGTTCTGCAGGGCTAAGTTCATGAAAACTTAAATATTGCATAATTTTTAGACCAATTTCATCACTTAATAGTGACAAGAGAAACTCAGCTGATAGCATCTTTGGTTTTGTGATTGTAAGAATCACCAGTTCACCATCACATCGCAGCATCTCACTGCACTCCAAAGTTGCTATGAAAGGTTATTATGATGCTTAACCCTTTGGGTAGCTACATGTGCACTGATTTCTTTATGATTTCCAAGACAAACTAACAATTTGGAGCATTAAATGAAAGCCAGGCTCTCATCATTAATAAACCTTAAAGGTTTGGATATTTCTCGTGTTTCCCATTTTACTGTAATGGTCTTCAGCATTTGAATTCTTTCCATGTGTGGGTTGAGTGGAACAAGAAAGTATATATATATATATATATGCATATTAATGTGAAGTATGGTTCTCTTCTGCTCTATGGACTTGATACTACATTCTTCCCTTTCACTGTTTCTTCTTTACTCTAACTCTTCTTCTTCTTCTCCCTCTTCTTCTTCTTTATATGTCACTGCTCAGGGGAAGGGAGAGAGTAAGGAGTGTTTGTTTTAGCTGAAATGTCTGTATGATGCTGAGAAGGAAGTGGTAACATCAGTTGTTATCATTTTCCTGCAGGAAATGACACACTATCCTGCCCAGCCTCACCACCATGCACACACATGCATAAACAGTCACCCCCCTTCAACACACACACGAGTGACAAGTTTATGCAGTATATACGGAAGGCATTGCTGGTGCCCCTGTTGTGCTTAGGCAGTTGAAAAGTTACACTACACATGATGCAAACAAGTTTACCTGCAGCTGAAAGTATACTGCATCTATGAAAAGTCAGATTTTATAGTCTGCTTGGTTTCCATTCCCACACCTGTCACATTATGTGGGATTCAAGTCTATTGTCTACACAGTGGAGTTTATGGCAGTAAAGATAGCACTATTTTCCATCTCTCTGAACCACAGGAGAGACATTACACTGTTGTTCACATATATAAACACAACAGGATTAATTCTCCTCTGTGAACAAAGCAATGCTGCATAACTAAACTCACTAGAGCTCCACAGACCTAGTTTAGCTGTCAGTCTGTCACTGATGACTGAGGTAACATCATCAGTTTTCCTATAAATGTCATTTAAATCGATGTATGAATAGATGTATTTGGGCCACTGAATCAGCGTGTTTAAAGCACAACCTATGACTGAGCCATAAGTCGTCATACACAGTTAACTTTCCTGTCAACTCATGAGTTTTTTTCGGTTCCCAGAACTGTCAGAGGTCACCAGAGTGGTAATATTTTGTGAGGGTATTTCCAGCTTAATAAAGTTAAGCCCAATTTTTGTTTTTCGTATTGTGAAAAGGACTATGATAAGATAAGCAGACAGAAAATACAATAAAGAACCAGACAGACACAAAAAAAAGATCCAGTGCTAAAACAATGAAGTCCTAACATCTCATTTCACTTATTTTTAAAATGTCATTTCAAACTGTCATGTCTAATACACTTTATAACTTTCACAATGTACACACTATTGGTATTTGTTTGTTGTTTATGGTAGGTATGTGCTTGACAAAAAAACATTTAAATAAACAAAATTTCACACATTGAAGACTAGATGAAATATTAATGTGATCCTAAAACCTCTCTGAATTTGTATGTGGTTTCTGTGTGAGGCTGGGTTTTCCAGTTAGTTGTCTCATTTCACTTTTCATTCAGAGAATATTAGTTTAGTGAGTGCCAAGCTGTTACGTCTACACACGTTTTGGCAAGTATTAGAAAGGTTACCATGAGCATAAATTGAAGCAAGAATTGCTGGCTTCTATTCACTAAAATGGTTTGCACAGAGGGGCCATACATTTTTTTGATAACAAACTATTTCAAAGTGTTATTATTATTCAAAGTGTTGAATTTAATGTGTGCAGTTTATGATTTAGCATAAGTAATTATAAATAACTCAGCAATAATTATTCAATTGATGAAAGTGATCTTGAGCAAATTTTTAAGATCTGGAATAAGAACCTGCAGTAATTAAGGCTCTATAAAATAGCTAAAATATATAAATAAAATATATATAGTTTCTGTGACCAGTTCAAATAATGGACAGATGACAAATATATGGTGAGATATTTAATAGCTAAATAGGGTGGTGGTCTTGGTCATGTGGTCATTTGGTTATATGATGATTGAGTGGGAGAGCATAATCGCCATTCAATTAAAACACTTGTATGGATCAGAGGACTTTTGTAACCTTAAGTGAAAAACTGGGATGGTTGTGATTCTAATCGAGTGTGTTCGTGGTTTCATTTGAGTTCTATCTTTGGAGTAAATCAGACTTTGTCTATAGCCTCAACATTTGCCCAGAAGGCCTCAGGGAGGAAGTAGTACCAAGATGTGAAAAGTGACACAATATTTAGAAACTACAACCGTTTACCCATCTGATCTTTTACACAAAAACATCACCTTAAGAAAACATTGGACTTTATCTGAGAATTTGCTAATATGCTCAATAAACTCCATGAACTAAAGAGAAATCACAGATCCCACTTTTTTTGTTCACACAAAATGTATTTTATCTGAATGTACTTTTAGCTGCACGATGTGATGAATAATACACAGCACATGAGAGTGTTCCAATAATCTGGAAACATGCAGGCCACAACTGTAGAAGAGGAAGCTTGACAGAAGATGTGTGTTGAGATTTAGTGTAACTTTTATAGGACATTAATATTGGCACAGTCAGTTTAAGACCATATTTGGTTTAATAGACACCATTTTAGACATTTCTTTGCATTAAGCAGTTTAATAGTCTGGAAAAACAAGTTCTTAAACTCATCCGCAGTTCAAACTGAGATCATTTAGTCTTTTACTAAATCCATTAAATCCATTTAGTAGTCCTGTCACAGAGATAAAAAGAAACTAGCATTACACATTCAGCTTTTCTCTGATAATACAAAACCACATATTTGTACTGTGACATTAGTGTATATTATTTCATTGGTTTAATAACATTACAAGTAGTATTTAGTGTACATAAACCAAGATGACAGTATGATTCCTCAGAGACAAGAAGAAAATACACAGGTTTCAGTGGATGTTATAGGCATCAAGCAAATTATGACATCTCATAAACCAACATTGTGTGGTTGAGTTCATGGCAATGGGATGATTTTTTTTCCAGAAGCAAAAGCAAGGCAGTAAAAGGTGGATTCAGTCTGAACCTGTCCCCGTCTATTATTGACATGGCTCCAGTAACTATGGTTAGAGTAAACTTTAACGTTAGCTTCACTATCAGAGATTTACACTTAATGAAGACACAACATTTAAATGTGCTGAAGTTCGAACAGAAAATGAAGCCACGCTAAATGAAAAGCAATTTGATTAACAATGCCAACAAGGAAGAATCATGATAAGGCCAAAGATGACAACTGAATGTAAAATAAAGGTGAATGAAAATAAATAAAACTTTTATGTACAAGGTATGTATAAGGTTAGATTTTTAATTTGCAAAGTCATTATCAGACATTAATTCTCTTTGTTTCTTTTACATGGCTCCAGTAAGGGAGGAGAGAATTGATATGAAGAAACAAACAGTGCTGGGTAAATTTCCATTCAATTGTAAGTGAACAAGATATTTTCTCAATTATTTCTTAGTACAGTGAAATAGGCATTTGTTTAACAGATGTTTTGCTTTCTGAATTAAAGTACTATATGTATAGCGTGTTGTTTTCACCAGTCTTGAGAGAGCAGCATTGCCACAAACAAAAGAAAAATACAAGAGGCTCTTACCAATACAAATACATTTAGCAAGACCGTCAGTTATCTGCCATCCACTTTCTGGAACTATCAGGTGTGTAATTAACAAGGTGATATATTTGGACTGACTCATCTGGATAGCTTTAATCTATTTGTCAACATACAGTCAATGAGCAGTGGCATCCTTCAGTTGTTTGCAGCCATTCTTGCTTTGAGCCGTTCGATTTTGAGAGGCAGCAGGCTGACCATCTCCTTACTCAGCTCCAACTCCGTCTCCACAGCAGGTGCTGCCTCAGGATGGGCCTCACAATACTGCACCACATATCTAGACAACAAACAGAGGGCAAAAGTTGTTCATGGTCAAAACATGAAACATTTCAAAACTGTCAAAACATGGCAGCTGGCAACCTTTAGACTGAGCATGTGGACTGTACATTCCTATTCAATTCATCTAACTGAATAAATTCTTCTTTTATTTAATATTCCTCACGTGTCTCTGTTGATGTCACCCAGTTAAAAGATATGCAACCCAGAATGTGTTTATATATTTCACCATAAATGAGAAGCTAGATTTTCATACTTGTAGTTTTCCAGAGATTTGTTGAGGTTGTCCAGCTGAACAGGGGATATGGAGCTTATCAGTCGGCTTTGTAGTCGGGCTACTCTGAAGCGGGCCACCAGAGCCGGTCTGAGGACTTCCTCCTCAAGGTGCTCTGGAAGCTTTCCTTCTGGAGAGCAAAGAGAGTCTAGGAACATCTGGAAGTACCTGGAGATGGGAGGATTACAAATCACTCAAGGTAATGTACATAGAGGCACACAAGTACCCAACACATTGAAGTACACTCACTTGGCAGAGGCAGAGCAGAGGTGGTTGAATTTCTTAATGGTGTGGTTATCTAGTGACTGTGTGTCCGCTTGTCTGTTGACCAGTGTCAGTTTCAGATCCAACATTTCATTGTATGTCTCTGCCAACTCAAACATCAACTGTCTGCGGATCAATAGGTAGTACTGGGAGTTCAAGTCTATAGAGAGACAGTGGTAAAAAAAAAAAAAAGAACCAGATTTTGTTAGTTATGATGTCGTCTTAGATGAACACTTTCTTTGAAGGAAGAAAGAAAACTGCAATACAAGAACAAAATCTGTACCATTGCAGATTGGTTCTAGCATATCAACTCTACGTTTGTGCATTTTGCAGCGTCGCTCCAGATCTTCTTCAAAGAAAGCTAGGGCCCTGAACAAACTACTGTGATCCTGCAGGATCTCTATGTGGTCTGTCACGTATCCATCCATTTGAAAGTACTCCTTGGCCTGCAGGAGAACAGACATAGCCGCAAATAAAGATTAAATACAGACAGATTAAATAGACAAAAAGTAACAAGGAGAATCCCGCTAAATTAACAACCGCCTATTTCAGGTGTACCTTAATTGGCAGCCCACCATGACACCAGCTGCTAGTTCGAGTAGCTGCACTTTGAAGCCTTGAGTTTGTATCTTGACAATCACCATTTTTGTTTTTGAAAGCAAGTGAGGGTTGAACTTGACCTGCTTTGTGCTTTATCCTGAAGCATTCATGGTTTTATCTTCTATTTTCCCTTAATGGAACCATCATTTAGAATTTAACATCCTGTTGTATTGAAGAAGACTTGAAACTGCAAAATAAGACCATTAGGAAAATGTTGACCAAGACAATAAGTCAAGTGAGAAGGGGGCCATTTTATCAACTGGTGTGCATACAAACAGACTTCTACTTCACCAGTGGAGTTGCCCCCGATGGTCATTACGTAGACCTAGGTTTAAGGTACTTATGTGTTGACTTTACTTTTCACACCATGAATGTATGTCCATTTTTATATATAGTAAATAGTTTACGCCCCATGTAGAACATCTGAGAGCAGACTTCCTATGTCCACAACATTTCTGTAAATCTGTGTGGGTGAAAAGTGAAAGAATGATTTTTAAAGGGAGGATATAGGAGGTTTGACCGTTGACCTTGAATACAAAATGTTTTTTAGACGTTTGTTAAAATAGAATTTGATACTATTTTGTCTTACAAAGGCTGTACTTCTGGGGAATATTCTGCAACTGCTCACAGCATTTGTCAATGCATATTACCTTAGTTAATTAAAATCACTTTTTATTGTTGTATTCTAGCGAAATGAAAGGATTTGACATAATTTGACTAGCAGATAAGGGACATAGAAAAAGTAATCTTCTTGGAAACAAAACCTAAGATAACAACGTGACTGAAGAATGTAAGGGACAGTTATGAGACAACAGTGAGGCACTGTAGTTAAAAATCAGCTTGCACTATAAATAACTTAGTGAATTCACTATCACATATCAAGTTAAATATATTTTTTAGGGTTGATTATCAGTTGCAGTATCAAAGAGCTTTGGAGTTATGTTTTTTTTTTGGATAACAGTCTGCTGGACTGCTGTGTACCTGCTTACTTATTTCCATGCATGTGTGCGTGTGTGTGTACCTGTGTGACATAATTCTGTCCCACTAGAAATACAGCTCTGGCCTCAGTGAAGTCCAATGGGAATAAACATTGCACCTATATAATATAAAGCAAAACATTTTAATTAATCTACTGTAATTGGTCAGCTTGGTTTTTACTCTACATCAGGGGTCGGCAACCTTTGTGACATGAAGTGCCAGTTTGAAATTTTCTTCTCAACGAGTGTGTCATTATCAACAATAATGCAAAGTTAAATTATGAAACAAAATACAAAAACATTTCCAACATACCTGGAATTTTATTCCATCCATATAAAACAAATCCAATCATATTTTTAGAGCTAGGGTTAACCCTCGTCTAACCCTCATCTCAAAGTGCCACTTAACACTTGACATTCGGCACACATTTTCACAAGAGAAAACACAACACAGTCCTTCAAAAATACAATGCCAAAATCTTGTGTCCATGAGGACACAAATGCCCTAGTTTTGGCCTTTTTAGAAGCCGGTGGCGCTGCCATTTTGACAACATCTGTAATGCATGGGCCTCTCGGAATGTGGCTGGGACCGCTATGGGACCGCGGCTACAAACAAATCAAACATTATTTATATAGAACTTTCCATACATTAAAAATGCAAATCAAAGTGCGCGGCGGGGGGTGGGGTGGGGTGGGAGCTGTCACTCAAATCCAAAAATCAGGACACACATAAAGCGAGGATAGTCATAACACTGAAGTGCCAGCATGCCAGCGTTTATGCCACAGCGTGCCAAAGGTTGCCGACCCCTGCTCTACATAGTTCAATAATCTAGAGTCTTTATGTACTACCAGCTTTTTGCTCAGTTGTTTGCACTTGTGCTCTTCTGACTGACACTATCACATCAGAACATTTGTTATTAATACATGACATTAAAAGTAGGTAGTCCTATAGTGTTAAACACAAAGAGGGAAACATTTCTAGTGCTAATGACATAACCTGGGAGAGATTTAACATGGTAACCATGATAAAATATGTTTCTTTATAATGACAGCATGGCTGAAAACCATATCAAACACATACAGACCTTCTCTTCCAGACTAGCAATGGAGTCAAAAGTGTCTTCAGAGCCAAACAGCAGAGCACTCTTTCTTCCCTTCTCTTCCTCCTCCTCCTCATGTCTTCTTGCTCTCTTCAACTCTTCTTGACAATCAGTATCTAGCTCCCCAATAGTGTCCTGATCACAGACACAGGTACAAGCTAATTTTAACCCCGCAAAAACAATTTTGTACATATAAGCTCAGAGACATGCCCTCATACACAGATGATCTACATGTATGAACATGCAAAACAAGGCTTGTTCAAGTGATAATCGGCGACCTTTTGTGCTTCTTTTATTTTAGCATAATCTTGGGAGCATTTTGGGAGCATTGTTCTTTTCTTTTGGTTTTTGTTCAATAAAGTCAAAGTTTTGTAGATGGTTCTTTTTCTATTCAGGCATGCTGACAGTCACTGCTCCTACGACAGGAGTGTTGTGACCCAAGCCCAAGTAATGAGTCAATTTTAAAAATTATTAAAGGCACATGCATGTGCACAAATAAGTACAACCATGCAGTACCTCGAGCAGCTTCTTAGCATCCTGCAGCAGGTTGAGACAGTATTTTATCCAACATCTTGCGATCTCTGCTCTCTTTTGTCTGAGCTGTTCCCTATGCTCACTCTCCATCTCACCTGAGTCAAATGGAAGGAGAAGAAGAGTAAGTGAGAGAGAGTGAGGGGGAAGAGGTCAAATAGAGGAAGAGTGATAATAACTACGAACAGGAAGGAAGAGTGGACACATGACTGCAGCAACAGTTTGTTCACAGTTGTGTGTCTCTTGTTTGACTGGTTGGAGTTAATAAGAGCAGCTGCATGCAAAAGGAATAAAGCAAATGAGTGTTCTTGCTTTACTATGCATATTGATTATCCTTACTTTCAAGTGCTGCAGCCTCAGAGGGAACTTCTCCTGCCAGGCCTGATATGACAGTAGCTGCTGCAAGGCAATGTCTGCCCTCCAGGTATCGGCCCTAAAAATAAATAAATCATACACGCGTATGCACGTCTCATTACTTATATTCAAAATGAATTGTTGCAGCAGTTCTAATTAATTTATATGACTGAATCTGAGCCTACCTTAGTGATGTAATATTGTGATAGTGTTGCAGCATTCAGGGCCCACTCCATCGGATTGAACTGATTTAACTGTAACTGTCTCTGCAGGGTACTATGACAATAAGTGGCAGCACGTTCAGTTTCACCTGCAAGACAAAATTTTTCACTTACTGATTATCATCAAAACAGTATGAAGCAATATATTAACACTAATCTTTATAATAAAAACATAGCTATAATAATAAACATGAATGCAATTCTGATGAGGACTTCATGTCTGTTAGTAGATTTTTTAAAACTGATATGTAGTATTTGGAATTTCTCTATCAGTAATTTATTAAGATATACTATCACTTTATACTCTTCTGAAAATTGATTCATACAAAATCAGACTCACCAAGATTTTGATAGACTTGAGCAAGATAATACATGGTATGAGTGTAGGCCAACTCAAACCTGGTAGGTTTGAAAGGAAAGATGAAGGGAGGAAAAAAAGGTAGAAGGTATAAAGACAAAGTAGTACATGGATAAAGCAAGGTAAGGAAGTAGTGCCATTAATAAAAATAAGCATCTACTCTGTGCTGTGTATGTAATGTAAACATGTGTGTATCTGTATACAGGTGTTAGGAGGATGCAAGTAACCTCTTGGTCCTTTCCTGATGCGTCAACCGTTTCTCCTCAGTAGTAAAGTACTCTGTCATATCAGTGGGAGGACTTCCATCCTGGAAAAAAAAGAAAATATTGCAAAGAAAGAGGATTTGTGCAACAGAATTTTTAATTGTAACCATAATGGCTTCAGGGTGAATTTGTCTTTAGAACACTGATGTCAACTAACAACCATCTGCATGAGAGACAAAAACAAATAAATCACATGATTATTTTGGCTGAAATTGCACCATGAGTCACAATTTGAGATAGAATTGTGCTTTCTGTGACTAATTTTCACATTTTTTTTAGCGAGGATAACGATGGGGTTTTGATAATGCATGTTGCCTTGGGTGTGGAGAAGAGATTTATAGCC
Organism: Remorina albescens; assembly: GCA_034769265.1. Taxonomy (NCBI): domain Eukaryota; kingdom Metazoa; phylum Chordata; class Actinopteri; order Carangiformes; family Echeneidae; genus Remorina; species Remorina albescens. The sequence goes on from CM068479.1 coordinate 1,920,422, forward strand.
CGGGGCATCTCCGTAGCTTCACAATGCTTGTTGTGCTAAAAATGTACAGCAATATTGTAGAACATTTTCCCCTGATCAAGCAGCTCCTCCTATCTGGATATTGCACTTGGCCATATTGCATTTTATTTTTCTTTTCAACCAACTTTGAAGGCTTATTAGAACAACACATCATTGCTGCCTTTTTGCAATAAATAGAAAATTCATTTTTCTAAAAAGTGAAATAAAAATGCCAAAAAGACAAGGATGCATTGCTCTCCCTACCAGGTTCCTGACAGACATGTAAATAATAGTTATGCAACACAAGTAGGCTGTTAATACCAAAGCAGATTATTCATGATTCAGGAGTGTGAATTGAAGGTTTTCCTGTTGCAATCTCTCCTGTCCAGTCATCCATTGGTCAGTGTAGCAGCCATACACACAATCTTTACCTCCTTCATATAACGTTGATAGATGGACTCTGCTGTTTCAAGGAATCCCTGTGCGGTGTCTGTCTCATCCCGGCCTGCCCAAAGGATGCCCAGCTGGTTCTGAAAACACAAACAGCCAACATAAGAGATACACATTATCTGATCTCCAACTGCAGTTAAGATTGCAACAAAAATCACTCATTTACATGTTAACAATATGCCAACTTCGCCTGGATCTGAAATACAATTCATCCAAATCATCATCAATATGGGTGAAATAGTTAAAACTGGATGGCAGAAACTCATTCATAATCCGTCACATCATTTAACAATGTTTCTAACCAGAGGTTTTGGCTCAGATGAGCAACAAATGCTGGTCAAAGTACAAACTGCAGGTTATTTAGCCTGATTAAATGCTGAAAAAGTCGATGATACCCTGACATGGATGAACAGTGACACATTTTCGGACGACACTCTGCATCTCTCCAGCTGTTTGATGCAATTCATCAGATGTTCATGTCCGGCTGACAGCTCCTCCGTGTCGACGTGGTTGATGCCGAGATAATACTCCACAGCCCCGAGTTTAGCGGCCCGCAGCCCATCGCGCGAATCACCGCTAAAGCCCCGACCGATGGCCTCCTCCGGCTGCACGTCCACCGGCTGCTCCGCCAGGCGCTGGTCGCCTCCGCCGTCTTCCTCCGCCTCTCCGGCCTCGAAGCTCTTCAGGGAGCAGTAAATCTCCCTGAGCAGCTCCCGGGCCTTGTATTTAGACCGGAATGGGTCGTTATCTGGGTCATTTTTCGATTCCACATCCGTAAGGTTTTGGGCGTTGGTAAATTTGTCGTAGATTATTCCCCACTCTTCGCTGCTCAGAGACGCCATGATGGTTTTCTTCTTCGTTGTCAAACTGCGTCCCGATACTTTTTTCTGTTTAGTTACCATTGTTTAGTGCCATCGTGTGGACGTATCCAATTACTGCACATCCGTCAGTTTTTACTCAAAATTAACGAAAAAGATATAAAATGCTCTTTCTTTAATCTGTATCTCCAGTAATGAGTAATAACTGTGGTATGAATGTTGTTTTACTTCACTTTACCTGTACGTAAGAACGATTTTGATGTATTTGCACTTACATGAAATGTTTTCATTCACAACTGCAGTACAGTCTCTTTGCATGCCAAAAAATTGTTCATACAAAATGTATAATCAAATATAAATTTACACATCATCACTGATTACACCAACACAATATAGAGTTTAGATTGGTTCAAAATAAGAGCATTGAAATACTACGTATTCAGTGTTTATGCATCAGTAATGACATACACTCCAAGCAAAGGTTCATTAATCATTTTGAGTACTTTTAGATAATAAGTTCATTTGTTGAAAAAGATTGGTCAGTTTGCTTCTAGTTATGTAAAACTGTGACTAATGGAGTATCTTCCCTTTGCAATATTAGTTTTTAATTGCTTGTTTTGACAGTGTCACTTCCAGGGCAAAATGGTAGCTTAACACATTCATCAAGGTTCCTTCAACTTTCCCATAAAGGTTTAAGAGCTGGAGTGTATGCTTTAAAAGTAAACCATTTGAAGTAACAATTAGTTTGACTTTTACTTTCGTCCTTTGTTGAAAATATATGCTCAATGTTTTGTGTTAATTCAGCAGGGCCATTAGAGTGTAGTGCAAAGGGTTGAGTGTAAATACAGAGCAGTGGCCTGTTTGACATTGTCATGATGATGTAACAATGATCATGGAGGAGGATTTCAAGACAAACAACAATAAACTTTGAAACTAAATTCCAGAGGAAAAAATATATACACTGAAACGTGTTCAAGTTGGTTATTACCAGTTTATTTCAACAAACCGATAGAATCAAATTGTTAATCAGGGAAAGAATTATTATAATTATATACTTACAATAAAATATTGTGAATAACCCATACCAACAACAACAACACATAGTACATGTTTGACCATCCCTGCATAATTATACAGTTTTACAGTATGGAAAGTTTTTATTTTGAATGACCAATCACTTATTGTTGAGCAATAAAGATGTCAAATTAGATCCTTATACACAGTATATTTTCAATACACAGCATATCCTGCTTTAGGAAAGGATAATTAATCAAAAGTTTGCCTCTCTATGTTCTCTGTGTTTGAGCAAAGGTTAACGAAAAGAAAGTCCATTTTCATTGCCAGTGATAATCTGCTATAGTGGAGACAAATTTAGGATAACTTCTCCATGGAAAATCATGGATATTTCAATTACTAATGAAGTATGAAAGCAATAAAAATTCTAATGCTGATAACCTGAAATAAGATGACTGATAATGATTATTTTACCCAGGTTTGAAAGTTTTTTACAGCCAAAGCAGGCTACTGTCAGGCTGGTCAGCTAAATTAACATTTTACTTTTGTGTGCCTTGTTGAAAGCTACAAGAATCTAAAAATGAATCACAGCAGTTGACCTTTAATATGGAAAGAAAGCCTTTGCTTTCTGTCCAGTAAAATGTGACTAAAATTTAATGTGGATGATTGTTAATAAGCCATGATTTGAGTACCACAATTTCAATAATTATAATAAAGTGTTTTGATGTTTATGTTTGGGTGGTTGTTGTAGTAACATGGTGCTTATCCACTGTGAATATTCTCAATCTGTTTCACTCCATCAGTAAGATGCTTTTTTCTTCTCCATGCTGAAATAATACAGAAACAGTCATTTCTAATATAATCCCACAAACTACAGTTGTAGTTCTGTTATTTTCAGCCTGACCTTAATTTTCATACAATATAACATACAGCACCAGTCAAAGGTTTTTTCTCTCTCTCTCTCTCTCTATATATATATATATATATTGAAAAAAAAAAAAAAAAAAAAGACTACTTACTTGTATTTGATGAGACGACTTCCCTGAATTAGCTGTGCTGTCTCATTAGTCAAATGGCAGGCAAACAGTAGCCAGTTGCGTGGCTGCACCTTGTAGGCAAATCTCATGAAGAGTAGTGAATAGCAAGACAAAGCTGAGAGAAAATAAAGAGAGGATAGACATTTATTAACCAATACTTCTAAATTCGTATGAAGTTTGAACACTTTTTACCACTGCCCTAAAATAAACATGAAAAGTTAGATTTTTACCTATAAAAGAACATCTACTATCATGTTACTTACAGAACAAATTTTCATATACGAGCATTAAGCCCTGAAATATTGAAACAACAAAGTGCTACAGATAAACAATAGGTACAAAGTCTTCTGTCAGGCATGTTCCTAAAAAATATGTGAAGAGGTTAACAAAAAATGCAAGTGAGATAAAGTACAACTGACAATCCTTACCCTAACAATGTGAACCAGAAAAGGGGAGGGGTATTGTTTGTGCTGTGCAGTTGTACATTTATTTTTAGTTCATCAGTACAAGTGTCTTTTTGTCTTACCAAAGGTCATTCTACCACTGATAATCTCAGGGCTCTTCTTCATATCTGTGATGGCAGCTATAGGAAGACCCCAGTTGGCTACAGGACCCCAGAAGTGCTGGGCACACATACATAATTGATTAAAAGAAAACCTTTGTGAGGGCCTGTAAAAAAATTAGTGTGTTGAAAATACAGAGAAGCATGTTAAAAGCATGCTGATTAAGATTTGAAAATGATACAATTAAACAAATGCATAATAAGATTCATGATTTAATAGTATATCAGTTATATTGTACAGCTCATGTAGGTCAAAACAGAGATCTACATAGACCAGCAAAGTGCAACAAAAGAGGAGCAACATAGTTATACACAAACTGAAAGATGGACAAACACATAGAAAAAGTGCTTACCGTGCTTTTTAATGTTTTGGGGTTTTTTCAGGTGCCATATGGAACAGGGGAAAAAAAAAAAAAAAAAGATAAGTCAGTCACACAGAGGCTAGGTCACAGAGGACCATTTCCGACATAAGACAAGGCCACATAGAAAGGCCATGGAAATTGTCAGGGGTGCCTAAACTTTTTCATACAGTGGTATGAAAAAGTTTAGGCACCCCTGACAATTTCCATTATTTTCATTTATAAATCATTGGGTGTTTGGATCAGCAATTTCATTTTGATCAATCAAATAACTGATTGACAGCATTATTTCAGTAGTGAAATTAGGTTTATTGGATTAACAGAAAATGTGCAATATGCATCAAAACAAAATTAGACAGGTGCATAAATTTGGGCACTCCAACAGAAGGAAAAAAAAAAAAATCATCACATCAATATTTAGTCGAGCCTCCTTTTGCAAAAATCACAGCCTCTAGACACTTATAGCCTCTAATGAGTGTCTGGATTCTGGATGAAGGCATTTTGGACCATTTCTCCTTACAAAACATCTCCAGTTCACTTAGGTTTGATGGTTGCCGAGCATGGACCACGTGCTTCAAATCATCCCACAGATTTTCAATGATATTCAGGTCTGGAGACTGGGATGGCCATTCCAGAACATTGTACTTGTTCCTCTGCATGAATGCCCGAGTAGATTTTGAGTAGTGTTTTGGGTCATTGTCTTGTTGAAATATCCAGCCCCAGCGTAACTTCAACTTTGTGACTGACTCTTGAACATTATTCTCAAGAATCTGCTGATATTGAGTGGAATCCATGCGACCCTCAACTTTAACAAGATTCCCAGTACCGGCACTGGCCACACAGCCCCACAGCATGACGGAACCTCCACCAAATTTTACTGTGGGTGGCAATGTTTTTCTTGGAATGCTGTGTTCTTTCGCCGCCATGCATAACGCCCCTTGTTATGACCAAATAACTCAATCTTTGCTTCATCAGTCCACAGGACCTTATTCCAAAATGAAGCTGGCTTGTCCAAATGTGCTTTTGCATACCTCAAGCAACTCTGTTTGTGGCGTGTGTGCAGAAATGGCTTCTTCCGCATCACTCTCCCTTACAGCTTTCCCTGTGCAAAGTGCGCTGAATTGTTGAACGATGCACAGTGACACCATCTGCAGCAAGATGATGTTGTAGGTCTTTGGAGGTGGTCTGTGGGTTGTCTTTGACCATTCTCACCATCCTTCGCCTCTCCAATATTTTTCTTGACCTGCCACTTCTGGCCTTAACAAGAACCGTGCCTGTTGTCTTCCATTTCCTCACTATGTTCCTCACAGTGGAAACTGACAGCTGAAATCTCTGAGATAGCCTTTTGTAGCCTTCCCCTAAACCATAATGTTGAACAAGCTTTGTTTTCAGGTCATTTGAGAGTTGTTTTGAGGCTCCCATGTTGCCATTCTTCAGAGGAGAGTCAAAGAGAAGAATAACTTGCAATTGGCCACCTTAAATACCTTTTCTCATGATTTGATGCACCTGGCTATGAAGTTCAAGGCTTAATGATCTCACCAAACCAATTTTGTGTTCCAATTAATCAGTTCTAAGTAGTTACAGGTGTTCAAATCAACACATTGACAAGGATACCCAAATTTTTGCACAGCCTATTTTTCACATCTGATTTAATTTTATACAATTTAATATTGCTACACTAAAAATCTTTGTCTGGAAAATACCCCAGTACTCAGCTTTTATTAGAAAATGAATGGCATGCCAATGTGATCATTTTCTGTAAAGACAGAGTAAATTATTATGCAGCCTCAGAGGGGTGCCTAAAATTTTTCATACTACTGTATCTATGTCAGGCAGTTCAGATTGAAGATAATGATGGGAGACATACAACAATTAACAAAGTTTCAGATGATATAATGAACAGTCATGTTTGTGTCACATCACCAAATTAAGTTATACTGCATGACATCAAAGTCCCTGTGTCGATGCAGTGAGCTGACATTTATCAATTACAGTATTTGCTCCATGATTAAAAATCCAATGGCCCACTAAATTCAGTTTTTTATTGTCAGAAAGCAAAAATACACTAATGACAGTGCCTGACTATAGTGCATTGAGTTGACATTCAAACTATATTATCTAAATGTATCTTTAACAATAAGAACACAACAACCCACAGATAGCCTTGTCTATGTGATAATGTAAACAAAGATGTCCTCTGAATCACCGTGACATGGCTTTCACTCTAATCTGTGGCAAATGTAAACAAAGGTGGTCTGTGCCATAGTTTATCCTAAAGTCGAACATCTACACATTAGCCAGCACCTTCCTCCTACAGCTTTGCCTGGAACAACTAATCTGTGAAACCACAATTGTTATGTTAAGCTGCGAACAAGTTGAATAGTTTCTGTTTCTTGTACGTTTTTGTAGCTTCAACTGACGAAAAAATTTCATGCATCGTTTCCTGTTTTGTATTTGAATTAAACTCACAAGCTGATGTAATAAGTTCACTCAGCGCAATAGAAATACAGAAGGAACACAGCTGTCCTTGAAGGACAATGGAGAAAAACTGAGCCAATTCAGGTCCTGGTACACAGGATTGGTGGAAAATAGTGACAGCTTTAATTCAGACTGCTGCTAAACAAGATCTAACATCGCCCTGATGTTTAATGCAGCCACTCAACGACCACCTAGCTCACGTACATTAGCATGCGTGCTAATAGAGACGTCCGGTAACATTACCCACCTTGTCAAATAATCTCTGAACTCTTTGCTCTTCAGGTGGTCGATGGCTCTCCGTGCAATTGTCCCCGCCATGGTTTAACGTCGGGTCGAGTCGAGAGAGTTTCAGTCGGGAGGAGCACAGTTTCTCCTCTGAAGGGCGACTGACGGCTGTACTCAGAGGACGAAAGTTCAAATTTGCGACCGCAACACTGGCGCTTTACGACACTGTCGTGACGACTTCAGGGTCGAGGCGGCAGGCGCCAGCCCCGCTGCAGCAAAGAACCCGGTCAAGCAGCGTTGCCAATTTAGCGACTTTTCAGACCCCTTTAGCTACATTTTTCAAAATAGCGACTAGCAACAAATCTAGCGACTTTTTCTGGTGTTAGTGGAGACTGACGTGAAAGCACACATCGCTCTGCAGTTCTCAACGAGCAGCAGCAGCGGGTGCTGCCGTGAGCCCGGTTCCAATGCCCTCACAGCGGCCTCTTCCCAAATGCAGTCAGAGCAGAGAGGAGATCCTCACTCAAAGCCGCCGCTGATCCCGCCCGGGATGTAAATGCAAACTTTCCGCCTGAAAGGAAGTTTGGTTATCATATATTCTAACATTAAATTAATTTAACATTAATTAACAGGACTAAATTGATTTAGCCTATGTAATGTGGCTCTCGACAAAGCATTAAAGTCGTGAAGTTATTTAGAGAGGTGATGGCCTATTTCAATGGCAAAAAAGAAGAAAGAATCAACAGAAGAATGTTAATTTATAGTTCTAAACATATTCAAAGTGTTTTTTTACTCACTTTTTGTCTCTCCCATGATGTTAGATTCTCTCCTACAGCGTCTATTACAATTACACGCCAATGGTCAACTAATTATGCAAATTAAGCGATGACGGCATTTAGCGACTTCTAGTGACTTTTAGGACAGCTAATAGTGGGGGTCGCGCAAGATGGCGACTGTGACAGATGTCTTGTGCTAAGCTCTGAGGCACTAAACGAGTATCTTAGTTAATTTAACGAGGCCAACTGTTTTGTACAAACGAATAGATATCGACCAACATGGATAGAAGAGTTTGGACGACAAGCTGAAAATTTTGACGATCTACGAATTTTTCTTTCTGACACGTGCGACAGCTAAGACTCGAGCTAGCCCACAAAGCTAACAACAACAACAACAACAACACAACACCCGTGATCTGAAATGACCAAGAGAGACGTAAAGAATATCACAAGAGACAGAGTTTTTCTGTCTTTGAACGGCAACTGAATAAAAACACTGCGGAAATCAAACAGGTAAAAGAAGTGATGAAAGGGCTTGAATTTCAAACTACAGAAACAGAGGATAAAGTGAAAACGCTGGATAAAAGAATGGACGACTTAAAAGAAAAAGCCGAAGATGGGGAAAGATATAGCAGAAGATGGAATCTTCGTCTCATCAACCTCCCAAAAAAAGAAAATGAAGATGTGAGGCAAGAAGTCCTCAAAATACTGAGCCAGATCGCACCGGATGAAAAAAGTAAGATGGGGTTCCTGGTTGACACGGTACACAGAGTGGGACGCACCAGGGATGACAACAAACCACGTCCAGTCATTATCCAGTTCAACATGCGTACCTTCAGGATGAAGATCTGGAGAGAGTCACGCAACGCTGACGGCTTGAAGAAGATGAACCTCCGCATCGCCGAGGACCTAACCCGCCTCGAGAAAGACTGCAGGAACAAACTGTGGCCTTTGGTCGAACAGGCACTCAAGGATGGGAAGAAAACAAGATGGCAAGGTCCGACTGTCATCATCGACGGGGTAAAATTCACTGCGTGAGAAGCTAACTTTAAAGACTGTGATATCTAGTTAAAAAAAAAAAATAAACAATGACAATTAAAATGATAATAAGCTGATTAAGGATGGCTTATATCAAGCTTTGTTATGGCCTCAAAACAGATAATTTTTGCACTTGATACTCATAATGTTCAGAGTATTTCTAACTTTTTCCAAAGGTAGAGAGTTTTGATAAGCTCTTCTGTTAATTGTTCTTGTTCTTGTGTATCGGCACCTACATATATATTTTTTTCTCTTTGTTTATGGCAACTAATAATTTCATCAACCCTATAATGCTTTCTCTTAATGTCAATGGCCTACGAAAGATCACAAAAAGAAAGGCAATTTTTCTGTTTTGTAGAAGATCTAATGCAAACTTAATTTTTTTACAAGAGACACATTCGAGTGAAGATGATCGTAAGTTTTGGAAAAGTCAGTGGGGTGACTACATTTATTTAAGTCACGCCTCTAATAATTCGGCAGGAGTTGCTATTTTGTTTAATAAATTCAAAGGAGATGTTATAGAATCTCACTTACGTGAAGAAGGTAGATGGATCATTTTGGTTCTTCAGGTAAACAATGTGATTCTGGTGGTGAATAACATTTATGGTCATAACAATAATGCTCTAGCAAAAAATATGAGTTTAAATTTTCCTTTAAGAGTTTAAAGAGAAATATAAAGATGCTCACTTAATTATTGGTGGTGACCTAAACAATGCAGCTGATGACTCAATAGATAGATTACCTGCAAGAATGCCTTCCAATTCAAGATTTAAAGTGATATCATACCTATGTGAGCAGCTTAATGTAATAGATGCCTGGTGATATACTTATCCATATCAAAAAGAGTACACATGGAGTAATGCTAATGGTTCTCTACAGTCTAGAATAGACATGTGGCTATTATCTTCTTATACTATTCAATATGTCTCTGAAATATTACACAGCTATGCCCCATTCTCAGATCACAAAATGATAGTTATCTCCTTTGCCAATCCTCCAGAACAAAAATCAACATTACGTGGTTACTGGAAATTAAACTGTAACATACTGAAAGGTAAAGCCTTCTGTAACTCAGTCAAAACAATTGCTAGAAATATTTTTAATGGAAAGGAACTTAGTAATGTACAAAAATTGGAATTCTTTAAATTTAAAATCAGAGAATCAGCTATTAGACACAGTAAAGAAATGAAAAAACGCAACACCATTAAAGAATGTGAAATCATGAAAGAACTAAATGCTTTAGTTAACAAAAATCCCCTTACCCCAGAGGAAGAAATTAAACTTATAAAACTGAAAGATGATTTAGACCAGCTATATATTAATATGACCAAAGGAGCCTTTATACGCTCCAGAGCGAAATGGTTAGAGGAAGGAGAGAAGAACACAAGCTATTTCTTCGCAATGGAAAAGAGGAATTACAAAAGGAATAATATCACCTCTTTGAAAATAAACAACTCTATAACCTCCAGTCCAATTGATTTAGCTAATCACACATTTCAGTTTTACTCCGATTCATACAGTTCCAATTATAACCAAATAAAAGGGAGAGAATTCATTAATAACGTTAATGAATTTACTCCTCAAATATCGGATAAGTTTAAACTGGATTGCGAAAAACCTCTCTCTAAAGCTGAAATTCTTGAAGCTATAAGCAAAATGAAAAAAGGAAAATCTCCAGGAATGGATGGTCTTCCTGTCGAATTTTAACAGTTTTTTTGGAACATAATTGAAAACCCTCTTTTTGAAATGCTAAAGGAATGTATTAATAATGAAGAAATGACCACAACAATGAAGCAGGGTATAATAACTTTGCTTCCCAAGCCAGACAAAGACCACCTTTTACTGGACAATTGGAGACCAATAACACTGCTCAATGTTGACTATAAAATCCTCTCACTAATTTTTGGCAGGTGTTTTAACAAAAGGTTTAAGTGAAATTATGAATGAAAATCAAACTGGTTTCATGACTAATCGTCATAGGGCTTATAGATTACTCTGAATATGTTGAATCAGACGCTTTGATTTTATTCTTAGACTTTTATAAGGCATTCAACAGTGTACAGCATCAATTTTTATTTAGATCACTTCAATCCTTCGGTTTTGGCGAAATATTTGTCTCCTATATCAAAATCCTTTATAAAGATATCAGTAGTTGTGTCATGTTATTCCCAAATACTACCAAAAGATTTTCAGTTTGCAGTCGGTCCGTCAAGGCTGTCCCTGCTCTCCGTTTCTCTTTCTTCTAGTTGTTGAGTTGCTTTCAATACAGATTCGACAGAGCAACGCCATCCAAGGTTTAAAGATATTTGAGAGAGAGGTCAGGATAACTCAGCAAGCAGATGATACAGTTTTATTTCTAAAAAATAAAAAACAAATACAGACAGCAATTAAGATAAGACACTTTTTCTAATGCATCAGGTTTAAAACTCAATTTAACAAAATGTGAAATATTATGTCTATATAACACCAAAGAAACCGTCATGTGTAAGATTCCAGTTAAAGAAAGTGTTAAGTATCTTGTAATTCATATTTCTAAAAATCTAAATGATCGTCAAATAAAAAACTTCCAACCCAAAATACAAAAAACTAAAAATATATTCAATATGTGGCTTCAGAGAGACTTGTCTCTACTAGGAAGAGTTCTTCTAAGTAAGGCAGATGGCATCTCTAGATTTGTATATCCTACTCTCTCTCTCTTTGTCCAAGAGTCCCTCTGTAAAGAAATAAACAACACCTTAATTAATTTTGTTTGGAAAAACAAATCACATCATTTAAAAAAAGAAATCTTAGTAGGGCCGAGAGGTGATGGCGGCGTGGAGTTGTACCTTTAAAATAAAATGGATAAAAGAATATTTAAAATACCCAGAATCCCTTTGGTACTTCATACCACAAAATATTTTTAGAAAAATTGGAGGGCTACCATTTCTTTGAAATTGTGATTACAGTGTTTCCAAGTTACCACTAAAGTTGTCTAAATTTCACCAACAAGCTCTTTCAGCAGCAAAACTGTGTTTGTCCACAACTTTTCTCCGCATAAAACTGTTATCTGGAACAATGAGTTCATAACTAGGAAAAATAAACCGTTATACCTTAAACACTGGATTGACAATAAAATAATTTACCTGGTAGATTTACAAAATGGTGAAGGTGAAATTTTTAATTACGAAGAACTTCTCAGATCCAAAATCTTTCCTGTTACCTATAAAGAATATCAAATGGTGATAAACACTATTCTCAGTGGAATTCTCCAGCTGTTAAAAGGACAGTTTAGAAGGCAGGAGACAGAGAAAGTTGACTTTACCCTCTTCATCAGTGGTAAAAATATTATGAGTCACCGCTGTAACAATAAGCATATAAGGAATCATTTTTTTCAAGAAAAGGAAAATCACACCTAGAGGAAAATTTGTATGGACTTTCTATTTTTCTGATATTAATTGGAAAACAACATGGCTCCTTCCACATAAATTTGCTATCTCTAACAAAATTAAAGAAATTCAAAATAAAATTATACATAACATTTATCCCACGAATTTATACATATCAAGATTTATAAAAAACATTGATGTCAAATGTGTATTTTGTAACGCCGAAGAAGAAACACTGAAGCACCTTTTTTTTGAATGTCAATTTTCCCAAATTTTTTGGAAAAAAAATCGAAAACTATATCTACCTTCAATCCAACATTCCAATTAATTTGGAAGCTAAAGATGTACTATTATAAAAATTGAGAATGAAAAATTCAACACCTAACTACTCTAATTATTCTAATTGCAAAGTTTCACATCCATAAAGCTAAATTCTCTAAAGCTCGACCTTTCTTTCCTGTGTTTGAAATTCAATTTAAGAACTATATTGAATGTATAAAAATGATTGATAATAAGAAATGTTTACATACCATTAACATACTTGAAGAACTATTTAGAGAAACGTAATTTACCTCACCTGTTTTTTTTTTTTTTTTCTCTCTCTTCTTTCCTTTTATTATGTTAATCTGTACATGTCTTAACATTATGTACCTATTCTTTTTATGTTAATGTGAGATGCCAAACCTTGTTCCACTGTCAAGTTGCTGACTGTATGTTTGAAACTTTTTCAATAAAGTTGTTGAAAAAAAAAAACCCAGCTTTATTTGTATATATATATATAAAAAAAAAATAGGACAGCTAATAGTAGAAATTGATCATTTTCAGTTTATTATTGTAAATATATATGCCTCCAATAGTAAGCAAAATAATGCAGTTATATTTTCAACAATAGAAAACAGAATCAACCAGCTGTTACTAACATTCCCTACAGCCAAAGTATTATGGGGAGGAGACTTTAATACAGTGATGGATGAAAGTTTGGACAGATAGCCTCCTAAGGATAAAGTAATGAATGAATTAGGGAATGTTTGTGGCAGAATGGGTCTTATTGACATCTGGAGAAATAGAAACCCAAACCAAAAAATATATACTTGGAATAATAAAGATAGATCTCAACAATCTCGCATAGATTTCTGGTTAATTTCATCAGACATAGATGATAAGGTGGAGTCCGTAATAATAAAACCTACAATATCAACAGATCATCAGGCCGTCACAATTAAGGTCAATATGGCAGCAACTAGATTCACTTCTAATGGCGATTACTGGAAATTGAATAGAACATTACTCCAGAACAAGCAATTTAAAAATGAAGCCCAAAAAATAACTGAAAAATATTGGAAGCAAGCAAACTCACTAAACAGTTTTGGGAAATATTGGGAACTGCTGAAGTATGAAATTAGAAAAATGGCTATTACATTTGGAAAAAAAATTGCCAAAGCAAGTAGAGAAAGAGAACATCAGATAATTACAAGTATAATAAGACTATCAGAGAAATTAAGTCCATCTGGAGAAGAACTAAACAAACTGTCAAACAAAGCTTTACAACTTGAATTATGAAAATTAACTTGAATGTATGAGGAAAAGACCAGAGGAGCTTTTGTCAGGTCTCGAAGGAAGTGGCTGGAACAAGGTGAAAAGTGCACCAAATATTTTTTTAATCTGGAAAAAAGAAACTTTGAGTTAGCCTCTCTATGGAGACTTCACATTAATAATCAAGTATGTGATGATGAAAAATATATTTCCCAGTATGTAGCGGACTTCTACCAGAAATTATATGCCGTTGATATTGAAAATGAAAGTAACATTGATTTATTTCTGCAAGACATTAAAAAGGACATTAAATGCATTGATGACAACTTTAAAACTGTGTGTGATCGGGGGGTTAGCTTAACAGAGGTAAAAAATGCATTGACTCTCTAAAAGATAACAACTCTCCAGGTAATGATGGGTTAATATGTGAATTTTATAAAGAATTAAGTGAAATATTAGCCCCATTTTTAGTTGCTGTTTTTAAAGAAGCCATAGAAAAAGAACAACTTCTGCCAATTCTCCGTCAAGGTCTCATTAAACTGATTCCTAAACCAAAAAAAGATAAATTGAGTATTGAGAATTGGAGACCTATCAGTCTGTTAAACAACGATGCAAAAATATTTGCCATGATATTTGCTAAAAGATTAAAGTCTAGACTGGATGATATCATTGACGAAGAACAATCAGGTTTTATGCCTGGAAGAAATATATGTAATAATATACGATTAATATTAGATATGATTGATTACAATGATTATATATTGGATGATAGTTTTATTTTATTTGTTGATTTTTACAATGCAGTTGACATGATAAGTCACCAATTTATGTTTAAAACTATGGACTGTTTTGGAAGGCGGTTAAAACTCTTTATAATGGATGCAACAGCTCTGTAAAGCTAGCCCACGGCACAACTCCCAGATTTGACATCTGTAGGGGAATAAGACAAGGATGTCCCTTGAGTCCTTTCCTGTTCCTCCTTGTAACCCAAGTTATGGCTATGCATATTAAAAAAGGATTATTCCAAGGTATAACAGCCTTGAATAGAGAATTTAAATTAGCCCAACTGGCCGATGATACCACAATTTTTATATCCAACAGGCATGAGGTGGTAAAAGCTGTTAAGTGTACTGAGGAGTTCTCTGTTGTGTCAGGTTTAAAAATGAATCTGAACAAATCTGTGTTATTTCCGCTAAAGGAATGTGATCAATCTGTAGTAAATGGTATCCCTGTGAAGAAAACTGTTACATATTTAGGTGTTGTTATTGATAAAAAGGAAAAAATTTGCAGCGTGATTATAAGATTGATAGATTGCCTGTTAAATTAGCCAATTTTCACAAACAAGCACTGCTGGCATGGAAAATGGTGTACAAGCATAACTTCCCTCCAACAAGATACTACATCTGGAATAACAAGAACATTCAATATAAAAACAAATCACTGTACTATGAAAAGTGGGTTGAGAACAATATTGTTTTAGTTCAACAACTGGTGAATGCTGAAGGCCAGTTACTGAGGTATGAAGAATTTCTTAATAAATTCAGGTTGCCAATTACCCCAAAAGAATATGCAGTGGTCTTTGATGCCATACTGAAGAGTGCACTGCAGCTGATCAGAGGATCAACTGCTTCTATGACAGACACACTCAGTAATGCTTTGTTCCTCGGAGGTAATGATATTATTAAAAATAATTGCTTGAATAAATTTATTAGGAGCCTCCTGTTGAATGTAACTGTGCCCTCAGCAAAACTATTTTGGACTTCATTGTATGGGGATATTGACTGGAAGAAAATTTGGTTAGTTGGGGATAAATTCTGTCTGAATAATAAAATTAAAGAGGTGTCATTTAAACTAATGCATAAAATATATCCAGCAAAGAAAACTGTGAGAATATAACAAAATATGTTTACTAATCATATGCTTCAGCTAAACAAGTGTTATAATATAATCGTGTTTAAAAACAGAGTGCTCTGTCTGTCACAGTACTGCACCCCTGAAAGGATGAGTCATAACTAGAAACTAGATAAGGAAGTCAGTGCAGCTACGGAGCCTGGTACGAGCCTGCTAAACGGTCAACCTGACCATATCCTAATGGTCTCATCCCAGTAAACAACATTGGAAAAAACACTGAAAGAGACAGGGGTGGAAAAGTACTGAGACAAACAGAATCGTAGTGAGGCGTTCCCTAGGTGGAGCTACTACCCTATATAACTACATATTGTAAGGAAAAGATTCGAATCTCTCGGGGTAAGATACAGAAGAAGTTCTGTATGACAGGTCTCCAAAGACTCTTTGCTAAATAAACTGTATTAAAGGACATCAACGACTCCGACTGATTCTTTTCACATCAACAAACTCGGGGAAGTCAGGTTGACTTCAACAAAAACCTTGAGCGGTTTAACATTGACATTGAATATTCTTGTGCTTTCTGTGGATCTGAGGATGAAACAATTTGCCATCTGTTTTATGAATGGATGTATGCTAGAATATTCTGGAGGGATGTGCAAAACTACATCAATAGGAAAACTGGTCAAACAATCCACTTAAAAGGAAAATACATTTTTATTTCTTTTGAAGAGAGGCAAAAGGAGATAGACTTTATTTTTTTTGTACAGCTGCTTCTTTTTATAGGAAAATTTCACATACACAAGAAAAAATGGACTGAATCCAAACAAAGCTTTAATCACTTTCTAAACGAACTGAAACAATACTCCAATAGTATCAATGGACATAATAGCAAGAAAGCTCTAAAAACTGTTTCTGTTATGGACAAATATTATAAAGACTAATGACTTAGTTTACATTACCATGCATCTCCTTATTCCGTTATCTGGTATTTTTTCTGGACTTTGTCTCATTGTTTTATTTTATTTATTTTTTCTTTTCTGTCTTTGTATGTCTTCGTTTGTTCCTTTTGTTGTACGATTCTGTTGTGTAACTGTATCTTTAATCCCCTGGCTATAAAACTGTATATATGGTAAATGGTACGTTGTGAATAAAGTATTTTAAAAAATAAAAAAAAATTTTAAAAAAGGACAGCTAATAGTGGGGCCAAGATGAGGCGGTTGCAAGGAGGCTGCGACGACCGTCGCTGTCAGAAAGTTTGGATCTTCTTTTTTTTTTTTTTATCAACAATTAGCGACTCAAGTTTAAAAGAATGACTGCATGAATGATGGAAGAAACTTTTTTCGTTATTGCAGGGAAGTATTATTGATGAACTTTTAAAACTGACTGGAAAAAAATTCAAACGGAAAAAATAACCGTTAGCCGCTGGAACATAGTAATTGACACCAATAGAAAAGAAAATGGATAACAACGCTGGTGTCAGTGCCACTGAAATTTGTATGGAAGACTCAGATAAAGAAAATGTGACAAGTAAAACCAACTTGGAGGACACAATCAATCTTTCTTCCGTGAAACATGTCACAAAGAAGAAGAAACGTGAGCACGTTAACGGCGAAGACAGTTACTCGGACATCCTGGTTGCTATCCGTGAACTCTCCAACAAGCAAGACGATGCTTTTGGCAAGATATTGACCATTGACATGACAACAGCTACGACCTCCAAATGAATTGAAAAACTTTCCTCTACTGTGCAACAACTTGTTGTGGATGTTGAGTGACATAAAGGACTTCTGAATGACACTAAACTAGAAATTGAAAAACTTGTATAAATAGCTAATGATCTACATCCCTTTTCTTTAGCTGAAATACTCATACCACTAGCCATGTTTCCCCAAAGTCCCTGTCTCTCTCAGTTATAACCATGTGTAACTATTTACTAACCATGTTTTCCCCGAAGTCTCTGTCCTCTCCCAGTTCCTCTCCTCTCTCTCCCTGTCCTCATCCTGCAGGTGGTGAATCATCGCTACCCCATGTTCCTGCAATACCTGCTGCTCCCATATTTCTATGAACTTCATACAGCATCATATGTTCCTGCCTGCACCTGTATTGAATATCCCCTCCTCCCGCTCTCATTCTCTCCCTACTCTACCCAATTTTGTCCCCCCCCATGTCTCTCTCTCTCCTTCTCTCCTCCTCTCTCTCTCAACCCAGTTGGTTGAGGCAGATGGCCATCCCCCCGAGCCTGGTTCTGCCTAAAGTGCCTTTAGAGACAGAGTGGCACCACCGGAAGCTCAAAACGCTTGCCGATCACGTGGTCTATGTAGCCCCCAAAAGTTCCAGGAAGTGCTTGGCAGGCAATAGAAAACAATAGGAAAACTAGGATAATTGGTAAGTAATGATCAATAAATGTTTTGCTGTGCAATATTTTTTATACTTGTGTTAATTGATTTGAACTATGCTAAGTTTAATAAACCAACAGCAATGTAAATTGTAACATTTTCTCTTTTTTTTTTTTATATTATCTTTCAGATTTGACTGAGACAGACTAACAGGTGACCAACAATGATTTGCCAACTGATTACACAATAAGTCTGGACTCACAACATAATGATAACAGTTTTACAGGAAATCCATGTCCAATAAATAAAATTTTGATTTCTATTCATAGCAAATAAATGGACTGTTAACAGTCAACACTTAAAAATGTGTTTTATTTAACACTTATGGAGTTAATACTTAATATATATATATTTTTTTTTTTTTGGGGGGGGGGGGGGGGGGGGTGAAAATTACGACAAAAAACATTGATTACCAAAAATTTTTATTTTGTTTATTTTGTTATTTTATTTCGGAATGTCATAGAAATGTTCCTGAAAGTAAAAGAGTACTTCCGGTTAGAGTGCAGACAATATAAAAATTTTGACGGCCCTAACGCATATGCTGCTTAGATACAAAAGATCAACAAGCCAAAATGTGACTGCTATCATTATTTCACACCATGGTTACAATGCAAACTCACATATCCCTTTTTTGTTGGGATGGGAAAGATGGGAAAAGCAACACAATCCCAAGGGCATTAAACTCCTTTGCCATCTTACTTACAAATCTTAAAAAGCAAAAGTATTGTTTGTGATAAGATTCTTGCCCTGTCTACAAATGTGAAATTAATATCACGAACATCAAGCGTCTTACCCTTCCTTTTCACGCATGTGAGCCACAATGATGTTCACCATTAAACGCCGGGTGGAAACTTTCAAACTCCCGGTCTCTTCATACTCTTTGATCACAGTCATCCCTGCAGGCTTAGAAGTGAGAATTTGCTCCACTGCCTAAATACAAATGATATAAAATACAAAACAACAATTAACAACAAAATTAAGACATTAATTAAGCTGGGCTTTGAAGAAAGGCCAATTTAAGAATAAAGTATTAAAGTTAAAAGATTACATTTCTCGCGCTGGTGCTGTCCATGACAGGTTGAATCATTTGAGATCCAGCATCACTTGCTGGACTGCTTAGACTGCTTGAGAGGGACAACAAATCTGTTAGATTTTACACTGCTGCAGCAAGATGGTGAAGGATCTTCCTCCCCAAGTCTGAGGACCACAAATAACAACATTAGGTTACAGGGCACATACAATCAAAAATTAACAAAAGAATATACAGTAGGGTGCTGAGGAGGATCAAGAATTTTTCATTAACACCAAAGAAAACTAAGATTTAATTTACTTAAATCACAGCTTGTCCCATTAGAAAAGACGGCCATTTTGCCTTTCATGATGAACATTTTTACTACAGGTATAAGCCTGCCTACCACAAGGTGTGAGTGTCACAAATTCCGTCAGGTCTCCAAATTCTGTTGAGTCTGAGCAGACAGCTGTGTTCATGGATGATTCTGCAAGTGGGATGACTGGAATGCACATGATAGAGGAGAGTTAAAATAAATTTTTTGATTGCTCAGGATATCATATGCAAGTTGCTGAGATTTTTTTTGACAAACATCAACACAAATATGTAAAAGCTTTTCTGCAAAAAATCATCTTACCATCATCAGTGGAGATGACAAAACACATTGCCTCTGTTGCAAGTTCTGGAAAGACATCCTCATCCACCTCTATGCCCTGCTCATCTGCAACTTTTAACACTGTCTTCTGGTATGAGAAACTTCTGCTGCACTGAAGCACAACATTCAACACCTTATTAAATTGTTATTTCCCCTTTAATGACATCAGACAAAGGTACAGCACTTACCTGTGGTGATAAAATCTGAGAAGCTGACCACCTCCAGTTTCACATATTTCTTTGTCCTTCCATGTTGTACCTTCAAGAACATCATGACCACTTGAGAGGATTTTTTTTTTTTTTTTTTAACCAGTAATAAAAGCAACATGTGGACTGTCACTATAGCAAAAGAGTCTTTGTGGTAGCTGTTATTCAATCTATTAGCATGCTAAGCACAACTTCAGTGGTCACAGTCATGTCTTAACGATGAAAATGATTGACAGACAGCCTCCAAGCTTATAAAACAGTCGCTGACAAGTATCTAACATGTTCACTGGCATCCACAAAGACTCAGTTTCACACAGTGACACACAACATTAGAACACGTGACAACATCCGTTTCAAACAACATTGTTGCTTGTTAGCTAGGGTAAAGTTAGGTTTAGCAAAGTCGACTGTGTCTCCGCCATTTACTTTACAATAGCCTCTCCAACACGTGAGACAGAGTCGCGGTGCAAACTGTCCGGCTGTTCAAAATTGTACATAAGACTTACCATGTCGTCATTCCCTCACAGGTCCCCTTCTTGCGTCCGTTACTGTCCTAGCCGTGTGGAGTCAACTAAGGAAAAAACAACAACGTTACGTGTTCAATAAAGTTGATAGAACAAGAAATAGTGAAAGCTAATGTTAACTTAAAATACACAAAGAAATATCAGTAATAACGAGTATGATGCTAATTCCATGTGAGAAGTGCAAACGAGTAAAGAGCGGAGCCATCAACTTAAGCATGGTCGGACATGTTCGGGGAAAACATTACCTTCAGCAGCTAACCAGCTAGCGAGTTTGGCCTCGCAAAAATCAGTCTATGACAAATAATACAAATGTGCCGTTATTATACTGATAAAAGCCTAATATAACGTAAGCTTGAGGAGTAAATGGCACTTTTACCTGCCTCACGAGTCCCAACAAGTTTGGGGCAAACTTCAGCAGCTAGCTGCTAGCAAGTTCGGCCATTATGGTCTATGACAAAATATACAAATGTACCGTTATTAACGTTATACGTGCTATCATCGTCTTACAGTCCCGCACAGCCTAATATAACGTTAGTTTGAGAAATAAATTGCACTTTTACCTGGCTCAAGAGTCACGGTGAAGTCCAAGTGAAGACGGCTGATTGGAGCGTGCGCGACAAAGCTGTTGACTCAGGTGGAGTGTTGAATTAGGCTCCTCAACACCCAGTGAATAAACACCGAAATATTACACCGCCAAAAAGTTACCCTGAACACAAGCTGTAGTTAAAGGTAGAGAATAAACTCCCAAAATCTAACACTTTAACACTTTTTTGTTTAACTCCAGAAATTTGCTGTGTAGCCAAAAACCTGACAACCATCACCAGCTTTGTTTGCCAGAAAATTCGACACCTAATCTGTTTTTCTTTTTGTTCAGTTCCTGTCCTGCCTGCCTGTCTGCCTGCCAGCCAACCCATCTCCCCAAGCCCCCCTGCAGCTACCTTCCGCTCTGGACCCATTCACCCGGCTTTCATTCCCCTGGACCAGCACCCCCTTTTCCCCACACCTCCCCTTGCACAAATAAACTCTTTTTTTCATCGTCAGCGTCTTATACGGGGTTGCTTGCACAGACGTGACAAAATCATATCAAATCAAATGTCGTAACGGACATATCAGGCACTTTATACATAGAGGAGGTCTAGACCAAAATCTTTATGGAGTTGGTAAAGGGACCCAACATATCCCTCCAAGAGCAAACACTTGGCAACAGTGACAAAGAAAAACTTCTTAGATCCAGCCTTAGATACAATTTAAATAAATAAAAGGAAGAAGTCTCAGTGTACGAAATGATAGTAACTAAGGAAATCTAACTGTGTTGAACAAAGACAGTGCTGTGGGGTCATCTGTGCAACCAGAAAAATCAATGAGTATTTCAGTTACATTTATTGCGTTTGTGCAAAATAACATGACAAGCTCTGTTGCCAGGTCAACTGCATATTTAGATTACTGTACAGACTACAGTCCAGAAAATATCAACTACAAAAGTAGCTGCCCACCAGCAAGCCTGTGACAAATATCAAAATACATTTAGCCAAGAGTTTGTTTTTCCTAACATTCATTTTGAACACAAGAGGCAAAAGTGCACCACCAACTCTGACTAAATTGGACTACAAGTCCTGATGGTTTTTTTCCTCTGTTTACTTTTCACACAAGGGAAATTAGGCACCATCCACATATTGGGTGCAATAACACCATGTGCCAAAAATCGATTCATATAAGAATCCCGATTCTCATTTACTACGATTCAGAATCGATTTAAAATGTCCCAAAATAGGTTTTAAAAAATAAAACAAATCCGCAGGCTGTCTACCTCCATTTTGTACGCGGGACGTCCTGACGTCACCACGCAGCTGGTTCTGGAACATACGCATGCGCGGTAAGCACCAAAACAAGGAGGAAACTACAATAATGAAGAAAAGAGAGAGTCAACCTGTCCCGTACTCGTTGAAGGCAAAGATTTGGACTCATTTTGGTTTTTACCGAATGCCCGGGAAGACCGAGCTTGACATGACTTATTTTATAGCTAGCTACTTAGTGTAGCAGTTGTGGTCCACACACATTGGAAAAGGCACTTTCCTTAGAATTCAAAAGGCAGCACGTTTAACTGCACTATTTTTTATATAAAGAGACACTTTTATTTTTGTTACTTAAGCAATATGTGATATTGCTTTTATGCAACAGTTGCAAAAATTCCATGTAAGCATGGATAGATGTTTAAAACTTAATAAATGTGAAAAAGACACTTTAATGTCTCCATTTGTCATTCTGTCTTGCAAAAAAGACTGGAGTAGATCATGAGGATCCTTTGCACACCTATAGATTGAAGCAGAAATCATTATGAATCGAATTGTTTTGAATTGAAAATCGATTTTGAATTGAATCGTAGCCCCAAAAATCGGAATCGAATCGAACCGCGAGATAGTCAAGGATTCCTACCCCTACTTATTAGTGTATGTACACATGGGTAATTCTAATTCTTGTTAGCACTAAAGCATTACAGTAGACAGTGAACACGATCTGCATTTATTGGGTGACAGGTCCTTCAAAGGTCTTTATTTCAGCCAATTGTCCTTGGCCCCAACTGGTTGGCTCAGATGATGCTTGATTGGTTTTGCCAGTTTTTCCATTTACAAGTTTATAGTTCTTAGACAGTCAAAATTTAGCACTCTTAAACAGTGTCTGTCTCAGTTAGGGATGGGATGATTATGGATTTTGATTGTACAATTATTGACTGTCATTCATGTCTAAAGTGTCTATTTGTTTTGAACAATCTGTTTAGTACGCACGTACACAAGTCGTAAATGTTACAGTGTTGTAATGTACAACCCCAAGTCCAAAAAGTTGGCAATTTGTGTAAAATGTGAATAAAAACAGAATGCAATAATTTGCAAAAGCAAAGGCCCAGGACGGTTGAGCCGCTAGAATCTTGCATCAGTAAGAATGGGACGACATTCCTCTCCTAAAACTCCAGCAACTGGTCTTCTCACTTCGCAGACGTTTACATTTGTTAAAAAGATTGTAACACAATGGTAAACAGCGACCTATTCCAACTTTTTTGAGACATGTTACTGCCTTTTATTTACCTTTCTGTACTGATTGGTGTTTATTTACGTTGTGACTGCTGTAATATGATTATAATCTGAGGAAATGTGGTTGGATTAAATATAACAAACCACTCTAATATTTACAATATTTTTTATGGACGCTATAGCAGAATAAAAATATTTATTAATCATATTTTGTGATAAATCCCCCCTCTTCCATAAGGCTGTTTTGTGTTTACTGTGGACAGCGTCGAGTTCAGCTGTTTTGATAATGTTGCTCTGGTCTTCTGTGTCTCTCCGCTATTTCTATTTCTATGTTCGCCTCGTGAACACGCTTCCATGCGCCGCCTTTGCGCGCTCCTTTCCGCCCGCGTGCTCGAGGGTTTACCTATGTGTCTACACTGAGGGGATACATCAGGAAAGAGAAATGCCGTCAAAAATCATCTTTGACACCGAAGACTTAGCAATGGAGGACGACATGAACACCGTTGCCGAGGCTAAAACCGCGAAGGTGAGCAGACCTGGTCCTGTTGTCTGGGACGGACCGGAGAAACCGCGCATCTCGTGCGACGCCGTGTTCCCTGTGTGATAGCATGCGGCTGAGCGTGCTAATCGGCTAGCTAACCTTAAGACCAATCAAAGATATCTGTTGCCACACCGGCCCTGGCATTGGGACAACGTGATTTTGTTAGCATACGTTGCCTGTGTCGCCACTTAGCTTAGCCGTAAGGTCACACGGCCTGTCCACGTGTTATAGTACTGAAATGTAGTTCACGTGGATGTTAGGCCAGACAGCCGAGGTCTTTAACAAATAGTTTACATCTGTTGTATACAGCTGTGAACTGGACAAAGAAGTTTAGTTAGCAAAAGCTGCACTTCAGATACAATCACCGATAAGTTTAATTTTAGTTTGGACTGTGTGGTAGAAGTGCAAGCACCACTGAGTTTGACGTATAAACTGTTGCCAAGGTTAATTCATCAATGAAATATGTATTAAAATGAAATTTTAGTAACATTTTGTAAATTACAGTTAAAATGACATAAGTCAAAATGAGTTTATGAATCCATCTACAAAGTCTTGCTTGACATGAAGTCACCGACAAAAAGACTGTTTATTGCCATAATGAAAACATTAAGACAATTCAAATATGAATGTTTATGTACTTTTTACCTTGTTGACTCTCGTACAACCTTGTATCCCATATAGCAACTTGCTTAGAAGGTTTTGTATCCTTTACCTACTTATGATCAGTAATTTAGTATTTTTTACCCATAGTCATTTCTTTTTCAAAAGCCTTTTAAAGTTAAAATATACAATGTAATATTAAATGAGTAACTTAAACCTTTTGTTTTTGTATGAATGTAAGATCAAGGAGGGCAAGAAGTTGAAGAAGAATAAGTTGGAAGAACAGGAGGAGCAGGAGGACACAAGCTGTGAACCTCCAGCACCCAAGAAAAAAAAGAAAAAAGACAGGCAGGCAGCGGATCAAGTGAATGGCCACATAGATGAGGCCACAGTCATCAATGGAAACAGTAATGGTATTGAAACACCAAAGAAGAAGAAATCTGAGGGAGACACAGAGGTCGGTGCTATGCTAGGAGTACAAATACATTTTCTTGTTGAAATATCTTGTTGTTTGGAGCATTGGATGGCTAAAAGACAAATAGAAGTGACAGGAATTTGTTGATATGAATTCTCCAACTATGTTTCGGTCGAAATGGTCATACTCTGTCTGCACTTTTATCTTTTGGTTGGAAGAAAAAAAAGAAACAAAAGAAAGAAATCCTAGAGGCAGCAACCAATGGACATTCCACCCCTGTTCAGACACCCTTCCAGATACCTTCCACCTCAAGTGGGGACTCAGCAAGTGACAGGGAAAAAGAAAAGGTATGATGACTCATAAGCTGGCTGCATTTGGCTTTTCCTTAAAAGTTTGATGAACCAGCTGTATCAAGAAAAACAGTTAGACTAACTCTGTTCATCTTTTTAGGAGGAGACAGCAGAGCAGAGAGAAGGGGCCTTCTCCAACTTCAGAATTTCCCCAGTCACCATAAGTAAATTGAATGGTAAAGATCAGTTATTGGTTGTTGGTTACAATTACAATGTTCTATTATGTTTTGTTTAGTTTTTTCCAAAGTGGCTCTAGACTAGACCTGTTCCAGCGTACATCATTTACCACCCCAAAGCGTAAATAACAGAATACAATGATTTGCAAATCTTTCAACCTATATTCAATTGAATACACTACAAAGACAAGATATTTAATGTTCAAACTGATAAACTTTATTAGTTTTCTTGCAAATATTCTCTCATTTTGAATTTGATGCCTGCAACATGTTCCAAAAAAGCTGGGACAGGGGCAACAAAAGACTGGAAAAGTTGAGGAATGCTCAAAAAAACACATGTTTGGAACATTCCACAGGTGAACAGGTTAATTGGAAACAGGTGAGTGTCAAGATTGGGTGGTAAACAGTGGTAAACATGCCCCTGTCCCAGCTTTTTTGGAACGTGTTGCAGGCATCAAATTCAAAATGAGTGAATATTTGCAAAAAAATAAAGTTTATCAGTTTGAGCATTAAATATCTTGTCTTTGTAGTGTATTCAATTGAATATAGGTTGAAAAGGATTTGCAAATCATTCAGTTTTATCTGATTCGCAAATCCCCCCCCCCCGTTTCCTGTTGGCCTCTCTGCCACTTGCAAGCTGAAATAAAGGCATAAAAATCCCCAAAAGTAATAGTTTAAGAAAAAAAAAAGACCTTGGCATTGATGAACCTCACTTAACATTTTTATTGTGTTGCAACACCTACTTTTTTTATTGCATGGGCATGCTTTTTGATGATGACTGAAGTCAGTTGTAAAGATGTGATCTGGTGCAGGGTTTGTTCACTTAAGGAATATTTGTAATGTAACAATGTTTGGTGGGGTGTCGATAGTGAAAGTTGAAACTGTGCTTTCTGCTTGTCCTGCAATTCATCTTTCTATGACTCTTTTAGCTCGGGGAGTCTCTTACCTGTTTGACATCCAGGTGAAGACGTTTAATCCTGTATATGATGAAGAGGATGTCATTGCCCAAGCCCGAACTGGAACAGGAAAGACTTTCTCATTTGCTATCCCTTTGGTGGAGAAGCTCCAAAATGATTCACTGGAGCCAACCAGAGGCCGGGCTCCCAAGGTGCACACACAAACACCAATAACTGAAGACTAACATCAGAGTCCCAACGTCATTCCTTTCTGAGCAAGTTTGTCTATGTCTGGATTTATTTTTTTCTGTAGGTTCTGGTGTTAGCACCAACCAGAGAGCTAGCTATCCAGGTCGCCAAGGACTTCAAAGACATCTCAAAGAGAGTAGCTATTGCCTGTTTCTATGGAGGCAGCTCGTATAACCCCCAGAGTAAGTTTTATGCAAATTATATCAATATACAATTAGACTTTGTACATAAACAATTATATACAATTTGACTTTGTACATAAACCAAGATTTCCTTGACTTAACATTTTGAACATTCTTTCTGCAGTCTCAACAAAAATTATGTAAGGCATACTCTGTAAGTCAGTATTAATAGTGGCTCTATCTGCTCTTCCTGTCTAGTTGATGCCATCCGCAATGGTATTGATATTTTGGTTGGAACCCCAGGTCGTGTCAAGGATCATATCCAGAACCATAAACTTGACCTCACAAAGCTGAAGCACGTTGTCTTGGATGAAGTGGACCAAATGCTCGACATGGGTTTTGCAGAGCAGGTTGAGGAAATTTTGGCCTTATCATATAACAGAGGTAAAAATTAATGTGTTTCGGTTTGTGACATAAAAATTTGATTTAAAAAAAAAAAAAATAAAAAAAAAAATAAAGTCTTATTATAGTTTGTTCTGTATGTTATGAGTCTGTTTTTATCAACACTATTTCTTCCTGTACATTTATATGTATTCATGTATATGTTCCTTTTCAGTTAATGAAAATAACCCCCAGACACTCCTATTCTCTGCCACCTGCCCCCCATGGGTGTATGAGGTGGCCAAGAAATACATGAGACCAGGATGCAAACATATTGACCTGATTGGCAAGAAAACACAGAAAGCTGCAACAACTGTGGAAGTCAGTGTTTATGCCTGTGTATTTCTTAGGCTTAGATTTCTTAAAGTTTCCTGTAAATGGAGACATTGAAATTTATTGTAGCAGTACATTAGTTCAAATATGTTTTTATTAGGAAGTTCTCCACAGCAAGTTAATTTGCAGTAAATCTTTGATTTCCATCATCACCAGTAGAAATAGGGATGGAATAATGGAAATATGTTTTACAGTATTTACTTGTGTCCTGACTCAGTTTGTGTTTTTATCTCTGTATTTTCTTCATAGCATCTGGCCATCGCATGCCACTGGTCACAGCGTGCAGCTGTAATAGGTGATGTCATCCAAGTTTACAGTGGTAGCCATGGCAGAACCATTGTTTTCTGTGAGACAAAGAAAGAGGCCAATGAACTTTCCTTAAATGCATCCATCAAACAGGTGAATACAAACTCAGATATACACACACAATTTGCACTTTATGAATAGCATCATACATTGGCAGTTCATTACAAATATTTATAAAATGATCAACTAACTTTTTATATTTGAAGTAATATGGACAGTTTCATTAGTTAACCAGGCCTATTGTCTGTTTCTCTTTTCTAATTGTGCTGCAGCTCATGTAACATAGCTCACTTGTTCCTCATGTTGACTAACATTAGAAATTGAATGAGCAGCCATGAAAAAGGACATTCACATATATTTGTTTTATGTTGTTTTGTGTGTGTTCAGAGTGCCCAGTCCCTTCATGGTGATATTCCCCAGAAACAGAGAGAGCTGACGCTGAAGGGCTTCAGGAATGGGTCCTTTGAGGTCCTTGTTGCTACCAACGTTGCAGCCCGTGGATTAGATATCCCTGAAGTTGACCTGGTGGTCCAGAGTGCTCCACCCAAGGTGTGCCTTATTGTATTTTATAACTTCAGTACATCTTTGCGCTTATTTGATGTCATCTTAAAGCTTCAAATTGAGCTGAAACTGAAAATTGCAATACACATGTTGATTGATCAAAAATGAAGAAATCAATGCTGAATGGATGCTTGTTAATTATACATGATGTTATTAACTTTGTTGCTGGGAATCATGAAGGCTTTGAACCTTTACTGTCTTAACATTTTTGCACCTGTGGTTGTTGTCAGGATGTGGAGTCATACATCCATCGTTCAGGACGTACAGGCCGAGCAGGCAGGGCTGGAGTCTGCATCTGTTTCTACCAGAGGAAAGAAGAAGACCAGCTGCGCTATGTAGAAAACAAAGCAGTACGTGTTTTTAAATTTGATCACTGTTGCAGAGGACAGAGGCAAAACAGGGCGACAGGTATAGTGGTTTGAGAGCCTGTGTCAAAATAAAGAAGCAATGCTTTTAGTCTAATCTCTTCCACACATGGAATAGAAATGCACAAAAAGGAACAATTAAAGATAGTAGACAAAAAAGGCATAAAGGTAGAGGACTGAATATTGATTTGGAAACTCTTTGTGGTCAGACTAAATATGTTTTATTTCCATCCAGGGTATCACATTCAGACGAGTTGGTGTTCCCACTGCCAATGACATCATCAAGTCATCAAGCAAGGATGCTGTCAGGTGAGTTATTCTGGGAAGTAGCAGGACGGCTAATTATTACCCAGGAAATTTGGCTTAATTTAGACGGTAGATCCACAAGGAACAACTAAAACCTCCTCAACTATTGTACAGCTCATTGTGAGACAAATTTCCTGCCAGTTATGGTTTATTTCTTTGTACAGGTTTCTGGACTCTGTCCCAGTCACAGCTATTGGGTACTTCAGAGCATCTGCTGAGAAGCTAATTGAGGAGAGAGGAGCTGTTGAGGCACTAGCTGCTGCACTGGCCCATATTTCTGGAGCTACGAGTCTGGAGCAAAGATCACTGCTCAACTCTGATGCTGTAAGTTACATATGTACAGCAATAAATCTGGACATACCTCTATATTACAGCATTCTTTTACTATTACTTCATATCTGCTCATGATGGTGTTGTCAGTCATGTTATCTTGCTACCAGTGGGGGCAGGATGCAGAAATAAGCAATACAAAGGCCCAAAAAGCATTGACCATTTGGATGGTCTTGGATGCACACGGTCCCACCTGACATCATATCCCAGTGGCACACCTGAAAATGTCGCATCAATTTCCATCTACTCATTGGTTCTGCTTTTAGGTGGCAGATAACCCAAACTCCACCTCACACATTTTTCCTGTTTACATTTCCAGGGTTACATCACGATGCAGTTGGTGTGTTCTCAGGAGATGCATAACATGGGTTATGCCTGGAAAACCATCAAAGAACAGCTTGGAGAACAGATTGAGAGCAGCATTTACAGAATGACCTTCCTCAAAGGCAAAACAGTATGTACCAACACCAACTTATTTGAGCTGTTTCTGGTGTGTATAGAGAAAATGTGCACATTACCTATGCCATCTTCCAGTTTCAGCTTTGTTGGGTTGAATAGATGGCTAGGTGTGTGTGTGTGTGTCTGTCTGTGCTGACATCAACCTAACTATTGGCTATCGTTGATAGTAATAGCAGTGACTTGCCTCAAATTGATGAGACAAGTCACATAATGGAGAAATATATTTGTGACCACGGAAAATTTTATATAAATTTGGATAAACCAAGTGTCACATCTCTTGTTATTCGTATTCGTCGGTGAGTATGTTTGACTTGAGCTACTCCAGGTGCACAATAGCCAGAGTTAATGATGTACAACAAGTTAAACAGAAAAAAATATATTCACAAGCAACTACACTCTCTTTGTGGCTCCTGTTTTGAAGGCACATAAAGTACATAGACTGATTCCAATGAAGGCATTCATTTCGCCCTTATTTTTTTCCCAACAGGGAGTTTGTTTTGATATCCCAGCTGACAAAGTCAAGGAAATTCAGGTGAGATCAATGATTTTTTTTTCTGTCTCTGTCAAAATTAAATGTGTGAAAATTAATAATGCAGAGTAATGCCAATCATTTTGACTGATTCTTGTCGTTGACTTGCTTTTAACCTCACTTGATCCCACTATAGGATAACTGGAAGGATGGTCGCCGTTGGCAACTGACTCTAGCCACAGAACTTCCAGAGTTGGAGGAGAAGCAGCACAGTAATCGTGGTGATAGAGGTTTCAGCAGCGGCAACCGTGGTAACAGAGGAGGATTCAGAGGTGGAAGGGGTAGGAATTTTGGAAGAAATGTTGGTCGTGGTAATGGGTTCAGGAACAACAGTGGCAACAACAGAGGAGGAAACAAACGCAGCTTCAATCAAGCTTTTGATTTCTGAAGAATCAACCTGTGGACTGACAAGACTGACTGACACTCATCTGGGCTGACGGTGATTTTTATTGGCTGTCAGTGAAAGGGCTTGATGTAGAGCTGGTGGAAATGCACCTCATGATGCAAGCTGAAATGTAAACTGTCAAGGATTCATAACTTGAATATTAAGTGCTTTATACCACAATTTTTCCAATTAAAACTTTATGTACCTGAAGGGTTTAAAATCAGATTTTCTGGTGTACAGTGTAATAACAGAGTAAGCTACAACTGGCAGCCAGTGATTCTGTTAGGTGACATTACATGAAACTCATGACACGTTCCAGCTTTAACCTGATAAATAATTTCAGAATTCACTTGCTATGTCTCGACTGGCAGCTAATCAAAAACATTTGCCAATCAACCCATAGTAGTTTATCAGTAGGTTCTTCATTATGTGTTGATATAAATTGAAAGCTTGAATGTGTCATTGATAGAGTTTTATAGGGATGCATCAATACCGATACCGGGCATGAGTATGGTTTACAGCACTTAACTGCAAGGCGGGAAGCGAGGAGTCATGTCAGCAGTGTGTAATTATTTTCAGGTGAATGAGAGCGACAAAAACAAAGCAGAATGCAAATTATATCCAGGGCTTAAAGTATTCCGGCACCGTGCCGAATCTCTGGCGAGTGTCATGGACTGCGATTATTTTAAAAAAAAAAAAAAAAAAAAAAAAAACTTGATGCGGGAGGTCAGGTTCGAGCAGTCAATTGAGTTTGCCTACCAATGAGAATAAAGCAGCTTTTACTCTCAAACAAATTAACATCACTAGCCAATCAGAAGTACGGTGGGGGTGGGTCTTGGAAAACTAAGTTGAGATCCAAAAAATTGAGCTTTGAGTTGTCAAACTCGGAAATTAATGCTTCCAGAATAAACATAAATGGCTGCCGCACATATTTTAGCGTTCAAACGGTGACAATATGCCAAACTTATTTTTCTCCTCCGAGTTAACCTGTAGTGTGAACACCATGATCTCGGAAGTCGGAAATTTCCAAGTTGGAATATAGATTTCTCGGTTCCGAGTTTTCATGAACGCAGCATCCAAGCAGGTGTTTTTTTTTTTTTTTTTTCATCAAAGTCACTGTTGGAGATGATGGAGAGTAAGGTTATGAAGCCAGAGGAAGACTTCCTAACAACAGACTTAAAGGATTTAAGGATTTAAAAATAAGTAGTGCTGGGCGTGGATAGAAGAGAGGGGCAGAGACGATGCCTTTTGGTTATTTACTTCCTATTTTGTATTTAGAATCAGAATAAAATAGTTTAGTGCTGCACTGTAACTGTTTACAAATTGTTTTTGTATAAATTGTCCTTTACCGAATTAAATTGTTGCTAATCGAATAATTCCTCAACTTAATTAGCTTAACTAAGTTTCACATTTAACATTATCATCTTTAGTTTCTAAATAATTTTTTCCGCGTTTTAGGTAAACTGTTACTTTTTTTTGTAATGGGTGTTTGGGGAATATTTACAGCATTTACAAACTATTTTCAAAATGGAAGGCACAACTTCACTGAGCGTATATGTCACGTGAAGGTGCATTTTACTGAAGATGCTGTGTCATGGAGACACTGTTTTTCTCATGAAATGGGCCATTCATGCTCAGTGGTTGCTGCCTCAGCTGAAACTTCTCCCCCAAAATATATTGGATAATTGCTTTGCAATTACCTCTAAGAACTGTTTGTATTGTCAAGTTTATTTTTCCTTTTCCTTGGCATCAATGCCTGCTCCAACTCGTTAAGGGTCTGAAGACTAACAGAGCGCTGGACACAACTCAGCTTGTTTCTTGTTCCTTCTGTTTATTGTTCACAAAAGCAACAGTAGTAACAGCAGGAACACTAGTAGGTTGATAACCTCAAGGAAAATAAACAGAATACCACTCTCATTAAATGCACGTGCGTGCATGCCCTGTGATAGGCTTGTCACAGACCATGCCCCCGCACAGAGGTGATGGGAAGTTTGGATCTTTTTACTGACTCAGGTCTTTTAATCTTGTTCAGTAAAATTAATGACTTTTTCTTCAAGTCATTCGTTCATTTCGTTCATTGGAATCAGTGTGGCGCTGTAGCTGTCATTTGAGTAATGACTGAAAAAGCACGGCTTTCAAACCCTGAGGAGCAGCATGGTTTGCTTCACATGGCCTATAATACACAAGTTTGCTTTTGTTAAAACTATTGAGCACCCTTTTGGGTCATAGCCTACTGAAGTTGAAATAACTGATTACTTCATTTGCCGGTAGGAGAGCGCTCTGCGTATCATTAAAAAATTCTCATTCTATGATGGCTGTTCACTTTAGCCTACCTGGTCACTAAAAACCCGTAGTGTATGAATTCGTTTCAACGGAAAGGCAAATTAAACATCCGTCCCATAGCTACATAGCTAACGTCAACTTTCGTGCTAATGTCAGATACCTCTCCTCACCAGTAATAACAGCATTGGTCATGTTACTGCTGTAACCACATGAATAACAAACTAAAGACTCTAAGGCCCATAGTTATGAGTCGTGAACAAATCACTAATTTCTACACTGAGCCTGCTGTTATGTAACAACAGGCTCATTGTTGAGGTAACAGTGCTACCTCCACAGCTTTGTAGTTCCTAACCATAGTATGGAACAGCTGGTTATAAAGCTAAGTCTCATTTCACCTTAGCTTGGCTCATTGACACTGGTAACTAGCAGTCCGGGCTAATTTTGCACAAACAATACAGGAGAGGCAGAGTAGTTCAACACCAGGACCGGGGCTTTATTCAGCTCTTTTCTTCCTTCCAAAATTACAACACAGTACTTTTATGGCTGCAGAGTTGAGTTTCATCACACTGACTACAAAGCTTACAGTGGCTACAGCTGGCGTTACTTCTCACACAATTCACCAGAGACAGGGACATACACGCTTCTCTGCAAGCATACACACAACACAACACAGATACGTGCTGACTACGTCACACACTACCCACAAGGCCACTTCCTAAAGGGGAATGCTCAGAGCCTGCCCTGTGGCCATGAGACAAATGAATGAGAGACTCAAAACCCGAAGACCCGTACTTTTGAGTCATGAACGAATCAGTTGCGCCTACACTGAGAATGCGCAGCGGTCGTGTGACATGTGAACGAGAGACTCAGACCTGAAGACCCTATTTTATAAGTAGTGAATGAATCAGTCATTCCTACACTGAGAATATCTGGTAGAAAGATTTGTTTGTGAACGAATCTGAGCCTGTGGCGCGCATGTGTGGAGCAGGGAAAAAAGATCAAATCACTCACTGAGATGACTTGTTATACAAAAGATTAGTCCAAAATGAACAAATCGGTTTTTTTTTTTCTTCAGCACGCTCCTACTTCGAAACGGATTATCAGCAGAGTTACTTTGTGAAAAAAACTTGATTCCTAACAGAAGCGGTGCTTGTGTGATGAGACAGGGCTGCATGCAGCCCGTGTCGTGTATCTCATTGTGTTTCTTCACCAGGTCGGGGTTTTCGTTTTTGTTTTTTTTTCCAATCGGCTCACTCTTCTTACCTTGGTGTAGTACAAATTAAGTTGTAAATAAGAAATATATTGAGGCTTGCAATAAATATTGCAACTTCTGCTCGACCCATATCAATTTCAGGCTTATAAAAATACAACTTCTGGTACAAATACAGATAATGTAGATGGTTGATAGTGGTGTACTTGCTCATCCCTAATCCATAATCAAATTCATGAATTAACTAATCAAATTTATACATTTACCTATTTAATAATTTTATAAAATAAAGATTGACTCATTACAAATTAATCTTACAATGTCACTAGTTTAAACAGTTTGAAATTACTCCCACTCGCATTTTATCTAGGTCACAATTTCAACTTAAATTTTAATACATTAACACATTTTAACTACTTAAATAAACAAAAAATATATTTCACAACTTAATACTTATGTTCACTTTCTCTATTTCTGTCAAATCTATCTCAAAGATAAAATCTCATAGACTGATTTTATAAATTTGACAATGAAAGCGATGAACAAACAAATTCTCCAAACATGTTGGACCTCAGATCCCCAGCTACGCTGTCTTTACGTTACAAACATAAACATCACCATTTTAACCTTTTAATCATTAAAATAAAAGTAACTTTTTTTGTCAATGGGATTAAAGTAAAGCTTTCTTACCACTGGCTCGGAGGTCTTTGTGATGACGGTCATCATATATTCGTTCATGGATTGTGCATATGGCTCTTGTCCCTCCCCTCCTCTGTAGGTGTGTGGTGTGAGTGTGAGTGGAAATTAGGTTACAGGGCTGCAGCTGACTGTCAGGTGACCTGTTTGGACCAGCGGTTTGGTGGACTGGGATTTAAAAGCTGGACGACACCTTCCATCTCTCTCTCCACCCATTCCCAACCGCCTTGTTCAGAGAATTCTTGTGTGCAACTGCAGTTTATTGTTGTCCTGAC
This sequence comes from Remorina albescens, assembly GCA_034769265.1. Taxonomy (NCBI): domain Eukaryota; kingdom Metazoa; phylum Chordata; class Actinopteri; order Carangiformes; family Echeneidae; genus Remorina; species Remorina albescens. The sequence continues at coordinate 1,955,566 of CM068479.1, forward strand.
TAGGTGAGGCTCTGTTTAGTTGTGCTGCTAGCCGGTATGTAAAGAGTGTTTTGTTCAGTTCTAGTGGCTACTGCTGCACATGTGTTTTGAGTGAGCTGCAAGCCTTCGTGTGTGTTTTTCCAGAACTAAGCTGGAAATATTGTGTAATGCTAAAGAAGTCAGAAGTAGGGAGGGAGAGAGGCTCAAGGAAGTTTAGGCTCAGTGCTTGTCTTTTGTTTCCTTTTTTTATATAGGTAAGCCTATGGTTTTTTCCCTAGTTGTATTTTGTTTATTGTTTTAGGCATTGCTCTACCCCAAGGCCAGCACTTGGGGTAGAGTGGCAGTGATGCCACCAAGCACACCTGCCTCTGATCCTATTAATTGACTCTGAAACCATCCTGAATGCCCTTCCCCTTCTTTACCTGCATTTGGGAGTATGATTTACAAGGGATTCTATCACCCTCTAGTGGGAAGGTACTATAAAAGAAATTTAAACTCAAAATATAAACCCAAATGCACAGTGTCCTTTGATTGGCTTAACACTACTGTTTCCACTCATTTGAATTAAATGACTAATTCATTAAAAAAAGGTCATCTGAGGTTGTCTTTGTTCTTTTAACTTGGAGTGAAATGATCTTATATACGATAAACAATGCTTTAAAGCATGCATTTCACGAATACAGCTTTAAAGAACTTAATATATGTAGCTGCATTTAAAGATAATTGTCATTTTAGGTCACGTTTCCTGCGTTATGATAAATTATCTTGAAGTGATTTGTTATGTCGGCAATTTCCACAGTTTTATAGGTTATATGATTAATAGATATAATTTTAAGAGCATCAAATGTTATGAGAAACGAGGCAGTCTGCTTCCTCTTGATATTTCCAACATTTTTTTAGATAATTGACTGTAGAGTTGAAATCGCATTTCAGTCAGTCCCACAAATGGATAAAGCAAAAGAAAAATCTGTTTTGGATCCAATGAAGAAAACATATTTTTACTTTTGTAATGTGTAAATACACAACGAATGTAACGAATTGACTAGAATTTACAGGAACTACCTGGCAAAAAAAGGTTGCCAATAAAATCTTGTAAAATTGAGTAACAGTAATATACTTTAATTCCTTTTACTGTAACTTCTGGTAAAAAAGGTTTCCAATAAAGTCTTGTAAAATTGAAATACATTACTGTGACAAATAATTATAGCAAAACCTTTTACAGGTTTTGGTTGTTTATAAATTACAGTAATTTCTTGTCAACCCCCCACAAAAACAATTATTAAATGTGATCTCATTTACAACATTGTATTCTATTCAAATTACAGAAGTTACAATTTGTTGTTGTATACAGTTAATTTTTGTTTGTACATTAGCATCTTTGCAAATTAAAGAAAGTATTAAGTATTTTGATTGAGACAAGGTTTGTTGTTAAACCAAAACAGATCAACACTTCATTAGACTTGTTTCATTCATTAAATAAAACCAAAGTCAGAGCTGCAACAAAACATTTATTAAAACTGTAGTTTTACAAACACCTATAAAACTTTTTTCCCTGAACAACTCCCAAAATCAGAGACTGAGATAGAGATCGATCTGAATGCAACACCTATGCAGGAACCTGAGATACAGAACAACTTATTTTAACGAGAAAGATTAGGAATATATCAGCAAAACATTCAGAACTGTCACTCCAGGGAATTCAGTGGAATATTATGAACTATTTACATTCATACAGTAGGGAGGAGAGGAGTCCTCATCATTTGCAATACTGTATCACTTAAGCATGAAGCCATTCAAGTTCCTTAATCTCCTGAGGAGTGAAGACACATGCGGACTGACTGCATTGTTCTTCTTTTTACCAACTTTCCCACTTTTCTGGCTGACTTGCCTTGCCGTCTTGGTGCCACTGGCTGGATTGATTCCGATGAAACATCTGAAATCACAAAATCACATGAAAAGAAACTTCATGAAAAAACTGCACTGACTGCTGGTGTACAAGAGAGGGCAGAATCCATCGGCTGTGCAAGACAAGCTAATCATTTGCCCTTCCAATATGAAAAACTGCAAAACATTTTAAATAAGACTAATTAGTGACGCTCTATTTAATCTGGTGAGTCAAAATAACATGTTGCTCATGATGGCAAACTTTACAAAATAATGACCCACTAAAATTCTACTTAAAGCAAGTAGTTACCTTTGGATGAATTCTAGCGTGCACGACGCCTGCTCCTAGTACACCAGATTGAAGCTGTAGTAGCTGCAAAAGAGCGCTGCCATTCCAGCCACAAAGTTGGCGTGTCGTGGCAAAACCACCTGACCCTCGATGCTCAGCATCCAGTCAGTTGCAGTGAACACTCCACCTTAAAAGAAATAGACATGCAGTTTATAAATTAATGTTTTTGCTGTTGCCTTCCACATTAACATGCTGTTTATGTGGAAGGAAAACTCTTAAACTGTTACATATCTTTCATACAATCACAGTATTTACAATTTTCAACTGATAAAAAGAAGCTGCATGTATCATTTTTTGTTACTTTTTGTGTGCAATTTATGCTGATCAAATACACTCAAACTCAACTACAAAAAAGGTATACAATATCAATAAAATTATATCTCTTAATTGAATAAACTCTTTAAAAACCCTCTTGGATGAGCAGGAAAATAGATTGGCACAAAGCTGAAAACAGGCTGTTTTTTGAGCTCATTGACTTTTTAGAGATTCGTGGTTCTCACAGGCAGTGGTGGACAGTAACTACTGTACATTTACTTAAGCACAAAGTTGAGGTATTTGTACTTTACTATTTAAAAAAAATTTTTTTTTGCACTACTTTATTCTTCCATTACACCACATCTCAGAGGGTTAACTACTTTTCAGATCAACATTTGATGTTTTGTGACCAGTTGATAAAATGTGCATTGTTCTAGATTAGACTATTATAGTTTGTAAGGGGTTAAAAAATAGCTCGACCTTGACAACATTAAAGTACTGCTTATGTGCATGTCAATCATTAATAATATTCAAATATACATACACAAACGATATAGCACTCAAAATTTGGTCATTCTGCATATATAACGTTACTTTTACTACTTAAACCTTGAGTAAATTTTGCTGACAATTCGTTATTGCTCAATAAACATGCATTTTATCCCAGATACCTGAATTTTTCTCCTCATTTCATATGGGTGCATATGAATTGAGGAGAAAAAAGTGCTACAGAATATGTGAGGAAGTTTCCAAGACGTTCACCAAGGCTAAGTACTTCCCAAACGGCTTATGTTTGTCTTGAGAAACAGGACATTGCTAGCGGCTAACATGTTAAATTAACCCCTTAGCCAGATGGGGGAAATACAGATTATGTCGCTGATAAGTGTGCCGGTTTATCTCACCATTTGCTCACCACGGTTGCTGTGTATCCTGAACGTTACAGGACCCCTTCGTCGTTGACATATACACCGCCGCGACACACACTAACATTAGCATCTCAAACAACACAAACACATGCGTCTCTGGACGTTAGCTAGCGTTTTCCCTGCATGCCTAACTTTTCTAACTTGGTCGGTTAAACAAGAAACTTTTCTCTTTGTTATATATTTTATATATGCAATGTTTCCCCTCCTGTGGTTCCCCGGGTCAATTTGCTATAGAACTAAAAGTGTCTCTATTGTGCTTTCTAGGACAATATATACATCCAAACATGACTTTTCTCCTGTAAGGGCTTTGGTTAAACTCGGAACTTAATTATGAGTGCGGGGACATCCGTGGCCGTTGCTGTCACTCTGTCTCCGTGTCGAGACGGTGTCGTCTCTTTCAAATTCAACCCGCCAACTACATCCGGTCATCTACAGCGTCTAATTGTAATACGGTTCTTCTACAGTCAGAACACAACATGCCTGTAATTTTACAATACATTACTGTGGAAAAATGCTGTCAGTTGTTGTATTTATTTTGAGCCCACAATGCATTGCGGTATACAATAAAACATTGTAAAATGACAGAACAAGAAGATACCGTAATTTTTTGCTGTAGAAATTACAGCAATTTGTTACAGTGTAGGCTATGAAGAATAAGAGGAGCAGAATGAGTCTGACAATAAAAGCTTAATTTAAACCCATTTTTACAATGCTAACACATATAAGACTTTATTTCTGACATTTTTTTTCATTAAAAAGTTTGTCTCAAGATTGTTCACAGGTTACTTGGTCTAAAGAGAGATTGGTGACGATAACTCCACATATTGATCCTAACTGTGACCGCTGTGGAACAGCAGCAGCCATTTTATGACTTGTGTTCTGGCTCTGCCCAAAATTAACAGAGTTTTGGCAACCTATATTCAAATTCTTTTCTGACCTGCTAGAAATACCCATAGAACCTCTTGCCATAATAGCAATATTTGGTGTGGTACCACAGGATTTCTGCCCCACTCAACTTAGCAAAAACATGATAGCCTTTGCTACGCTACTGGCTAGAAGACTCATATTGTTTAGATGGCAAGACAGATCTCCTCCAACTTTCAATCAATGGATCAGAGATCTTCTGCACGATCTGACCAGAGAAAATCCGCTATACCACAAGAGGCTGCGCCCTCAAATTTTACTCTGTATGGCAACCAGTTCTTGATCAGATTGAAATGATGGATGCCTCAGACATTTCAAATGTATAGATGTAACCCCCCCCCCTTTTTTTTATACAACCTGTGATGTAATGTGGACTTGTGATGGTGCTGTGGGGTGGGATTGCATTGAACTGTATTGAATTGTATGTCAAATTGTATCTTGTACAACTTAAAAAGCTAATAAAAATACTTTGAACAAAAAAAAAAAAGAGTTTGTCACAATATTGTGATCCGGCAATCTGACAAATTCTTCCAATGAAAAGTCTCTCCTTTTATAGAGTGCGTTTGTGCAGTTGGTACACATAATTTCACTGATACAATCTTAATCCTTAAAAAGGCAACAAGTTAGTCTATGATCAGAAAGTATTAGGAATATAAAGGTAATTTGCAAATATGTTTAAATATTACATTTAAAAACTTCAACAAAGACTAGCACTGTTTCCTGAGAGTAATGCATTTAATTATTCTTTAACCTAAATTCACATGGAGGTCATTTTTGAGCAAATGGAATCTATGTTTTACCATCTAGATAATCCTGATATTATATTTCATTAGAAAAAAAGTAATAAACATTTTTCTGTCAAATTTGTTGACTTTAATCTTCTAAGTTATTGTTCAATTGAATCTAAATTGAGCGCAACAAACAACATCCTTAGACTCTCAATGGTAATGACAATGTTAATACATATGATTGACTTTAAGAAAAATCAAACCTGACTTTACATCCCAACATTTTTTTTTTAAATTTGTAAAGCAAAGCTGAATGGATTTGTTATAACTGACTTTCCTTGTCCCATTTTGCCTTGTCGGCTAATGCAGGTGCTTGCTTGTTGTTGGATTGGTTGTTGCTCACTACAGGTCATCACTGGTAATGACAAGTCGATTGGAAAAATGGTTCTCGAAAGTCAAGCCATCACCATCATCATCATCCTAGATGGCAGAAACACATAAAAATAATGTCACAGGATGCAATGAAAAGCAAATATTGCAAATTCTTCTGTGGTCACTTTTGTTCTAGTTAATTTAAATAAGTATTAAAGTAATACTTCCAAGTCAAAACCTGATGAAAATCTACTTAGTCTAGAGAAGAATGGAGGTACAAAAAACAAAAGTACTCCAATACTGCGATTCACATTGGTGTATGCAGGCGAGTTCAGCATTTATTCATGTCACTATAATTGAGAGTTTATTTATGAAAAGTATAACATTCACTAAATGAACTATGGATATCTGTCACTTGCTTAACTAGCCACATTGGTTGCCTACATTGTGTCCAGCTGGACACTTCTGTCAGCATCACAGACACTAGACTCTAACAAAGAATTAACATCAGCTAGAAATCAGATGTGCTGTTTTTTCTTTGGGATTCCAGAAAAAGCCAAATTAGTTCAAGCCACTATTACCATAGAATCAAAAATATCAAATAAATTTGATTGTGTGTATATAGATAAAAAATTATATTTAATTCCATGAAAAGAACGACCTTAGCTATGGCTTGTGGTTGAAGATTTTAATATGTGACAAATCATGTCAAATTCTTGTTTAACATCCTATTTGCTTTGTATTAAATTCTTTGGTTTGTTATGTTCGTCTTGACATCAGTATTAATTTCTTTGTTTTCTGTAAATGTTATATTTCTAGAGTCAGAAACTACGTTTAAACGTATATCCAATAAATGATTGTGTTAAATACTGACTTCTAAGGTGGCCCAGTAGCTAAAACTTAACATGACAAGTGGTAACCATGGCAAGGCCAACTGATAGAGGCGCAGGCGAAATTAATGAACCAGGAGGGGCCGCAGAAAAAGTGTGCTGACACACACTGCTCCAGTAGAAAGTGTGAAGTGAAGCCTCTGTGTTATTTCCACTGCTGTTCAACCCCAGAAAGTTTCCCGGGTTGTTTATAACGGAGCAAATTGAGTTAACTTAGCAAGTTTTCTAGCAGGCTAATGCTAACACCGCACGTTAGCTCGACATGGCGGACTAAAGAGGAGCTGAGGTTTTCCACAAAGCCGACCGGCCTCCGGGTAGATATAAAGGACAGCTTCAGTTCATGACAGTGGGGAGTTAACGCCTCAAAATATACAAAAAAGGACGGGACAGAGGACGTGAACAGCCTATCTGGACATTTGTCCCTCACGGAGGACGGCGGTCTTCATGTACCTGTCGGTGAGTCAGACACCTTTCCCCTCTAGGTTTGAACTTTTGTGTGTTTATTGCCTGAATTTACCTTTGAAGTAAATTTGAAGTAACAGGTCTTTTGTATGAAGGATCAAAGAAGACAGAATGAAATATATAAATAAATCTTTAAATAATTACTTAAATGTGTCATTAATTAATTAAAATGGGAAATTAATACTTAAATGTGCCATTAATTCATCAAAATACCAGTTCATTTAATATAAAAATATACAATTATTTCACAATTTCATGAATTATTTCATGGTCCTGTTGCAGTGCTTCATGAATTTATTTTATCTGTCAAAGTAACCCATCAAAGTCAGTGGGCAGGGCTAACGCAAATCGAGTCTAATCTATTGCTTTGGTGAAGCCTGAAAGTCTTTCAAAACATTGCGGCTACGCAGGATGTGCTTCAACTTTCTCGGGAGTTGGTGATAAACATTTTAGAACTTGCAGAGTATGCGGAAGCAGGACCTGCTGACCTAGAGCACGTAGCGTGTAAAGCAGAGGAATTTTTTTAAGTTGCTGGCGTTATTTCCGCACTTTCCGACCAAGATATTGACTGCAAATTTAGAAGTACTCTTTGCTGGCTTTCTAGATTTATTAATATATTTCATTCTGTCCCCCTTGATCCTCCATACTTTTAACCACTAATATATGAAATTAAATAAAATTGGAGGGTCCCTAGTCTTGGATTAGTGATTAGTATGGTAGTTGCTGAGCGGATTTTTATCATTTGTGCTTCTTTAGAGTTGAATGATAAAGTGATTTGCTGTATTGACTTTACTGCTTAGGGTGTTTGATGCATATGGAGACATTTGGTTAGTAGGATCCTGCTGCCCATTCGGGGGTGCTTTACTCTTCCAATGGTAATTTGGCTCTTATTTGTAATTAGAAAACAAATTCCCAGAGGTATGTTGTTTGTATATGAGGGTATGTTTCATCGTTCTTACTTACTTCGTCTGTAATTTTGTAGTCCCTCTCTGTACTGCGATAGGACACTACATGGATCAGTGTGTAGACCCTGGAAACAGAGAAGCAACAGAATAAAACAGAAGGAGAATATATAGGACAGCAAAATGAGGTATTGGATATGGAACTGCTCCAATAACAACAGGGGGGTGCATCTTACCTCATTTAGTTTTTGCACCTGCGGGGCCGTCAGAGTTTTGTCGATGGCTCTCTTTACTCTCCTCTCTAGTTTTTCCATTCGACTTGTTTTGAGGATACGCCGAGCCTGAAAGAGTCAGTTATTCATTTAATGTGTTTACATGGTCTTTAGTATCCCAGTTTTGTGGCTTATCCCGGATTTGAGCATAACCGGGATATGATGTTTACATGGAACACAGAGAAACCCGGTTATTCATATCCCTGTATACATGATAAATACCAGTAACCCGTTTTCTGATCGCTGCATCCTATCTGCGCAGGCGTGTGTTACGTCTTATACGTCTTTTGTTTACAGTAAAAAGTAATAAAAATGTAAAATAAATACTGTAAAATAAAATAAAAATGAGACCTCTGTGGCTTCTAGCGGTCTTAGCCTTGTTAAATACTCACATAGCATTACAGCTTTCATCATATTAATGCAAAATTCCGTCTCTTCGTCGCTCCAGTAATGTGACGATCTCGTTGCCGCCATGTTGTTTGTATATCTGGCGCGTCACTCTGGCGCCTGCGCAGACGGTGCGCAGACGGTGCGCAGCCGTCAGAAACCGGGATACGGCGTATACATGCTCCAGTATCCCGGCTTCTATCGGAGTACTCATGAGGGGTGTACTACGAAGCGAGATTAATGCCTTAGCGAGGTATGTTGAGCCTAAAGCCAGGCTTTTCCGTGTCACGAAGGTGGCTCTCTTTTAAGCGGGCTATATCACCGGGGTAATTTATGCTGTGAACATAACCTGGTTAGGACCAGTTTTTGTTCCGACTTTCGGCTTAAAGTCGGCTATAAAAAGCTTCGCCCTTTCACTGATCATCCTCCTTGAACGTGGCCTCACCGTTTGTAAAAGATCCAGTGGATTTAAGTGCACGCATTATTAGAGGTGCTCTTCGGAGGGAGAGGGTTTTTCGAGACTGGAGTGATCCGTTGGCGTTTCCTGATGATATTCTCTATGAGCGATACAGATTTTCCGCTGAGGGAATACGTTACATATGCAGTCTCTTGGAGCCATATGTAAGTAATGCAACAAAACGCAGCTATGCACTTACGGTAGTGCAAACGGCATGCATCGCACTGCGTTTTCTTGTCACGGGAACCTACTTGCATTCAGTCGGTGATACAGAAAATCTGAGCAAGAACATTGTGTGCCGCGCTATTCGCAAGGTTGTTCTTGGTCTAGCTAAACTGCTGAATATGTTTGTAGTGTTCCCTGGCCACTTACCAGTGCTTAAAATAAAGGAGGCATTTTATGAAATCGCAGGTAATATACATTAATTAGTTCACCATAGTATTTAATGTATAACGTTGTATAAAATGTAATATTTACACCTAATTCCTAAATAGGTTTCCCCAGGGTCCTAGGTGCCATTAATTGCACTCACATACCCATCACTGGGCCCTTGGGGGAACATGAGGGCGATTTTGTGAACAGGAAGTCCTTTCACAGAATCAATGTTAAGGTAAACTGATTTATTTGTGTCATGTTATTGGTGGTGGCACATGTGCACATTGCATGCAATTACATTATTAGTGCTGCATACTACACTTTTGTCATTGATCAGATATATTCACATACAGCACAGACATTGTTACAGGAGTTCAATAAGCAAAAACTATTCCCTTTCAACAGCCTTCACTGGTACCTTAATTGTTTCAGTGCTTTCATTGTGAAACTAATCTGACACACCTTTGCAGATGACTTTTGACCATCAGCAATTGGTCACAAGTGTGGATGCCAGATGGCCTGGCTCAGTCCATGACTCGCGGATCCTCTGAGAGTCTATTCTGGGTCACCAGCTTGAGCAAGGTATGGCAAATGGCTATACACAATTGTATTCTATTCTTGTTTAATTGTAACACTGAAAGTAATTTTCTTTCCCTTTGTTAACAGGGCTTCTTGACAGTTGCTTCTTGGGGACAGAGGATATCCCTGCACCCGGTACTTGATGACCCCCTATCCTGACCCACAGACACCACCAGAGTGTCACTTCAATGTGGCACTTAGCAAGTGCAGGGTCAGGATAGAAATGACTTTTGGGGTTATCAAATCCAGATTCAACTGTCTCCGCGGCCTGAGGGTTTCTCCTGACAGGGCTAGTGGGATTATAACCGCATGTGTGGTGTTGCACAATGTGGCCACCATACAAAAGGAAAGAGCCCCTCATGTGCCGCTGGTGGTAGCTGACGTGGTGGACCCCATCACCCTTGACAACCCAACTGGTGCAACAATCAGATGAGCCATCACCCAGCAATTTTTCAGCGATTTAAAAAAAAAAAAACAAAAAAAAAAAACAACACAGCAATCAAAGGATGTGTTTTATTGTTTATTGAAGCTCTGCCTTTTCTGGGGTAAAAAAAGGCAGTAATAAGTACACAATGTCAATCATGCTTGACAAAACATTGTAAAATACCATTTAGTGTCGTACTTTTTTCTCATAAATCAGTAGCTCGAGCTCTAACTTACTCTAACTAAATTTCTTGATTTCCAGCTCTTTTTTCTGATTATCCAACTCAAGATTCCTTTTATAAAGGGCCCTCACATTGTCTGCTCCAACCGGTATTAATAGGACATTGAGGTGTTCATCAAGCAACAAAGATGAGTGAGATAGACTTTTCAGTTATGTTGGTTTACTGTGTTCATTAATTTATGCGTTCTTGGTAAGGATTACTTTAAAAAAAGTAGACATAAAAATGCTACAAAATGATAAAACCCTTACCCCTTGTTTTTTTGTGGGCTTAGAGGTGGAGGCCACAGGCTGAGGGGAGGGTTGCACAATGTCCTCTCACTGTGACATAAGCAAGAAACTTCATTATTTCTAATTTAAAAAGATTAATTTTTACATTAAATTCTTATTTAGATTATTAAGATATCTACCCCCAAAGGTACCTCTGAATATACTGAGAGTGTATCCTCATCATTGATCTCCACCTGTGGAATAGTTAAAGAGAAATGAATAAAGTGGATTTAAAACAGCAAACAAAGATAAGAGTACATGACAACTTCCTTTGAAAGTTACCTCTGTGTGGGGGTCAGCAAGGGTGTGTGTTGGCGGCTTGACCAAAACTACAGTGTCTCCTTCAACTGTAAATTAGATTAAGACTTTTCTCATTTGAGAAATAATAAATATGCATTTAGTATTTTACCACCAAAGCACTTATACATACCCTGGACAAACAGTTGCTGCTGGGAGCTGCCAGCACCAGGGTCTGATTGATAACCCCCTTGTATCCCCTCCATGATCGGCCGCCCTTCATTTTTTGAAAGGGCCTGCTCCTCTGCGGCCGAATAATCTGCTGGAGCGGGGCCCTCCACAAGTCTTTCTCCCCTCATTTTTCTTCTTGTTTGCTTAATAACAATTAATATGTTACGCAGTGTATCATCCACATTACACTAAAAGAGTGATGAATGCACAGCAAATACATACCACTTTGGATGATATTCTTGTGCTTGGTCCAGATTTGCTGCCAAGACCGTTTTGCAGTGCTGGTATTACAACTAATAGAACACCAATTAGAAAATTGCTTAGACTTTATCACAAATCAAATAAATTTCACTTTTATTTGGCCTTAATCCAAGTGATTTCCATGTATCCTTCATTGTGAGACAATGTCAGGGAGGGAATTAAAGTTATGATATATGATATTTATGATATATATTAAACTAAATAGGCTATATTGACTTACGTGATCTGCAATTTTTTGCCATGTATCCTCTCTCACCTTGTTTGCCGAAACAGTGTTGGTTTTCGCTGTTAATTAGCTCTGAATTCATTGTAACTCTCCATAATAACTAACTGTTCCTCTTGGGTGAAATACGCAGCACGTGATCGCTCCATTTTTCTGCGGAAATAGTCTCAAATGACGCCTAAACGCCCCTTTTTATGTGAACGAGCACAGAGCCTAATGAATGAAAGCCTGGGTGGACAAATCAAGTTGATAACCACCGTCGTGGTACTCGTTATCTCTGATTGGAGCTTTGTCGAGCCCGCTCACCCAAAGAAAGCCCGGCTCTGTTGAGCTTCCTTCGTAGTACACCCCTCAGGTGGCAAAGCCGGGAAAAGAGCATAACCCAGTTTCTGAATTCTGGATACGGTGTTTACATGCACAAACACAAAAACGGGATACCTCCAAAACCAAATAAAAACCGGGATACTAAAGACCATGTAAACACAGTAATTGATTCAGTCATGTCTCTTTCAGTTGATTGTTATTTTTGTTTTTCATATGATTAAAAGGAAATGGAGTCAGCAAAGTGTAACATGATACATTTTCTACATGCATATTTTAAAAGTTAAATTGCATTGAAAGGTTTCAAATAAATAAGTAAATATTAAAGAAAGGAAAATCAAATAGTTGACCTACTGGTTCCAAAATCATTGGCTCTTTATCGACAAGACACTACTAAATTTTAACTTAATCGTCATCCCATTCATTCAGTATTATCATCACCTGCTCTGCAAGTGCATATTGTAACTCCTCTAGCTGGCTTTGTGTCAGAACGTTTTCAGGCCCCACTTCACCTAATTCTCCATTAAGAGTATCTGTTAACATTAAGACCAACTCGTCACACAGTTCATCCTGATTTTTGTTGCAGAGTGTGTATCTGAGGAGGAAAAAAAGGACAAGATCGAATTGCTGTAATCATACAATTGCAGTGGTACCTTATGAGAGTGACTGTACAGTATAACTTCTGCTAGAGGCAACAAATACACAAACTCACACACAAACACAATTAATGAACAACACACACACTGCAAATTGTACACAACTTGCTAAAGCTCCTGCATCAGCATTAGTGACAACACATACAGACAAATGCAGAAAATAGAGATTTATATGAACTGTAAAATCAAGTTCTCTTCAACTATGCAGTATTATTTACCTATTGCAAACACACACAATAGAAAGTCAATGGAGAGCTCTTGATTGTTTTCCCCTCCGGTGTGGGTGGAGCTTAAATGCGCCCTGTCTCTATGTAGGAAAGACGTGACGACGACGAAAGCGATGATAAAGATAAATGTTGATTGTCTAAAAAAGGAAACCAATTGTTCATTATTAAGTGAAATGTCTTATTTTCTCATGTATATTTATAATTGCTCTTTAACTAAACAAAAATATGTTTTATCCGATTACTAGATTAATCGATGGCATTTTCAGTAGAATACTCGATTACTAAAATATTCAATAGCAACAGCCCTATTGGAAACGCATATTTGCATAAAGGTTGTGTATCTGTTGGATGAGTTGGATTAATTGTTCAATAGCACCCAGCTCCTAACACAACATGACACTGGGTAGGTAGTGGAAATTAAATGGATAGGTGTTATGATGGATTGGGTTAGCTATAGATTACATGTCAATCCGCCTATCACTGTATACTCATTTAACATCTGCCTACATTTTTTTACTTTTTATTTGGCTAAACATAATTTGAATATTAAAAAAAAATAAAATTTTACTCTAAATATTTCTCTTTTAAAATTTACTCTAATACCCAGGTTAATTAGCTTTCTGATATTAATAACTCAATTCATGGTAAACTCAGACAAATGGGTATATAATCGGTTTGGTCTATATGATAATGATAACTATCATGGCAATAATGAGGATGATGTCACACAAATGCTTTAAAATTTTGAGTTTCACCTCAGTGTGTAATCCATTTAATATCACTTAAACTTTATGATATAGAATTGATTATAGTTACACTATTCTGTTCCTATACGTACACTATTGAGTAACTCCTAATAGAAAATCTTACACTTTCTACTCACATTTTTCCTGTTTCTACACAAATGACAAACTGTCATGCTGAAACCAGGAGGATCAGCTAAATTAAAAGATTAGTTTCCCAAATTGATGGATTTGTTGTCTGTTTTAATATTCCCATAAATGGAAGTAATTAAAAGATGGAGCAGTAATGGAAATTGTTTTCAGCTAAAAAGATTCCCATCTCCAGCTAGATCAATGCATTACTTGGATTCCCTTGTGCCCCAGGACACAATGCGCATGTTAACCAGAGAGTAGATGGTCAGTAGGAGATATCCACTGGGGATACAGATGAAATACATCAGCCCATAGACAATCATCCCTGTGGAATAACATAAGATATTAACACGACATACTGTTAAGATAATATAATGTTACATAAAACAGGAAATGCAACATCATACAGAAATATTTATGATGATGACATCATACCAAACTCCTCTGGGTGTAGTATAGCAGTCACCAAGTACATGATGGTCATAGAAACCAAAAACAGGCCTGTTGGTGTCAGGAAGGTGCCCTGAATCACCATATCACCTAAAAAGGGAAACTGGTGCATCTATGTGCTTATGGGAGTTTAAAATACATTTAATGAAAAATTTTTACAATAAAAATGTTAGAAAACATTTTTTACCCACTGATGATAGAGAAGAAGGATGCAGTCATGAGGAATGCGTATACAACACTCATAATACCAGCGATAACTATTTGGGCCTTAGACTTGGTCACAAAACAGATGATGATGTAAAAGACAGGAGGAATGCTTGCAATGATAATGGAAAGTGTGCCAGCGATTTCAAAGATAAACTGAAAAGCCCCTGTTGTACAGAAAAATAAAAATGCATTTGCAAATGCAGCTAAATGGACAGTGGTAAAGGTATTAAGGTGGAAATTAAAATATCTGCAGGACATAAAACTCATGAATTTCATTTTCCAGTAAAGCCACTGAAGTGTATTAATCTGCTCAGGTTTAGAAACTGAAAATTGGATTATATATATATGCACATAGCTTCGTGCAACTAATGGTTACCATGTAGAGGTGTATTAAATGATGCAAAAAAACTTCAGTATCTACTCCCCATTTTGTAATTATGTAATTTGTAATGTAATTTCCACATATTTGTCTGTTCATTTGCTTTTGTAATACTTTTTTTTTTTATGTTGTAAAGAGACTTTATGGACACCCTGTATGTTTGTGTGTGTGTGTGTATGTATGAATGTATATATACACACTGTATTTACTGTGTCGCATTATCAACCATTCAGTCTGACCTACCTTTCATTAGACCTCTTTTGAGACATATAATGTCTTACACAGATCAAAAGTTCCATCTTAATTCATCTCACGTGTATGCATAATAAGATAACATTTACTGGAAAATTCAAGTGTGCAAAGCCCTTTGGGACAAGTAGTAGTTACACTAATTGCACTTTAAACTTTTTTTAACAACACCAGTTTGGAACTGAAAAACAAAAGAATAGGGAAGAAGGTGACTTACACATAACTATTGTGTAAGATAGAGTGTGAGTGCTGCCACCACAAGGTTTTTGAGAAAGTATTCAGGATTTGTATGCAAATGGAAAAAAGTCAGTTGGTAAATTCATCTAAATGAAGAGTATATCTTGAGTTTGACTTTAGTGATACATTCAGTCCTACCATAAAAACAATATGACTAAACAGGGGTTAAAATGGAATATTGGAGAAACAAATGATGGCCCTGCTGCAGGCATTCATTGGACACTAATATGGAAAGGCTGTTAAGAGTAATGAACTAGAAGAGAACCTACCTGCTATCATGAGAGTCACAGATGCCGGACCAAGGATGGAGGAATCAATTGTGAACATTTTGTAGAGGATGTAAAGCCTGGAGATGGATTTGTTTCTCTTCACTGTCTCAAAACCACTACAAATTCTCTTTCATAGAATTCGTTTTGTGTCTCACTATGGGGAACGCCTCCTGCGTGACCTCATCAGAAGCTCAAATAACATTACGCCAGCCCTAATTGGCTGGCACCAGTGACGCCTATGTCGGGAGGGGCTAGGACCCTCCTCCTATATAATGGGCTGACATAGCGTCAGTGGTCATTCAAAAACCAAAAACCAAAAACCTCTTCTCGCTTCTCATAGAAGCCTGTCGACAACTGTGCTATCGGGTGCTAAGCTAAACTGTCCACAGCCTCAAGTGCACGACTCGGTCACCGGGCGCTTCGCTCCCAGCTGTACAGTTGAAAACTAGCTAACAAACAGTAGCAATACTTTTCTACGGCTAGTCTGAGAGTGAAGTAGCAATATTTTACCTCAGAAAGTGGCGATACTTTCCGACACAGAAGTAGCGATACTTTTGCTAATAATGGTAGCAATACCACACAACAGGTAGCAATACCACACAAAAGGTAGCAATACCTCCAGAAAAGTTGCCCACTTTTTGCCCCTACGCTAGCGGGGAAATAGCAATATTGTCCCCACACCCCTCGCTTTCGCCCTTAGCTGCACAAGCTATGAAATGAATTAGCGAGCCTGCTAGCGTCCTACTGGGTATCCATGGCTACGGCTATCAACTCCAGCGAAGTTGAAAAAAGCCCAAAGCTATGCCCCTGCGGCAAGAAAAACTCTAACTGGGACACTCACCCAATGTGTGCGGCATGTCTAGGCTTATCCCATGCTCAGGCTGCCATAACCTCCACTGACGAGTGTATCCACTGCGCTGCTTTCCCTCGTAAGCTTGTCCGCCGCCGGCTAGCCCGCCTGGCTAATCTGTCAGGGGGGGACCCGCTCATGTGCGAAGCAGCTGCGCCGCAGGGAAAGGTGGATTTGTCCGAGGGCCTGGCCGCTACACCTGGACCAAGCTGGGCGGAGCCGATCTCCCTGCTTCCGGACACCGCTATCCTGTCGCAAGACACTGACGAGGGATGCAAGGGCCTCGCTGCTGCCCGTGCTATCCTGGAGAGAGATGCAGACGATGATGGAGAGGAGTTGGCCGACTCGGAGCTCCTGCTGTCTGACGACGAGGAGGAAGAGTCCTTCTTCCTCGCTAACACTTGCGGGGCTGCGAAGCCCTCTGCCGCGGACGGAGGTAACCAGCCTTCGGCGTCATCTCTCCTGGAACCTTGATATGCAAAATATGTGCAAGCGCGCAGCTGCCAGGCTCAACATCCCATGGCCCGTCGCCCAAATGGAGATTGCAAAATCTTGGTTTGACGGCAAGAAATTGCCATCAGCGAAAAAGACGGGGAAGCAAGTGCTGCCATTTTTCCCGGAGCTACTCGACGAGATAGCGGTAACGTGGAAAGATTGGCCATACAGCGGGAGACATCCTATTGCGGGAAGTTCACTGCTGGATTATGAGTGGATGGAGTCCCACGGCGTCCACCAGATGCCGCCCATAGAGCCGCTGGTAGCGAGCCACCTTCACCCGAAGACCTCCCTGTCTTCCTCTGCTCCGTCTCGTCCCTCCAAAACAGACCGCTTCCAGTCCAGCCTGACCGATAAGTGCTACAAGGCAGCGGCTCTGTCAGCCAGAGCTCTTAACGCCTCTGCTATCCTAACGGCGTACCAAGCCGAATTAGAAGAGGACATGACTGCAAAACCAGATTCCACTTTGTGGGAAGAAATCTGCGTTATAACAGACCACGTTCTCCGTCTCCACAAGTTAGCCATCCAAGCTACTGGGAGAGCCATGGGACTCATGGTTCTTCAGGAGAGGGCACACTGGCTCGGGCTCACCAACCTGGCAACCAAGGAGAAAGAGGAGCTTTTTGACACTCCGATCGTCCCTCAGGGTCTCTTCAGTGCAGCCATCACCTCCATGCAAAAGAGATGTGAGGAGAAAAAGAGAGATGATGAGGCGCTGAAACTGTGCCTGCCCAGGAAGATGCACCCTGCCGCCTCCACGGCGCCACGCCAGTCTTACGCACAGGCTGTCTCTCACCCGGCCACTGCTTTCAGGATCTCCAAAGTGTCCAAAACGCAGGCAGCCCCTCGGGCCCCGAGAGGTCCCAAGAATCCTTGGTCTAGGAAGCAATCTCCCCAAGCCAGACCTCAGACGACACCGCCTCCCCCTCCCGCCACCGTGACGGTGAGGAAGAAGAAGCGGCTGGCCTGATAACCTCTCCTCTGGGGGAGAGCGAGCCCAGTTTGCCCCCACGGGCCGCTCCATCCCCTCCCAGCTCCGTTCCAGAGCCAGTTCAACGGGACGTGTTCCACACAGAGTGCAGAACCCGGGTCGGCGTTCATGTTTTTACGCCCGCCAGTGGGAAGCAAAGACAATTGTTTCAATATTGTCACACAAGCACTTTTCTAACACACATTGTAATAAAAATGTCCCGACAAGCGCAACAGACAGACTGTCAAGAGCGCTGTCAAAGGTTGTAAAAAATATACAGAAAAAAGATATGTTGGAAAACAAATCAGTTTCATCTGCCATAACGCGGCCTGTGGGGATCCGCATCCGCACAGCTGTGACAACGCAGACAGTCCCGGCACCTCCATGCCATTCGCCGGTGGTGACGCAGGGCATGGACGGCGTGTGTGGCGCACCTCAGCCAAAAGAGGGCGCCATTACACCAGTTTTGACGGAGTGGCCGGTCAGCCCTCTCTCCCTGCGCAAGGAGAGCTGGGCTGCCTGCACTCAGTCAAAATGGGTGTTGAGAATGATAGAGAAGGGCTACAGGCTCCAATTCAATATCGCTCCTCCACAGTTCAAAAAAATAATCTACTCCCAAGCTCAGGGCGAGTCTGCCAATATTCTTCTGGAAGAAATTTCCACCTTGAGAAAGAAAAGAGCTATAAGAGTTGTCCCTCCCGAGGAGACCCACAGCGGTTTTTACTCAAGGTATTTCCTAGTCCCAAAGAAAGGGGGGACGGGTATGAAAGCTATTCTAGATCTCCGTGCCCTAAACCGTCATTTAAGGAAATACAAATTCAGGATGCTGACACACGTTTCCATGCTGAGGTTCATGCGTGCAGGCAACTGGTTCACATCAATCGACCTGAAGGACGCATATTTCCACATCCCCATATATCCCCCACACAGGAAATATCTGAGATTCGCTTTCCAGGGGATAGCCTACGAGTACATGGTCCTGCCATTCGGCCTGTCATTAAGCCCAAGAGTGTTTGTAAAATGCACAGAGGCGGCAGTAGCCCCACTCAGGGAGAAGGGCATCCATGTGGCCACATACATCGACGACTGGCTGGTGGCAGCTACCAGCCAGGAGGTGACTTGTCATACCGATGCTCTTGCACGACACCTGGTGAACCTGGGTTTTCAGATAAATGTGGAAAAGAGCATGATGACGCCAGCTCAACGCATTACTTTCATAGGGCTCACTCTGTTCAAGCCAGGGCACGCAGAAAATTACCTACATCTAGGCTGCTGGCTCCATCGTGGGATCTTCCCACCGTACTAGACTCTCTCTCCTGCTCCCCGTTTGAACCCTTAGAACAGGCAGAGTTGAAAATGTTGTCGTTGAAGACAGCCTTATTGCTGGCTTTAGCCTCAGCTAAGCGTGTAGGTGAAATCCATGCTTTTTCTGTGCATCACACGTGTACAAAGTTTTCCCTGGGGAATACAAAAGTCAGTTTGCAGCCTAACCCAGCCTTTATCCCAAAGGTTATAGGCTTGTGCTCTCCGGTGGAGCTGGCCGCTTTTTATCCCCCGCCTTTCTCCTCTGAGGAGCATCGGCGTTTGCACACTCTGTGTCCAGTTCGTGCACTGCGCACTTATGTGGACAGGACTCAGGGTTTCAGGAAGGGCAACCAGTTATTTTTGTCTTGGTCGAAACCACACATGGGCAAGCCTGTGTCTAAGCAACGCCTGTCCCACTGGATAGTGGGGGCTATTGCCCTGGCTTATACTAGTAAGGGTCTTCAGCCTCCCGCTGGCCTACATGCACATTCCACCACAGGTTTAGCAACCTCATGGGCTCTCTTTAAGGAATTTTCTATTCAAGAGGTGTGTGCAGCTGCCTGCTGGGCCTCACCCCACACGTTCGCTAGATTTTATAGTTTGAATGTCACGGCACCAACCCTGGCACATTCAGTCCTCAGCACTGGCTCTTCTTAGAAAGTGGTTCTCTCTCTCTCTCTGTGAAGCTCCACTGGGGACAGTTGTCTTCTTCTCAGGCATGTCTGGCAATCCGGGAGTCAGTATGTTTCCCCATAGTTAGACACAAAACGAATGCTATGAAAGAGAACTTAAGGTTATGGATATAACCCTGGTTCTCTGATTAGCATGAGTGAGTGTCTCACCAGACCACCCTCCTTGCTATGGAAGCGAGTAAGAGGTGAGCTTGTTTTGAAAGACAACTGACGCTATGTCAGCCCATTATATAGGAGGAGGGTCCCATCCCCTCCTGACATAGGCGTAACTGGTGCCAGCCAATTAGGACTGGCGTAATGTTATTTGAGCTTCTGATGAGGTCACGCAGGAGGCGTTCCCCATAGTGAGACACTCACTCATGCTAATCAGAGAACCAGGGTTATATCCATAACCTTAAGTTAAGTCAACCACAGAAGAGAGTGTATGAATACAATTTACATGTCATTGTGTAACAGTAAACAGCTGATTGTGAAAAGTTGATGGCAAAAATAACAATCCAAATGAAAGTAAAGACCATGACATAAAAATTTAGACTTTTTTTTTTTTTTTTTATGAAGCGAAAAGCTGACTGGCCAGGTAATGAAAGGCTAACCTGTGCAGAAGGTACAGTGTATTGGCCAGTGTAGAGGGTCCCCATCGCCTCCTCTGGTTGTAAAACTCTTCATACTCCTGTGGTGAGTTAGTGTATGCATCTGATGCAGCGTTGCATTCGACACGCCATCCTTGCTGCAGTAATAAAGTGCAAAGCCAACGATCCTCCCCTAGAATAGGGCATAAACAAAACAAAAATGAATAGTCAAAAAAGAGAATAGGATAGGTAAAAATGGCAGCTGCATGTCTGTCTGTGTGCCAACCTTGGTCATACTGCACATATTCTGAAGCTCTTGTTGCAGTTGTTGTGTATCTCTTAAAAACATTGTCATCCATTAAGGCAGATCCCCTAAACAGGCTGAAACATCCTGGACTGCAGATAACAGAGCCAAATATGTGTTCTGCTGTGTTTTGTAGCCAGTGGCCTACTGCGTACTCAAACTTCTGGTACCACACCATCGGGCCTGGGAGAAACAGAAATGAAAGGCTATTGTTAAGGCTATTGTTATTATCCACATATTGAGTCTTATTTGAATATTGTGTAATTGCAAAATTTTTCTGAATATTCCAATTTATGTCAGTATTTAATATGTTTACATTGTTGGCCAAACAAATGGCATTTAATTTGTTGTAAGGTTAATATTTGAAGTAATGTTCATCTTATATGGCATTGACTTGCATATATGCAATATCCATGCTCCATTAGTCTGTCCTGCTTTGGTAAGATTCTGGATAATTAAGCACATGTAAGGCAGTATGCTGAAGGTGCACAAGAGAGCAGGATGTGGAGCAGTTTTCTGACTGTAGCCCAGCTTGGTCAGTTTTTGTTGATTTCCTTAGTTTGCTAGGGATATAGGCTGCTGAAAAGTAAGTAGGTATTGCAGGATTCCATGTGGAGATGTTTTGTAACTTTGGCAGTTGATAAATTAGTTTTTGCATTTTACTCCTGCCTCTCCTTTTTTTATGTGGATTTTTGAGCTTTGGATACATGAGTCAGAATCTTTACATCCTGCAGAAGATTTTGTCTCAACAGCTATGTTTAGCAAACACTGGGGGTATAGACAGAACCAGCCCACTGCTTGTACATTTTTTTTAATTAGACCCTTTTTGTAAGTTCATTGTTTTTTTGAAAAGGTTGTAAACTAGACCCTTGAACCAAGACCCTTTTAGTAATTAAAACCTTTTATAACTACCACAGATATAAGAAACTGTATTTAATCACTATAGGATGTGATTAAGTTCACAACTGAGCAGAAGTTAAATTGTGTAAAAATGTAATGTCATGAGTATGTGGCCAAAATTGTGTTATTGCTATTATTAGGGTGTTGTTAAAGCAAGTTATAAAACAAAAGGTTTTTAATGAATAAATAAATGCAAGCAAAAGGTTTTTTTTTAATTTGAATATGGACAGGGAGCCAGTAACAATACTATGTTTACTTGCTCCACTAGTCCCACTAATTGATGGTTTGCTATGGCCTGCTGTACTGGCCCTGTGACAAGTTGCAGAGAATAAGGGAAATAAATTCATGAACAATGATAAAAGATAAATGTACTTACCCATACCAGTAGGGTGAATTCTACCACAGGCTGCACCTACAGTATTATACATTCTTAACCTGTCAATCAAAATTATTTTCAATTACTGCATTTAAAAATATTTTTGAAATATTGCAATGCAGCTCAAGCAATTCAGTCAACCGGTGAGTTACTGTATGATGGATAATTAGATCTTATTCCAGGCCTCTGATAATTGGTTGATTTTTCTGACCTGTCCACAAGCAGAATCACAGCTTTAGGTTGGAAGTCAGTGTCTCCGTCCAGAGCCAGGATATATGTGTTGTCATCTGAGATGAATTTTCTCTTGTTGTCGTTGTCATACTGAGGCAACAGGAAACTCTCACCATCCAAAGAGATCAAACTGGCTCTGGTTAGGTTATTCTGGCACTGCACAAAACAGATCAGTATTTTAAAAAGATAATCTCAAAATATTAACATGCATTTATTTTGAAAAATCAGAACGGTCTTACTGGGATTTTCTGAGGGTTCTTGACAATGTAGCCCTTCCAGCCAAGTAGATAATAGAGATACATAATCTGAAAGATACGTACAATAATATATCATGGAAAAACCAAGAACAGCTTTCAATAGACATGGGTCAAATCAGGAACCAATTACAGTACTTATTTTACATTGAATAATAAACGTCAAGTAAAACAATGCATGGTGTTAAGAATTCTTCACATTTGACATTTATGTTAATGGTGCTTTATTTTGAAGCTGATGTTTTATTTTGGAAGGTCTTCATGTAATTGCTCTTCCTGTTTTCACGTCCTCCGTTCGTCGCGCAGTTGGCAGCAGTACGTAAGTCACTGATGATGTGAGTTATGTTTATAATGTTGTAAACTGAGATGATTAGATTGGTAACCTTTTTATCTGTGTTCAGCAGTTTTAGATGTGTGTATTCCACTCTCATTTCCACTCTGAAAATGTCAGTTTTTTTTAACTGTTGTTTAACTAGAAAATTAGCATTGATTTGAGCTAATTAGTTAGCTTATGTTGTATGTAGCGCTCAGTTAACATGTTCAGAGTGATGAGGAGATGCAGTAGTTACTGGTAATAGTACAGCAACGGGCTAATATTCATATGTGTGTACATTTATTTACCGCTGGGTACAAGAGCATACAAATATTTAAGTTTGGTATTTTTCTGTTATATTTTTCAAATACATCTGTACTGTACTGTAGAACAAAGATTTTTTCAGTAAAACCCTTAAACTCAGCTGATGACTGACAACTAGGGTTCCAGTCAGAGAACACTCAATCACTCCTAACCCAGCTTCAGAGGTCAAATCCTCAACACATGGCATGAAAAAAACATGTTACACGACAATAATAAAATGCATATCAAATATTATCAGAGGCTGACCCACGTGTACACTTTAAGGAATGAATAAATGTTATTGGAACATGTAATGCAACATACTGAAAAACACTTGAGTTTTCGCCAGTTTTAACTTGGAGCTGCTTGCTTGAAGTCTTGCTGTTTGCAGCCAGAGGCATCTTCTACCTTGCCAGTTAGGATTTACACATATTCACCCACCGACAGAAAGAAAATATGTATATGAAACATGATTAGTATGACATACCTGGGACCATCTTGTTCCTGATGAGATTCTTGTCTTTGAAGTGAATATAAAGCATGTTGCCCTCTGGCATGACAAACATTAGCCTTCCACCGTAAGGAGCCTCAATGATTGACACATCATCTGGCTCTTTGTTGGTAAATACTCTGAATGGTTGGATGGGTAGATGGTTGGTTAGTAAATGTATGTATAAATAAACAGTTGATGGATGGATGGTTGATCTCACCTATAAACCTTTATGACAACCTGAATCAAGCTATTAACATAATCGTTAACCAGCCTCTTCTGTGTGTGCTTTTCAGTCATGAAAGCGTCGTCCACATAGATGTGACACTCAAAATCAAAACAGTCCTTAAGGTCTTCCTTTGGATCCCCTCGATAGCGGTCCAACCTTGAACAACAAATCACAGGAACAACTTAATTTGAAATGTTTAACAGGATGGTAAACTTTCACTTTAAAGGGATGTGAAAATGGAAATAAAGCCATGCTACTGGTACACAAAGGTGTTTGCAGTGACAAACCTAAACATGGAAGTGAGAATCTTAAGCATTTCATCATAGGTCTAATGCCATATGGTGGCACAGAGATAGATGACACAGCTCTGCATCCCATCATGGCTGTAGATCAGAAAAGAGAGATATTAATAAAGTGTTAAAAATTTAATGTTTAATTTTATTTAACAATAATTTTCAAACGCTATTTTCTCTCCCCTCACCTTTCCTGGTTTCGGGCTCATGGTATCTTCATCTTGGTGTTGAGTAACAAAGACAGATTGATGAAAGCAGATTCATAGAGTCGACGAACAAAGAGCTGAGATGTTCTCTCTATACGCTGGACCTAAGACATGGTGAACCATAGCAATTAGAAAGTCTGTCTTTTATGTCTAACTCCCCTGTGTTGATGGAATTACTAGAAGACCTAGTTTTTTCCTTTGGTGCTCTTTGGTTACTGTACTTGTATTGCTATTTTGTAGTCTACCCTCAAAGTGGTACATTGCATTCACATAGCACCAATTTTTTTGAGCGGTTTTGTTACGTGTTTTTGTATGTGTGTTTGAATGTTTATAATGACACCTTTATCTTCCATACATAGTAGGTACATGTGACGAAGCCTGACCACATACAGACTCCTTCCAGTGCCAGCATGGAAAAGGGCCACTGCAAATAGTAGCTGAAGAAACGTGCTTGTAAATAGATACTGAATATTTCATCACAGTAAGTCATTTTGTAAATGTTCTGTTGCACACTGTTATGGCACCTACGGTGCAGCCACTCAGTTAGAGGGTTTACGGTACTACCCAGTTTGTTTTGCGCACTGCGTGGGGTTTTCGGGAGTTAGCTTGTTATGTCAATGGCAGTGGCCACAGTGTTGTTATTTTTGCCTGAAGTTCTACTTAGTAAAAGATGTTAATACACAGAAGAAAGTTGTCGTTATTGACTTATCAATGGTAACAGAGGATGGTTCACAACGTTAACTACAGAGTCCCACCTGCGTTTGAAGAAAAGAAGTCATATGAGAGCTGGAAAAATGAAGTTGAAATGTGGATACGTGTTACAGAACTGGATAAGAAAAAACAAGCGTTGG
Organism: Remorina albescens; assembly: GCA_034769265.1. Lineage (NCBI taxonomy): Eukaryota > Metazoa > Chordata > Actinopteri > Carangiformes > Echeneidae > Remorina > Remorina albescens. The sequence continues at coordinate 1,980,691 of CM068479.1, forward strand.
CTGTTGCTGTATCGCTAACGGGAAGAGCTAGAGGTACTGCTTTGGAAATACCTGCGGATGATTTGAACAAAGATGATGGGATGAAGTCACTTCTGGAGGCATTGGATAGTGTATTCCTTGAAGAGGAAAAGGACCGGGCTTACGATGCATACACGGACTTTGACAGGATCCGAAGAGAAGATGATGTTTCCATGGCAGGTTACATCGTTCACTTTGAGCAGAGGTACAACAAAATGCGCAGATTTGACATGGTTCTCCCTGATGCTGTTTTAGTGTTCAAGTTGTTGGATACAGCCAATCTTGATGTTAAAGATAAACAGTTTGCACTCACAGCTTGTTCAACACTCACATTTGCAAGCATGAAGCCAGCTCTAAAAAGGATTTTTGGAGACAAGACTGTGTCACCCACATGTAGCGGAGGAATTCACGTGCGTCAAGAGGACGCTGCTTTCTATGTAGATCAACGAAAAGATGGCAACAAATTCCGTTCCCAAACCAACCAAGGGAAAGCGCCATTGACCGGCTCAAACACACTAGACAGGTATGGGAGGCGGACAAAATGTGCCATATGCCAGAGTACGTTCCACTGGGCTAAATACTGCCCACACAAGTCTGAACATGTAAAACTGACAGAAGAAAATGAGGAGGCAGATAAAATTGAAGAGTGCAATATTACATTGTTTTCCAAAGAGTCAGTATCTGATGCTGAAATATTCATGGTAGAGACCTTAGGTTCAGCTGTAATTGACACTGCATGCACCAGAACAGTCGTGGTGAAAAATGGCTGAATAGGTACATTCATACACTGAAGGAGAATGTCAAGAAAAAAATTGAAAATACACAGAGCAGAAGAGCTTTCAAGTTTGGTGATGGGCAAGTTGTTCATTCCACAAAAAAAAGTTAAAGTCCCAGCAAAAATAGGCCAAACCAAGTGCCACATAGAGACTGAGGTGGTCCCAGTGGACATTCCTTTGCTACTAAGCAAAATTTCACTTAAAAGGGCAAAAGCAGTGCTTGACATTGAGAATGATAAAGCCACAATGTTCCAGAAACCAGTGCCTCTTGAAATGACATCCTCAGGACATTACTGTGTCAGCATAGTGGACAAAGATTGCACAGCCACTTGTGAGAATGAACCCCAAGCTGATGAGGTTCTGGCCATAACAGATAACATGAGTAAAGATGAAAAACACAAAGTCTTGGTGAAATTTCACAAGCAGTTTGGACATGCTTCAGTTGATAAACTTAAAAAATTACTGAATGGTGCTGGAAGTAATGATGATGAGAGCATGGCTATTCTGAAAGACATCGTAAGCAGCTGTGAAACATGTCTTAAGTACAACAAATCCAAGCCAAAGCCAGCAGTTGGTCTACCAATGGCTTCAAGATACAATGAAACTGTGGCATTAGATCTACATGAGCTAGAACCAAATGTATGGTACCTCCACATGATTGATCACTTCACCAGGTTCAGTGCTGGTAGCATTGTGACCACAAAAAAATCCAGTGAAGTTGTGAGGCACTTACATACACTTACAGGCACTTATATACATTCCTGGGTGAGTGTTCATGGAGCTCGGTCTAAGATTTTTTTGACAATGGAGGCTAATTCAACAATGAGGAAATGAGAGACATGGCAGAGAACTTTAATATTGAAATCAAAACCACTGCTGCCTACAGTCCATGGAGCAATGGGTTGTGTGAAAGACATAACCAGACCCTTACAGAGATAGTGTTAAAGGTGAAGAAAAGCAGTGGATGTGACTTGAAAACAGCCCTAGATTGGGCACTGATGGCAAAGAATACAATGCACAATGTACATGGATTTAGTCCATACCAGCTAGTGTTTGGGCAGAATCCGAACCTACCCTCTGTACTGGTTGATAAACCACCTGCCCTGGAGGGCACTACCATGTTACATGAAGCAAGGACGGCGTTTACTCAGGCAGAGTGCTCTGAGAGAATCAGGAGAGCTCTGCGCACACAGCTTCGCCCCACAGATGAACACTATGAAACTGGAGATAAAGTCTACTACAAAAGAATGGACTGCACTGAATGGAAAGGCCCTGGGGTGGTTATTGGACAGGACGGCGTGGTAATATTTGTAAGACATGGAGGCACCTATGTCCGGGTGCATCACTGTAGACTACGCAAGGCTAAAGATCACTACACTGACAAGTCTGGTGACAACCATGAAAGTCAGACAGAACATAATGCAGCAGAATGTGACATGAATAATGTTGTAGATCTACCCCCTGATACTGTGTAGTGATGTAGACAGTGTACCTGACACAGAGAATGCTGCAGGGGGCTCTAATACTGACAAAGAGAATAACGCGCATGCCAATGATCCATCCAACCGACAACCTTCTATCATAAGAACAGATTCTAGTATGAATCTAAAGGCTGGACAATTCATTAAGTATGTAGAAAGAGACACTGGAATTTCACACAGCAAAAGTGCTTGGTCGAGCAGGAAAGGCAACTGGAAAGAATAAGAACTGGTACAATCTGGAGTACACTGAGCCAGTTAGCCTTACTGGCCCAACAAGGTCGGCTGACCTTTCACAGGTTGACACACTACAAATTGAACCATTGGACAGGGTGGAACAGTTATCTGACAGACAGCATGATGATGTACTTGTACAAAGGATGTGTCAGCTAAACTCACTGAAATCAGTAACTGGGAGAAACATGGAGTGTTCGATGAAGTAAAAAACATGGGACAGAAGTGCATTTCCACAAGATGGGTGTGCACACTCAAAGACACACCAGACGGCATAGTTCCAAAAGCAAGGCTTGTGGCGAGAAGATTTGAAGAGTTAAACACAAAAGATCTCCCAAAAGACTCGCCAACATGTACCTCAGAGTCTCTTAGACTACTCATGTCAGTGATATGTCAAAACTGTTGGACACCCCACTCTATGGACATTAAGTCAGCATTCCTTCAAGGAAATGAGCTATCCCGAGATATTTATGTCCGTCCACCACCTGAAGCTAAGAATGAGGGAACTCTCTGGAAGCTGAATAAATGTGTTTATGGACTAAATGACGCATCACTTCACTGGTACGATAGAGTCAAAGAAACAATGTTGCAAACTGGAGGAAAGATGTCACAAGTTGACCCTGCCATTTTTTATTGGTTGGATGAAGATTGTAAAGTGTGTGGGGTGCTTGCTCGTCATGTTGATGATTTCATCTGGGGTGGTTCACACACCTTCGCAACAACAGCAATCCCTCGCCTGCGATCTGCCTTTCAAGTGGGCAGAGAAGAACATGACAATTTTTGCTATGTAGGCATGGAGTATGTCACTGAAAATGGAATAACATGTATGCATCAAGACAGTTACATACAGAATCTCCAGGCAATTCACGTGGACACCTCCCGAGCTGTGAGACGGGATGCGCCTCTCACTGAAAGTGAAATTGATGACCTGAGATCAAAGGTAGGTCAACTTCTGTGGGTTGCCAGACAAAGTAGACCTGATATAATGTTTGATACGTGTGTCCTTGCAGCTAACATAAAACATGCTACTGTGCAGACTTTGCATGACACAAATAAGGTGGTGAGAAAGTTAAAATCAGAACAAGTGACACTGAAGTTTCAGAACCTGGGAAAAGACAGTTCTCTAAAGCTAGTGGTGTTCTGCGATGCCTCGCTGGGAAACCTTCCAGATGGTGCACTCAAGGGGGACATCTCATTGTGCTGATGGGTGAGGAAGGAAGATTCTCACCTGTTTGTTGGCAGTCAAAAAAGATCAGGAGAGTCGTCCGAAGCACTATTGCTGGAGAAACACTTGCCCTTGCAGATGCTGTTGACAGTGCCATTTCCCTGTCTGATCTGTATGCAGAACTTACCACAGGGAATGTAACACAGCATGTCTTACCAATATTGTGTGTCACTGATAACCACTCCCTTGCTGATGCTATCAAGTCTACTAAGTCAGTGACAGAGAAAAGGCTCCGCATTGAAATAAGTGGCATCAAGGAACTTCTCCAGAGTAAAAGAATCCAACAGATACTGTGGGCACCTACAAGAGAGCAGCTAGCTGATTGCTTTACAAAATGAGGTGCATCCGCTCTTCAGCTCCTAAAGGGGCTCAGTGTTGTAGTGTGGAAACTGGAATAGACTATTCAGTTTGAACTGTAATATATGTTTGGTCACCTTGTTCGTACTTTTACATGCCTTTGGACATAAATTATAGACTTTGATTTTTTCTGTTTAAAAAAAAAAAGAAAAGAGATTGGGAGATTGTAAATGTTCTGTTGCACACTATTATGGCACCTACGGTGCAGCCACTCAGTTAGAGGGTTTACGGTACTACCCAGTTTGTTTTGCGGACTGCGTGAGGTTTTCGGGAGTTAGCTTGTTATGTCAATGGCAGTGGCCACAGTGTTGTTATTTTTGCCTGAAGTTCTACTTAGTAAAAGATGTTAATACAAAGAAGAGGGTTGTCATTATTGACTTATCAATTTCACTAAGATTAGACACATTTGTTAGCATTCTGATTGAAACATGAGTACAGTTGCTCACATACACATAAACACATAGTTTACTCACTTGAAACAGGAAGACTTGTGCAAGCACTTGTATGCCAGAATTTACCTGTTAAGTGAAGTGCGGCAGATGCTCCTGGTAATTTTGAGTAAAACCACAGGGGTTGTGTTCTTATGGCTCAGGAAGACCAGGCTTTCACAAAATTCTGCAACATGGTGTCATGGTTCATGTTCTGCTTGTTTTTTTTGTCTTGCCTGCCCTGTTTGTTGTGCTCCTGCTTCCCCTGCCCCTCCTCCCTGTGTTCTGTCCTAGTGGGCGTTTCTAGTCCTCCTCCCTTGGCTGACGAGGCACACCTGCCCTGCATCTGCCTACAATCAATCCTCCATATATACCTTCCTCAGACTGCTCTTCACTGCCAGAGTATCCTGCCTGTTTGGTGATCTCTTTCTTCGATCTTTGTGATTTCCCAGTTCCCTTGTGACCATTTTTCTTTTTGTGTTTGTAATCGTGCCTTTTTTCCTTTTTGTCCAGGTTATGCGGTGTGCCCTCGTCAGCCTTGGCTCTGCCTGGCCCTTGGTTCCTTGTATGTTTTTTTATTTTGTTTACTTTTTTTTTTTTTCAGGGTTCTTTCTTTGGCCTCGCCTTTTGTTATTATCTTTTTTCAGTTGTGTTTTTTTTGTTTGACTTGAACGTAGGCCTGGGTGATATATTGATATAAAAATATATTGATATATTTTTAAATGTGATATGGAATTAGACCATATCGCATTCATCGATATAGTTCAAATTTGCACTGTGATCCTCGCTACCAGCAAGCTGCTGACCCGGAGGTCTATGCACTGCTCCCCGCGCCCCCGCCCCTCCTCTTTCATGCACGGGGGGGGGGGCAGGAACAGACACCCGGCACTCTTCAACAAACATGGAGGAAGCAACAACGTATGCGGAGCGTGCGGTGGAGGAATTGGTTAGTAAAAGAAAAACTAGTGGCTCAGTAATTTGGATATAGCCATAAACAAGTTACAAACAGGGGTGGGAGCACTACTAATTTTTTTCACCATGAAGTACGAAGAGTGTGTGAAACTGCGTGCTGCACCAGCCCCGAAACCAAACTCACATTACTAGGGTTTGCCATGTTTTTGTTCTTTTGTAATGTTGTTATTTGCATCTGTGGATTTGTTAGAAAGGAGAAGAAAATCTGTAATTTGTTTTTAATAAGCCATTTATAGTTGTCAAACTAAAAAAAATTTGATATTGTACACACCCAGGTCTGATCAGCCTGTGGTGGGCCTGCCTCAGCAGAGGGTGTATTGTGAGTAAAAGGCCGAAACACCCAATGACGCTGGGGTACACAACTGACGATGTGTCCCAGTCATGTGTGACATGAATCTAACCACCTGGAATAATCCAGTGACAACTGCGAAAGAGCGGATGACAACCAGGGAAAGACCTAGTGATGGCGTGGAGAGACAGCTGACAAGAGGGAATAGACCCCACAGGGCCTGACATGGGCTAGCTACCCATGGCAGCAGGATTTTGTGCTGAACAGTGCTGAAGCTCCACCCTTCCCAGGCTACGAAAACATCAAAGCAAAGAATACCCCCTGAGTCAGCGAGAACAGGGGCGCAAGATGACTCTCTGGCAGACTACACAGTAACTGGAACGGAAACGACAGAGACAAAAGAACGGCACATTACTTAGCAATCTGGAAATCCCACCGGGCCACAAACTCCAAACCTGCGGTTAGACAAAGATAACCTCAGATAGGGGCCTTAAGATCCACCAGGGCAGGAGTAAGTGCTTAACAAATCTTGCAGAGGGAACTTGTGTCGACAAATACTTCCTAAGAAGTGGATCAAATAAGTTGAATGAAGCCCAGCGGCTGGAAAACCTCCACAGTCCGCAGAGTATCAGCATCCCAAGTGCAAGTGAAAACCAAAAAAGCACACAAGAGGTAACAACTACGAGCTCTGTGCCAACCCAACCACAAAGAAGAACACAACGGAAGATCAAAAACCAAAAACCAGACATCTTGTGGCCCAAATCCTGCATGAAGAAAGAATGGGAAACTGCAGATATGGAGCTGGTTCAACTGCTTCAATGCCTGAAGGGTCCAGCAGAAAGGAAATTAGAAAATATGGGGGACATCATATACAACTATAGTGAAGAAAGATTGGAATCAAGCAGAAGACAGAAAAAGACCCACCAATCCAACCTGTGTCAAGGAGACAGCAAGAAATGAAAAGACTGGTGACAGAAAGACAGCAACTCAAGAAACGATGGAGGAAAGCCACAGAGGAGGAAAAAGAAGGGATCAACACTTTGCAAAATGAAATAAGCCAAAGACTAGCAACACTACGATGAGCGGAAAATCTAAGAAAGAAGCACAAGAAAAAGGAGAGAGCAAGAACTGGCTTCTACAATGATCCATACAAGTTCGTCAAGCACCTGTTTACAAAGGAAAAGAGTGGAACCCTATCAGTACAGAGAAAAGACCTAGAGGAGCATCTGAGGAAAGTACACTCTGACAGCCAACAAAGTGAACCAATCAGAATCCCGTATGACATCCCACCAATCCCCCCACCTGATCATCAGATGGACACAAAGCCCTCATCATGGAAAGAGGTCCAAAGTACTGTCAAGCGAGCAACATCATCATTAGCCCCGGGGCTGAACGATATATCATACAAGTAGGGATGTAACGGTTAATGGTAAAATGGTAAACCGCGATAAAAATGTTGAAAATAATCATTACCGTTTTCATTTCAAATATCATAATGCGGTGTGAAAAACGTGTGTTTCATCCTTCCTAGCTTATCACTAAGTTGCCACGCAGGCGCACTGTGTAGCGTTCAACATCCCTTTACACTTTATTAAAGTTAGAATCATGGCAGAAGGAGGAGACGACAGCTGTAAAGACATTTACAGTCTTACACATTTACAGAAAATTCAGAGAGTTGAAACAGCAGTGAGGGCCTGTCGTCAATTGGTTCAAAGCTTCTCACGGAGCTGGAAGAGAAGGAGAGCCTTGACAGAAAAGCAAGGTGCCCTCAACTTGCCACAGCAGGCTCTCATCCATGAGGTAGTGACCTGACTGGGATCTACATACAAGCTGCTTGAGCGTTTCCTCAACCAGCAGCAGGCAATATGTGCAACACTGGCTGCAGAAAGGGGAGTTTGGCATCTGATGCCAAAGGATGCTGACATAGTGGTAATGGAGCAACTTTGCCACCTCCTTAAACCTCTGAGCAAGTTTACAGATGCACTTGGCTCAGAGACGAGAGTAACTTTATCAGCCATTAAGCCAGTCCTTGACCACATCATTAGTGATCTCCTAGAGGAAAATGATGAGGATTCAGCCCTCACCAAGCAGATGAAACGGGAGATGAGAGAAGACTTAAACAAGTGGTACACAGAGAAAGCAAACGTTGTTATGCAGATGGCTTGTTTCATTGACCCCAGGTTCAAAACAAATTTTTTAGATGACCCTGTGGATGTTGTTGTTGACAGTTGTGTCAAAGAGGTCTTGAAGCTGACACCTGCACACGTCAGGTAGGAACCACAAAGCACCAGCAGTACCTCCACAGCAGCATCAGAAGGGAAAGGCCTGGCTGTGCTGCTGAAAAAGAATACCTCCACAAGGCAGCAGAGACCTGAAGAGGGTTCAGTTCCAGCCACCCCAGAAAATATAGTGAAGGAGGAAGTCAAGGTGTACATGTCTCTGCCATCAATTCCAGCTGAGGATGATCCACTGGTGTGGTGGAAGGTTCATGCATCAGAGCTGCCTCATCTTGCAAGGATTGAAAGGAAGCATTTGTGTATCCCAGCAACCAGTGTTCCATCTGAGAGACCATTCAGTGCCAGCGGGTACATTGTTTCTCCATTGAGATCACAGCTGAAACCAAATAAAGTGAACACGCTGACATTCTTACGCTTTAATCTGAAATGAGTAATGATGCGTACTACATGATGCTGTCAGCAGCATGTTATTTGTTGATGGAGAGAATAAGTATAGAATCAAATCTGTTCTATTGATTTGTTTACATTTGTTTTTCACTTGAATATTTGGGTTTGAATACATACAATTGCAGTTATTTTTGTAATTTGTTTAGTGGCTATTTATTTTAAATGCACAATGCACTTTTTTCATATTTATTTGAAGTTTATTTAATTTTTATTTAAAGTTTTAATAAATGGTTGGATTTGCATAATTGATGTTGGATTTGTATAATAAAAATTTACTCATTAAGAGTTGAAAAGGTTTTGCTCATATTTTTGATAAACACTGTTACTTTTTTTGGAACAATTTCAGTTTATGTAGTGCTTTCTGAACATGTTAAACACACTTAAAAATATCGCAATAATACCGTGTTAATTTTGGTCACGATAACCGTGAGGTTAAATTTTCATATCGTGACATCCCTACATACAAGGTATAAAAAAATGCTCCAGGCATCCTGAAATACCTTTGGAGCCTAATGAAAGTGGTGTGGGGGAAACAGGTCATTCCAAAGGCATGGCAAAGTGCAGGAGGAGTACTGATACCAAAAGAGGCGAACTCTTCAACCATCAATCAGTTCCGACAAATCAACCTACTGAATGTAGAAGGCAAGATATTTTTCAGTGTTATGGCGCAAAGACTGTCTGCATATCTGCTGGACAACAGCTTGGTGGATACATAAGGCAGGAGTACGAGGATTTGCAGGCTGCCTAGAACATACAAGCATCATAAGGCAAAAAACACAAACAGCAAGAAGGAGAGAAAAGACCTACAAGTGCTCTTCTTAGACCTGGCAAATGCCTTTGGTTCAGAGCCCCACAAAATTCTCTGGACGGCCTTTCACTTCTTCCAGGTCCCAGAGCCCATCACAAAGCTGGTTAAAGTATACTTTCAAGATCTCCAATTTAGTGTTACAACTAGAGATTATACAACAGACTGGATACATCTGGAAAGGGGCATCATAGCAGGGTGTACCATCTCCCCACTGATATTCACCATGTTGATGGAACTGATCATCAGGGCATCATGTTGGGCGGTAGGTGGACAATGACTGCAGAACAGATTGTGCCTGCCCCCAATTCGTGCTTACATGGATGACCTGACCATAATAACATCAACAAAGGGCTGTGCCAAGCGACCCCTCAACAAAATCCATGACAATATCAAATGGGCACAAATGGAACTTAAGCCATCCAAATCCCGCAGCATTTCCATAACAAAGGGCAAAATCAACAACAATGACAGGTTCTGCATCGACAAAACATCGAACCAATTCCAACGGTCCTGCAGAGGCCCATAAAAAGCCTAGGGCGCTGGTATGATGCAAATCTGAAAGATGCACAGCAGCTCCAACAGCTGAAAGAGGACACAATTGCTGGCCTCAAGCACATAGACAAATCAGCCCTCCCAGGGAAACTGAAGGTGTGGTGCTTCCAGTTTGGCCTACTACCTCGTCTCCTATGGCCCCTTACCATGTACGAGGTGGCTATATCCCATGCGCAAAAACCGGAAAGACTGATCAGTGGTTATGTGAGGAAATGGCTAGGGCTACCAAGATGCCTCACAAGCATAGCCTTGTATGTAAAAAGGGTCCTTTCACTCCCAAAATCCAATCTCACTGAGGAATACAAAAGCTCTAAGGTAAGACTAGAGATGATGCATAAAGAATCCTGCGGTATAGTAGTGAGAGACGCAGCCGTCACACTCAACACAGGAAGCAAGTGGAACCCAACAAGAGCAGTCCACGAAGCAAAATCAGCCCTATGACATTGCGACATTGTATGTCAGGTACAGCAAGGGAGAGGGGGGCTTGGACTAGAAACACCTAGACCAACATGGCAGAAGGCTACACCAACAGAGTGGCGCCAACTAGTGATAGACGAGGTGCGTCAGCAAGAAGGATGAGGACAGGGAGAGAGAGGAGAGGAACTGGGAGAGACAGAGACTTCGGGAAAACATGGTTAGTAAATACGGTGCACATGCTTGGAACTGAGAGAAACTGGGATTTCGGAGAAGCAGGTTGTTGGTATGTCGGCGCACGCAAGGGGGAGAGAGAGAGATGGAGAGGGAAGAGGGAGAGAGAGAGAGGTGCTCAGTCCTTCCCCCAGCAGTCTAGGCCTATAGCAGCATAGCTCAAGAGTAAATTAACTTTACTACTACTAGGACAGTAAGGAACTATGAGCTCTCTGAGATATGATGGAGCTTGGCCTGTAAGAGCTTTATATGTACAGACAGGACTGCCAAAGCAGTGTCTCAAGCCTTACAAGGATGCTGGACAAGATGGGAACATACTGTGAAACGGAACATCACCTGGAGAGACCTGGGGTACAAAGACACAAGCAGCATAAGCTTTCTCATTCATGCTACATATGATGTCCTCCCATCCCCTACTAACTTACACCACTGGTTTGGTGAAGATCCCACCTGTCTCCTTTGCTCAACGTCTGCTCAATGTCCCGCAAACCTTAAACACATCCTAGTGGGATGCAAAAGCTTGTCACAAGGCAAGTATACATGGAGACATAATCAGGTTTTGAAATGCCTTGCAGCAGAAATAGAAAACAGAAGGAAAGCCATCAACAAACTACCCATCAGTGACCAGAAGACACATCCAGTTGTAGTATCCTTTCACAGAGAAGGCCAAAAGCAGAAAGGAAACACCTCACGACCAGAGGCATCCTCTCTAAGTGCAGCCAGGGATTGGAAGATGCTAGTGGATGTAATCCACAAACTTACCTTCCCCAAAGAAATTGCCAGCACCAGCCTGAGACCAGACCTTGTCCTCTGGTCTGAGGAACAAAGAACAGCTTTCATAGTTGAGCTGACAGTCCCATGGGAGGATGCCGTGGAGGAGGCACATGAGCGGAAGATGTTGCAATACTCCGACCTGGTAGCAGAAGTGGAGCTGCGTGGCTGGAACATCAAACTGTGTTCAATTGAAGTTGGATTCAGGGGCTTTGTGGCCAACTCCATGGTTAGACTTCTTCAGGAACTGGGAATCAGGGGACAGGCAAAACGAAAAACAACAAAAGCCCTTGCAGACACAGCAGAGAGAGGTAGCCATTGGATATGGCTAAAGAGAAAGGACCCTGGCTGGGCCACCAGGGGAGGCCAGTGACTCTGGGACACACACCCAGGTCTGATCAGCCTGTGGTGGGCCTGCCTCAGCAGAGGGTGTATTGTGAGTAAAAGGCTGAAACAGCCAATGACGCTGGGGTACACAACTGACGATGTGTCCCAGTCATGTGTGACCAATGCCCCCCCCACCCCCTTCAGCAGGACGACCAGACCAAATAAAGCCAGTTTTTTGGGATTTTAACACCCAGTCCTACATATGAATCTTGTCTCATATAAATATATTTATTTCGGAAAAAGATTGTCCTTTTTTATTTAAATGTGCACCTTACGGAGCTTTGATTTCAAAAAAGGTACTCCTTGTTATACAGTAGTTATGTTGAACAGCTGAGTATTTAATCATAAACCAGGTGAAGAAACCTGTTAATTATTTATTCATTTGATTTTGCAACTGTTCACTGAAGTAGCCGGTTTCAATAAAACTACTTGTGACATGTCATATTTGTCTTTGACTTGGACTGAACATTTGCTCTGAGTTTGCGAAAAAATATCGGGATAAAATCGTATATCGATATTCAACCTAAATATATTGGGATATGACTTTTGGTCCATATCACCCAGCCCTACTTGAATGTTGAGCTCAGTCTCCGTTCCCTCTTTTTGTTGTACTTTGTGTTTTTCACCCTTATCTCACAGACTACTTTGGTTGTTGCTTTGATTATTAAACAAATTTTGTTTTACCTGATCTGCCTCTGCACTGGGGTCCTGTTTTTTTTGTTTTTTTTTTTGGTGTGACAGAGCACAACAAAACAATTCTACATATCATGTGAATGAAGAAAATAAATATACCTGTTATGCTCTCATGCTGTGCTCCATCCAGTTTTTGTGCCTGGGTTATAAAAAGTATCAGTCCTGACAGTTGTACTGTAGGACCTGTGCAACACACTGGCAGTGCAAAGCTCATCCTGACTGCATGAATCTTACAGGCCACCAGCCCAAACCAGTGGCAGGCTACTGAACAAAAGGCCAAAAGGAGGACACAAGGGAAAGATTTATCAGCAATTTGCTGTCAGGACCATGAAATTTAGTTTTTTGGTTTGATTTGCTAGGACTGCAGATGTAAATGACCTACAGATGTGATACTGACAATTTTAAGCATATGGAGCAAAAGAGGGAATTGCAGCTGTACTATATGTGATGAACTATTGGCTAAAGAGGCTGATGGTTGATTTTAATAAAGTCTGCTGGAGTTGTTCAGAATAAACATTGGACGTGATTTTGTAGTTCTAAAAATGTTGCAGGTTAGTATTAATACATTTTTAGGTATTAATCTACACTAGACTTGATCATTGCAGAACGGAATTTACAGAACAGCAGATCCAATTCTCATCTCATGGCAGCTCGAAGCAAAGCCTCCCTTTCTACCTGTTTTTGGACATAAAATACTGCTCTAATTGTCTTAATATCAAAATGTAAGAATAGCCAAGAAATGCACGTTTACCTGAGAGTTGTTCTGGCAGTTCACTCATCTCATTTTATTTATTTACCTACTTTTTTATTTGGTATGACCAGTCAGATAATCTGCTCCATCTCTCATCAAATTTGTAGATACACTGGCTTTTGAGGGGACTTTGCATTATTCATAGGTCTGTGAAAATAGAGGCAATTATGCCCTCTTGGGCATATGGATAGAGGAATGCAATTTGAAGAATCCTTTGGAGTTATCCCAAAAGGAAAACTGACAGAGAAGAGGACGGTAGAGACCCACAGTATATGTCTGTCTCTCACCTTCTGTCTTTCTTCTACATTACCTGTAAGAAAAACACCACCAGTCCAATTTGCAGGAGCTCCCGCTCATTTGTCATCTGCAGGTTAAAGTCCGACCAGGTGATAGTGTTCTGAATACATATGTTGTATATCAGGTATACGGCTCCTACAATGGAGGAAAAAATCTGTCTGATATAAAAGACAATGCACAAAATAAACATGATGAAATATCAAAAAACCTACATATATAATACAAAAGTAATACCAAAATAGGTTTGAATGGATTAACATACAACCAAAAGTACTGTTTAGAAATATAAAGAAGATAGGCTGTCATACACAATTAAATAAATTGTTAGTATTTTGCTCGTCAAAATTGGAAATGGCAATTGACAATATCCTCATTAAATCATGTGCACCATTAACATCATAGCAATAAGTTTCTTCTCTATTGGGAATATTGGAAATTATATTTCATGTCACAGTGTAAACAAAGCAGAACACTATGATGGTGGCTGTTAATGGCAGAAAATTACCTATCACAATTATCCTCAGAATACTGCTGATGACAAACACAAAGTCCCTGAAACCGTCTAATTCTGACAACGTATCCTACAGGAATAAAGATGGAAATGAATAAAATATATATGGACATATATTTGCATATAGAGAACACATTGGAGTTGATGATGCTGTCCTCTATATGCTTCACTGTGCTCTCTCTTATCTGGAGGAATCAGGCACTTATGTAAGAGTCATGTTCTTTGATTTTTCAACTCCATCCAACCCATCATACTCAAAGACAAGCTCAGAGAGATGGGAGTGGATTCCTCCCTTGTTTCCTGGATCACAGATTACCTGACAGAAAGGCCACAGTTTGTCAGGTTGGGGAACTGTGTTTCGGGGACAGTAATGAGCAGCATGGGGGCTCCAAAGGGGACTGTACTGGCTCCATTCCTGTTCACATTATATACCTCGGACTTCAAATACAACTCTGAGTCCTGCCACATCCAGAAATACTCGGATGACACTGCTATTGTGGCGTGTATCAGGAATGGAAAGGAATCCGAATACAGGGATCTAATAACAGCCTTCAGTGATTGGAGTCGACAAAACCGCCTTCAATTGAACACCTCAAAAACGAAGGAAATGATCACGGATATCCGCAGGTCTAAGCCCCCTCTGGAGCCAGTTACAATCTGTGGGGTGGACATTGAAGTGGTGCACAACTACAAATATCTAGGGGTCCTTGTGGATGACAAGCTGGACTGGTCCCCTAACACCGACGCTCTCTACAGGAAGGGGCAGAGCCGACTGTTCTTCCTGCGGACACTGAGGTCCTTTTATGTGTGTGTGGAGATAATGACCATGTTCTACCACATGGTGGTGGCCAGTGCACTCTTTTTTGCTGCAGTGTGCTGGGGAGGCAGCCTTACAGACAAAAACACCAAGCGATTAGACAAGCTGGTCAAAAAAGCGGGCTCAGTGCTGGGCAGGAGACTGGACCCTCTAAGGTGGTGGAAAGAGGCGCATTGAACAAATTGAATGCTATAATGAATAATAGCAGACACCCTCTCCACAGCCTCCTGGAACAACAGAGGAGTAGTTACAGCAGTCGGCTCCTCTCTTTGTGCTGCAGAACAGAGAGATTCAGGAGGTCCTTTGTCCCCACAGCAATTAGAGTCTTCAACTCCTTGAATTGACTAGAAAGTTTTTGTTTTTGTTTTTGTTTTTTGTTTTGTTTTGTTATAATTGAATGAGCTATGGACAAAAAAAAAAAAGCACTTATATCTTGGATGAGTTTTGGACAATTTGAATTTCCCTTCGGGGATTAATAAAGTATCTATCTATCTATGTATCTATAAAGCAGATCATCATTGACCTGAAGAGATGTGTAAAAACATGTTGCAAAGTTAGTCATGTGAGCCAACATCTGCAAAATATTACAACAACTACGGTTAAAAAGCATTTTGTATCTAACGAAAGCCGGTGGAAGATTTCTTTTATGTTTTTTTTTTTTAAGGAGTTTAGAAATTAACAGTTACAGTTAAGTTACAGTGAAGACAGAAGAAAAGGAATCCAATATAGGGAAAATTTGCCTGCATGCGGTTGGTAGCTTGAAGTGGATTTTCCCACCAACATAGTGAGATGAGAAGTGAAGAGAAAATTCCAATTCCAATATAGAAAAAGCAGTCGCTGTTCTGTCTATCCACAAATGATGATACATGAACGTAGTAGTCGAGACCCATGAGGCAGTAACCTGTCAGTAAGTGAAGCAGTTAGTTAGCTCTGTTTCTGTGTTTTTTATGAATGAATTTGTCTGTATCTTATTTACAGTTCAATTGAAGTAGGTGCAAACCCCATCCCCTGGTGTCACAGTCATATACTTTTCCCAGTCACCATCCATAAATTCAACACTTAATTTATATTTAAGTTTCAGTACACATCTTTTTTCTTCTTGTCACCTCAATAGGCCCGCCCTGTCAGGCTTCAATTTATTTGCAGATAAAAGTTTGGCAGGATTATTTTATGAACAATGGGAGCTGTTGAGATGTTTTCTTACGTGTGAAACATGGAGCTTGCAACCAATGTGAAACTATGAATGCACATATAAGAGCTTGAAAATCTTGGTATGGCAGTCTGTAGATTTTAGATCATTCCTCCAAGACAGTTGTCACGATTACGGTAGCAGATTTACTGAACCAAGAGTTAAATGGATGAAAAAAAATCATTGTGAAAGTTGAAAGAAAATGATGGGGCTGATAATTGGACACCTCAGTTCAGACAAAACCTGAAGACATGAAATATAACTAATATATTAAAAACAAGTGTGAGAAAGGGGTTAAAATTATCAGTATGGAATCATTTATTGCATATTTGCCACGGCTGAAAGAGCATAACAGTGTTTCTTTCTCCTTCAGTATTAAAGACCCAGTCGTGTAAATAAAGAGCTGTGTAAACAGGGCCATTAAACATTACACGTTGCCTAAGAGCTTCCATTGTAAATGAAAAATGTTTTTGTGAAGCAGTGATTTGTTAAGTCTATGGAGAAATGACAAGTCAGATGCACATACACACACACACACACATACTTACATATATATATATATATATATATATCAAATCAAATCAGATTTATTTATATAGCACCAAATCATAACAAAGTTGCATCAAGGCACTTTACATATAGAGCAGGTCTAGACCATACTCTTTATAAAATTATTTAAAGAGACCCAACAGATCCCCCCACGAGCAAGAACCTGGCGACAGTGGCAAGGAAAAACTTCCTTTAAGAGGCAAGCAAAGTTGGGGAGAGTAGGTAGAGAACTAGATCAGGAGGAGGGGATATGCAATAAAGGTGCAGGCAGGAACATATGATGCTGCATGAAGTTCATAGAAATGATATATGATGATATAATGATATAATGATGTATAATGATATATACACACATATGTATATAGGATGAAATGCCATTAGGACTTTTATCAGTTAATAAAGTCATGTTCAAAAAAGACTTACCTGCAACTGTAAGGATGAGGGAGCATAATAGGAACAAGATTTTCCATGTTTCCCTCAGTAGTGTGAAGACAGTCTGCAGAATAGCAGACACAATACAGACCCCTCCGCTGATGAAGAGATTTGTCAGCACATCAAACTGAGGCATCACAACTAGTATCAGACTCAATAGCACAAACCTGGAAGAGACACAAAGATGTCATTATGTCACCTGCACACACAAAAACAAAACTAAGCAACATTCTCCACATATCTACTTGTGCTCAGTTTTAGCAACGCATAGGAATCATAGACAATCTGGTCATCTGACTGATTGAAGCAGCACCTGTTATGTGTCTGTTGGTGTTGTAAGCATCAGTTGAATGAGGTTATACATACATATATGTAAAACTAAAGCAGGACAAATCACATGGAATATTAATTTACATTAAACACAATGATGATGCCTCTACATTAATGGACTTAAGAAAAAGACTTAACAAAATCAAGCCAGATATTGTTGTAATATCTGAGTTATATTGGTAAGCCCTAAGCTCCAATTTAAAGATGTGAATAGGGATTTATCATATGCATTTTTAAATTATCTTATTTGTTATAATCACTTACAAAGTAAGTAATTTACAAAATAAAAAAAAACATGCTTTATAAAAACTTACAAATGACAAATGAATGGTCTTCATATTGGGTTGTACAAAGCTCTTGAAGGCGCATCTCCACAGTGATTTAATTAACACCAGGAAGTTGGGAAAAACCAGACAGACATCATCAACATGTAGAACTGTTTTTCCTTTGGGCTGCGCATGGAAGCTGGACTGGACAGTGACAACACCAACAGAGAACCCTGTAGAGAACGTTTGGACAGATAACACGTGAAAAAATGAGTAAGCTTTGGTCTTTCATATGTACTTCGTTACACAGATGCAATTTACACATGTTTCTATCTTTCTTTAAGGAGCCATTTAAGGAATCCCTGTTTTTGAAGTTGTCACTGTCAGATGATTTCACTGCAGTTACAGTAGTGTCCTGTGTGTGGCAGCACTTCAATATAATGTAAAAATACACCTGACTGGGATTTACTGACAACCTCTTCCTGCTTCCTGTGCCTACTGTAGATTACTTGTAATGGTACTTGACAGCTTTATTATTACAGCCATAAGGAAGCTGAAGAAGGAGCAATAAAAATCTTCATTACTTGGATAAATAAATACACTGTTTATGTAAATACAGTACTTTTTATTACCAAGGCACACTTGTATATATTTAGATTTATGTTGTATTTTTCTTTTCTTAATTGTTCTTGGCTTGACCGGGCCTCACTTCTTAATTTCATACCCCCCTCATGTACATGCATATGCTTTGGGTATGACAATAAAGCCTCCTTGAATCCTTGAATTCTAGAGACAGTAATATTTTGGTGTTTTTGTTTTGTGACACATCATATTTTTTGACTAATCATCAAGGAATAGAAAGTAAAACTAGACAAAAGGGGGAGATTAGAGAGGGGCAGAGGAGTACACGATGTAAATGCATGAGTAATAGAGAAAAATGATATGACCTCTACAAAGAGGGAGACAGATACACAAGGACAGAGAGATGGTTACAAAAGGGATAAAGGATGTTACGTGCTGTTCTCTCACAAATTGCAGAAATATTTTGTGTGTCACTTTGTGGACAGACAGCAGAGATAGATGGCACACATTTTTACAAACAGTTTTAACAAGTTATGACAGAAAAATTTTACTGAAAACTCTGCAGTGACAATTTAAAATACACGGGCACATCCCCTGAAGTCTGGGAGACTGTTTCTGGTTGATAGCTTACACAACCTAACGTGTTAAATTAACCAGAGTAATTTACTTTGGAAATAAAGAACAACAATTGAAATTTTGTGATGTAGCGTGAAACTGATGACTGTTTTATCTCCACATCACGTTTTGTTCAACTGAGGGTAATCTTTTTTTTTTTTTTTTTTTTTTTAAACATTGAACAACCATCATTTTAATCTGTAAAGTAACACACAACACAAAGGACTTTAAACACACTGGCTGTAAAACACCTGCACATTCAACATGCATTTGTTTTTCTTTTTCCCCCTTCTGTGCAACAACACAATTGATAAATGGAAAGAGAAATAATTCGTAGATTGATACACAGAATGACAATCTTACCTTAGCGATGACAGCACTGGTCAAGACAGGTAGCCCCACAATTACAGGCACCAGGTACTGGGCCTGTCGGAAACATCTTGTTTTACTTTGCTTCTCAGATCCTACTGGGTTTAGCTGGAATGGATCCCAGGTATCCCTGAGATACAAAAAGACACACATATGTTCACTATCTTGAGCTATATTACTGAGTTATATCATAGTTGTCCCAGAAAATTTAAGCATGATGACTGAATCATGACAGAAAGCCAGTGAGGGCCATTAAATTATAGATGGTTGCAAAACACGAAGGCCTGTCACAAGAAAACCAAAAGGAGAGGGGACAGATTTTACGCTAGAATTAGCCTGAGTAAACAAAGTTACAGAAGTATCTTTGCTTACTCAGCCTCCACTGTAAACAAACTTAATTATGTATGCACAACCCACTGATTAATGCCAATTATCAAGGGTTTTCCACCTTGGATTGATAACACATACGACTATGACATGCCATGGCAACTTTCAGATATTATAAGATACACATGCGGAACACTAGGAGAAGCTTTTAATGTGAGATGTGTGAACTTTCATGTTTCTTCAATTCTACATATAAATGTCATCACATAATTACCATCTCCCCTTTTTAGAGGAATTAAGCTTTTTTAAATGCTGGATGGAATATGTTTTTAATATGAATAATTAATACTAATTATACAATAACAGTTTAAATGTATATCTTGTCACACAAGCACAGGCAAGTATAACAGACTGCCAACAATGATCTTATTTAATCCTATCAATGGGCAGCTATACCAGTAAAGAAATAGACTTTTGTTTTTCCAAAATAATATAAATGCTCTCTGGACCTCCTAACATCATAATAAATTGTATTTTATTTACAGCTCTATGGTGGGATGGCGACCCGACCCCTGATAAGCGGATGAAGATGGATGGATGGATGGTTGGATGGTGGGTTGTTGCTATGTACATTTTTTTTTTATTTTTTTACAAGACAGTACAGTTATACAGTACTTTATGATATATCACTTGACAAACTATTTGATAAGTATATCTATTACCAGTATCCATTGCACCACCAATTACCCTCCTAATAGTGATTAAAAGGATAATGAACTTGTGCAAGGGCAGCAGCTACCTAATTCAAAGCTGCATTAGGTTTTGATTGTATTTGTTTCAAAATCTGTTACACCACTAGAGAAGGTCAACTTTATAACTAGATGACATCAAGACATTTTATTGTAGCATTATACGTTAAAGAATAATCTAAATAATACTTGTGTAAGAAAAAGATGAACTCCATCGTCTGTTTCCTTCCAGTAAATTGATAGAATCAAGCACACATTGCAGCCTAATTCCTCTTTTCATTCTACTCTATGGTAATAACAATTATAATACAAAAAAAAGAAAAGAACAATTTTATATAGGATCATCAAGATGAGTTGTTGATCATTTCCTTAGAAAAACTAGCGATGTAGAAAATGAAAAAATTTTTCTAAACAGATAGATTGACCAGATTATGCTCTCTCAACAGATCTGGACAGTATCCAAGTTTATCCAAAATGTCTATTACATATTAGGATATTGTATACATACCTGAGTCTTCCCTCTCTTTTCTTTCCTCTGTATTTCAGTTCCTCCATCATGCTGCCTTTACTTAACTGCCTCAGCCTTATGTTGATTTACGTTGAGTCTGTGTGCCAAAGAAGAAAAATATTGAAACAGGAAGCTGGCAGTGGTGAATACAAGAAAAAGAACAGAATGAAAGTCATTTTAAAATGAAAGAAAACATAAACTATACCTTGAAAGGTCTTCAGTTTATTGGAACTTTGTCTTCAAGTTTAAAGCAGTCCACAAGTGCTTATCATTCCAAAGTAGAGTGAAATTTGAAATCCAAATGAGTAAAAGTCTACATATTTTAAATTAAACTCATTTTAAAATTAGTTTAAGACTGGAAAGAATCTCAGTCTGGTCTTTGTTCATTTATATGTGTTATCACCTGTTTTGAAAGATACACCCATTTCAACCGTCAAGCTCAGCCCCCTCAGGTGTGTGCTCTGATGATCATAGTCAATGTTAACTGTGCAAATTGGGAAAAGTGTGAGTAGTCTTCACAGAAATTGATAGGTAACCATAAAATATTGTATCCACCAAGCATGACTAAGGGTAAAGATTGTGTGTGTGTGTGTTTGTTTGTCTGTGTTTAATCAAAGCTTCTCATTGACCAAAAGCATCAAGTTATCTATTCTGTTTTTATGAGGGGCAGTGAAAAGGTACAAGGATCATTCATGTGCTCTCTATCTCTCGCTCTCTCTCACACACACACAGTTTTAATTGACTAAGGCTTAGTTTCATGTTGCATGTTGCAGATAACATTGAGACAGAGATTGCTGTATGGAGGGTGCACTGCAATTGTTTTTGGGCATTTCACATTAACTCCAGATAATTTTTGTTCTTCAGTCTATTGTACATCCAAGACATGCCAGCTTTAGCAATTACTCAGAAATGAGTAAGTGTCAAATCAAATCAAATCAAATCAGATTTATTTGTATAGCGCCAAATCATAACAAAGTTATGAACTTTGGTAAAGTTGAACAAAGTAAAGAGACCCAACAGATCCCCTGATGAGCAAGCACTCGGCCACAGTGGCAAGGAAAAACTTCCTTTAAGAGGCAGAAACCTTAGTCAGAACCAGGCTCGGGGGGGCGGCCATCTGCCTCGACCAGTTGGGTTGAGAGAGGGAGAGAGCGAGAGAGGGGGGGGGGGGCAAAGTTGGGTAGCGTACGGAGAGAAAGAGGGATATTCAAACAGGTGTAGGCAGGAACTTGATGCTGCATGAAGTTCATAGGAATGATGCTGTAAGGAATTCATGAATATGTGGGAGCAGCAGGCATTGCAGGAACATGGGATGGTGATGATTCATCACCTGCAGGATGAGGACAGGGAGAGAGAGGAGAGGAACTGGGGGAGACAGAGACTTTGGGAAAACATGGTTAGTAAATGCAGTGCACATGCTTGGAACTGAGAGAAACTGGGATTTTGGAGAAGCATGGTTTTTGGTATGTCGGTGCACACAAGGGGGAGAGAGAGGGAGAAGGAAGAGGGAGAGAGTTGCTCAGTCCTTCCCCCAGCAGTCTAGGCCTATAGCAACATAGCTAAAGAGTAGATGAACTTTAACTTTTTAACTATAAACTCTGTCATACAGAAAAGTTTTAAGCCTGGTCTTGAAAATTGCTAAAGAGTCTGTCCCCCGGACCAATACTGGAAGTTGGTTCCGTAGAAGAGGAGCCTTAAAGATCTGCCTCCTGATTTACGCTTGGAGACTCTAGGAACCACAAGTAAACCTCCATCTAGAGAGCGGAGTGGCCTACTAGAACAGTAAGGAACTATGAGCTCTCTGAGATATGGTGGAGCTTGGCCAGTAAAAGCTTTATATTTTAGGAGAAGGATTTTAAATTCTATTCTGAATTTTACTGGCAGCCAGGGGAGAGCAGCTAACACAGGAGAGATGTGATCCCTTTTTCTAGTTCCTGTTAATATTCGTGCAGCAGCATTCTGAATCAACTGAAGGCCTTTCAGAGATTTGTTTGGACATCCAGATAATAATGAGTTACAGTAGTCCAGCTTAGAGGTTACAAATGCATGGACTAGTTTTTCTGAATCCTCTTGAGAGAGGATGTTTCTGATTTTCCTAATGTTTCTCAGGTCGAAGAAAGCTGTCCTACTGACCTGCTTTATGTGAGGGACAAAGGACATGTCCTGGTCAAAGGTTCCTCCAAGATTTCTTACAGTGGAGTTGGAAGCCATAGTAATGCCATCCAGACTGATTAGATGATTAGATAGGGTTTCTCTAAGGTGCTTAGGGCCAAGTAAAATAACTTCAGTTTTGTCAGAATTTAGAAGTAAAAAATTATGGGTCATCCAGATTTTAAGACATGTCTGCAGTCTGACTATCTGACTAACTTCATTTGGCTTCATTGATAAATACAGCTGAGTGTTGTCTGCGTAACAGTGGAAATTGATGCTGTGTTTCCTGATAATGTTGCCTAAAGGAAGCACATAAAGAGTGAAGAGGATTAGTCCAAATACTGAACCCTGTGGGACTCCATAACTGGCTATAGTGCATGACGAGGAGCTATTGTTAACATGTGCAAACTGATATCTATCTGATAAATAAGATTTGAACCACCTTAGAGCAGTTCCTTTAATCCCAATTTCATGTTCCAGTCTCTGTAATAAAATATTATGATCAATGGTGTCAAATGCAGCACTGAGATCTAAGAGGAGAAGTATGGAGGCTGATCCATTGTCTGAAACCATTAGAATATCATTGGAGACTTTAACCAGCGCTGTTTCTGTGCTGTGGTGAGCTCTAAATCCCGACTGAAACTCTTCAAGCAAACCGTTCCTATGCAGATGGTGATGTAATTGGTTTGCTACTGCTTTTTCGATGATTTTAGACATGAACGGAAGGTTCGATATGGGTCTGTAATTGGCCAAAACATCTGGATCAAGATTCAGCTTTTTAAGCTGGGGTTTGATGACTGCAGTCTTAAGAGTATCGGGTACATAACCCAAAGATAACATCAAATTAATCTGATCTAGAATGAAGGGCTCAATTAAGTAGAAAATGTCTTTAAAGAGGCTGGTCGGCACTGGGTCTAAAAGACAGGTTGATGGTCTAGATGATGAGACTATAGAAGCTAGCTCTAAGAGATTCAGAAATGAGAATGATTCCAGATGTAAAATAGGCATTGCAGTTGATTCAGGAGTTGCTGTATTCAGTAGAATATTATTGTCTATTGTAGGTAAAAGCTGAAGAATTCTTTCTCTGATTGTTATAATTTTATTTGTAAAAAAGCCCATAAAATCATCGCTGCTGAGAGCTATAGTTCAAATGAACTATGACTCTCTGTCAGCCTGGCTACAGTGCTGAAGAGAAACCTGGGGTTGTTCTTGTTTTTTTTTCTATTAGTGCTGAGTAATATGAGCCTCTAGCACTGCGGAGAGCTTTTTTATACGTTTTTAAGCTTTCTTTCCAGGCTCGATGCATCTCTTCCGAGCTGCTGGAACACCAATTTCTTTCTAATTTCCGTGACATCTGCTTTAAGGCATGAATTTGAGAATTATACCACGGCGCCAGCCTCCTCTGTTTTATTACTTTCTTTTTGAGAGGGGCAGCATCATCCAGATTTGAACACAGTGTGGCCATAGTGCTAGTCACAAGGTCATCAACCTGTGTATTGGAGAAATCCTCATTTGAATTTAGATATGGCATTGCTATAAATGACTGAATGTTCTCTTTAAATTTAGCAACAGCATCTTCAGATAAACATCTTCTATAGGCAAATGTATTCCTCGATGATGTGCAGTCAATTAAAGTAAACTCAAATGTAATGAGGTAATGGTTGGTCAAAAGACAGTTTTGAGGAAAAATTGTTAACTTGTCAATTTCAATGCCATATGTTAGAACAAGATCAAGGACATGACTGAAGCAGTGAGTTGGTTCATTCACATGCTGGGAAAAGCCAAGTGAGTCTAGTAATGAAAGAAACACAGAATTAAGGCTGTCACTTTCTACATCTACATGAATATTGAAATCTCCCAGTATAATGATTTTATCTGTACTGAGTACTAACTCTGATATAAACTCTGAAAACTCTGATAGGAATTCTGAGTACGGACCAGGTGGACGGTATACTGTAACTAACAGAACTGTTTTTTTCAACTTTCCAGTTTGAGTGGGAAAGACTAAGAGTGAGGCTTTCAAAAGATCTACAGCCAGATTTTGGTCTAGGGTTGATTAATAAGCTTGACTGAAATATCGCAGCCACTCCCCCTCCTCGACCCATGGTACGAGGGCATGAAAATTAACATGAGTGGGGGGTATAGCTTCATTAATACTAACATACTCATCCTGCTGCAGCCAGGTATCAGTTATACAAAATAAATCAATGCAATGATCAGCTATGAGATCACTGACTAATCGAGATTTTGATGATAGTGATCGAATATTCAACAGTCCACATTTAACTGCAGTATTGTTTGAGACCGAATTTGTGGCTGTTTTGATTTCTATTAAGTTTTTGTTTTTAGCTCCTCTTCTGTTTAATTTAGGTTTAGTAACTTTTCTAAATTTAGGTGGTCGGGGGAGAGACACAGTTTCTATAGACCTAGACACAGACAGAGACTCTATTCTAAATGTGACTTAGATTTGACTGGGTTTTGTATACTTTTATAGAAAGCATATATATATATATATATATATATATGTGTGTGTGTGTGTGTGTGTGTGTGTGTGTGTGTGAGAGAGAGAGAGAGAAATAGTGGACCAGCCCAAAATAAGCATTAAGCATTAAGTATCCTCTATCTCCTTAATCTTAATGGAAAGGGGCTTGTTTGCCTGATCTCAGGTTTTCTTCCTGTCTGCTGGATGTAATGCCATTCTAAAATGCAATGTACTTTTAGGTGTTGTAAAAATCATTAAGAAGCAACAGAAGGCCTTAATCAGTTTCAAGGTCAGATGCTGACCTTGTTGGCCAAAACATATTTAGTGTATTAGTTTTACCACTAGGTGTCAGTAAAGAGCTTTGAATTTAGCTTGTACCCAATGCTTGAGAGATTCTTCAGTTTTTCAGGTTTGTGTGTGTGCGTGTGTTTGTGAAGCCATGTGCTTGCATTCATGTCAATGTTTGTTTGTTGTGGGCTTAAAAAGAATGTCTCTGTCAGGTTGTGGACTCTCATTAAGATCCTCTGCCAGTGCATAATAAGCTGGCTATATGGTTACTCACTTCAGGTGGTTGGGTTTCAAAACAGCCTGACAATAATAACACACAGCAACCAGGGAGCAAAGGAATGGTGCTAATTTCATGTGTTTAACCTGGAGAAGCAAGATCATTTGCAAGCTAAATAATTTCAAACTTTTTTTTATTGTTCATAAAAGTAGGTGGCAATGTCTAACAGAACACAAGAAGCTGTGTCAGACAAGAGTTTGGGAACTTGTTGTTTCTCAGTAGCAGTAAACTCAACTCTACAGTCCTGCTCCATGAGCTTTGAAATTTTGCTCACATCACAACAATGTCACAGAGGGTGGTGTTACTGCTATCCACAGCTGATGCTTCTTAGATCCACAGAAAAGTCAGTAGCAGATACTCCTCCTTGGCACTGATTAGTGCACATTGAAATGCTCAATCCAAAACTATATTTAGTAGTCATATGGACTGTGCTGAAAATGACTATTTATACACATGGTGAGGCAATGCTTATTCCCAGTATTAATGGGCTGCTCAGAGACACTAAAATAGCAGGTGAAAAATAAGGTTATGAATGAAAGGTTAAATCACACACTCAATTGTTTTGAGTAAATATTCTCAATCAAGCTTATTTCCTTTTTTCACTAAAGGACACATGAATTTGATTTCAGTTGTAGCATAACTTAGTATAGTGCCCTTTATTACAAGAAGGTTCATGTCACTGCTGATCTCACTGCCCATTCTGCATTTCCTGCGGTTATAAGCCATTTATACCTGCTTATTGGTTCTGGTGTATTTGTTTGAATCTCCCTTACATAACACTGGGGAAGCTGCCTCCAGCAAGCACTACGTAATGTTACCTGGTAAGTGGTGAGCTAAAATAAATAATCTTTTTTATCTCTGAACAATATGAAGCAATAACTTAACTTTGTCAATGTGATAAATAAGTATACTATGTTTCATTGATGTCTGCTTTCTTCCCTCTATCATTCATGAATGATGTTTTCGACACTGAAGAAGTATTTTCTTTAATTGAAAAAAAACACATTTGGCTTCTAAATGTTTCAGTTTTGCATGCTCTCCCCCTGAGTACAAGTGGTTGTTTGTCTCTGTATGTCTCTGTGTGTTGGCCCTGCGATGGACTGGCGACCTGTCCAGGGTGAACCCGCCTTCGCCCAGTGTGAGCTGGGATTGGCTCCAGCAACCCCGTGACCCGGAAACGGATAAGCAGTTGAAGATGAATGAATTAATGTTTCAGTTGTGTTCAGTGTCCATAGAAGATTACCCAGCCATTGACTATGATGATCAAATCAAAATCAAATCAAATCAGATTTATTTGTATAGCGCCAAATCATAACAAAGTTACATCAAGGCACTTTACATATAGAGCAGGTCTAGACCAAACTCTTTATAAAATTATTTAAAGAGACCCAACAGATCCCCCGATGAGCAAGCACTCGGCGACAGTGGCAAGGAAAAACTTCCTTTAAGAGGCAGAAACCTCGGGCAGAACCAGGCTCAGGGGGGGCGGCCATCTGCCTCGACCGATTGGGTTGAGAGAGGGAGAGAGAGAGAGAGAGGCACGGGGGGAGGGGGGGGCAAAGTTGGGTAGAGTAGGGAGAGAAAGAGAGCAGGAGGAGGGGATATTCAAACAGGTGTAGGCAGGAACATAATGCTGCATGAGGTTCATAGGAATGATGCTGTATGGAATTCTTGAAGATGTGGGAGCAGCAGGCATTGCAGGAACATGGGATGGTGATGATTCATCACCTGCAGGATGAGGACAGGGAGAGAGGAGAGGAGCTGGGGGAGACAGAGACTTCGGGAAAACATGGTTAGTAAATACAATGCACATGCTTGGAACTGAGAGAAGATTAATATAAAAGGAATCCTGCTGATCAGTACATTAGGGAAACGTGAAGACACAAACTCAGAGTTTTTGAAAATTGCCAGCAAGAGCTCCATAGAGGCCTGAGGTCATTGATCATCCCCGATTGTGCCATGAGAATATATTTAGGCAAGAATCAATTGACACAAACCTGTAACCCTAACCCTTGTCCACTACATACACCTCGACACACATTGCTGATTTTTCCATTGGCCATCACTGCAACAAACTGAAAGAGAAATCACATACAGCTGTTCCCACAAACTGCACTACTTATCACAAGGTAAAGATTTTGTGTCAACCCATATTTCATATGAACAGTTTAAAAGCAGTTTCCTATGAAATGCGAATTGGTGGTCTTTTTGAGCAAAATTAATACATTCCAGAAAAATCACTTCTTGTGCTATTCAGCTATTCAAACTTAATGAATGCAAATGCATATAATTCATTCCAACATCACCAGATTGGTCAATGTAAGTTTTCAACTGTTCAGTAATTTAACTTTTCATTGTCTTGTAAGATGTTAAAATTCAACTTAAGTCACTTAATGATTTACATTGCCCAAGCCTGGACACGAACTGTTCAGATCTCCAAGTCATCAGTAACATCCTGCATTTTTATCAGGCCCCTGACAGGCTCCAATCTCGGATTAGGTAAAAGTTTGTTGGATATTTTTAGCAACCCTTTTCATCATGGTACTTGCTTTTTCACCCATTCAAACTTATGTGTATGATTGATGTCTTGTGACAGATCCTGGAAGAAAATACCTCTTCTCTTTTGCCGCTTGTAGTTCTGCCACCTGGCCTCTGGATCTCAGGAAATGCACAAGAACATGTTGGTCTTTGGTGCCTTGTTAGGTACTACTGTGGGAGTGCTCAATTTCAAAAACCTGGGTTACTCCAACATCTATTGCATCAGATAAGCCTCTGCACTAACACCTGCCTATCTTGCCCTTTGGTGCCTTTGATCACTCACACTATACGGACATTATTCCGATGGCCGGTGTACTCTAGATCAGGGGTTTTCAAAGTGTGGGACAGTGAGCCCCCCCTCGGAGAACAAATAAACAGCTGTGCCCCCACCCCCAAATCAAATTATTGCTATACAGACATAAAAAATGGTTGTTGTAAACATGTGTAAACATTTTTTTTAACATATTTTAAACATCTGTGCTTTTTAAATCATCTTTTTATACACATTTAACATCTTTTTTAACATCTTTTCACAAATCTTTTTCAAACATCTTTTTAACACATTTAACACGTTTTTGTTTTTTTTGTTTTTTAACACATCACACCTCCTTTTTCGGCTCACCTTTTTGGGAGCAATGAATCTGCATCTTCGATGCGCACAGGCGCCTGATGCGGGGGACGCACTGTTGAAAGGAATTAACGTATATCATCCTCTACCTGCAGCCTTGACTGGTACTTGCTTTGAGCATTGTTAACTAGCATTGTTAGCTAGCACCTCTGTGCAAACAACACACTGTGGCAGTGGAGCATCTTCAGAACCAGTCCACGAAAATCCAAACTTCAAATAATCATGATCATACTTTAATTTTATAAAGAGTTTGGTCTAGACCTGCTCTATATGTAAAGTGCCTTGATGTAACTTTGTTATGATTTGGCGCTATACAAATAAATCTGATTTGATTTGATTTGATTTGATACTTCCTTCTTTTTTTGCTTGCCCCAGACTCTCCTGTCTCCTCACTCACTGTAGCTTTATGTACTAAAAATGTATCCATTTTGCCTCTGTCGTATCTGAAGTTAGCTAACAATGTTTATTGTTATTTTTTCTGGTTTATTTTTTTCTCATGCCACGCCACCTCTGAAGAACTCTAGCGCCCCCCCAGGGGGGGCACACCCCACACTTTGAAAAATGCTGTTCTAGATAAATTCTCTCTCCCAGAGCTGCATGATGGATTTCACACCCATCTCAATTTCAGTCATTTCTCAATATACTGAACTGCATCCATACCTGCTTCAGTCCACTCATATCAGATGCTATACTACACTGGAAAAAAAAGTTATTTCACAGAAATTTACTGTATTATTTTACAGTTTATTTAGATTTTTCTACATTAAGTATAAATGCTATAAAAATACAGTAAATTATTTTTATTGAAAATATTAACCATAAAATAAAGGCTATAATCTGTATATTAATATAATAGAATATTATTACTATTACTCTAGGATTACTCTCTCCTCGGTGCAGATGGCCGCCCCCCTGAGCCTGGTTCTGCCCGAGGTTTCTGCCTCTTAAAGGAACTGTACACACTGTACACAATGCACAACCACTCTGTATATATGCTTGGTAGAGCACTACCGAATGATTAATTATGGATTATTGTGCATAAATATTATGATAAGGCTGATATATTGGGACCCTCACATGGGGCACCAATTGTTGGGTTTGAAAAGTGTGCATTTGGTTATCAGCTATATCTCTGATAATTAGGAATTATAAAATCGAAAATTATTAAATTCAATTAATAATGTGGGGCACCACCCAAAAACTGGGACCAATAACCAAACAGTAAACGTTGCCTCATGAACAGCAGTTCAATTAGAGGAGCCAATATCTGAGATGTCAGCACCACTAAGTGAAGGTGTGTAATCCCAGCTCTGACTCTCTCAATCAGCCACCTATCACAATAAGATATGCTCAATAATGACAAGAAGACTTCTCTTTAAAGCTACAAATAGTATTTATTAACTTCCACGATAATTAACAGAGCCAACAATTGTTTCAATTAACAAATACTATACTACCCACTAATGCTAAGCAAAACACATAAAAACAGCAGTGGTGTAAAGACAAAACAGGTAAAATACAGCGTGTGTGTTTCTAGGTGGCCGGCGTGGATCAAATGACGAGTCACGTGGTCCAAGATGGCGCGGCTTCTGAGGGAGGCTGCTGCAAGGTTCCGGTTAACAATGGCAGACAGCGCCAACCGGTGGTCGGAGTTGTTTCTGCACACGCACAAATCTGATAGTAGATAACGAAGGGATAAGGCGGTGCTATGCCGGCGTTATCTGACGATCAGATGTGCGGAGCGAACCGTGCGCGATTGAATGGATGTGTAAATGTGTGTCTGAGTGTATGTAATGTGTGTTAGTAAGAGAGAGAGGAAAGCGAGAAGAAGGGAGACCGACTCTCGGTCCTGCGACCGTGAGAGAAGAGCAGCGGTTGCCTTGACTACAGAGAACGAGCGTACGGATGGTAGTCTGGAGCCCAGTGTCTGGTTGTAGACTGACAAAGCAACTTGCTTTTCACTCACGGTGGCGCAAACACAAAAGTAACAATAATCATGAATGGCTTTACACTAACAGTTTACCATGGTGAACACAAACTAAACAGGCAGCAACTTAAAATTACTCCTCAGAGTACAGCAGAGGGCGGACCCAGCGGTGCGTTAAAATGTCACACAAAATAGGGAGGTTCTTTGCAGAGAATACCAGCTTAAAATTTCCACAGTTAAAAAAGTACAACGCACTCACAGTCACAGTACAGGGTTTTTATTTACAAAATGAGCTAGTAGCTAAAGACAGGGCTAAAAAATGGAATTCCAATGTTATTAAAATGAGGGCACAAAACATCCTTTAAATGTCTCTTTGGGGGCGAAAGTGAATAAATAATCAGGGTATAGTGTATTTTTCACCTCATTTTCTTCATTTCAATATCTAAATTGTCGTATGTTCTATCCTTTTCTTTGTTCTACTCTTATGTCAAGTAAGGATGTCCATTAAGGCCTAGTCAAAGGTTTCTATATGACCCATTGTAGGATGAACTAAAGGAACATGCCTTGAGGGTCAAACTGGCACCCATCTGCCCTCCTGATGGACATGGTATGGCTGAGATAACATAGAGACAGGATGAGGAGGTTTATCCTGGCTCCTAAAAGGTCAAAGGCCAGAGACCTGGGACCAGATAATATCTATACCATCTGGTTGGGGGTTTCTGGTTTGGAAGAAGTGTCCATTTCAAAGACAGATAAGACCTATAAATATAGGGGTTTGGGAGACAGAGGATAGGAGATCTCACATTGGCAGAGAGGCTCCAGGATTCGGCATTTTTGGCACTGTTCCTTTTCCTGTCAATAGACTTCTTTTTGACTATAAGAAAAGACGTGTCAGCGTTGATCTCTTCTTCACATCGGCATCTCAAGATACCAAATTTTTGACGTCACGAATTTGGGCATGTTTGTGGCCTCTTCAGCGTCGGCTGGCAGCTCCATCGAACCAACTCCCGCATCAACTGCAGTTCCTTAAAAGGGTGAGTTTTTCACGATATAGTGCGCTGGTTTGTTCGATTAGAGCTGCTGCTGTAGGTTCGCTGTTAGGCTACACTGTTATAAGAATCTTTGTGGGGTTTTTCTAGTGCTGATGTAGGAAGTCATCTACCATTCTAAATTTTTCTAAATTTGGGGTTTTTATTTGCGTTGCTGGCAACACAAAAAGGGGGAAATAGAGGAAAAAATGCAGACTAAAAGAAATAAGTCTGCTAGAATAAGTCTGCTAAAATAAGTCTGCTGAAAGGAAAATGAAAAGAATAAACCTATTGAGTTAGAGGAAATGGCAGGCTACAAGGAAAAAGTCTGCTGAAATGAAAAGAATAAACCTACTGAGTTAGAGGAAATGGCAGGCTACAAGGAAAAAGTCTGCTGAAATGAAAAGAATAAACCTACTGAGTTAGAAGAAAAGGCAGGCTAAAGGAATAAGTCTGCTAAATAAAGGAAAATAAGGAAAAAGGAAATAGGAAAAGAGAAGTAATAAAGCTCAAATTAGTAACATGAGACTGACCAAAACCACATTGTGCAAGATTAAGTACCGGGGCCCTAAATGTACATTAACGGTAAGACACATGTGTTTGGCAGTTATGTGAAAATTGGCTATTAGAAAAGAAATAGGAAAAGAATTAAGGAAGCCACTAATTTGGACAAAAGCCCTCGGAGAGGCGGTTTTAGACTGGCTGAAAACCTGTTATTTTCTAGGTAGAATTTCAGGTCAGTCCTCAAAGAAGGGGGGCTGGAGAAGCAGATTACTTCAGTTAGATAGTGCCCACTCTTTCGATGACCAACGGGTCAGGTATGATGCTGCTTGTATTGAAAGTGCTGTCTTTCTCTGGTAGCAGAAATTTATGTTAAAGGAAAATAAGGGAAGGGCAAAAAGCATGCTTATTAGGATTAGTATGAATGAGTTAATTTTAGAATAGGTTGTTGTTTGTGTTTCATTCTTTGTTCTATTGTGTGTCTACTAGTAAATGTTGGAGAGGGATTTTTTTCTTTCCCTCTTTCTCTGTTTTCTGTCTCCTTGTAAGGAAAAGGCTTTAGCATTGAATGTTGATTGTTTTTTGCATATGATAGATTTTATGTTGTATGAAGTATAAGAGTTAATAGGATTTGAGAATAGGAGATTAAGTTAAATGATAATAATAAGTACGTAAGTAAGTCTATGAATATTATTGTGTTAAGTATATAAGAAAGTGTAGATACTTTCTCTCTCAATTCATGAGCCTTCTTTGAAAGGACGTTTTGTAATTTCATGAGCCTTTTTTCAAATCAAATCAAATCAAATCAGATTTATTTGTATAGCGCCAAATCATAACAAAGTTACATCAAGGCACTTTACATATAGAGCAGGTCTAGACCAAACTCTTTATAAAATTATTTAAAGAGACCCAACAGATCCCCCGATGAGCAAGCACTTGGCGACAGTGGCAAGGAAAAACTTCCTTTAAGAGGCAGAAACCTCGGGCAGAACCAGGCTCGGGGGGGCGGCCATCTGCCTCGACCGGTTGGATTGAGAGAGGGAGAGAGAGAGAGAGAGAGAGGCACGGGGGAGGGGGGGGGCAAAGTTGGGTAGAGTAGGGAGAGAAAGAGAGCAGGAGGAGGGGATATTCAAACAGGTGTAGGCAGGAACATGATGCTGCATGAGGTTCGTAGGAATGATGCTGTATGGAATTCTTGAAGATGTGGGAGCAGCAGGCATTGCAGGAACATGGGATGGTGATGATTCATCACCTGCAGGATGAGGACAGGGAGAGAGAGGAGAGGAGCTGGGAGAGAGAGAGGAGAGGAGCTGGGAGAGACAGAGACTTTGGGAAAACATGGTTAGTAAGTGCAGTGCACATGCTTGGAACTGAGAGAAACTGGGATTTCGGAGAAGCAGGTTGTTGATGGATGATGAGCACTTTTGCTGCCTCTGGTGATGATCCATTAAGTTTAATGAATATTTTACAGTTTGCTGTCCATGTCACCTGTACGGTAACTTGCTTTGTCTCCTCAGAATCCGAGCTCTCCTTGCAATGTCTACATTTTTCTTGGTAAGGTGTTCATTTATGTACACGTTGGACCCCTTTAATTTCCATCCTTGTTTGAGAAGCTCCTGATTTTTCTTCCTGTTGGTGAGTTGGATGATTATAGGTGGCGTTGTATTTTTGTTTTTGCTTGGCAGAGTATGACAGGCTTCTATGTTGCTGCTGACAACAGAAAAGCCTTTGCTCTCCAGGAAACCAACCACCTGATGTTCCAGCGATTCCCTCTCGGCCTGGGGTGCTTCGGCCCCGCTTTGGGCGTTGTCCTCAGTGGACACCGCTGCGTAGGTCCGATGAGCTTTAGTACTGTTTCCAGGTCAGCCACTTGGTTCTCCAAGGATGTGATCATTTTATCCTTGTCCATGTTTTGTTTCTTGACTGATTGGACTTCGTCCATCAACGCCAAAATTTTCTTCGGTTGAGCGGCGACTGTTGCCATTTTGGTCAACAAGAAGCCGAGAGATTTCTTGATTTCATCAACCTCTTCTGTGAGGTTAGAGGTTTTCTTTGGGCCCATTTTGCTTGTGCAGAGAGTTATATGCAGCACAGTAAGTAACTCTGTTTATCCACCCAGCTTTGAAAATTTAACAATATGTAAACGGCGGTTCTCCTCTGACAGCAGGAAACAGCGGAAACAGCTGTTTTAATGTAATAAGTGATGTTAAAATATCAGTAGGGTAACCTAATGTAACCAGAGCAGTGTATATTTTTAGGAAGGAGCTTGAAAAGAAAAATACCTACAGCTCCCAAAGTATATAATAATATAATAAGGTGACCCCTCTTTTCCAACGACTGTTTTTGGAAAAATAATCTTTTTGGATAATACTTGCATTATAGTGTAGTTACATTCTCACACACTTTCCTGTCAGGCTCTTGGAAGTTGGTGAAAAATTATTTTATCCAACAGTTAGCATTTACACAACTTCCTGTTTGTCTTTTTTTTAGCTCCTTATCATCTGTGACAGTTGTATTTGGCATCCTAACATTCTGGAATTGCTTTAGACTCATTTTCACTGATCACAAATTATTTCCTATGTGGCAGAAAAACATGTTACACGATCCTACAGAAACTCCTTCAGGTTAAAATGAACCAACAAAACACTTTTAGGACTGACTGACTCTAACACACACTATAAACAGAGTTTAAGACACTTGCTAGCCTAGCAACATTAATGCTACAAAAAACCCATAATGCAAAACTCCATGTTGAAGTCGGTTTTACACCACTACTTTATCTATTCAAAAAGAAGATCTGATGTTGTCAACACATAATTGTCTAACCATTAGCAGAGTATTGATGCAAATTAACCTATAGACCGACATGCGTAACCAGTTAAACATATTCTCGGCATTCAACCAATTAACGATTAACTGTTAACATCCCTAAGTAGTACATTTCATGTACATTATCAATAGTGGAGTCTATTTAAGCACATTAGTAGTATACTTTAAGTGTACTTGAAACCCCCCTACAAATGTATTATGAGAGAGACATTAAAGTCTATTGGAAATGCTCCAGTAATATGCAAAAATAAACTTGTAAACTAATGTAGATTTTCTGTTTGGCAAGTAAATGCAACAAAATCGTCATGTGTAGCAGCCACAGACTCAGGCTGTCATGGTCTGTCAATTTTAGTTGTGTTTTGTTACGATCAATTTAGTTTTTCTCACTTCCTGTTTTATTTTGAAAAGTAATAGCCTCTCGTTTCAGGTTACTTGCCCTTCCTCATGTGTCGCTATCTGATTATCCCAATTGTCTTCACCTGTGTCTGGTTGTCTGGCTCCTTGTGTCATTAGTTCAGTGTGTATTTAAGTTGTGGTTTCTGTCCTGTCCTTGTCGGATCCTTTGTTCCTTGTCTTTGGTCCTCTGTTCTCATTGATCGCCTTTGTTCTCTCATGTTCTCTGGTTCCTTGTTACTCCTGGTTACTCCTTGTTACCTCTGGTTCCCTGTTTCTCCGGTTCCCTGTTGCTCTCTTGTCCTCTTTGTCTCCTTCTCATGTTGCCACAGCCCTTGTCCTCTCTTGTACTCCTGATTTCTTGCTCTCACTTGTCCTCTCATGTTCTCTTGTCCTCTCTTGTCCTCTCTTGCCCTCTCAGTTCTCCACAGTTCTGCCTCACAGTTAGAGTTTTGTTTCCCTCATTTGGAGTGGTTTTTTGTTATCCTTATGTTCACCTGAGTTTCAGTAAAGTTCTACCTGCACCTTCACTCTACTGCGTCAGCTCCTGCATTTGGGCCCTCACCCCAGTGTTTCCCCTAACCCCGACGTGACACAGGCCAACACTTGGCTTTAGTATATCTTGCAGTTTCTTAGCTTACAGTCCACCTGCATATTTTTGCTGCTGTTAAAACCCACAAGCTTTGTGCTATTGACTGCTAGTGATGGGCGGATCGATCCCATGTTATTGATATATATAGATACCCGCACGTCGCCCGTTTTGGAATCGACTACTAATTAATAAATGTGAAATTAAAGCGCATGTGTCTATTCCAAATATTGTTTTGGTAACTTGCGCTTGTGTTTTGTGCCGAAACACCCCCCAGCCTGCAGCATACTGAACTAGTCCATCCAAGTCATGTGACCAAAAAGAGCCGCGAGTTGTGTGTTTACATCCTGCTAGCAACAACATGGCGAGCAGCATGTGCGCTTCTGAGTTTCTGATGGAGCGGAGAAAATGGAGAAATTGCCAGCAGAAAGACTCTTTTTTTGTGAAACATTCTTTCTGTACAAAAGTTTATACTTATACTCTTATTTATACTATATATTTATACTTATACTCTCTGTTAAGACCAAATTATGCTGGCCACCAAAGGTATGGTTAGTTTGACAAAGTAAAAGTTCAGATGTGCACTTTTTTTTTTTTTTTTACAATTTTAGTTCTTTCATATTTTTGTTATTTATTATTCATTGTATTGTATTGATGGTAAATGTATTGATTTACATTTCTGTCAGCATCATTTCATTGTTTTGAAAATAATGCTGCTCAGCAAAAGTTCAAAGAAAGCTCAAATGTGCTTTGTTTTATTTAATTAATATTTATGTTATTTGTTTAACTTTTATATTTTGAACTGTGCACATTAAAGTTGTTACATGGCCAGAATTTGACGTGATTTGTTTTAGAGATACTAATATTATGATTGAGAAAAAATTCACTAATAAGAAATTACCAGTAATCAGTATCGGCAATTGGTATCGAATATTTTATGCAAAAAGTAATCGGTATCGTATCAAATCTTAAAAGTGTGGTATCGCCTATCACTAATGACTGCAACTGGAGCTGGTTCTTCTTCTACTACCTCCTGAAATTCCCTCCTCAAAGGCACAACCTGGTGGTGGAAGCTGTACAATACATCCACAAAGATTAATACTGCATAAAATACTAAATTATGAACACTGGATACTGGAAAACATGTTAGATCAGATTATTTCTTTTTGTTTACTAAGTTAAATTTAACTTACTAAGTTTACTAAGTCAATCTACCTTAGAGTGTTCTTTAGTGTTCTTGATATTCCAAATTGTAGCTGATTTGATACCCCCCAAGACCAGAGCTATGACTTGCCTTTGACGTTTAGAAGTGACTTGACTTGCTTGAGTCCAAACACAGTGACATAAGACTTGCTTGTGACTTGCACATGTAGCAGATGTAAGTCGGTTGAAACAGACTGAAGGACACCAGTTTATTCTATAGAAAGTAGCACAGGGGCAGTTAGTACACACATACACAGCTGTAGACTTTTTGTGTGTGTTCCAGTAAAATTAAATAACAAAAAATAATAAAAGTAAATAAAATATTGCCACAAATCAAATGTATGCACTTTAACAACTGTATGCATTTTTCAGAGTAAAAACAAAAAATAAAAATATATATTCAACAGAAACCTTATTCCCTTTTACTAAGCTACTACTTCAGTATGAATGCAGTTCAAGTTCTGCAGGCTTACACCAGGCTTCACCAGACTGAGGGCCACAATTAGCCAACAAAAGTCTCGGGAAAATGGCTCCACTCACCTCTCCGCTGGACTGTGTCGGCTATACCCGTCTCATTGAAAAGATTGCGGAACTGGAGGAACGAATCTCAACTCTGTATAAAATCCAAGAGGCTGAGCAGCTTTTGGACACCATAATTCTTGGCCCAGTCCACACCGACTCCGCTGCTGGTTCTGTTCCTCCCCCGGTCACTGAGCCCATCATCACCGCTCTCTGTCCGGCTACTGAGGCCACCTCTCCTCGGTCACCGAGCCTGATGCCACCGCTGTCTGTCCTGCTGTTGTTGTGGACTCTCCGCCGGCCATCGAGCCCAACAACTCCTGGGCCTGCCTCGGGGGCCTCGGGGTCAGCTCTATCCCGTCCCACGAAGCTCCCTGGACCCAGGTCGAAGCTGGTAGCAGGAGAGGGAGGCACTCCTCTCGTGGACCGCCGAGCCGTGACATCAAGCTGCAGAATAAATACGACATCTTCAACCTGCGCGACTTTCCGCCTCTCTTGGCTGAGGATCCCCAGTCCCAGTGCACAACCCATCACCTCAGGTTCTTCCACTAGCCAAACCCGAGCACATCGGGATACACCACTCATTGCCACAGTTCACACCGGTGCCGACAAGAGCACCTGTCCCCCACTCTGTCCATCCATCTCTATCCATGCCGTCATCACCGGTGAAGTTTCGCCCTCTGTCCACACTCCCTCCGACCACGCTTATCATTGGTGACTCAATTGTGAAAAATATGAAGCGAAAATCTGCGGTGACTTTTTGTTTACCTGGCATGAAGGTGATTGACATCATGGAGATAATCCCCAGCATCCTTGCTGACCATCCATCAGCCCGTGATTTTGTCCTTCATGTGGGCTGCAACGATATCCCCAGCCTGACATCAGAAATACTGAAACACGATTTAAGCGAACTTCTTGATTCTCTCTCGGTCCATAGTAAGCGGCCCTCCATCTCTGGCCCCCTCCCCCCATATAACCGAGGCGTGGGTCGCTTCAGTCGCACATTAAGTTTCCACAGCTGGCTGGAATCGTCCTGCTTTCTTCCGCCGAGATGGTATCCACCCCAATGGCCTGGGATCATGCATTCTCACTGACTTTGTTTTACACTATCCAAAACTGTCCCTCTGTATGACTGCCCACCACTGCATGTCCGGGTCCACTCCAGGTCATTTCCAATTTCCCTCAGCAAACCTTTCCCACACCAGCTTGGACCACCAGCTCCCCCTACAGCCCAAACAAGAATAATAACCCTACCCTGGCTGCAATACCTGTCATCATTGCCCCAAGGATATTATCCACAAAATGCAAAACAAAAACTGTTTGAAACCCAGTTTACTTCCAGTCATACTTGCCAAGAGCAATACTAAGGTAAAATACAGAAACCCAGTTATAAAAAGGCAGCGCAGCTCCAAACTCTTTTCAACCCTCAATCAGTCAAGAACAGTCTGGGATCTTCAGTGCAAGCCAAAAGGACTTTTTTGTGGACATCTGAACATCAGAAGCCTTGGCAATAAACGTGAGCAAGTAGAACATCTCCTCAGCCACTCAAATATTGACATCCTAGGTTTTTCAGAGACCTGGCTGAAACCATCATCTGCTGAAGCCCTGGTAATGATGCCTGGATATCAGGTATTTAGAAAGGATAGGGAAATAGGCAAAGGCGGGGGAGTACTACTATATTTAAAATCAAATCTAACTTGCAAACTCCTTGAATTACCAGGAGCCATCAAATTTGACTGTGTTGGGGTAGAAGTGATGCTATCAATTGAAATGTCATTAATGTTAGTATGTTTATATCGCCATCCATCCGCCAAAACTGAATTTTATGATCAATTAAAAACCATGTT
Source organism: Remorina albescens (assembly GCA_034769265.1). Taxonomy (NCBI): domain Eukaryota; kingdom Metazoa; phylum Chordata; class Actinopteri; order Carangiformes; family Echeneidae; genus Remorina; species Remorina albescens. The sequence goes on from CM068479.1 coordinate 2,020,503, forward strand.
GAACTCTATTGGCCCAAATAAAGAGCTAATCATCCTAGGAGATTTTAATGTAAACTGGGACGACAAACAAGGTAAGAAAAACCTGAAATTAATCACTGAAAATTATAACTTTAAACAATTAATAGAGCAACCAACTAGACTGACAAATAAATCATAGACAAGAATTGATCTTATATTTACAAACAAAGTTGATAGAATAGTCAAGACATATAATTTTCTGACTGGTATCTCTGACCATAACAGCATCTTTTTGTTTAGAAAGCTCAATAAATCAAGGTTTATTAGACCATCTAAAGCCCACCCGTCCCCCGAGGAATCAGCTACAAAACCTCAGTGAGGGCATAAAAAACATTGACTGGGAGGAAACCCTCTTATCAAAAAACATACAAACCAGCTGTGATTCTTTTCTGAATAAAATTAAAAATGTCATGTCTCCTCTCACTAGGAGAGGCAAGAGCAGGGCCAAGACACGTAATGCACTGCCATGGCTCGACCAAAATTGCAGGGACCTGATAAGGTCTAGAGACTCACTACTTAAGCATTACTTGAAGTCTGGCCTGCCTACTGACAGGCTAAAGTTTACACATATGCGTAAAAAAGTAGTACAGTCCTTGAGCAAGGCCAAAGCAATTTTTTTTATTCCTGTAATCGAGGATGCAAATTTTAATAACTATTTTTTTAGACAGTGTGCTTGAAATAGCAAGACTTTTTACTCCCTCAACTATTGAACCTTGCCAGATCAGTAATGAACAGCCCATTTTTCAGCTGGCTAACATAACAGAGACAGAAGTCGCAAGGATTATTTGAACACTCAAAAGTTCAAAAACAAAAGACGTATATGGCATTGACACGAATTTCATAAAGACACATTCTCATGCATTGCTCAAACCCATTACTCATCTGGTTAACTTATCAATTAACCAGAACAAAGTTCCGTCAGCCTGGAAGGTGGCTACGGTGACTCCCTTTTTGAAATCTGGCTCCAAAAATCTGGAAGCCAACTACAGACCAATCAGTATACTGCCAATCATTTCCAAGGTAGCTGAAAAATGGGTATCGAACCAACTGGTCAAACATCTGGACGAGGGTCTCACTCCACTACATCCTATGCAGTTTGGTTTCAGGGCACACCATTCCACTGAGTCAGCCAATTGCATGTGCATTGAAAAAATTAAGTGTCTGTTGTACAAGTCCCCATGTGTTAGTGCTGTATTTCTTGACCTCAAAAAGGCATTTGACACTGTCAACCACCAAGTACTTCTAAACAAGCTCTAATTTTTTAATTTCTCTGATAACTCCATAAAATGGTTTAAATCATATCTATCAAACAGAACTCAATGTGTTACTGTCAGTGGGGTCAAATAGCCTTTTCACACTTCTACTGTTGGTGTCCCTCAGGGTTTGATCCTTGCGCCTCTCTTGTTTTCGCTGTACATAAATGACCTCCCAGATGTGTGCCCAGACCTAAACGTCCAGATGTATGCAGATGACGCAGTCTTTTTACTCATGGTTCAAACGCTGACATTACTTCCAGCAAACTCACAAATGCTCTAATGAAGAAACAAGACTGGCTTAATAACAACTTCTTTATGCTCAATACAAAAAAAAACCAGTTTGTATCACATTCACCAAATGACCAGTAGCTCAGTGCAGCTCTAATGTATTCATCAGAGAGGAACTTGAACTAGTAACCCAGTTCAAGTACCTTGGCATCATACTACATGAAAACCTCACATTTAAGAAACACATCAAAAAAGTGGCCAAGACAATAAGATTCAGCCTGCAAAATTTCAAACAAATCAGGCCCCTCATTTCAGCTGATGCAGCTAAATCTTATCTTCATTGCATGATTCTGTCCCACATTGAATACTGCTTTGTGACATGGTCGTTTGCAGGTGTCACCACACTGAAACTGATTGAACAACTATATAAAAAAGCCATGTATTTGCCAGTAAATCATATTCTTCTCATCACTGTCCAATTCTTGCAAGGTACAATTTCTTGAGTTGAGAAAATCTTAAAAATTTTTAAAAATATCTACAAAACCTCTAACGGGCTGGCTCCTCCCCTGCTAGAGGAGTTTTTTAGATGGAGAGACAGCACGCTCAGCACCAGACCTGCCTCCAGAAGGGACTGTGAAGTACAGTTCAGACGTAGCCACATAGGCCAAAACTCACTAACTGTTAAAGGCAGTGCATGTTGGAATAGTATCCAAACCCCTATCAGAGACAGTTCCACTTTTAATGCATTAAAAAAAAAAAAAAAAGCTTAAAGCATGGTTATTGACCCAACAAATCTGCACTCATGAATGACATACTATCCAGCACTTTAATACAGTATTACTGTAGCCCTTATCGGGTACTGTATCCTATTCTTTACTGTACTTCCTCAATTAATTGTTGCTAATATTGTGTCTTTTACATTCATGCAAGTGGTGGTGTCCTGCAGCGGCACCTAGCTACATGGTGTTGTCATTATTTTGTCTTGTTGTTTTTAAGTGATTGCTGCTGAAACTGTGTCTTATATATTTATGCGATGTGGCATGGTATTGTCTTTATTATTGTCTTTAGTATTATTATTATTTTTGTTGTGAATGATTGCTGCTGGAGTTGTGTCTCTTGTGTTTATGCATGTTGGCAGTGCCACACAGCGACTCCTGGCTGCATGGTATTGTTGTTTTTTTTTCTTTCTCTATCTTTATTGTCGTCTGTTTTGGTTTCTATGGTATGTTTGTTTTTTAATGTGAGGACTACGGAGGGAAGCTAGCTTTGAGCTAAATCCGGCATATTTACATGACGTCTTATGTGACAAATTGTTCATTAATATGCACTGTCCTCGTAAAAATAAACAATTAAAAAAAAAAAAGTGACAGAACTTTTTTGCACAACAATGAAGTTATTGCACATTACAATACTATAACACACGTATAGAAAGTAGCACAGGGGCAGTTAGTACTAGGTTGAGCTGGATACTTGGATGAAGTGAGTATCCGGTATGGATATAGCAATTTTGACGAGTACGGCACAATTTAAAATACACTGTCCAGTAGTTCACTAAAAACATTATTTCAACATGTCAGATGATTAACACGCTAGCTGTACCAGAGAAAAAACGGTACAATGAAAAACTCACATATGTGGGTCTTTATCATTGTCCTTCTCCTTGTCCTAATTTTCATGGAGAAATTATCCCACTGAATGGCCGGAGGTGACATACATCAATATTTACAACTACCTGATTGAGTCCCCTGGTAAGATCATCATTTAACCTAATAGCGATAAAAACCAAGTCTAGCATAAGTTAGACTATGTCCAAACTACTGCATCATCATTTTAAAATAGCTTTTTATAGCCCTAACGTTTCAAATCTGCCACACTTTATGGGGTTATGGGGTAAAAACTTTATTCGTAACACAAACGGTGTTTGTGTGACGAGACAGGGCTGCATGCAGCCCGCGTTGCGTTTCTCATTCTCGCTGTTTCTTCCCGGGGTCAGGTTTTTCCCAGTCGGCTCACTCTTCTTATGTTGGTGAAATACAAATTAAGCTGTAAATGAAAATATATTGAGGCTTACGATAAATATAGTAACTTCTGATTAACCCATATCAATTTCAGGCTTAAAAATACAACCTTCGTATAAACCACACCCACTTTGGGTTTAAGTCCAGCCCCTTATTAATATGAATACGGATACAGATCATGTAGATGGTTGAACAGATACGGACAGTGGTGTACTCGCTCATCCCTAGTTATCACACACATACACAGCTATAGGCTCCGTCAGTCTCCTGCAGCAAGTCAGTGGACATGCAAATTAGGCAAAATCTCCTATGGATTTAACATAAGAAAGCCTTACGGACCAAAAACAAAAATTCTGAAATATGTCAACAAAGGTATATTACTACGTTTCATACAATTTAAGCCACAACAGATTAATATTATACATGCTAACTCAGGAAGAGCACCAAAACACGTCTTACCATCACAACATCTTCCATCTTTGCTGGGAAGCTGTGCCTACATCATGGCCAACTTTGATGTAATGTCCTTAAAACAAGTCAAAATGAGGCTCAGTAGTGTGTGTGGCCTCCACTTGCCCGTATGACCTCCCTAAAACGCCTGGGCATGCTCCTGATGAGGTGGCGGATGGTCTCCTGAGGGATCTCCTCCCAGACCTGGACTAAAGCATCCGCCAACTCCTGGACAGTCTGTGGTGCAACGTGGCGTTGGTGGATGGAGCGAGACATGATGTCCCAGATGTGCTCAATTGGATTCAGGTCTGGGGAACGGGCGGGCCAGTCCATAGCATCAATGCCTTCGTCTTGCAGGAACTGCTGACACACTCCAGCCACATGAGGTCTAGCATTGTCTTGCATTAGGAGGAACCCAGGGCCAACCGCACCAGCATATGGTCTCACAATGGGTCTGAGGATCTCATCTCGGTACCTAATGGCAGTCAGGCTACCTCTGGCGAGCACATGGAGGGCTGTGCGGCCCCCCAAAGAAATGCCACCCCACACCATTACTGACCCACTGCCAAACCGGTCATGCTGGAGGATGTTGCAGGCAGCAGAACGTTCTCCACGGCGTCTCCAGACTCTGTCACGTCTGTCACATGTGCTCAGTGTGAACCTGCTTTCATCTGTGAAGAGCACAGGGCGCCAGTGGCGAGTTTGCCAATCTTGGTGTTCTCTGCTAAATGCCAAACGTCCTGCACGGTGTTGGGCTGTAAGCACAACCCCCACCTGTGGATGTCGGGCCCTCATACCACCCTCATGGAGTCTGTTTCTGACCGTTTGAGCAGACACATGCACATTTGTGGCCTGCTGGAGGTAATTTTGCAGGGCTCTGGCAGTGCTCCTCCTGTTCCTCCTTGCACAAAGGCGGAGGTAGCGGTCCTGCTGCCGGGTTTTTGCCATCCTACGGCCTCCTCCACGTCTCCTGATGTACTGGCCTGTCTCCTGGTAGTGCCTCCATGCTCTGGACACTACGCTGACAGACACAGCAAACCTTCTTGCCACAGCTCGCATTGATGTGCCATCCTGGATGAGCTGCACTACCTGAGCCACTTGTGTGGGTTGTAGACTCCGTCTCATGCTACCACTAGAGTGAAAGCACCGCCAGCATTCAAAAGTGACCAAAACATCAGCCAGAAAGCATATGAACTGAGAAGTGGTCTGTGGTCACCACCTGCAGAACCACTCCTTTATTGGGGGTGTCTTGCTAATTGCCTATAATTTCCAGCTGTTTTCTATTCCATTTGCACAACAGCATGTGAAATTGATTGTCAATCAGTGTTGCTTCCTAAGTGGACAGTTTGATTTCACAGAAGTGTGACTGACTTGGAGTTACATTGTGTTGTTTAAGTGTTCCCTTTATTTTTTTGAGCAGTGTACATATCTAAACAAAAACTTGCTTCACAGGTCTGAAAGCTCGCTAAAAAGCTACTAGCCGGAAACGATGGAGCAACACTGTCTGATCGAGCTGTTAACTCGTCAGAAACACACATCATGCCACCAAAGCATTTGTCAACAGACTCTTATATCAGTGGTTGCACAATAATAATAATAGTAATATGCAGACACAGAGTAGCAAGCTTGTGTGTAGGAAATTTTTATGTGTTGCCTGGCAACAGCTGTTTCTCCCTTCCAGTTGCAGAACTATTTGTGTTGGTGGAGCCAAATAAATGATTAAATAAACAATCAAATCATAATGTCTTGTCGTTTATTACTGTTAACTAATAAAATGCACTTGTAGAACTTTTGTATAAAAGCAATATCACACTCAAGGTTGTGCTGTTGTGATTATTTGCACCCGAATCACACCAGTGCTGATATTCAGCACAACAGCACTCCCTCTCGTGTGATAATGCTTAAGTGTCCTTTTCTAATTCTACTCATTGTTACCAATAGTCTTCTATTTCCTCCTCTGTATCCCTCAATATCCACTCTGTTTTGTACTGTAAAAAGTGCACATGTTCCTTATGAAAGTTTTTGTATATAATGAAAATGTAAATAAAGTTTTTAAAAAAAGTTCAATGGAGTGCATAGATAACAATGGATACTGATCAAGTAATGTTTTTCCCATTTTAAGGCAAACACATGAGCCACCTAACGTGGTTTTGTTTTTCGTGTGGTCGGTCTTTAGAGTTTTTAAATGGCGCAGACCAGACGGAATGTGTTTGCCACAAAACGGGCAAAACATCACTCATTCGCTATCCATGAACTCCATCAAACTCCAACTGGCCATGTCGCTCCTGTTATCACTTCCGGCTCAACCCTGGACTTGGGACATTCCCCTTCCGGTTTGTTTCGGGACTTGTAAATTTGTCTCGGCGTTTGTAAAAATGTTGCGTGTTTTGTTAATTTGTTTTCCAAAATGTAAATTTGTCTCAAGCTTTGTAAAAGTGTTTCATATTTTGTAATGTTGGTTTACACCTCCCAGCCTTTGTACATACTCCTTCCTGAACTTCTCAAAACTGCTCTAGTACAGGTTAGTAGCTGAAACCTGTGTAACACTAGCACAGCTTATTATTCTCTAACGTACATCTTTACACGCGACACAAGCCTCTCCCAGTTAAAAGGGAAAGTGAGTATAAAGAAGTTGACCAGACTTCTAATATCCACTTGCTGAAGAAAGTGCCCTGTACACAATCTCATACTGATGAATAGAAAACTGTTACCTTTGAGCTTACTCAAAAGACTCCACATTCACAAGGAATTTAGGAGTATCCTAGTGACATAACAACCTGGTTGTTACCTACAAAAAAAGTCTTGGCAAAACCACTGATCATGTTACTGGCTTGTGCCTTTCTCTGCGTCATGTTCTGGATCAATCTGTTAACTGGCTTTACCACTCTGCCTACTCTTGTCCTGATGTGGCCAGCTGAACAGCTTGGTGTCGGCCTGTCAGGTTCTAAGGCTGCCTCAGTGGTGTTTCCTTTAGCTACTTGACCATCTGGATGACTGTTGCTTGCTTTTAACTGTTCCCCGCCACACTTTGTCTCAGCTTCACTGCTGTTGTGTCTGTCTATTTCAGTGTGCATGTTCGTCTCATCTCTGGTATTCTCTATGGCATGAAAATCTGGCTCAGCATCAGTACTTGAATCCACGCCAACACTGCCACTTGCCTGTGGCTTCTGAATGTCTGATTCAGGATCAAGGGTCACCATTTGAGGGATTTCAGGGGGTGCATGTTCTCTCTCTGGAGAATGTCCTGAGGAAGTAGTCTCTACTACCCAGCTGGCAGTGCGTTCTGACCGGTCAAACTCAGATCCAGTCACTAGGAGGCTTCCATTTACCTCACTGTGTTCTTGACTTGCCCCAGTGCCACTGTCAAAAGATGACACAGCTTCATGATCCATCTCCATTGGCAGGAAGTTGGCTCACAGAAGCAGGTTTTTGTGGACAACTCTCTCTTGCCCAGTGCCTTGGTGTCTGATGCGGTAAATGTGGCACCTTGAGTCTTTACTACTTCACTACTGTGTAGATTGTAGATTCCCACCTGTCAGCTAGTTTTCTGCGACCATGTCCACCCTTGTTTGCCACGAGAACCTGATCTCCCTCTTCAATGTCTATGCCTTTCATACCTTTGTTGTACAAGTCTGCTTGGCGCTGCTCGCTGCAAACTGGCATTGACTTGGGCCAGTGAAAGGGCTTCCCTGATGTCATGCCTCATTCTCTTGACATAGTTGTCATTGCCTGTGATGTCGCTGTCTGTCTCCACACTGTGAAACATAACATCCACTGGCAGTCTGGGGATCCGTCCATACATTTAATAGAATGGAGCATATCTAGTTGACTCATGAACTGTACAGTGTGATGGCCCCTGCATAGTCTGTAGGTTGGCCTGATTGCTCTAATCTCTGCTCTCTCTGATTGATGCAGACAGCCAGATTGGGAGCACCTATTGCAGTGGCTTTATATTCCCTGCCAGCGCCAGATTCGGGGGCCTTTTTCTTTGCTTTCCACACTTACAACACTGCACCTCACACATACACTCCATCCACACTTACACTACTGATGTTGCTGACACACACGCACATGCTTATTGCCTTTATTTTGGATAATGTATGTTATAATAAATAACTTATTTTATATGCACTTGTCTTCTCCCCGTCATTTGTTATGGCCTGTGGCCCAGGTTATGACAACAGCAAAAGTCAGTGTCTGCAGCATTTGTGGGCATCTCTGCTTATCCCTGGGGGGTAATGCTCTGATCTTGTTCCCTAAAGTTCTGTTGAATCTCTCGGTGTGGCCATTCCCCATGGGGTGATACAGCGTTGTCCTTGGTGTACGACTTGTTTTGCTCACTGGTCGGAACATTTGAAGGCATGGGCCATTTTAGTGAAATGGTCTATTACCACTAACACATCCGCACTCCTTCCATTGGAGTCCTCAGGGTTAGCATTAGGGACCAGAAATCCAGACAGACAAGCTCCAAGCGGCTTCTTACTTTCAAGCGGAGGTCTCCCCTCAGGCTCCAGTGTTTTGCTAACAAGACAGCGCTTGCAGACTTTCATGTATTCTATGACTTTGCATTCCATTTCAGCCCAGAAGAACCTCTGCCTCATCAGGTGCAAGGTCCTGCCTTGACCCTGATAAATAAAAAAATAATACATTTTATGTATATGGCACCTTTCAGGTCACCCAAAGTCGCCTGATGGACATCGTTGACCAAGGAGTAGGGTACAATGTACTGATGTTGCTTTTTCCCAGTTAGTGAATCCTTAATCACCCTGTACAGGGTGCCATTAAGCATGCTCAATTTCTGCCACTGCTTCAGGGTTTTGAGGACCCTTAATGACAGTCCAGCTCTCCTGCTTCATGATGGCCGTCTCCCGTGGGTAACAAACAAAATTACCTGCGACAGTGTAGCATCCCTTTCCTGTTCAACCTGGGGCTCTTGGAGTGTGAAGACAGGCAGAGTGTCTTGGCCTGGTGGTACTAGTTTCTCTACGTCTTGAGCAAGCCAGGAGACCATCCTTTGTCTGGGGCCTTGATCCCACAGAGAGTGATGTTCCAACACTCTGGTGGTTGGCACAGACTCTGAACACCTCCTGAACTATACTCTCTTGAACTTGTTGCGACTCCTCCAACAGCACTTTATATGACTCCTTCATAAGCCTCCGACAGACAGGGTTTTTGACAAAGGGTTGCCTGCACAAGGCATCAACAACGACGTTCTTACTTCCAGGTATGTACTTAATGCTGAAGTTGTATGGTGACAACTTAGTAACCCATCTTTGCTCACATGCATCAAGTTTAGGTTTTGTGAGAATATAGGTTAGCGGATTATTGTCCGTCCAAACTGTAAATGTGTGTCACTTTAGCCAATGGCTTAATTTGTCACAAACGGACCACTTCAATGCCAAAAACTCTAGGCGATGAGCAGGATAGTTGGTCTGAGCACGGGTGAGCGCCTTGCTGGGGAAGGCGATGGGGCATGCTTTACTTTCCCCATCCTGACTCTGGAATAATACGGCGCCCATGCCATCCTGAGAGGCATCTGTGGACAGAAGGAATGGTCTGCTGAAGTCAGGGTATGCAAGTACAACAGACTCCAAGAGCACAGTTTTCAACTATTCAGATGAGCTCTGATGCTCCTCTGTCCAGTTGTTTGGATGTAACTTCTTGAATGCAGCAGTACCTCTTGCATTTCTCCTTTTTACTTTTGGTGCAACAGTCAGTGCAAACAACGGCTTCACTATGCGAGAACAATTGTGTATGAATTGCTGATAATACATGACCATACAGAGGTATGACTTCATCTTTCTTTGAGAAGGCGTAGCTCCGTCTTCCATCATTAAGTCAGACTCCGTCATGGAGGCAATAGCCTTCATCTTATCAGGGTTGGTTGAGACACCCTCTTCATTCATAACGTGCCCCAAGAATCTTACACTTCTCCTCAGTAACTGACATTTTTTGGGGGCCAGCTTTAATCTACAGACTGGATTGATGGTCTGCTGATGACCGTTTCGAGCCTCCTGAGGGCTTCAGCTTCATTAGGGGCATACACGAGCACATCATCCAAGTAGCAGAGCTCTGTCATGAAATTCTGATCGCCAAATATGCCCATAATGAGGCGCATGAAGCTTGCAGGACTGTTACATAGGCCTTGAGGAAACCTATTGAACTCATAGAGCCCCATAGGTATTCAGCCTAACCCAGTAATCTACTGGTGTTTCCTTTACTGTTGGCTGAGACGTGAGCCAGGGGTAAACAGGACCCAGGGGTTTCGCTAAAGTAGCGTCTCAGTATACTATAGATTGCATCAGGATTCACAACTCTGCCAGATGATGAGCTGCTTTTCAATCCCACCTTGACTATACTTTTTGCTCTGCCAAGAAGTTGACTGAGAATGTCGTATTTCTGTTCATAGGTCGAGAAACCCCTCTTTTGCAAATACACCTCCATCATCTCAATCCACTTTTGAATTGAATATTTGTCATTCTCTTCACCACAATACATGGGCTCCTTGGTATCAGGTCTGACTACCAGGCTTACTTTGGAGAGGTCAATGGTTGTGTCTGGCGCTTCAGCTCTGGCTGATTTAGCTGATGGAGGCGGCTTTGAGGTGAGCGGGGACTGACTAGCTAACAATTGGCTGGCTATTGATTAGATTAGATTAGACTTTATTGGCCACCGCAGTGGAAATTTGTCTTCGGCCTCTCCAAGACAACAATGCACAAAACAAATCATGACACTCCACAACATACACATAAAAACATAAAGAGAAATGGAATGTTGTGCAAATAGGCATAAACAACAGCAGCAGGTACTACAGCCCTCTAAGGGGATCTCCAGGTGCAGTCATAACAGTCATATCATGTCATGTTCAGAGCTTGTATGGCCTGAGGAATAAAGAAATTTAAAATAAAATAATAAAAAAAATGTCTTAAAAATGTTCTGACTCATCTTCGGAACTCTGAATCTTCTGCCGGATGGAAGCAGTTCAAACTCTGAGTTTAATGGATGTGATGCGTCCTCAAATATCCCTCTGGCCTTCCTGACAACTACGGTGTTGAACAGCCCGAGTTGATGTTGTTGCTTACCAACCAGCTTCCTTGCAATATTTACTATCAAGGAAAACTTGTTTTTTTTTTTGCTGCACCTTCAGGTTGCCATACCAAGCATCTATATTAAGCAAAATACTTTCAACAAGCCCTCTGTACGCCATTTCCAGTATGTGTCTACTTACACCAAAGCTCTTCAATTTCCTAATTAAGAACAGTCGCTGGTTTGCTCTCTTAAAAACACTTTCTGAGTGCTCATTGAAGCTCAAGGTGTGATCAAAGATTGTGCCCAAATACTTAAAATGATTTCACAGAAATAATAAACATAGAATTACACATAAATATGTAATAACTTGTACTAATGTTATAAACTGATTACTCTAGATGTCTGTGTTTGTACAGAATATTAGCAATCACTACAGCAATAGGATCCACAGGCTCACCCACTTGGCATCCCAGATCTCATGAGCACACAGCTAAACCTCGGCGATCGGCTGGCCAATGGATCCGGGTCAGGATCTACAGTTTATTTTATAGAAAGTAGCACAGGGGCAGTTAGTACACACATACACAGCTATAGGCTCCATCAGTCTCCATCACAACAGCTTCCAAAGTTTTGCCGGGAAGCTGTGCCTACGTCACTCATGCATGTTTTGTGTGTCACTAATTAAGGCCCCCTCCTGTTACAACAGGTGAAATGGAACTATGCAGACATTGAATAAAGTGTACTACACAAAAAAATAACGGGCAAGGTCTTGAGAATAAAAATAATATGAAAAAAATATTAGCTCAGCTACACACATTTGTGAGTTACTACCACCTCTGATATTTGTGAACATGAACTTCTCTCCTAACCCTAATCCATTACTTCCTGTTCCTGAGGGACAGCCTTAATAAATTACCTGTGAAAACGGGGGGTATTCAAAACACAAAGTATTGAACTGAAAATCAATAGAACAACTAGGCAATTCAGGAACAATGGAAAATGACTAGAACTAGAACATGAATAGATGAGGAAACTCTGGAGGTCATACAATTCAATACAAGGAGCTGACAAAGCAAAGCAGGGCGTGGAACAAGATGTTTTGGCAATGAGAGGAACACAACACAGGAAACAGAATGCAACAGAACTTCAAAATAAGAGCTTGAACCAGAACCATGACAGTACCCCCCCACGGGCACCACCTGGTGCCCTACCATGCTTGTTGGGAAATTCCCGATAGAAGTCCCGGAGCAGAGAGATGTCGAGGATAAAGGAGCGGGAGACCCAGGTCCTCTCCTCAGGACCATAATCCTCTCAGTCAACGAGGTACTGGAAACTTTGTCCTCTACGGCGAACTTCCAGAATCTTTTGCACAATGTAGGCTGGGTGATTGTCAATGAGTAGGGGGGGTAGTGGGGGTTTGTCTGGAGGGCTGAGAGGGCTGGTGGTGACTGGCTTCAGGAGTGAGACGTGGAAGGTAGGCTGTACTTGAAGGGAGGCTGGAAGCTTTAGTCTGACCGCCGTAGGATTGATCACCTTCTCGATGGGGAACAGTCCGATGAACCTAGGAGCCAATTTGCTGGAGTCCAGTCCTTCATGGAGAGCCAGACCCTCTGTCCCTGGCAATACTCAGGAACAGGAACCCAGTGTTTATCCGCCATTAGCTGGTTCCGCTGGGCAGTGTGGGACAGAATGGCTCTGGTATGTCTCCAAACCGCATGACAGCAACATAGATGGGCTCTGACCAAGGGCACCGCAACCTCCCACTCCTGGGAAGGGAAAAGTGGGGGCTGGAACCCATTGGCAACCATGAAAGGAGACATACCAGTGGCTGAGGAGGTGAGGGAGTTGTGGGCATATTCCACCCACGGAAGGTGCAGGCTCCAGGAGGCAGAGTGAGGTGCCAACACACACACCGCAGTGCAGACTCCAAGTCCTGGTTTGCCCTCTCTGACTGGCCGTTGGACTGAGGATGATGACCTGATGAGAGGCTGGAGGAAGCTCCTATGGCCTTGCAGAAGGCTTGCCAAACTCAGGACATAAACTGGGGTCCACGGTCGGAAACAATGTCCACTGGCAGGCTGTGGAGCCGGAACACATGGAAAACAAGGAGGTCAGCTGTCTTCTGGGCTGAGGGAAGTTTGGGAAGTGGGATGAAGTGGACCATTTTGGAGAAACGGTCCACTATGCTCAAAATAACGGTGTTGCCGTTAAAAGGCGGCAGTCCAGTGACAAAGTCAATCGACAGGTGTGACCAGGAGTGCTTAGAGGTTGTAATAGTCCAGAAAGGGGTCTGTGGGGAGACTTCCCTTGGGAACGGACAGGACATGCAGCGACAAACTCCTTCAACTCTTTAGCCATCCCTGGCCACCAGAAGTGTTGCTGCAGGAACTGGAGTGTCCGGTTGACCCCAGGATGGCAGGTGAGTTTAGAGGAATGACCCCATTGAAGCACTTCAGTCTTAGCAGAGTCGGGGACAAAGAGTCGGTCCTTGGGGCCAGAGCTGGGGTCAGGATGCTGTTGCTGGGCCTGCAGAACAGTCCATTCGATATCCCACACAGCCGAACCGACAAAACAGGAGGCTGGTAGGATGGTCCCATGGTCCAGGCCCCCCTGGGGAGGGTCATATTGACGAGAGAGGGCGTCAGGCTTGGTGTTTTTAGTCCCTGGGTGGTAAGAAAGGGTGAACTGAAAACGTCCCAGGAAAAGTGCCCAGTGAGCCTGTGTTGTGGGAGAATTCATTCAGATGATGCATTAAACTCTGTGTCGAACTCTGTGTTATAGTCAAGATGATGTATTGAACTCTGTGTTGGATTTATGATATGCTGAACCCATGTTGAACTTGTGTTGTGGTCAAAAGGAAGGCAAGTGACACATGTGAAGGATGGAGTGGAGGCATATGCAGAAGGAAGATATACTGGTGAAATTGTAAGAGAGGTCACGGCCTACGTCCACACAATGGACGGCTGTTGAAGAAGTAGACCTTGCCACCATTAAATCAGCAGTCAGTTGTCATGTGGATGCCAGGACCAGGAGGTGTCGTTTATTTAAAAAAAAAACAAAAAAAAAAAAACTAGGGTCAGGAAACCTGGCCACCATTAGATCAGGAAAAACCCAGAGGGTGCAAGAAAGGGGGAAAGTTAAAAGATAATGGTGGCAGACCGTTTTGAATTGTAATAAAAAAAAAGGATGGGTTGTGGCCTCAAGATAGAAGGGGCCTCGGGAGTATATAGGTGAGTGCTCTAAGACAGCAATTCAGTGCTAACTCTGATCCACTCAACTGTTTGTTCAGATTCTTGCTGTATTTTGAATAAACTTCATCCACAACAGACGTTGGAGACTCCGAGACCTTTTTAACTTGAATTTTTAGAAAACATTGGTTTTCAAGTTCATGTTGGGCACTGCTGTTTGATCATCCTGGCCCTTAGTCAGGCAGTGGTCTGCCTCGACACCTGACAGGCTTTGAGTCTTTTGGTCGACTGCAGGTTATAGAGGTTTTTATGATCCGTGAGAACCAGGAACGGCACCTCCAACCCCTCATGCCAATGTCTCCACTCCTGTAGTGCCGCCACCACTGCCAGCAGCTCATGATTGCCCACATCATAGTTTCTCTCGGCCAGGGAGAGCTTTATGGAAAAGAAAGCACAGGGACGAACCTTTTGATCCTGGGGACTTCTCTGCGAAAGGATGGCCCCGACACCAGTGTTCAAGGCATCCACCTCAACGATGAACTGGAGCCTGGCATCCGGATGGGTTAGCACAGGAGCTGAGGAGAACAAGTCCTTAAGCCGCCTGAAGGTGTCATCAGCCTCGGGTGTCCATGTGAAAAGGCTGTTAGTGGAGGTGAGTCGAGTGAGTGGGGCGGCCACCTTACTGTAGTCCCAGATGAACCTACTGCAGAAGTTTGCAAAGCCTAGGAATTGCTGTAGCTGTTTCCGGGTAGATGGTCTTTGCCAGCCTACCACCGCCTCAATCTTGGCTGGATCTGGCCTAAGCTCTCCCTTGGTTAGGATGTAACCTAAGAAACTGACAGAGGGAACACTGAAGTCACATTTCTCTGCTTTAACGAAGAGTTCTTCTCCAGCAACCACTGGAGAACCTGTCTGACGTGTCGTCTGTGCTCTTCCGCTGTCATAGAGAAGATTAAGATGTCGTCTAGGTAAACGTAAACAAATTTGTTAAGCATATTTCTCAGGACGTCAATAATCAAAGACTGGAAGACTGCAGGGGCGTTAGTGAGGCCAAAGGGCATGACTAGGAACTCAAAATGGCCGAGGGGCGTCTTAAACGTAGTCTTCCATTCATCCCCCTCCTTAATGTGCACCAAATGACAGGTGTTACGAAGGTTCTTTACTGTAATGTCATTAAGCCCTCTCAAATCAATGCACAGCCTCAAGGTCTTGTCTTTTTTGGCTACAAAGAAATAACCTGCTCCGAGAGGGGAGGAGGATGGTCTAATAAGTACGGTGGCCAGGGAGTCACTGATATAAACCTCCATGGCCTCCCTCTCAGGATGAGAGAGATTGTAAAGCCTGCTGGAGGGCAGAGGAGTGCCAGGTAGGAGGTCGATGGCGAAGTCATATGGCCAATGAGGGGGAAGGGCGAGGGCGCTATCCTTAATAAACACTTCACCCAGATCGTGATACTCTTTCGGAACCGTGGAAAGATCAGGGGGTTTGACTGAGGAGGGCAAAGAGTGAGTGACAGGAGAAGCTGAACGAAGACAGTGAGAGTGGCAAAAGGTGCTCCAACTAGCGATAGATGATGACACCCAGTCAATGTGTGGATTGTGCAGTTTTAACCAGGGTGACACACAGGGGACGAGGGAGAGGAAATAACTAATGTGCTTGTGGTGATTACCGGAAATGATGAGGGAGAGAGTCTCTCCCAGGTCTAGGAAAGCCCAACTTAGACACAGGGAAATTAGCACAGTGAGCAAAGTCACTGTCCATAAAATTATAATCTGCCCCTGAATCAACAGGTGCCTGAATATTCACAGAGGTAGTAGGACAAGAGACGGTGGCGGCCAGGTAGATGCGAGGTGATGAGTCGGATGAGAAGGTGGTTTCACTCGCCAGAGTCGTAGCAGAAGTGGCAGTCCGAGATCCCTTATGCCGGAGAGGGCAATGGGAAATATGGTGTCCAGGTACGACAAGTACGACAAATAAATACAAAGCCTGATGTAGCAGCTGGAGAAGAGGTGATCCGGCCATGAGCACACTGTGGGGGAGTTGATGGGACCGCCCTGCGCTCTCTACGTCTCTCACGGAGGTGGATATCTGTCTTTATGGCTAAGGTTATCAGGATTCTAATGAATCCGGCTGGTCCCAAGTGGTGAGCTTGTCTTTAATCTTTCCAGACAGGCCATTAATGAAGGCAGATGTCAGTGCTGTCTCATTCCATCCACTCTCTGCTGGTAAAATCCTAAACTCAATGGAAAGGGTGATCAAAAACTCTACGCATTTCAGAAGTAAACGTCTCAAAAGAGTTCAGACAGGGGGAGCTAGCCTCCCAGAAAGAGTTTGCCCATTGCCTGCTTTTCCTCTAAGAAGATTCACTACATATGCTAGCCTAGCCCTATCAGTACAATAGGAACTAGGCTTCTTCTTCTCCTTTCGGCTTTTCCCTTCAGGGGTCGCCACAGCGAATCAGTTGCCTCCATCTAAGCCTGTCTTCTGCATCCTCTTCTCTCACGCCAACCACCTTCATGTCCTCTTTCACTACATCTATAAACCTCCTCTTAGGTCTTCCTCTAGGCCTCCTGCCTGGCAGTTCAAAACTCAGCATCCTTCTACCAATATATTCACTATCTCTCCTCTGGACATGTCCGAACCATCTCATTCTGGCCTCTCTGACTTTATCTCCAAAACCTCTAACATGTGCTGTCCCTCTGATGTACTCATTCCTGACCCTATCCAACCTGGTCACTCCCAAAGAGAACCTCAGCATCTTCATCTCTGCTACCTCCAGCTCTGCCTCCTGTCTTTTCCTCAGTGACACTGTCTCTAGACCAAACAACATCGCTGGTCTCACCACAGTTTTGTACACCTTTCCTTTCATCTTAGCTGAAACTCTCCTATCACACATCACACCTGACACTTTTCTCCACCCGTTCCAGCCTGCCTGCACACGGTTCTTCACCTCTTTTCCACACTGTTGACCCTAAGTACTTAAAATCTTGCACCTTCTTTATCTCTTCTCCCTGTAACCTCACTCTTCCACTTGGGTCCCTCTCATTCACACACATATACTCCGTCTTGCTGCGGCTAACCTTCATTCCTCTCCTTTCCAGGGCAAACCTCCACCACTCTAGCTTCTCCTCCACCTGTTCCCTGCTCTCACTACAGATCACAATGTCATCTGCAAACATCATAGTCCATGGAGATTCCTGTCTAACCTTGTCTGTAAGCCTGTCCATCACCATAGCAAACAAGAAGGGGCTCAGAGCTGATCCCTGGTGCAGTCCCACCTCCACCTTGAACTCCTCTGTCACACCTACAGCACACCTCACCACTGTCTTACAGTCCTCATACATGTCCTGCACCGCTCTAACATACTTCTCTGCCACTCCAGACTTCCTCATACAATACCACAGTTCCTCTCTGGGCACCCTGTCATAAGCTTTCTCCAGATCTACAAAGATACAATGCAGCTCCCTCTGACCTTCTCTGTACTTCTCTATCAACATCCTCAAAGCAAATACTGCATCTGTAGTACTCTTTTTTGGCATGAAACCATACTGCTGCTCACAAATGCTCACTTCTGCCCTTAGTCTAGCTTCAACTACTCTTTCCCATAACTTCATTGTATGGCTCATCAGCTTTATTCCTCTGTAGTTGCTACAACTCTGTACATCTCCCTTGTTCTTAAAAATGGGCACCAGCACACTTCTCCTCCATTCCTCAGGCATCTTCTCACTATCTAAGATCCTGTTGAACAACCCAGTCAGAAACTCTACTGCTACCTCTCCTAGACACTTCCAGACCTCCACAGGTATATCATCAGGACCGAGTGCTTTTCCACTCTTCATCCTCTTCAATGCCCTCCTCACTTCATCCTTACTAATCTTTGCTACTTCCTGGTCCATAACAGTCACCTCTTCTACTCTTCGTTCTCTCTCATTTTCCTCATTCATTAGTTCTTCAAAGTACTCTTTCCATCTTCCCATCACACTATTGGCATCAGTCAATACACTTTCATCTCTACCCTTAATCACCCTAACCGCCTGCACGTCCTTCCCATCTCTGTCTCTCTGCCTTGCCAAACTGTATAGATCAGTCTCTCCCTCCTTACTGTCCAACCTAGCATACAAGTCATCGTAAGCCCTTTGTCTGGCCTTTGCCACCTTTACTTTCACCTTACGCTGCATCTCCCTGTATTCCTGTCTACTCTCTTCAGTCCTCTCAGTGTCCCACTTCTTCTTAGCTAACCTCTTTCTCTGAATACACTCCTGCACCTCCTAATTCCACCACCAAGTCTCCTTATCCACTTTCCTTCCAGATGACACACCAAATACTCTCCTACCTGTCTCCCTGATCACATTAGCTGTAGTTGTCCAGTCAACTGGAAGCACTTCCTGGCCATCCAGAGCCTGTCTCAACTCCTTCCTAAAAATCATACAACACTCTTCCTTTTTCAGCTTCCACCATTTAGTCCTCTGCTCTGTCTTTGCCCTCTTCATCTTACTTACCACCAGAGTCATCCTACACACCACCATCCTATGCTGTCTGGCTACACTCTCACCTACCACTACTTTGCAGTCACTGATCTCCTTCAGATTACACCGTCTACACAAGATGTAGTCTACCTGTGTACTCCTACCTCCACTCTTATAAGTCACCCTATGTTCCTGCCTCTTCTGGAAGAAAGTATTCACTACAGCCATTTCCATCCTTTTTGCAAAGTCAACCACCATCTGTCCTTCTGCGTTCCTCTCCTGGATACCAAACCTGCCCATCACCTCCTCATCATCTCTGTTTCCTGCACCAACGTGTCCATTGAAGTCTGCACCAATGACAACTCTCTCACTTCTAGGGATGCTCTGCATCACTTCATCAAGGTCCAACCAGAATTTCTCCTTCTCCTCCAGCTCACATCCTACCTGTGGAGCATACCCACTAACAACATTGAACATTACACCTTCGATTTCTAGCTTCAGACTCATTACTCTATCTGATACTCTTTTAACCTCCAGAACATTCCTAACAAACTCCTCCTTCAAGATAACTCCTACTCCATTTCTCTTCCTATCTACACCATGATAGAACAACTTGAACCCTGCTCCTAAACTTCTAGCCTTGCTACATTTCCACCTGGTCTCCTGGACACACAGTATGTCTACCTTCCTCCTCTGCATCATGTCAACCAACTCTCTACCTTTCCCTGTCATAGTTCCAACATTCAAAGTCCCTACTCTCAGTCCTAGACTTTTGCCGTTCCTTTTCTCTCTCTTCCTACGAACACACCTTCCTCCTCTCCTTCTTCGACTTCTTCGACGAACAGTAGTCCAATTTCCACCGGTACCCTGTGCGTGAACAGCACAGATGGCGGTCCGGTATGGAAGTCATTGATTCGATTCGCATGTTTGATTTGGCAAAAGTTTTACGTCGGATGCCCTTCCTGACACAACCCTCTTTATTTATCCGGGCTTGGGACCGGCACAATAAGGCACTGGCTTGTACCCCCTTGTGGCTACATTACAATAGGAACTAGGCTGTTGGTCAAAAACTAGGGAACACTGGAGTAGGAATTTGCCACACGCTCCTACCGCCCCCGTGTAATGCTCTGGCGGCGGGATAGATGGCTCACAAGAAGGAAGGGGCACCGGAGCAGGTGAAGCAGGAGCAACATGTAGAGATGGGGGTGGGGCTTCTGAGCCCATTTGGGCAGTCAGCTGGTGTATGCTGGCAGTTAGCGTCTGTACAGACTCCATGATCTCCCTGAGGAGTTGCTCGTGCTTGCCAAGCAACGAGCCCTGCATACTGACGGTGTGTTGCAGGGAGCCGGCGTCTGCTGGGTCCATGTCTTGGCCAGAACGTACTGTTCGTGAGGAACAGAGTCTGGACCCAAGGGTGGACACAGAAGGCTCAGGAAATATTTAATCAAAAATTTATTGACAAAGTAACAAACAATAATAAACAAAGTAACAAACAAACCGGAGGGCTGGATGCGGCGGTGGCTGAGCTCTGAGGAAAGTAGACAAAGAAAAATAAGGAGAAACAAAAAGCACTGGAAACTCCAGGGGAAAGACACTATAAGAAAGTTTCAACAAAAAATCACTCACAACACTAGGAGAGATAAACAAAGTATTGAACTGAAAGTCACTAACAACTTTAGGAGGAGTACTAAAAGTTATGAACAGAAAATCAACAACTAGGCAATTCAGGAACAAAGTAACAACAGAAAATCACTAGTTTAGAACTAGGAACACGGATAGACGAGGAAACTCTGGAGGTCATAGAATTCAATATGAGGAGCTGACAAAGCCAAGCAGGGCGTGGAACAAGACGTTCTGGCAATGAGAGGAGTGGAGACTGGGGTAATTAGACTAAGGAAACAGAATGCAACAGGACTTTGTTGTGCCTAGGATTATGTATATTATTATTGCTTTTTATCAAATCTCAATCTGGAAGGGACGTTCTCTACTGTGGATTGACTTAAAAAAAATTACTGAAGGAAAGAGTGTAACAATGGCTGAGTTTTAAGGTTTTTATTAGCTCATAAGTGAGGACAAACGTGCTCATTATATAAAGGGGGCAACTTAAAGTATGAGTTAAATGAAATAGGGGATCTCTGACATGAAAAGAAACATAATGCAACACAACCAAGAAGATTAAGCAACTGATACCTAAGTCGGGAGTTTGGGCAAATTAAAGGGAAGTTGTTCAACAAATGCGGGGCGAATCTATCTGAGGAAGGAGAGCTTCTTTTTCTTTTAAACTAAAATTTGGGACAATGTTGTTTAATAGCCATGCTTTGCACCAATCAGAACAGCCAGCTGGGAAAGCAGATAAACGCAACCTTACTTTGGGCTGGCGAATCAACTGGCCACGAAAAGCTCAGAGGAGATATCCGACGAGAGTAGCTGCGTCGAGATCCTTCGTCGTGGCCTCCCAAGTTAGACTGGTCCTTGGCTGAAGTGGCTGTTGGTCTGTCTCGTCCCTCTTCACTGGCAATGTTGTCCCTCAGGCGGCTGGCTTGGTGATATCCGTATTATTCCTTTCTATTCTGATGAGGGAACAGACGGGAGCAGCGCGCAGCACCAGTGGCTCTGGTTGCCAAGGCAACTTGAGACGCTTGGAACTGGGTGCAGTGCAGCCAAACTTGTTCCAATCACCGGTAGTCTTTGCTTCAAGTCTAAACTTAGCCCTTGTTGCTAAGCGGCTAAATCGTGACTTCTGGGTTTTGAGCCATGTGAATATTTTTTTTTTTTCATTAGAGCTTCTGGTTAAGCTCTTGTGGCCGCAGGCCACCCAGGTTCTCCCCCAGCAATAACCACACCACCACTAAGGTGTCAGCCAGACCTTTTATTGTGTTATCTTTCTTTCAATCCGTCTCTCCTGTACGTCCTCCTAGTCTGTGCTTCTTCTTGTTCTCCCACGGTGAGTGTCCTCCCTGCTCCTTGTTCTCCTACTGCAGGTATAAAGAGCCCCCATTAGTACTCCTCAGTACAGCTGGCCTTAATCACTTACCTGGCGCTGGTCCTGCGGAGCCGGCCCTGCCCTGTCTCCCCCCTCCTACCGTCGGAGCCCAAACCACACCCACCTCCACATACCCCCACCGCCCGACTCAGGCCGGGGAGCCCACCGGCCCAACCAACTCCCCTCCCCCCTCCGGAGAGCGGGACAGGAAGTCAGCCACAGCCATCTGTGCCCCCGGCCTGTGGATCACCTCGAACTTAAATGGCTGTAAAGCCAGATACCACCGGGTGATCCGCGCGTTGGCATCCTTCATGTGGTGGAGCCACTGGAAGGGGGCGTGGTCCGAACAGAGGGTGAATGGGCGTCCCAGCAGGTAGTACCACAGGGTGTCGACCGCCCACCGGATTGCCAGGCACTCCTTCTCTATCGTGCTGTAGCGCGATTCCCTCTCTGACAGCTTCCGGCTGATGTATAGCACGGGTCGGTCAACACCCTCCACCAGCTGGGACAAAACAGCCCCGAGCCCCCTGTTCGAGGCATCCGTCTGCAGGAAAAAAGGGAGAGAGAAGTTAGGCGTGTGCAGGAGCGGCTTCCCACAGAGGGTTTGTTTTACCCTCTCAAACGCCAGCTGGCACCGCTCCGTCCACTGGACCGGATCTGAGGCACCTTTACGGGTGAGGTCGGTCAAGGGGCCGGCCAGGTCCGCAAAGTTCGGAATGAACCTCCGGTAGTAACCTGCCAGACCCATGAACCGCCTCACTTCCTTTTTGGTCTTGGGCCTCGGGCAGGCTGCAATCGCGGCCGTTTTATCTACTTGTGGCCGCACCTGCCCTCCGCCCAAGTGGTACCCCAGATACCGTACCTCCCTCTGTCCAACTGCGCACTTCTTCGGATTGGCTGTGAGCCCCGCTTGCCTCAGTGACTCTAGCACCGCTGTCACACGCTGCATATGCTCCGCCCAGCTGCTGCTGTGGATGATAACGTCATCCAGGTAGGCGGCAGCATACGCAGCATGAGGACGCAGCACCCGGTCCATGAGGCGTTGGAAGGTAGCTGGGGCCCCAAACAATCCGAATGGCAGTGTCACGAATTGGTACAAGCCATACGGAGTGGAGAAAGCCGTTTTTTCCCTGGACTCTGGAGACAAGGGAATCTGCCAGTAGCCCTTGGTCAGATCCAATGTCGTGAAAAAACGAGCGGTACCTAGCCGATCCAGGAGTTCATCGACCCGGGGCATTGGGTAGGCATCGAACTGTGATACGTCATTCACCTTGCGATAGTCCACACAGAACCGGATTGATCCATCCTTCTTCAGCACGAGAACAATGGGGCTACTCCAGGCGC
The DNA here is from genome assembly GCA_034769265.1 of Remorina albescens. Taxonomy (NCBI): domain Eukaryota; kingdom Metazoa; phylum Chordata; class Actinopteri; order Carangiformes; family Echeneidae; genus Remorina; species Remorina albescens. The sequence continues at coordinate 2,043,483 of CM068479.1, forward strand.
TGTGGGACTCTTCTATTACCCCCATCTCCAGCATGGCCTTTAATTCCTTCTGCACCATTTTTCTTTTGTGTTCAGGTAATCGATAGGGCCGTGAGCGCACTGTCACACCCGGGCGAGTCTCGACATGGTGCTGTATGAGGTTAGTGCGCCCTGGCAGAGGGGAGAACACATCTGCAAAACGCTTCTGCAACTGGGCCACATCTGCTCTCTGGGACGGTGAGAGCAGGTTGTCACAAGGGAGCGAGGTTGCCTGGGTGAATTTTGGCACCTCCGGCCCCAACTCATCTCTCTCCAATACCGTGCTTACCAGAGAAACAGGTACCGCCTCTCTCTACGCTTTAAGGAGGTTGAGGTGGTAGATTTGTGTTGCCCCGCCCCTGTCAGAACGCACCACCTCATAGTCAACCTCGCCCACTCGTCGTGTGACCACGAACGGTCCTTGCCACTTGGCGAGTAATTTGGAGCTGGAAGAGGGGAGTAATACAAGCACTTTGTCTCTCGGTGTGAATTGTCTTAACCTAGCTCCTCTGTTGTACAGGCGCTGTTGACGTTCCTGGGCCTGGAGCAAATTCTCCCGTGATAGCTGGCCCAGTGTGTGGAGTTTTGCTCTCAGGTCCAGGATGTATTGAACCTTGTTTTTACTGGGGCTTGGACCATCCTCCCAGGTTTCTTTAAGCAGGTCCAACACCCCTCGTGGCTTCCTGCCGAACAGCAGTTCGAAGGGAGAAAATCCCGTGGAGGCCTGGGGAACCTCCCGCACTGCAAACAGCAGAGGGTCTAGCCACCTATCCCAATTTCGGTCGTCCCCGTGTATGAACTTACGGATCATGGATTTCAAAGTCCTATTCAGCCGCTCCACCAGCCCGTCCGTCTGGGGATGATATACACTGGTCCGAATAGATTTGATTCCCATTAATTCGTATAGTTCCTTGAGTGTACGTGACATGAACGAGGTGCCCTGGTCAGTCAGAATCTCTTTTGGGACCCCGACTCGGGAGATGACCTGAAACAGCGCCTGCGCAACACTCTTAGCCGAGATGGTGCGCAATGGCACTGCTTCTGGATATCGTGTTGCGTAGTCCACCAACACTAACACAAAACGATATCCCCGTGCACTCCGGTGAAATGGCCCGATGAGGTCCATACCAATCTGCTCAAATGGCACCTCCATAAGTGGCAATGGGCGCAATGGCGCTCTGGGAATGGCCGGCTGATTAACCAGTTGACATTCGGGGCAAGACGCACACCAGCGTTGTACGTCTCCCCGAATGCCGGGCCAATAGAATCGGGGCATTATCCGGTTCAGTGTTTTTTCGAACCCCATGTGACCAGCCATTGGGTTAAAGTGAGCCGCCTGGAAAAGCATTTCCCGACGGCTTTTTGGAACCAACAACTGGGTTACGATTTAATTTACTTGAGTGTCACGACTCACCCGGTACAGTCTGTCCCTGATCAAAGCGAAGTGGGGATATGGCTGTGCTGCGTCAGGGCGCACCAGCTGACCATCAATTTTTATCACTTGGTCGAAGGCAAAGCGTAGAGTATCATCTCGAGATTGCTCAAGTGGAAAATCTTCCATGGAGGACAACGTGGGAGCCTGATGTGTCTCTGGAGGAGGGACCCCCGGCTCCCCCTCCCCATCCGCAGCGTCGGACAACCTCGCGTCACCACTGAGCACCGCACACACATCCCATGTCCCTATTGGTCGTGAACGCACCCCCACACATTGCCCCACTAGGTGGTTGAACCCAGGCCAATCGGTGCCCACGATTATGGGGTGCGTCAGGTGTGAACTAACCGCGGCCTTGACACGATGCTTTTTTCCCCTATACCTGATTTCCACTGGCACCACGGGATATCTGTGAATGTCCCCATGTACACATTTAATATCCACCCATGAGGCCTCTACCAAAGCCCTAGGCTGAATCAAGCTTTGGTGAACTAAGGACTGCGTACAGCCCGAGTCCAGCATTGCCTGATGTACACCCCCTTGGATCCTTACCGGAACACTGTATGTTCCTCCTGGGACGGGGGAGGGAGTCGGAGGGCCCGCCACCCGGACCACCTGACCGACCTCCATGAGGGGGCACTCCCGGCGGACGTGTCCGGGTTGGCCGCACCTCCAGCAGCCCTGTCCTGGCGCTTGAGGAACCCCCTGTGGGTCAGGAGCAGCGCCCGAAGTGGCTGGACTCTGAGGTGGAGGAGAGAGGGACAGAGGGGTAGATCGGGGTTGAGGAGAGGGTGGGAGCGGAAGCCCCACCCTCCTGCGTGGTGCCGGAGTCGGCCGGCCGATTCCCCGTGGTTGTCCCTCCGCGCCGCGGCCATGGACCGCCAGGTGATCCTCCGCCAGGGTGACCACGGCCGCCAGGTCCTTGGGGCGGTGGCACCGCACCCATTCGGAGGTTCCACCGGGGAGGCCATCCACGAACTGCTCCAGTACCACCTGGTCGAGGATCCGCCCCTCGTCTGCGGACTCCCCCACCTGCAGCCACCTGGAGGCGGCGTCCCTCAGCTGTTGGGCATATATGAAGGGGCGGTCGGCTGGCCCCAGTCGGGTAGAGCGGAACCGCCTCCTGTGGTCCTCCCGTGACTGGCCCGTGCGGTCGAGGACGGCCCGCCAGATGTCCTCGAACCTCCCCCGTGAGGATGCAGGCAAGCCAAGCGCTGCTGTCTGCGCCTCTCCCGACAGCAGCGGGAGCAGCCGCACAGCCCACTCCCCGGCTGGCCACCCGCATGCCACCGCCGTCGCCTCGAATGCCTCCAAGAAGGATTGTGGATCGTCCGCCGCCGTCATCCGCTGCATGGTGATCCCCGAGAGCAGAGATGGGGAAGCTGGCCTTGCTGTCTCTGCCTGCGCGGTGAGTCTCTCCAGCAGGGCCGTTTGTCTCTCTGCCTGGGCATGGAGGACGTCGAGGTGTTGTCGGTTGACAGCCGCCTGCTCCCTGTGCATGGTGGCGATCTCAGTCAGCATTTGGGCCAAGGCCATCACCGGCTGGAGGTGCTGCTGGTCCGTCATCTTGCTGGGCTATGTGTCCCTGTTCAGGTGCCAATGTGGCCGCACACCACCCAGGTTCTCCCCCAGCAATAACCACACCACCACTAACGTGTCAGCCAGACCTTTTATTGTGTTATCTTTCTTTCAATCTGTCTCTCCTGTACGTCCTCCTAGTCTGTGCTTCTTCTTGTTCTCCCGCGGTGAGTGTCCTCCCTGCTCCTTGTTCTCCTACTGCAGGTAAAAAGAGCCCCCATTAGTACTCCTCAGTACAGCTGGCCTTAATCACTTACCTGGCGCTGGTCCTGCGGAGCCGGCCCTGCCCTGTCTCCCCCCTCCTACTGTCGGAGCCCAAACCACACCCACCTCCACAGCTCTCCTCTCCATAACTTTTTCGCCGAATTTCTGCCAAATTGTAATGTTGTCTTTGACTGTTTATTGGGGGCCGACCCATGGGTGTGGTCTGATTGTTGGCGCGAATTTAGTCCAATCAGATTTCTCCCTCTAGCTTTGGGGCATACGAAGGAGGTTTTATCTTTCTCTTTTGAAGTTACGCCTTTCATCCACCCAAGTTTACCCGCATATGAAATAGAGAGAAATGTATCTTTGATGAGTATATTTCCTCTTCTCTTCCTATCTACTGTGAAGACACGATTAGGTGGTTATTCTTTGCTATCGCCATTGCAGAACATACAAACAGATGAGACAAGAAAAGAACATTTCATGCATATCTCGACTGGTGGTGGGAAGTCAGAATTACATGGCTACGGACTGTGTAGGAAGTTTCTTTCTGTTTCGTTCCCTTTTTTTTTTCTTTATATTTGTACGAAACCAAGAAGAAAAGGAAAAGAATTCCATAAATTCCATAGTAGCAGTTTAAGACCGACATCTGCTAGTGTTATCAGTTCATACTGGGGGTAAATGTCACAGAGTTGTACCTCTCCAAAGGGAGGTTTGGCAGGTCTTGCTGATTTGTGGTGTGGGCTGTAATTTAGTGCCCGGGAAATCAGGGTCTCCTGATGCCAAAGTCAGATAGGAGTCTAGGATGGCACTTAGCGGAGACCTGTGAAATCTCTGGTTAGAGCAATGGTCTCTTTGAAAGTTTGAGGGGTGTGGGAGATTGAACTCCCCCCCCCGGACCTCACAACAACTTCAAAATAAGAGTTTGAAGACTAATCCGCAGTGAGACTCTTCAAACTGAGATCTGGGTTCTCTACGAGCTCCTATACATCCTAAACAGCTGCTTCAGAGGGAACATAACTCTGAGGGGCTTAAAGCAGGTTGAACAAGCTAACAAGCTAACGTTAGCAGCTAGCTACCTCATCTCCCCACCATGCCTCCACTCACCTCTCCACACTGTGACTGCTGCCTCCATAAGACCCAGAAGATTGCTGAGCTGGAGCAACGCATTTCCAATCTCGTCTGGATCAGGAAAGAAACCATCCTGGACTCTGTGGTCGCTCTGGGCGGCTGCTCCTGCACCAACCCTGGCGACCTCGACTCCACTGTCCCACTGGCCGACCCCGGCTCCTTTGCCATAACTGCTGCCAGCACCACCAGCCTGGCTCCAGCTGATTGGACAGCCATGACCCCTCTGCCCCACACGGACGCCGTCCCCACAGCTACACCCAGGCTAGCCTCCCCAGCTCCACCGGATCCCACCGCTGGAGACCCATGGCTGTTGCAGGGTGCCAAGCCAAAGTGGGTGACAAACAGTGCAAGTACTGATGTTACTTTCACTCCTAATCCAAACCCACGGCTCGGGTCCATCAGCTCCACTCCTCTCCAGGCGTCATGGTCCACACATTGTTTCTCAGGAGCCACTGTCACAGACCTGATAAATAAACTTCCAGGACTACTCCAAACTTGTCCCCACTCCATCAAACGCCTTATACTCCACGTCGGAACAAATGATGAGGTCCAGTGCGACCCTGAAGTGCTGAGAAGCGACTTCCACTGTCTCTTCGCCATAACGAAGGACTGTGGCAAATCTGTCTTCATTAGCGGCCCCCTCCCCACTCTGGGCCGTGGCAACCAGCGCTTTAGTCGGCTCATCCACCTCCACTTCTGGCTACAGGCTGCCTGCGGTACCTATGGCTTTCACTTCATCGATAACTTCAACTTATTCTGGAACCACCCCTCATTCTACCGACACGACGGACTGCACCCGAGCAAGCTAGGCAGCCGCATGCTGGTCACCAACGTACAGCGCACTGTACACGCCATTGACCACATACTCTCCTCCTTCTTCTTCTCCTCCTCCAGCCCCCACTGACACCTCTACGAATAACCCCCCCTACAGGCCCCTGCTGTCATTACACCCCGCCGCCGCTGCTCTCCGTATTGAAAGCATTGTGACTGCCAGACCTCTCCGTTCCCTGGCCACCACCGAAGCAAGAAACAAAAACCCAGTCAACTTCAGTGCCCTGTCTCCCTTACTCAAAGCAGCTACTTACATTCCTCTCACCAGCCTCAAATTCTGTCTCTTCAACATCAGATCCCTCACCAATAAAGCCCTACTCATTGCCGACCTAATCACCGACAAGAACCTGGACATCCTATGCCTCATGGAGACAAGGCAACTGCCAAATGACTTTTTCCATCTAAACTCCGCCACTCCACCTGGTTTTTCCTTTATCAGTAAACCTCGTGATACTGGGAGAGGGGGCGGCCTTGCACTCATTCACTGTAATAACATTAAAGTCACTGCAGTCACTGTCCCTCATCACTCCTCTTTTGAATGCTTAGCCGTTAAACTCTCAGGACCCAAGCCCCTCATCATCGCTACCATCTACAAACCTCCAAAACCCTCTGCTGTTTTCATCACTCAATTTTCATCATTATTAACATCCATCTGTGCACTATCTCCCACTGTTCTCCTCCTTGGCGACTTCAACATCCACATTGATGACCCTTTCAAATCCTTTGCAAAAGACTTCACATCACTCCTGGACTGCCTTGATATTACGCAACACGTCAACATCCCAACACATAACAAAGGACACATCCTGGATTTAATCTGTTGCACCAACATCACTCCCGCCAACCTTGCTGTCACCAACTTCCCCATTTCTGACCACAAAGCCATATTCTTTGACATCCACACCCAACTACAGAAAGTCAAAGAACTCCAGACCATCACCTTCAGAAACATCAAACACATCAACCCCACAGATCTTTCAACCCTGATCTGCACTTACCCCAGTCCCCCCCCCCATCTTCCTCCACTGCTGACCTGGTTGACCACTACAACAACACTCTCTCCTCCTCCCTTACTGCACTGGCTCCCCTGAAAACCCGCCCAGCTTCATTTACCCACTCGCCTCCCTGGTTCACCTCTGACCTCCGTCAGCTCAAAACTAAAGGCCGTCAACTGGAGAGACTCTACAAAAAGACCGGACTCACTGTTCACACCCAAATGTACTCAGACCATCTCCACAACTACAAGAATGCTCTCAATGCTGCCAAATCCTCCTATTACTCCAACCTCATCAACTCCGGCACATGTAACAACAGAGTTCTCTTCTCAACAATCAAACATCTTCTCCAGCCTCCAAAATCCCTTCCTCCGGAAATTTCCACCAACCAATGCACTGCCTTTCTAGATTTCTTCAGCACTAAAATCCAGACCATTCACCAACAACTGGCCTCCTCACGCACCCCCACACCCGATCCACCCTGGATAATCACCACTAAACAGCCTCTCATCAGCTCTCTCACCACCTTCACCCCAGTATCAGAGCACACCATCTCAGACCTCATCTCCAAAGCCAAAGCCACCACCTGTCAACTGGATCCCCTCCCCACCTCGCTTGTCAAAGCCTGTCTGCCATCCATTTCCCCCCTGATCACAGACATAATCAACTCCTCACTCACCACTGGAACTGTTCCCCCTTCCCTCAAAGTAGCTGCCATCACTCCCACCCTGAAAAAACTCAATGCAGACCCATCTGACTTCTCTCTCTACCGGCCCATTTCCAACCTTCCCTTCATCTCAAAAACTCTTGAACGGGTGGTCACCGCACAACTTCAGTCCCACCTATACGCAAATAATCTTCACAAACCCTTCCAATCTGGTTTTCACTCCAATTACAGCACAGAAACAGCCCTAGTCAAAAGCACCAACGACCTCCTCCTTGCAGCCGACTCTGGACTTCTCACCATACTCATCCTCCTGGACCTCAGCGCAGCTTTTGATACCATCTCTCACCCACTACTCCTGGACCGTCTGGCTGACATTGGGATCACTGGTGCTGCACTCTCCTGGTTTTCTTCTTACCTCACCGACCGCCAACAGTTTGTTCAACTACGGAACCACAAGTCAACTTGCACGGGTGTCACATTGGATGTCCCCCAGGCGTCAGTCATGGTATCCACTTCCATTGTTATGCCAACAATATACAGCTCTACATCTCCTCCAAACCCTCCACCGCCATTCCTCCCACCTCCCTCACCACCTGCCTGGCCGACATCAAGACCTACATGACCAACAACTTTCTGAAACTTAATGCAATAAAACTGAGGCTCTACTCATTGGTTCACAGTCCAACATCACCAAGTCAAAACTCACCACTGCTCCATCCATCACCATAGACGGCTTCCCGGTTCCCTTCTCCACCCATGTTAAGAGCCTCGGCGTCATTCTGGACAGCATGCTATCTTTCACACCACACATTCACAACATCACTCAGACTGCTTTCTTCCACCTCCGTAACATTTCCAGACTTCACCCATTCCTGTCTCAGTCCAGCACCAAAATCCTGGTTCACTCTTTTGTCACATCCCGTATTGATTACTGCAACGCCCTCCTCACCCGCTTCCTTCCAAAATCATCAACAGACTGCAAATCATCCAGAACTCAGCCGCCCGGATCATCACTCGCACCAAATCATCTGACCACATCACCCCGGTCCTCATCCATCTTCATTGGCTCCCTGTACAATACCGTATCCATTACAAACATCTCCTTCTCACCTACAAAGCTCTCCATAATCTAGCCCCCACCTACCTCCGTGACCTCCTCCTGGACTACACTCCCTCCCGCTCCCTCTGCTCTACCTCTGCTCGACTCCTTGACATTCCCACCTCACGTCTCAGCACCATGGGAGCCCAAGCCTTCAGCTGCTCGGCTCCCAAACTCTGGAACTCTCTCCCCGCTCACATAAGACAGACCAACTCCATCACAACATTCAAAACCCAGATCAAAACACACCTCTTCAAACTTGCATATTCACTCTAACCGGACATTGCACATTCACCAGCCCTACACACTCCTGTTGTTTGTTGTTTCTCGTTCTGGTGTTTCTCGTTCTTGTCTGATTGATGTTGTTTTTGTCTTACCAATGTTGTATCTGTCTCACCGATGTTGTCTGATGTGACCTGTCCTATTGTCGTTTTACTAATGTTTTAAATTTGTACTTTTTAAACTTCAAGCACTGTAAGGTGACCATGGGTGTTCTGAAAGGCGCCTCTAAATAAAATGAATTATTATTATTATTATTATAAATTCTGAAACTTTAAACATAACACCGTACAAATAGTGAACTATTTTGTAAAGCAAGCAATAAAAGATAATTTTATGATACCCTCTGGTTATTATCAATCCATCCATCCATCTTCTACCGCTTTTCCATTTCCAGGTCGAACCAATCCCAGCTCACACTGGACGAGGCGGGGTACACCCTGGATAGGTCGCCAGTCCATCACAGGGCTGACACACAGAGACAGGCGGAGATGAACAACCACTCACACTCACATTCAGACCTACAGACAATTTAGAGTCACCAGTTAACCCAAACATGATGTCTTTGGACGGTAGGAGGAAATTAGAGTACCCGGAGGAAACCCACACAGGCACAGGGAGATGCAAACTCCGCACAGAAAGACCCCAGGCCGGGAGCTGAATCCGCAACCTTCTTATTGTGGGGGGGCAGTGCTAACCACTACGCCGCCGTGCTGCCACTCTTGTTATTATACATCTTGAAATCTTACACATCTCAAATGGGGATCTGCATGGAATGGATTGGACAATACTGTCGGCAGCAAATGTCAGCAGAAAAATGTATAGATTTAATGAATATTAAAGAAATTGATATAAAGGTACTTTTTACATAGACCTTCAGGTTTTTGTACATTCACAATCCCATACATTAATGTGAAATATCTGTAGATGTAATGGGGAGTTGCTTGCAATTACTGTCAAATAATGTTTATATAAAGTAAACCCTTTACATGAAATCAAATCAGATTTATTTATATAGTGCCAAATCATAACAAAGTTACATCAAGGCACTTTACATATAGAGCAGGTCTAGACCAAACGCTTCATAAAGTTATTTAAAGAGACCCAATATATCCCCCCATGAGCAAGCACTTGGCGACAGTGGCAAAGAAAAACTTCCTTTAAGAGGCAGAAACCTCAGGCAGAACCAGGCTCAGGGGGGGAGGCCATCTGCCTCGATCGGTTGGGTTGAGAGAGGGAGAGAGAGAGAGAGAGGCACAGGGGGAGGGGGGGGCAAAGTTGGGTAGAGTAGGGAGAGAAAGAGAGCAGGAGGAGGGGATATTTAAACAGGTGTAGGCAGGAACATGATGCTGTATGAGGTTCGTAGGAATGATGCTGTATGGAATTTTTGAAGATGTGGGAGCAGCAGGCATTGCAGGAGCATGGGATGGTGATGATTCATCACCTGCAGGATGAGGACAGGGAGAAAGAGGAGAGGAGCTGGGAGAGAGAGAGGAGAGGAACTGGGGGAGACAGAGACTTCGGGAAAACATGGTTAGTAAATGCAATGCACATGCTTGGAACTGAGAGAAACTGGGATTTCGGAGAAGCAGGTTGTTGGTATGACGGCGCATGCGGGGGGGGAGAGAGAGAGGGAGAGGGAAGAGGGGGAGTGAGAGAGAGGGAGAGGGAAGAGGGAGAGGGAAAGAGAGAGAGAGAGAGAGGTGCTCAGTCCTTCCCCCAGCAGTCTAAGCCTACAGCAGCATAGCTAAAGAGTAAATGAACTTGAACTTTTTAAATATAAGCTCTGTCATACAGAAAAGTTTTAAGCCTGGTCTTGAAAATTGCTAAAGAGTCTGCCCCCCGGACCAATACTGGAAGTTGGTTCCATAGAAGAGGAGCCTGATAACTGAAAGATCTGCCTCCTGATTTACTCTTGGAGACTCTAGGAACCTCAAGTAAACCTCCATCTAGAGAGCGGAGTGGCCTACTAGGACAGTAAGGAACTATGAGCTCTCTGAGATATGACGGAGCTTGGCCAGTAAGAGCTTTATATGTTAACAGAAGGATTTTAAATTCTATTCTGAATTTTACCGGCAGCCAATGAAGAGCAGCTAACACAGGAGAGATGTGATCCCTTTTTCTAGTTCCTGGTAATATTCGTGCAGCAGCATTCTGAATCAACTGAAGGCCTTTCAGAGATTTGTTTGGACATCCAGATAATAATGAGTTACAGTAGTCCAGCCTTGAAGTTACGAATGTGTGGACTAGTTTTTCTGCATCCTCTTGAGAGAGGATATTTCTGATTTTCCTAATGTTTCTCAGGTGGAAGAAAGCTGCCCTACTGACTTGTTTTATGTGAGGGACAAAGGACATGTCCTGGTCAAAGGTTACTCCAAGGTTTTTTACAGTGGAGTTGGAAGCCAAAGTAATGCCATCCAGACTGATTAAATGATTAGATAGGGTTTCTCTAAGGTGCTTAGGGCCGAGTACAATAACTTCAGTTTTGTCAGAATTTAGAAGTAAAAAATTAGGGGTCATCCAGACTTTTATGTCTTCAAGACATGTCTGCAGTCTGACTATCTGACTAACTTCATTTGGCTTCATTGATAAATACAGCTGAGTGTCGTCTGCATAACAGTGGAAATTGATGCTGTGTTTCCTGATAATGTTGCCTAAAGGAAGCAGATAAAGGGTGAAGAGGATTGGTCCAAGCACCGAACCCTGTGGGACTCTTTAACTGGCTATAGTGCGTGAGGAGGAGCTATTGTTAACATGTACAAACTGATATCTATCCGATAAATAGGATTTGAACCACCTTAGAGCAGTTCCTTTAATGCCAATTTCATGTTCCAGTCTCTGTAATAAAATATTGTGATCAATGGTGTCGAATGCAGCACTGAGATCTAAGAGGAGAAGTATGGAGGCTTATCCATTGTCTGAAGCCATTAGAATATCATTGGAGACTTTAATCAGCGCTGTTTCTGTGCTGTGGTGAGCTCTAAATCCTGACTGAAACTCTTCAAGCAAACCGTTCCTATGCAGATGGTCGTGTAATTGGTTTGCTACTGCTTTCTCAATGATTTTAGAAATGAAGGGAAGGTTTGATATGGGTCTATAATTGGCCAAAACATCTGGATCAAGATTCGGCTTTTTAAGCTGGGGTTTGATGACTGCGGTCTTAAGAGTCTGAGGTACATAACCTAAAGATAACATCAAATTAATGAGATCTAGAATGAAGGGCTCAATTAAGTAAAGAATTTCTTTAAAGAGGCTGGTCTGGGTCTAATAGACAGGTTGATGGTCTAGATGATGATACTATAGAAGCTAGCTCTGAGAGATTCAGAGATGAGAATGATTCCAGATATAAAATAGGCGTTGCAGGTAATTCAGGAAATGCTGTATTCAGTAGATTATTGTCTAATGTAGGTAAGAGCTGTTGAATTCTGTCTCTGATTGTTATGATTTTATTTGTAAAAAAGCCCATAAAATCATTGCTGCTGAGAGCTAAGGGGATCACTGGTTCTATTGAATTATGACTCTCTGTCAGCCTGGCTACAGTGCTGAAGAGAAACCTGGGGTTGTTCTTGTTTTTTTCTATTAGTGCTGAATAATATGATCTTCTAGCACTGCGGAGAGCTTTTTTATACATTTTCAAGCTTTCTTTCCAGGCTCGGTGAGACTCTTCCGAGTTGCTGGAACGCCAATTTCTTTCTAATTTCCGTGTCATCTGCTTTGAGGCACGAATTTGAGAGTTATACCACGGAGCCAGCCTCCTCTGTTTTATTACTTTCTTGTTGAGAGGGGCAGCATCATCCAGATTTGAACACAGTGTGGCCATAGTGCTAGTCACAAGGCTATCAACCTGTGTATGGGAGAAATCCTCATTTGAATTTAGATATGGCATTGCTATAAATGATGACTGAATGTTCTCTTTAAATTTAGCAACAGTGTCTTCAGATAAACATCTTCTATAGCCAAATGTATTCCTCGATGATGTGCAGTCAATTAAAGTAAACTCAAATGTAAGAGGTAATGGTTGGTCAAAAGACAGTTTTGAGGAAAAATTGTTAACTTGTCAATTTCAATGCCATATGTTAGAACAAGATCAAGGATATGACTGAAGCAGTGAGTTGGTTCATTCACATGCTGGGAAAAGCCAATTGAGTCTAGTAATGAAAGAAACACAGAATTAAGGCTGTCACTTTCTACATCTACATGAATATTGAAATCTCCCAGTATAATGATTTTATCTGTACTGAGTACTAACTCTGATATAAACTCTGAAAACTCTGATAGGAATTCTGAGTACGGACCAGGTGGACGGTATACTGTAACTAACAGAACTGTTTTTTTCAACTTTCCAGTTTGAGTGGGAAAGACTAAGAGTGAGGCTTTCAAAATATCTACAGCCAGATTTTGGTCTAGGGTTGATTAATAAGCTTGACTGAAATATCGCAGCCACTCCCCCTCCTCGACCTGTGGTACGAGGGACATGAAAATTAACATGAGTGGGGGGTGTAGCTTCATTAATACTAACATATTCATCCTGCTGCAGCCAGGTTTCAGTTATACAAAATAAATCAATACGATGATCAGTTATAAGATCACTGACTAATAGAGATTTTGATGATAGTGATCGAATATTCAACAGTCCACATTTAACTGCAGTATTATTTGAGACCGAATTTGTGGCTGTTTTGATTTCTATAAAATTTTTGTTTTTAGCTCCTCTTCTGTTTAATCGAGGTTTAGTAACTTTTCTAAATTTAGGTGGTCAGGGGACAGACACAGTTTCTATGGACCTAGACATCGACAGAGACTCTATTCTATTCTAGGCAGGGAACCCCTCTGACTGAGGCGCAGAGGAGCGTGTTAAACTGCGGCTCTGCCTCCTGGTCTTGACTCGAGGTTGTCAGGGTTTTAACTTTCTAATAAACTCGGCCATATTCCTAGATATAAGAGCGGCACCACCCACGGTGGGATGGACACCATCTCTCCTAATCAGACCAGGTCTCCCCCAGAAAGTGTTCCAGTTATCTATGTAGCCCACATTGTTTTCGGGACACCACCTCGACAGCCAGCGGTTGAATGAACACATGTGGCTATACATGTCATCACTGGTCCGATTGGGGAGGGGGCCAGAGAAAACTACAGTGTCCGACATTGTTTTAGCAAAGGTACACACCGATTCCACATTAATCTTTGTGACCTCCGACTGGCGAAGTCGGGTGTCGTTACTGCCGACGTGAATAACAATTTTACCATATTTACGCTTATCCTTAGCCAGCAGTTTCAGGTAAGATTGGATGTCGCCTGCTCTGGCCCCTGGGATACACTTAACTATGGCCGCCGGTGTCGCTAACTTCACGTTCCTCAGAATAGAGTCACCAATCACTAGAGTCGGCTTTTCAGCGGGTGTGTCGCTGAGTGGGGAGAACCTGTTGGAAACGTGAACCTGTTGGTAGTGAACCGGGGGCTGCTGCCTACGATTATGCCTCTTGTCTCGGACAGTCACCCAGCCGCCCTGACTAGATCCCGGCTGCTCGGGAGCCGCTGGGGGGGAGGAAACTCTCTCGGCTGCCGTAGGAGCTGGTCTAGTTCGGCCTGCACTGGCTACAGGGGGGCGGCTAGCTACACTAGCATAAGTTGGGCTAGCTAAGGTGCGGAGCCGCAACTCTAACTCACTAATTCTCGCCTCCATTTCTACCATCATCCTGCATCTATGACAACAAGTACTATCATAAAAGGAGGCAGAGGAGTAACTGGACATGTAGCAGACAGGACAGGAGAGAAGAGGAGAGGGAGAAGGAGGAAGAGAGAGTGGAGAGAGAGAGCTGGAGGCCACTGCTAATCGTTCAGTTCAATTAGCGGAGCTACAGTATCGTTTATAGGCTTAGGAAAGGGGAAGGAGAATGAGTTCTATGCTAGTATAGTTTAATAGCAGTTTGCTGTCGATTAGTCAGGTGAATACCAAAGAATAGCAAAGACAGCACACGAGGTAACACAGAGCACAACCACCAGTGACCGGAAATGACGTAACACGCTTACCGCACGTAACCAGGAAGTGTCGTTTGTTGCCTATCTGCCTATCACCAAGCCCCTGCCAACCAAAGTGGGGCCACAAACAGTCTTGCATGCGTTCGCATGCTCGCCCACAGTTCCAGTCAACTTAATGGGGAGAGATCTTCTCATTAAACTGGGCGCATCAATTCTGTGTGGGCCGGAGGGATTGACAGTCACCCTACCCGATGGCACTCGCCTACCATGCCAAGGGGTGAGAACTGCAGGACAGTACTTGGTGCAGCCGCTGGAGGACCCATATGCCGATATCTATTGGGCCCCTCCCCTCCCTCCTGGAACCCTATGTCTCCCCTCCTGACCCTCCCCACGTGACACTCTTCTATGATAGAAATGAGCTTACATGGTACCAAGACAAATTTCAGAATCAGATAGAGGGACATCAGTGGGAGTTGCACTCAAAAACTATTTATGTGGCCCCAGAGGGGGTGGCTGCCGATATCATCCTGACAGATGACCAGAGACAGTGGTACATGATGGAGGAGGAAGCCGCTCCTCATGTCTCACTGGCCTTGCATCCTGGCCATCAGGCTAAAGAACTAGGGGGCATGGTTAAACGTGCCCAGACTCAGACCAACTGGGCGACCACACAAATACCACAGCTCGAGTATTCACCCGGCCTTAAAGTTTATCGCATTGCCATAAATGCCACTGACATTGCCGTGTTAGAACACACACAGGTAGCAAGACATCATGGCAGAGAAAAGACTGACCATACAGATGCTAAGGCCATGATCGACTCACTACCGGAGAGTCTGTGGTCGACTGAGCCCACTGACGTTGGACTAACTGACTGTGAACCCATCACCTTTAAGGTAAAAACTGACCATCCTATATGGATTAGCCAGTATCCACACAAACCACAGGCCGCTGAAGGAATCAGAGATACCATAGAAGGGCTGTTAAAGGTTGGAGTGTTGGAGTGGTCCAACTCTGATTGGAACACCCCTATCCTGCCCATTGAGAAAAAAGAGACAGGTAAATACCGTATACTTCACAACTTAAGGGCTATTAATGTCACCCTGACTACTCCCCACATTCCTGTGCCGAATCCATATGTAGCTTTGACTAACTTGGACCCTGTGCAGTCATGGTTCACCTGCATAGATTTGGCTAATGCATTTTTCTGCCTGCCCCTGGCAGAAGAGTGTAGAGACATTTTCTCATTCACTTACCAAGGCAAACAATTACGATACACCAGATTGCCACAAGGATTTGCTCTGTCTCCAGGGCTATTCAATCAGGTACTAAAGCAGGCTCTGGCAAATTGCCAGTTGCCAGCTCAAACTACGTTAATCCAGTACGTTGATGACCTGCTCCTGGCCTCTCCCTCTGCCTCCACCTGTCTCACTGCCACAGAAGTAGTCTTGCGCCATTTGGCTGGGAAAGGTTTCAAGGTCAGTAAAACTAAACTACAGGTTGCCAGAAAACAAGTAGCTTTTCTGGGTCGCTTGATATCTCAAAAGGGGGCAGGGATGTCCCCAGCTCACAGAACGACCATCCTCCACCACCCAAGGCCAGAAAAGGTTAAAGACATGCTCTCGTTTTTAGGGCTTACAGGGTACAGTAGGAACTACATTCCCAACTACACTGGACTGACAGACCCCTTACGGGCACTGGTAAGAGAGCAAGGGATGCGCAACTTGAATGCCACGTTGACATGGGACCAGGGGTCAGAAGAAGCGTTTATTACGCTTAAACAAAAGCTAGCTACTACCTCAGAGCTGGCCCTCCCGGACTACTCCATCCCATTTTATCTGGATGTTTCCGGAACAGACTCCGTTGTTAATGGAGTCCTGTTCCAGAAAAAAGGGGGCGGTAGAGTGGTCCTTATGTACCTAAGCATAATGCTCGATAACATGGAAAAAAGAGACCCCAAATGCACACAACATGTAGCTGGAATAGCTAAACTGATTCAGAAAACTGCACACCTGGTGATGGGACACTCTCTATACGTACTAATAACACACAGGGTAGTGGCCTATGTAAACTCCCAAACTTTCACACTGACCACACTCAGACAGCAAAGGCTGAACAAGATTCTAGAAGCCCCAAACATCTCATTCACACACAAAGGCATCAACATGGCAGATAAGATAGGGGAAGGAGAACCACATGAATGTGCAGAAGAGGTGGTCCAAGAAGAAAAAGTAAGAATAGATCTGCAAGCCGAACCCCTTTCAGGGGCAAGAAATCTGTACACAAACGGCTGCTGCTTCAAACATGATAAGGAAGGGCTAATAGCAGCCTATGTGGTGGTAGAAGACACAGAGGAAGGACTAACAACGTTGAAAGCCGCAAGGCTGGAGGGACAGCAATCAGCTCAAAGAGCTGAAGTGTTAGCCGTAATTGAAGCCCTAAAATTATAAAAAAGACCAGGAAATAAACGTCTACACAGACTCAGCATATGCAGCCGGAGCGGTGCATGTGGAGTTGCCCCAATGGCTTAGGGCAGGGTTCCTCACGGCCTCACAAAAGCCCATTAAATATGAAAAAGAAATGAAAGAATTAGCAGAAGCACTGCTGATACTGGTAAAGGTAGCAGTCATAAAATGCAAAGGACATGATCCCAGTAACACCCCTATAGCTAAGGGAAATCAGGCAGCAGACCAGGCGGCAAAACAGGCAGCTGGGTACCAGGAAAAGCTGGTTATGGTGTCCTCAACAGATGAACAAAAGATTGATCAGGATAAGAATGAACTAAAGGACATGCAAAAGGAAGCATCACCCCAAGAAAAGACCATGTGGAAAGCTAGGGGAGCCACCTGCACGGATGGAATCTGGAGAGGTCCAGATGGCAGGCCTGTCTTACCCCCTGCATTAAGAGAAAGTCAAGACCTGTGACCTCTGCACTAAATACAACACCAGACCTACGGTCAAACCAGAAATAGGAAGATATCCTATGGTAGGTGGACCCGGGAAAGAAATTATCATAGATTACACGGATATGGTAACTCCCGTAAAGGGGTACAGGTATGTATTAACGTGCGTGGATGCATACTCAGGGTGGCCGGAGGCATGGCCAACAAAAAGAGAGGATAGCCAGTCGGTCATAAAGTTTCTGGTGAACCATTACATACCACAACATGGGTTCCCACAGAAAATCAGGTCTGACAATGGCACTCACTTAAAAAACCAAGACCTGCAGCAGGTGGAAAAGATGCTAGGATTAAAACATGCCTTTGGTACAGTATATCATCCCCAGTCACCAGGCAAAGTGGAACGAATGAATCAAACAGTCAAAACCAAATTGGCAAAAATCTGTGCACAGACCAAATTAAACTGGGTCGATGCATTACCGTTGGCCATAATGTCTATAAGAAGCTCCCTTAACCAATCCACAGGATTTGCTCCATTTGAACTGCAGACTGGAAGAATCATTCCAGGTCCGGCCACAAAACTCCCGGGAGAAGGGAGTGATACAGGTACGCTGGCTCACAAGATGTATTTTAATGATCTCCAAGCTCTCGTTTCAGGATACTCCAAGCAGGCGGCAGCCCAGAGAGAGAAGGAGGCAGAAAGCACCTCGCCAGCAGCAGAGTGGGTCCTCCTGAGGGTCATCAAGAGGAAGCGGTCAGAACCTAGGTGGACAGGACCCTCCAGGGTGGTGGAAAGAACGTCACACTCTGTCTGGCTGCAGGGGAAAGGAGACACTTGGTATCATTGGAGTCAGTGTGCTGCAGTAGAGGAACCACAGCGGGCGCTGTGGGAAGTACACCAGGACCTGAGGAACATACAACCTGAGCCGGCTGGCTCAGGAACCGATCCCACTGCTACAAAAGGGGCAGAATAATCCCCTGTGGTGATCTAAGTGTCAGGGTAGTCTACCCCTGGCACTGAAGAAAGAAGTCGGCAATAGACAGCGCTGGAAGGGAAGAGGTGAAACAGTGCTCCTCTCCGTCAAGTGGCGTGCCAAGCCACCACCGTCGTCGTAATCCATGCACTGGAAAGACTCTGACCTAACTGAAGAAGAACAGGTCACTGAACTGGTGGTAGATCTTAGGCAAAGGAACACAGTGACCACACGGAACCTCACCCCTCATAAGGAGCTAAGTTGGTTAACATATTGGGAGACAGAGAACATATTTGGTGAACCACACCCCACAGCCACCGACACTGCAATCAGATCGGTGACCAATGATAGAGTATACCGCTGGAAGGTGAAAATTCCAGTAGGTCCATTTGTGATCAAATACGTGTGGGACAAAGTGAGAATTTGTTTTGATGGTCAGGTTCATCACCGCCACAGTAGAGAAAGGTAGCAACAACACCCCAACGAATATGATGCCTCTGCTGTCAGCGGAGGAGCCGTAGAGCGATGAGGAGGCGGATCGGGTTCGAGATGTTGCAATCTAGGGTTGGTGATCTCTGATTTGAGATCAAAAGGGGGAATTGTGAGAATATAACAAAATATGTTTACTAATCATATGCTTCAGCTAAACAAGTGTTATAATATAATCATCTGCTTCAGCTAAACAAGTGTTATAATATAATCATGTGTTTAAAAACAGAGTGCTCTGTCTGTCACAGTACTGCACCCCTGAAAGGATGAGTCATAAAGGATGAGACTTCCTTATCTAGAAATTAGATAAGGAAGTCAGTGCAGCTACGGAGCCTGGTAAGAGCCGGCTAAACGGTCAACCTGACCGTAACGGTTTCATCCCAGTAAACAACATTGGAAAAACACTGAAAGAGACAGGGGTGGGAAAGTACTGAGACAAACAGAATCTTAGTGAGGCGTTCCCTAGGCAGAGCTATTAGCCTATATAACTACATGTTGTAAGGAAAAGATTCAAATCTCTTGGGGTAAGATACAGGAGAAGTTCTGTATGAGAGGTTCCCAAAGACTCTTTGCTAAATAAACCGGTTTAACAGGACATCAACAGCTCCGACTTATTCTTCTCACATCAACAAACTCTGGGAAGTCAGGTTGACTTCAACACTTGATTGATAAATACAGCTGAGTATCATCTGCATAACAATGAAAATTGCTGCTGCTTTGCTTCCTGATAATGTTGTCTGAAGGAAGCAGATGTAGAGTGAAGAGGATTGGTCCAAGAACCGAGCCCTCTGGAACTCTGTAGTTGGCTATAGTACGTGAGGAGGAGCTATTGTTAACATGGACAAAATTATATCTATCTGATAAATAGGATTTGAACCATTTTAGTGCAATTCCTTTAATCCCAATTTCATGTTCCAGTCTCTGTAATAAAATATTATGGTCAATGGTGTCGAATGCAGCACTAAGATCTAAGAGGAGAATTATTGCCAAATAATGTTTATATAAAATATCCACTCTTTAGGAATTTTTAAGACCAGGCTTAAAACTTTTCTATATGATAGAGCTTATAATTTAAAAGTTAAAGTTCATTTACTCTTTAGCTATGCTGCGACATATCATATCAATAATATCAATAATCCGACATATCAATAACCATGTTTCTTCGAAGTCCCTGCTTCTCCCAGTTTTAAGCATGTGTAACTATATACTAACCATGTTTTCCCGAAGTCTCTGTCCCTCCCAGCTCCTCTCCTCTCTCTCCCTGTCCTCATCCTGCAGGTGGTGAATCATCGCCACCCCCATGTTCCTGCAATGCCTGCTGCTCCCATATCTTCATGAACTCCATACAGCATAATTTCTATGAACTTCTTGCAGCATCATATGTTTCTGCTTGCACCTGTTTTGAATATCCCCTCCTCCTGCTCTCATCTCCCCCTACTCTACCCAACTGTGCCTCCCCTCCCCCCGATGTGTCCCTCTCACTCTCTCAACCCAACCGATCGAGGCAGATGGCCGCCCCCCACAGAGCCTGGTTCTGTCTGAGGTTTCTGCCTCTTAAAGGAAGTTTTTCCTTGCCACTGTCGCCAAGTACTTGCTCATGGGGGAATCTGTTGGGTCTCTTTAAATAATTTTATAAAGAGTGTGGTCTAGACCTACTCTATACGTAAAGTGCTTTGATGTAACTTTGTTATGGTTTGCTGCTATATAAATAAACATGATTTGATTTGATTTGATTTAGAAGTGTCCTCAATTTCTATTTTATGCAGCATTATGAAAGTAAATGCACACGTGCAGTCAAGAAGGTCAGAAGTCTTTCTTTGTCTGAAACTTCCAGTGCAGTTGTTCTGCAGTTCACCTTGACATAAGCCCCAAATTACTTCTGATTACATTCCTCCTCTCAATGGCACTGTAGATACTAGGGATGAGCAAGTACACGACTGTCCGTATCTGTATCTGTATATGTTCAACCATCTATATTATCTGTATCCATATTTGTACTCTGAAGGGGCGGGACTGAAACCTGAAGTGGGCATGGTTTATATGAAAGTTGTATTTTTAAGAATGAAATTGATATGGGTTGATCAGTAGTTGCTATATTCATTGTAAGCCTCAATATATTTTTATTTACAGCTTAATTTGTATTATATTAAGGTAAGAAGAGCAAGCCAACTGGAAAAAAAACTGACTCGGTGAAGAAACAGTGAGAATGAGAAACGCGACACGGACTGCATGCAGCACCGCTTCTGTTACAAATCAAGTTTTTACCCCATAACACCATAAAGTGGGGCAGATTTGAAACGTTTGGGTTATGAAAAGCTATTTTAAAATGATGATGTAGTACTGTGGATGTAGCCTAACTTTTTATCGCTATTAGGTTAAATGCTGATCTTACCAGGGAACTCGATCAGGTAGTTGTAAGTATCGATGTATGTCACCTCCGGCCATTCAGTGGGATCATTTTTCCATAAAAATTAAGGCAAACAGATGGGACAATTAGAAAGACCCACATGTGTCAGTTTTTCATTGTACCGTTTTTTTCTCCGGTACAGCTAGTGTGTTAAAATAATCATCTGACGTTGAAATAATGTTTTAAGTGAACTACTGGACAGTGTTTTTTAAATTGTGCCATCGATTGTTTTCCCCTCTGGTGGGCGTGGCTTTCGGAGTATGACACGTTGCGCTCTGTCTCTATCACAGGACGCCCTGAGGAGGATTTTCCTTCAGCCTGAGCACGGATATTGACTCATATTACTCGTATGGTACTTGTACTCATCAAAACTGCTATATCTGTACCGGATACTCATTTACTCGGTACCTGAGTATCTGGCTTGCCCTAGTAGACACTTTTTTCCTTTCTATGATATGATTTCACAGTCGGGAGAGAAAAGGGGAGTCAAATTCTCTAACAGCAAAATTCAGCAGTTAATCATCCAATAAGTTCTTAATTACAGCAGGTAACAAACATCTGACTGCATATTAGAGACAACTAGAAACAGATTTTACTGTATGTTTTAGCTGTTTTTCTAATTTAATTTAAAGGTAAGCTCCAAAATAAATTTAAAAATATATAAAATCCATATGTACCTTGTAATGTGTAAGATGTGAGAAAAGTGAGTTGTGAGTGGAAGCTTTCCTCACCATAGTCTGCTCCTGAAAATTGTAAATGGATTTGTGAAGTCTCACTTCAGTTCATACTAAATTATAAAGGTGATAAGGTCAGGTAGTACACTGGGTCATCAAGTAATTGTGGCTTTGGTGGTTCAAACCTGCTTCATGTTGTGGTGTCCCTGAGCACCAGCGGTTTAGGTGAGCAGGTCAGTAATACCCTTTCTTTGATAGGACATGAGAAATGTATTCTCAGGTTGGTGACCTACATCTGCAGTGTAGTGTCTACAGTAACTTGCTATTAATGATACCAGACTTGGCTCAGATGTTATTCAGACTCAATTGTGAATTATCGACAAGACCCAAGATTTCTAATTCACCTTCACCTACAAATGGGAAAGGTATTTCATGGTGTTGCAGAAAGGTATTTTCAGGATTTGAACCAAACACACAGGTCTCCTTTGAATTAATTTAATTCAGAGCCTTTCTGTTGTTTAATGTTTGTGAACTTTTGTCTGATATATTTAGGTTTGTTATGCATACTTAATTGTGCCATACTGCATGTGAATCTATATGTTAGATTTTTCTTTTTTTTCTGAAGATGGCTTTTGTTTGAAATAGTAAGAGGGAGTCGTTGCTGGACTTGTTACCTCACAGTCATTTATTCCAATGTTGGTTTTCCATTGATAATTCGTATAAAATAAGAGACTCTTATAAAAGCTGGAATCACAATATAGCAGTCCTAATGTATGTCAGTTTTCTCTATATTTGCACTAGTGACTGAATGACATACACACCAGCCACTGCTGTGATCTACATTAAAGGCAACTTGTAATGGCTAAAATTAGCAATTGCATTCTTACAAAGGTGGATGTAAATAATGGGAAGTGGACATATATCCTGGATGAAACAAAAGGGAAATGCAGCAGGGCATGGGCAGAAAAACAATGATATGATGAGTGATTTATTTAAGGGAACAATTCAAAGACTTCACAAGGAAAAGACTGAAGGAAATAAATTGAGATATGGCTAAATGGACAGAGACAAAAAGAAGCACGATTGGGGCCACCTCTGTGACTCATCTTCTGCACATTTGAAAAATTTGCTTCCTTTGCTCAGAAATACATTGCCTTTTAATATAATCCAGGCATCACAACTTGTACTCCAGAGTGTATTTATTGTTATTCTTCTCTCAGCAAGAGGTGCAGTTCCACTAAATTGACTGTAACTGGCTCATTGCAGCAACATATCGTTAGAAAAACAATGCAAATGTTTAATTAAGCATTTTTGTCACTGCAGGCTTGTATATTATTCAATCCCATCCACTCACAGAACAATGTGGTTTTTAAGCTCTTTTTTTGTAATCATGCAATAGAGGCAACACAAATATTGTTGGTTCAGTATTCAGGGAAAAGATAGTTTCTATCTTCTTAGTAAGTTGTGTGTGTTCAACGGGTATTGAAAACATAAACTAAGCATTTTATAAAAAACACCCTGCAAATGTCATGTGTTGCTGTGTGCACAGTTGGTGAACTCCATTGATAAAGCCATGAACAAGCTGTGAGCACGGCCCCAGCCTCTCTGTCTATTCTGAGTGTAATTTGCAATTCTATTAAGTTCCAAAGTGACATACTCCGCCTTCTGTTCATCTCAGGACAGAATCACATTAAAATATTGTTGATGTCCTGCAGAGAGAGATGTGTTTGTTGGTGTGTATGTGTGTAACAGCTGTAATGCTAAATAACAAGGCAGATGGCATCAGCTTCTTTGTTGTTCATTGTTGTCTTGTTAAGTCACCTCACTTTTTTCTGTTTTCTTTGCTTTTCTGCCTTTGAGTTTGGAATCAGGTTTTGTTTGCACACAATAAAATTTTTTTTTTTTTTATTTGGATGAATAAAGCTTGTGATGTACTCAAATAGGATATTCATGTAGCATATCCTCTAGTCAGTGTTTTGCTCGATGCCTACCTTTATTGTTCTTTCTTTTTATTTTGTCTCCCCCTCTCTGGTTTACAAATAAACCGAAGGTTTGGGTAAATTAATTTCCGTTTCAACAAACTTGAACGACAAAATTTTTTAGTAAAAACTTTCTCAGCAAGTTTTCATTACTGTAAAATTGTATAAGTTCAAATACATTTGGTCAATAAATTATTTCTGTTGTGCTTTTGTGGGAAACAATGTTTTCATATTTTTTGATGGATTCTCACATTACTTCCGCAAAATACCAATCTTGTAGTGATGAGAAATCTACATAGCTTCACAACTGAAAACACACACACACACAAACACGCCACACTCGTTTCCCCTCTGCTTGTGTATGCCGGTAAATAATCATCATAACATCCCCTTTCCCCTCCGTAGCTCCGCAGCGAGACCCTGGGTGCACACTTGGTCCCTGCTGTAATTCCTCACCCATACATACACATATCTCTCACACACCTTCACTTACCTGCGTCGGACGCACCTCCACTGTCACCAGGCAGACCGGGACAAAAGGTTTCCCGGTGTTGTATGCGGTCCTTTGGCGGGGTGGTGTCACGTGATCAGTATTGTTTCAGTTATTGTTGTTTAATTGTTTTCTTGTAATATGCAGGCCGATGTGGGGTCGATGTTCAGTTGGAATACACTGTAAAAAATATTGTTGTAATATTCGGTTGTTTGTACAAGAACAAACCATTGATTTAGCTTGATTGTTTTTTTAATTGTTTAATTGCTCAGCGGGAGGAGCTTACTCTTTAAAAGCACGCTGTTTTGGCCCGGTCTCGGGCTCTCTTTTGAGTGTGTGGCTGCAGGGGGCTAACGTTGAGCTCCTCAGCTGTGTGTTTTTTCTTTTTTTTTGGTTGCTCCTGTAATTTTTGCCTATTTGGTTTTTCTTTTCTGGACTGGTTTCACCTGGGTTTTTAAAATAAAACGTCAACAATACTCTCTGACTACGCCATCATCCATTCATAACAACATTTTTGAAGAACCCCGTGACACTGACATTGTACAAACACTCTCACAAACATATGAGTATATGGCTCTGACTGGCTGCCTATCGGCTCGCTGTCTGTCTTTCTCCATCAACCATCACATTTTCCACATTTGCTTTGAAATTATAGAAAAACACAAAGAACACTGTTTAACTTCATTTAACATAATTTTCCCCAAGTCCTTCTTCACCGTTGCTTAGTTCAGTATGTCTTTAATTTTCAAAAGCAAACTGTGCAGTGACAAAAGTCATACTTTGACCAAGAGTCATGTAAAAAACCTGATTAGAAATTATTCTTGGTTGTCTTTTTTTTAAACTTTGACGCATCTGATTTTGACTTGGATTTTAGCTTTGATTTTGTTTGTTGATGAAGTTGCTCAAATTACATGACCAATTTTATTTATTTTGAATAAGATAACATTTCACAACATTGCAAGACAGAAGCAAATAATTGCAATATTCAATGAAAATCTGTGGCAGCATGATGCATTCTGCTGTTTCTGTATATTTAGAGTATCAAATAAAAGAAAAGCCATAAAGAATTGTGCAGATAAGATTTAGCATCTCTAGCACCAATGTTGTGCCAAGGAGCATGAGTTTGCCGCTAATGAGTGGCAACATGAGCAAAGTTAAGTCTTGCGGCGTTAACAATGCTCATGCATCAGGGGTTGACGTTAATGGACCAAACATCTGTTTAGAAGTGGCAAAAAAAAACACATCAGGCCTATTTACAGCACCAGGTTCTGTGTCTAGGTGCACGTCCTGGCAGTTCGATCAATGGAGGGGTAGTATCTGCTGCTGCAGGGATGATGGGTCAGTGAGCGTGAATACTGTAGGTACTGCTGTTGGTGGCCATGACTTTGGATGTGTGCCATGCCTCCAACTACAGTGCCCTTTGGGATCCACTTTGTGTGTAGATGTGTTGTGGTTTGCTTTGACTTAAAATTGGTGTGAACCAGTGATTGTTCAATTAAATCAAAGCTTTCTTTCTGTGGTTTTATAGCACATGTGGTGGGTGGGACTGGGCAGTAGCCTAATAATGTGACAACGCCACCTGGGGGAATTCCGCCCCAAGGAAATTATACTCAACCCTCTACAAATGCAAGGAGGGGTCACACGTTCAGCTTAACAATGACAGAGACTGATTCAAAATGTACAAAAGTTTATTAGATAATTACTGTGTTCTTTTTCCTTTTTTTCTTAAATGACAATCAATTATGAAAAGACAAGCGACTATAGTTAAAATTCACTGTGTACTTAGAGGCATGTGGAGCAACGCTGGGGGCAGGGGAAGGCACACCAAACCGGGGAAGGCACACCAAACCAAAAAGGAAGCGGGGACGGGTCCAAAACAAAGCAAATACACACCACACGTGAAGTAAGAAAAATCAAAGATCACTGAAACACGGCACACAAAGGGATGAGTGAGGGGTCAACACCAACAGGAGGTCCTCCCGCCCCCAGCTCACACCCCACCGCTCCTGCCCAGAGAGAGACAGTTAATACAGGGACTTTAAGTGTCAAAAAAAAAGAAAAACTAAAAAGACTAAATCAAAACTAAATCCGCTAGATTAAAATAAGAAAATACACCCACAATGTCAAACGATTGCAAGGGAAACAATAATCAAATTAAATCTATAACCAAGAGGATCTTTACAAAGAGTTGGAGGCCTGTATGCCAAACTAACCACTCTGAAAGGAGAAAAAGAAAACAAAATGAAATAAAAAACCAATAAGTTAAATGAAAATAAACTTAACACAATAGACAGTGTGTGAATTAACACTCAGGCTCGAGTAAATGTGTACTATATAATATGGTCAGCTTGATATTACAGAATCACACACTATAGGCTCTAGAAAACAATTGAGTAAGAATGGAACAGTCCTGTTCCAGCCAAGGGGTCCGGAGTATACTGTCAGAAAAAAGGGTACAGCTGAGGTGCATTTATGTTCTCCAAGGTACAAATGTTGGTGATGTACCCTCTAAGGTTCCTAGATGGTCTATACGGTACTTACATGTACCTTTTCTTAGTTAAAAGGGCACATATCTGTTAATTATAGTTGACTTCCAGTAGTTTCTATACTTCATCACTAATTTTACTGCTGCGCGATTCAGGATGCACTCAGATTTTTTCCACCTTTGGACCCAGTCTTATAGAAAAACTGAAATGCAAAAACTGAATTTCTAAAATTTTTAAAAGCATGATGCGTTATTTATACTGTCCCCAAACAGCATTGGTATCATAGTACCAGTATGACGTTGGTATTGTACCCCTATTTGTTGAAAAAGTGGTACAGAAATGGACCTTTGATCATTTTGGAACTTATGAGTTTTTTGCAGGAGACAGTATGCCTATTCTTAGTGCTGCTGTAATGTTATGAGCAGTAGCCTATATTTGTTAACAGTTTTGTATTATTACCAGTATCACTTGGTATGAAGGCCAAAGCCAATAGGGACCGGTAATATAGGCAGTAAAGGGGTTGTTTTTCAAAGTCTTCTGGTTGGCAACACTGATGAACAACTAAGCTCAATGAAGAAATGCATTAACAAATTTAGGAGGGATCTGAATGACCCACCAATCATGTGACTTCGATACAGCCAGCGTTTGAGAGCTCACACATGCGCATTGATTGAGCAGACCACGCATGCGCAGCTGCTGCTACTTTCAGTAGTCCATTTGTCTTATATCTTAAAATATAACAGGTTATAGTGCATGAAAAATGCGTGGGTTAATTTATAATTTCTTTGGATTTTTATTTTTAATCCACGAAATTCGTGTTATTGGCTGGAATAAGATAGTGTAACTTAGTTGATAGCTGGCTAAAAAATGCTTCGTCACTGCCAAGATAACTGTAACATAGATGTGGTGTCTTAGATGGCCCTAAGGTACAATTCTGTACCTCTCTGAAGCCCCTGCAACTTTCACGGAGCTTCCCCTTGTGAATGTCTGGTAAGCAGCGGTAACTGTAAATTAGTAAGTGCTGTTAACTGTTCCATCGTTTTGGACAAAACATGATCATTTTATGATTAATTTCTGTCTTAACCACATTACTGCCATTATGTAACTGCTCTTTTAAAGTGATAATGATATACAAGGTTAGAAAACGGAGATTACGTTGTTTATTTGACGTTGTTATGGTAGTGACATCATCGCCATGCTGCTCCGGTTAGAGAGCGTAACAGGTGACCTTATGTCTCTGCTAAATACATTATTGTTGTAAACGCGGATAAAGACGTAAAAAATCATCGGTGGAATTCATGGCGGACTGGTGATGTGGTGTTGTATTGAGGATGATTGGTCACATAGAAATGTCTTGTCAGGTACAGGATTACTGTTGCGAGCTTAACATTTGTTTGTAGTCGGCTGCTAACCTCACTGCATGGAGCCCTCTGCATAACCCCCTGCGTTCCCCTGCCCTCTTAGAGTACGAACCTGCAAACTTTTCTCTGTAACTTTTCCTCGAATTTCCATATCCTGCCATGGTTGTCTCTTTTTTGTCGGTCTTAATTTTCGGAAAGTCATGGCCCAGAGTGACCACAAAAGCAAGCTGCTTGGCGTTATTGACTTGGCATACTAATTGGTACATTTGCCAACTTCATCGTTTCGATACGCTTAGTCAGTAACACCAAGCCTCCTCCATGCGTGCGTCGCGATTTTCTTTTTTAACGGGAGTTGTGTTGTTTTAAAGGAGTCTGCTGATGGAGCTCACTTGCACATAGGGACAAACAGGGAGGTTGAGATGCGAGAAGCCTCAAGTACTGCGTTAAGACAGTAGGAAAGAGAGAGAGAGATTGTGTGTGTGTGTGTGTGTGTCTACGTATATGCACGAGCATGTAACTGCGTGAGTGCATATTTGGGTGGGAATAATAGAAGTTATGGGAGGCAAGTTGAACAGATTAAAATAGTTTGTAGATGAACTTTAATTATAGCAGCATGATTAACAGAACATACTATATGACAATATATAATGTAAATTTAGAGTAAATCATTTGCTGGCATATTACTAAAGGATGTGCCTCCCATGCAATAAGAGTATTTTTGATAGATACAACATATTTATGACTCATGTCGCTCACAATAATGCTTATAATTCTCAGCCATCTAGTCTAAAGTAAATTGGCCTTGTTTTTGTACAAGATGTGATATATTAACTGCCTTAATGCTGGTTTTTTTTAAATTGAGTGATAACTCTTCTCTTTCTCTCATACCATTTTTTTCAGACCATGAAGTGGATGAAGAGGCAGTAAAGTGTGGCTTGACAGACAACATGTTGTCGTACCTTTTTTCTGGGTCATTCAAAAAGCAAGCCAAGTTTCTCAAATTTGTCTGGGAGCAGAAGTATGTTGTGACTCTAACTTTAGAAACAGTACTTCAAGAATTTTATGTACATCCTTTGCCTGGAGAACGGTGAGTGTTTTAAATTATTCAGATATGTCTTGGAAGATATTGTGAGGTATTAATGGCTATAGCATTGAATGCATTGTTTTGTTTTGGTGCTAATCATAATCTGGAGTAGAGGAAGTATTCCCTTACTTCAGTGAAAGTATCATCAGCAAAATGGTCTTGAAGTGCCAAAAAGTATATGTGCACACTATCCTATAAAATTCCCTCTGTCTGTAAATTATTTTGGTGTCTAGTGTTGTTACATTCATTTTACAAATTCATTGATCTGTGGTTTTTATTTTGTTGCTGTAGATGGCAAAGGTTTGACTATTTTTAGATAATTGTTGTGCTTGGTTGCTCAATATGCATAATATACAATGAAACCATAACATGACTAACCCAACAAAATCACAAATATGTAAGTAATCAGCCTTTCAAAAGAAAAATTGCCTGTTTTTGGCCATAATCCACTGCCATTGCTTTTGGGTTGCCCTGCCCACTACTGTTGATACAGGTTTCTTATACTCGCTCTTTTTATCTATTAAAGCTTCACTCTTACTTTGAGGAGTAAAATTTGTAGAAAAGTCATTAACTGTGTTTCAAGGCACATTCTATGATGAACATTCACAGTTACAACTTTTAAATGGTGGTTGAATGTTTTATTCTTGAATGTATTCTTTCTTACAGGTATCCCACTAATGCAGAATACGTGCAAGTCGCTCAAGCCCTCACTGTGAAATACCCTTTCCTAAGGGATTTGGAGGGAAATGGCTATGTAAGTTACAAGGTATGGTTGTTTTCTTATTGTGAAACTGGGCATTTTCATGTAATTGTAATTTATGGTTACCTGTTAGCAGTGCTGCCAGGGTTCTCATGTCTCACGCATTTGGCGTGAGACAGACGCATTTCCACCCATTCACACGCTCGCACGCCACACGTTGTATTTCTCACGCAGAGAAATTACCACGGTGACGTCCACCAAGTTGCACCGCTATTTTTTTTATAACAGTGGAACCGGTAGGAATCAAGTGAGTTCAGAAGCGGCATGCCACGCGCCAGCCAATCAAATAAAGAGTGTATCTACCAAACAGCCAATCAAAAAATAGCATTGCTGTATCCGGGTAAGATTTTGATATTACGCGACTACGCTACAGAAGAAGACAGACACTAGCCGAAATGAAGCAGCTTTCATAAGGACATGAAGAAGACCCTATGATTACAGTAAGTCATCTCATTTATCCGTTGCTGTGGAATAGTCTCTTTTTACTTTCTATGAATATTGTGTCCAGGCAGCAGGAGTGGGAGCGAGTATGTGTGTGTCAGGGATGGAAATTAGCACCCGCCAAATGTGGGTGAATTTGTGTGCTGTCAGGTGAATTTAATCAGTTTCCACATTTTCCAGGATTTCACATATTTAATAGTTTAAGTATTAAGTTCAATTTTGATCATGGTCACAGAACAAATCCTTAATCAGTTCTTCACACATGGTGCTTTTTTTTTTTTTAGATTTCAGGAACTACTTCCGTTCCATGGGCCGCAGGGACAGGACAGGGTGAGTGAGGAGTTCCTGGACTATCAGCTCATGGACATCCCCATGCCCCAAGATCCCACCACCTTTAATATTGAGGAGTTTTGCGGGAGTATGTCCTCTACAAAGAGCAAGGTAAGAAATATTTTGCACCACATGACATACACATTGATTTGAAATAATAAAAGCTAACCGTTTGAGTAATAGAGGCCCTTGGTTCCTTTTTTCAAAGGTGACCGGTTTGAGCCAGTTTGGGAGGCTGTCAAAGATAGCTGCATTAGTGCTTGTGCTCCCGCATTCAAATGCTGATGCTGAGAGGGTGTTCTCCATGGTTGGACTGAACGAGACCAAAACAAGGAACAGTTTGGCACTTGATGGCACTCTGTCATCCATCATGACAGTTAAAATGGCTGGTTTGGAACCACAGTGTTTCTAATGGGAGCCACCAACCCCCGTGCTGAAGGCCAAAACAAGCCACAAACACCTACAATGAACAACACATACATACACACCTGCACTAAAATGCTGAATTCAATAAATATTTTTATTTGTATGAATTTATGCGTCATTTGTCAGACCTCCATCCCCACCTCAACCAAATCCCCGCCACCTCCAGCAAAATCTCACTCTGAACTCACCTCAAAACTTGAGAGCCCTGGCAATGCTCTTTTTTTTTCTTTTTTGTATTAGCATACCTGGCATCAGTCCCTGAAACGCAATTTTAAAGCAGACCTTTAATTCATGACTATGAGGTAAAAAGGTGTAAGGACAACGACCAAGAGAGCCTTCTGAGGGTGCAGCAAGATGTTGCAGATCTGTATCAGAGGTAAGATGGCATATTAATGATTGAGTGTTTTCTGAGTGGCAAGTTAGCCTAACTTTGAATTAACATAATAACTAACTTCATTGTTTATTCTTCAAACTTTTATTTGTCTTCTGATAAGATGTTTATAGACATAAACCTCCCCAATAAAAAAGCTCAAAAAATAAAAATAGATCAGTGAATTCAGAGTAAACACAAGAAATGTGTGCTACAAAAAAGGACCAGACTCAGTGACTAACTCCCTAGCCTTAACAACAATCTTGCGACCTGCCCTACGTGCCCTAAAGATAACTATATCTAACTAGCCCAGTGAGCAGTGATAACTAACATGTCTTTGGGGTCTTCAGATGGGAACCTCCTTTCACCAGTGTTTCATCTAGTTGGTCCCACGACACCTCCAGGAGGTTAGACAGTGATCACTGGCGTCCCAGAGTCACCCCCCTAATGCCAGCTATCACCGCTCCACACACCAAAACAACTATCTGAAACAGCACTACCGTTAACTACACCGACCTCTCACCAACTGCACCAGTAAAAGCGGGGTGGGGATACAGACCCTGGTTCGGGTAGGGGGGAGAAATAGAAGAGGTGGAAATAAAAGTAGGGATGGGATACAGACCCTGGTTCAGGTAGGGGGTAATGAACCCACATAGCAGCTGACTCCGTGACGGATCCGCCTCCAAACCGGCACATCCGCACAACAGTCACATCCGCGTTACTGCCGTAACACAGACACAGTTCCGGGCTCAGGGTTCCAGGAGCGGGAATTATGTTGGGAGCAGTCTGTCAGCGGAGTCCAGCCGGATGCTGCACGGAACTAGAGGGACGAGTGCGCAAATTCTTTCTCTTGGTTTTCCATAACTGAAGGCTCCACAAGTACATTTCTTCTGGAAGGTAAGTCACACAATGTGATGGAACTATTTAATAATTAACGTTACTATTGATTTATTTTGAGATTTAGTGTTAAAGCTCTTAAAATGTTTGAACTTAGTTAGGCTATGCACCTTTTTTTGCCTGTAACTTCATCGGTAAGGCAAACGAAAAGTCGTAGCTAGCAAGTGTCAGTTAGCAGGTGAATAGTTTCAGTTATGAGTGAAATTACGGATTTTTAATTGCATAATCAAATCTTACTGTTGACATTATCTGTAAGAATATTAATGTGCTAATGTCAAAACAAGGCATATTCACTGCTGTTCCTAATCATCATCAGTCATTTAAAAATGGCCACCTGTCATTCCCTGTTTCAGGGCGTGTGTCTGTGAAAAGCACCGAGCTTGGGAAGGTTTATCAGCTCCTATTTTTTTTCTCATTTATTGTGTTAGGTTACTTTCTATCAACATATCACATAGGCCTATTATGAAGGACAGATTGGTGATAGGCTGTCTTAACGTTAGTTACAACCAGGGGTCACAGTGAGCCGGAGCGGTCCGGATCGCCGTTCCGTTAAGAGGAGGAGAGGATGCGTAACGAATCCCGTCCATGTCCGCAATGTGAGCGTATCAAAAACAATGGGGATCAGTTTGACCAACGCAAACACCAACGTTTATGGAAGGGAAAAAAATATCAAAACACAGGAGAGGGAAAATTAAATGAACGGCGGCATTTGTTGCCGCAATACCTCAAATACAAAACCATTCAAATTCAGATTTGTGCATCTTAGTACATGTCATGGGCTTATTAAAGATATATGGTGCATGCGGTTAAAGCGTTCCATTTTCTTGTATGGATTGGTATATAAATAGGACTTGTTATAACAAGCATGTTTCATGTTACAGTAATTTAGTAGCCTAATGCAGGTGTAGGACCTGTAGTGTTTGTATTGTGTGTAGGCCTATAACTGTGCCAAAGAATTTGATGACCCCTGGTTACAACCATTTTGAGGTTAACATGATTGTACTGGTTTATCAATTCCTTCTGAGAAGAAAAAACACTGAAGTTCTTTTGTTTGCTCTCATTCTAGGTTTGATCAGAAAGACTGCAGTGAGGTAAGCTAGTCTGTTTAAGTTGTCCACTTAAATGTATTTGAATTTGGCCTATGGTTTTAGCCTTGTGGAGTTTTTCCAGCTATCTGACAAATTGGAAATGTGATCTACCTCAACAAAGTACAACAGATTAAGACAGATTATGAAGCTATGTAACATACAATTAGTGTTCTTTTATTTAAAACATATTTTTTATTGCGATAATCTCAGAGAGGTTAACCTGAAGTAGTTTTAGTGGTGATTTGCTGAATTACTTTAAATATTTTGGCCACTTGATCCCAGTAGTAGCCTGGTTTTAGTTTTATAATTATATCTTGTCCTGAGTTTGGAGTGGTGGTTCTAATGTGGAATGGAATTACCAAATTCAAATAGTCGCAACTTTAGTAGAGTTAAACAACCTAAAACTGGTCTTGATATTGGCACATAATAAGCTTGATTATGTGCATGCAGTGTCAAGAATGGACTTTTAAATACTCACTATATGGCTCAACTGCTATATTTCATGGCTATTCTGTTTCTAATATATCTTTGGTCACCAAAACATTTTACAGGGCAAAGAACAGTGGTCTTTTTCATACATTTAAGTGATTTTTATTTTCAAAAAGTATCTGTATTTAGTCAGCACAGTAATGCTTTTTTGTCACAATTGATATCTTTTATAGAGATGATGAAAAGGAGCAAACCTCTGTTAACAAGCTATGGTGTCAGACGGAGGGCTCGCATTGCCCTAGAGAAATGCCTGTGTGACATTGCAGAAGACTGTCTGATACAACAAACAAACAAACCTGACCTATATCCTACCACCAGTGACAAAGAAAGCATCGATGACTCAAGGCTGTCTCAGATAGATGACAAGTTATATACCCCTTGTCACTCTTCTGATACTTTCTGTGCAGACAGACAAAACATTTCTGACTCTGACTCTGAATCAGAGTTTGTTGACAAGCCAGGGAGCCTTGTTGAAAGCTTAGCCAACTGGGCTGTACAGTTCAGTGTCTCTTTAGTAGCCCTCACAGCTCTCCTTAGTTTGTTGAGAGTGTACCACCCAGAACTGCTCAAGGATGCTCGAACCATCCTTCAAACAAATACGGAATATAAAGTCCAACAAAAATGTGGTGGTTTGTATCACTATAGAGGTATCCTGGCAGCACTGCAGAACAACCTAACCCAGCTAGTAGAAAACATTGCAGAAGGATTTACTTTTAGATTACAAATAAATATCGACGGCTTGCCACTGTTCAAGAGCTCCAATTTACAACTATGGCCCATTTTAGGACTTTTGTCAAGTGTTCCAATGAAGGAACCTGTTGTCATCGGACTTTTTTGTGGTAAAAAAAACCAAATACCCTTGATGAGTATTTGAAAGATTTCACTAATGAGTTAAAGCAGCTGCAGGAAGGATTTTTTTTTTAGACGGAAAAGATTTTTCATTGAACTGGATTCTGTTATTTGTGATACCCCAGCTAGAGCATTTGTAAAAAATACAAAAGGTCACAATGCATATCATGGATGTGATAAGTGTTGCCAGGCAGGTGTCTATATTAACAATAGAATGACATACCCCATTAATGATTTAGTCTTACGGACTGATTCATCCTTTTCAGACCGAACTGATGAGTCTCATCACCATGAGGGTGCACATGGATTTACTGGTTTAGAGGTGGGCATGGTATCTAGATTCCCTCTGGATTACATGCACCTTGCATGTTTAGGTGTCATGCGTAAATTGTTGAATGTGTAGCTGAGGGGCCCATTGAAATTTCGTTTGTCCTCTAACATAGTCGACAGAATTTCTGAAAATTTGATTAAGATGCGTGCATATATACCTGCTGAGTTTGCAAGAAAGCCAAGGTCTCTGAGAGAGCTAGACTGCTGGAAAGCGACCGAGCTAAGGCAGTTTCTGTTGTATACTGGTTCAGTGGCTCCTGCACCATATTTAGATGCTGATTTATATACTAACTTTATGTTATTTTATACAGGTATGTGTATCCTTGTCAGTCCTCAGTTGTGTTCTTTGTATAGTAACTATACAAATACACTGCTCACAACATTTGTTAGTCATTTTGGGGAGCTTTATGGCAAAGATGCTTTAGTGTATAATGTCCATGCCTTAGTCCATCTATCAGCAGATGCACAGCTTTATGGTTGTTTGGGCTCTATCTCAGCTTTTCCATATGAAAATTATCTCCATAAATTGAAGCGGTTTGTAAGAAACCCAGAATTTTCCCTTGCACAGATTATACGGAGATTGTCCGAAGTTGAAAAGATTAGTACCATTGAGTTGCCCCATAAGGATTTAAGAATGCAGCACTATTTTGGGCCTGTCCCTGATGGCATTCAAGCAATAGCTCAGTACAGGGAACTTAAGACTGAACAGTGGACCATGAGAGCTTCCACAGGTGATAATGTTTTTTCTATAGATGGAGAGATTTGTCTTATATATAATATCATTAAGTCTGTGGAGGGAACACATGTTGTCTTTAAAGTTTTTACACAACTGGAAAATTTCTTCGACTATCCAATGACTTCAGATTTTCTGAGAGTATTTATGGTGTTACAACCAACTGGGCCATTTAGGGTGGCCAAACCATCCCAAATCTCTAAGTGTGTGCTCCTGCCTTATAAAGACAAATTTGTTGTCATGCCCCTCTTGCATATCTGCCGTAGTAGTGCTCAGACCTTTTAGGTTCTATTCTTTTATTTTGACGGTACACTGACTGAAATGACTTTTGGAGGAAAATGTTGTTATTATTTATAATAATTAACCCTAAAACACTAACGTTAAAATTAGTAACACCATCACTAACGCCGGGTATATATTACCCAAAATAATCTCCTGGATAAAATGTAGTTTTCATCAATTTATGTAAAAGTACTACACTGTATGCCAAATTGTGGTACTCTCCTTTAATTTCCCAACATACAATATCACATAAAATAAAAAAAAAGGTACCATGGGGGACCCTTTTAAAAAGACAGCAAAATTTTTGAAAAATCAGGTAATCCTTAACGAGAATTGTAATAATGGACAAAATAATGGAGCTGGGAACCTGTTCTTTGGTCCACCCATTCCTGGGACATATTAGCCTTGTTTGGTGAAGGAAAAGTCAAATGACCATATAAAAGTATATATAAAAATTAAATTACCCTCTATCACTAACACCGGGTGAAAATCAACCGAACACATGCCTCTTGAAAAAACCATAGATGGGAGGAAGGAAACAAACAAACATTAATGACAGCAGTGAGCAGCTTGAAGCTACCCAAGGACCCATGCAACTCAGACAGCAGCAACACAATGAAAATCACAGGAGAAAAATTGTGCAGGTGAAAATCACCTGGCATTAGTGTTCTAGGGTCAACTATAAAACAATTTCTTTTTCAGATGTTTTTAGTTGTTGAGTTTACTGCTTTGAAGACTGCCAACATAATACCCGAGTCATGGTTTGTGGATGGTGTCACTTGGTGGCCAAACTATAAAAGTGATGAACGCATAAACAGAGCTGTTCAAAAATGTGAGGAACCAGGAACAGACTGGAGACAGTATGATGTCCGTGTCCTCTCCAGAGCTGGTAAGGATTCTTTCTGGAGAATGGAATGGAATCTGAAATGGACTGATTATTATTATTTTTCTTTTTAATTCTGATCAGGTGATTATCTAAAGGTGAGAGAGAAATTGAAGGCCTCACTTACGTGTAACACATCAGAGTTACAAACGGATGATGAGGAAGAAGTGATAAGAAAAAGAAAAATTAAGCCAAGGTTTGATTTTCAAAGATATACAACATAAATTCAACATTCAGGCAGATATGTTTAAAGGAGCTGTATGTAAGAATGTATGTTAAATAATCATCACTCAATATGTAACCAGAGACACTGGAATTATGTTAATTTTAAATACAACAGTGCAGCCAGAATATTTGCATTGAAACATTTTTTTTTACAGCTCAAAAATTATGTTTATGTTTTGATTTTGAGGACAAAACTCTGACTGTAAAAACTCTCAGCTGCTCATGACGTTTATTCTGTGGTAACACATCTGATACGTTTGTTCATCTATGCCTGAAAAACATGCACTAGAGTCCTGTAGATGCAGAGTTACAGTGTGGGTGTGTCTGTGTATCAGTGCTACACACACACACACGCAGAGTATAGCTTCGGAGCAGTGACGTGAAACAACAACCTGCAGATCACCTGAGTGATGTGAACTGTGAATCAGAGCAATACAACATTCAATGTAAAAAGCTAAATATTCATCCACTGCTCAACTTGACTCTGACTCTGGTTGTGAATTTTTTTGATTGTTAGGGTCATCTTTGGGGATACAGACTCTGAGTCTGATGATCAGGAGCCGGAGGGGGCCAAAAAGAGGAGAAACAAATTCATTCCATTGCCTCCTATTCCCCCACCTACTGAGATGTAATGAATTTAACCAACTCATCTTGGTTTGCAGGTATGTTATTGTATCTCACTTGAATTTTGTGTTGTGTCTTGTGTTTTTTCCTTTGGTCTGGCCTGTACTTGGGCCCGGCCATTATTTGTTTGTGTAAACCACGCCCCCAGCGATTATAAGAGACCCAGCTATTAAATGAATACCGGCTATTTTTTGAAGAAAATATGGTAATCGTTGAATCATTTTGTTTTTTTCCCTCCCTCCAAATTTTGTGTAAAACCAGATGTTCAGTAGCAGGGAGAACCCCTGTATATTCAGAATCCTTTTTTCTTACACAAATTTTGCGACAATTTGATGAAGAGCTATAGTCAAATCAGACCTCTCCGAATTGAATTGTCGACTATGAGGTCACCCATAATAATCATATTTTCATATTCATTTTCCACAGATGCCCCCTCGGCCTCTATAACACCTGGGCCTCCCCATTTACTCCACTCCCACAGCCATTACACAATAGGTAATATTTTCCTATGATTCTTTATAAATTTATTCAGTTTGTGATCACTTTTGGGCTAAAACAATGTGTTCTACTTATCTCTCCCCAGCTCCAGTACCTCCAGTGGCTACCTCTAATGGGAGCTCTTTGCAGCAGGTGTCCCAGTCAGTTCAACACTGGTTTACCCCAACAATTCGACTGGGGAGGGCAGGCACTGGGCCTATTCCCTGTTCTGGTAAAATCCCTTCAATTTAAAAAAAAAATTGAGAGTTGTGACTACAAAATGTTTATACGTTGAATATGGAGAATGAGCCAACTTTTGATCAAGGTAGGAATTGCAACAACAGAAAAATAATTCCAGTAATGGGTTGCTGACAGCTGATAGCACACCATTGCTAAGAACACCACTTTGATCAGAGGAGCAGAGAAGAAAAACTATGCAGGGTATTTACCTTATTAGTGGGGCGGCTTAGCTCCAGAAATCACAAGAATCGTTCATTTTGTTATAAAAGCACAGAATTGAATAGATTTGTTGGTGGATATGTTTCAAACAAATCTGGATATTGGTCCATCAAAAAAGATCCCCCTAGTAGCATGCATGCAGAAACATGCATATGATAACCCATTGATCCACTTCCTGATTATCAAAGGCTTCACTGAAAACAAATGCATACAACGGGAAGGAGGCTCAGTAAAACAGCAGAGTGAAGTGACCCCAATGGCAGCTACTAGTTGGTACGTTGTAAACGGGGAGTTGTTGTCGAACCCATCAAAATTTCTTTAATTAATTGAGATTAAATCTTATTAATGGAAAAACAATGTTTTTATTCTGCACCCCTCTTAACGGCACCTGTGGATGCATCATTTTTGAGAAAATATAGCTTTTAATATGCATTCTGCATATTCAACCTTAAAAATAATATATTAAAAATTTGTATTTAAATACTATGATCCTAGTGACTACTTAATGAAAATGAAATGTAACAAACCTAAAACAAAAGTTTTAATAGGCCTCCCTACTCTTTTTGTAGCTGCTGAACTGCACCTCCTCACGTTGCTAGAGCACGTGAGGGAACAGCAGATGCAGCTAGCCACTGCTGTGAACAACCTGGCGGCAAGATTGGGGACTGAGTCTCCTGTGGCAGAAATGCCGCGGGATTTTAGTCTCCCTCTGGCTACCAGGTCTGAGATAGAAGATCTGGAGCAGTGGCTTAAGGACGCGGCTAATGCACGTGCTAAACAAAACATGGTGACTATGATTTTTATTTTACCCATCATCATCTAAAGCTACTTTATCTTGGCTCTACAAATCTCACCGATGCTTATATTATGTTAGTTCTCTGCATATTCACTGCTTCCATCCATAATTGTATCAAAACAGTATCACGAATGTATAAACTGAGGCTCTAGGAAAGAGTTTTTGGACTGTTTACTAGCATACTTTTATATGAAATACTTTTGTCTTTACAGATTTCTGCTTTGGGTGCCGTTGGAGGTGAAAACCCAAAAAAGATAGTCTGGAATGTCTTCTCTAGGCTGTTTTCGGATGCCGTTGCAAGAACTATAAACTGGAAAGGGGTTAATGGCAAAAAGGCATTCAAAGATATGCAGATAAGAACTCTGCTGATCAGTAAGCATTATATAATACTCTGGCCTGTGAGTTCTTGCGGGCCTTTTCACTAATCCTTCAGATGAGAGAAAGAGCACGAAAGTAGACTGCTGAGTAATCTCTGATTTATTTGTTTAATTATCTGCACATGAATGTAATCAAATATACAAATAAATATACATATAAAACAGCAATGAACAATTTCTGATATTGCCAAAGAACAACACTTGACGGCTAAGACAATAAATGAAGTCTTTACTTCTATTGTTTTCTTTCAACAGGAGCTGTGAGGAAGAATGCCACTGCAACCACAGCAGCAGACACTGAAATTAACAGCCATGCCATCCGGTGGTTCAACCTGGCCCCTGACCGTGGGGGTGGCCGGAGAGACCGGGAACGGGCAAAAGCTACAATGATTGAGGTAAATTTTAGTGTTTTTGCAGTTTGTGTTTTTGCTTTAAAGGAGCTGTATGTAAGAACATGGCATTGTGAACAGTTTTACAGGCTTCTCTTTAACTTTTGCGGCCTATGGGAAAAATGCTTTTTGAGGGGATTTTTTGTTGCAATACCACGGGTGGCCACTGGGAAAAATCGGCATGCCTGACCTTCAGTCAACAGGCTTTTCAGGAGGAATTTGCCCATGCCTGATATAAAGAAACTCCCATGGTTTAAAAGATCAATATGGAAAAATGAAAATTAAATCACAAAGTTTAAGAAATTTGTCTTACATTTAACTTAAAAAAAATATTATAACTGCTGAAACCCTAGTTATTTTTGCATCCCACTTGATTTGGTAGCCTAATACTGACAAATTACTTAACGGATAAAAGGATAGTTTTTGTTGTTGTTTATTTTTTTGTATTATTTTCACTACTTTGGCGTTACTGATAACTTTCCTCTTGGTCTTTTGTTTGCAGATACCTCCTGGGAATTAAACTGATTGTTATTATGGTTTGTTTATTTGTTTTGTTTTTAAAAAGTGTTATTAAAAAGAACAAAAAAGTCTGTAAGTGGCAGTTTTTTTTTATATTTGAACAGGCTGGTTCGTTTTGGCGTGATATCTTAAAAATTATTAAAATTAAATGGTTATTCTGAACAAACAATTCTGAGTATTTACTGTCATAATCTGACTGATAAAGCATGGATGACTTCATGCTAACCTATAGGATGTCTCAGTTTTCCCTCCTGGCTGAATGCTGTAGATAATTTACCTCAGATACAGGTGAAAGGTCAACATTTTGGCAGCTTTCATACATTTGGTATGAAGACTTATTTGGGCTTCGGAGACCATTGTTTTGATGTTAAATTGGGGATGGCTGATCCCTAACATTCAGAGGGCCCGGGCATAAGGGAAACCAAGAATAGCAAAATTCACAGTCCAGCTCTATCAGTCCTGCCTTAACAAGAATATCTGCAGATGTGATAAGATGTTTAGGGGTTTTTTTTTGTAAAATCAACAGCAATTTTTTTCTCATGAAAAAATGTTGGAATTTCTACTGTAAAATTACCAAAAATTTTGTTCTCTGGTTACAAATACGCTATTTATTTTGTATATTTCCATTCTCAGAGGGAATAAGTGTTAAAGTGTGCAATATTACCGCTGGGGGAAGGACTGAGCACCTCTCTCTCTCTCTCTCTCTCTCTCTCTCTCTCTCTCTCTCTCTCTCTCTCTCTCTCTCTCTCTCTCTCTCTCTCTCTCTCTCTCTCTCTCTCTCTCCTCTCTCTCCCTCTCTCCCCCTCTCTCTCCCCCTCTCTCTCCCCCTCTCCCTTCCCTCTCCCTTCCCTCTCCCTCTCTCTCTCCCCCCCCTCGCATGCGCCGTCATACCAATAACCTGCTTCTCCGAAATCCCAGTTTCTCTCAGTTCCAAGCATGTGCATTGCATTTACTAACCATGTTTTCCCGAAGTCTCTGTCTCCCCCAGTTCCTCTCCTCTCTCTCTCCCAGCTCCTCTTCTCTCTCTCCCTGTCCTCATCCTGCAGGTGATGAATCATTACCATCCAATGTTCCTGCAATGCCTGCTGCTCCCACATCTTCAAGAATTCCATACAGCATCATTCCTACGAACCTCATGCAGCATCATGTTCCTGCCTACACCTGTTTGAATATCCCCCCCTCCTGCTCTCTTTCTCTCCCTACTCTGCCTTGATGTAACTTTGTTATGATTTGGCGCTATACAAATAAATCTGATTTGATTTGTTTGATATTATTTTAATGTAAGACAGTAGCCTGTTAGCCACAGAGTTATGGTATTTTCACTTTCACTAAAACAAACAAAAAGGTTAATCACAGTAAAGTAAGTAAGGGACACCAGCCCAAGTCCCTCTGAAAGCTGGCTGAGCTGCAGCAGTATTGCCAGTATTGCCAGAAGACACCGACCCGAGTTCATTTGGGAGCTGGCCCAGCTGTGGCCCAGATGAAAGAAAACGGATCTGCACCAGTTCTGGCCCAGTTGTGCCAAAAGTCACTGGCCCAAGTCCGGTTAGGAGCCGGCCCAGTTGCGGCCCAGATGAAAAAAACAGATCTGAATCGGTATTGGTCCGTTGTGCTAAAGGACACCAGCCCGAGTCCGTTATGCGGATCCGGCCCAGAACTTATGAAGGGTCTGGGCCGGATCCGGGCCAAATAAA
This sequence comes from Remorina albescens, assembly GCA_034769265.1. Classification (NCBI taxonomy): domain Eukaryota; kingdom Metazoa; phylum Chordata; class Actinopteri; order Carangiformes; family Echeneidae; genus Remorina; species Remorina albescens. The sequence continues at coordinate 2,085,978 of CM068479.1, forward strand.
TTTTGCTATCTGGGAAAGTATAGAGGGTGCAAGAGGTGGAGGACAAGATACACAGGACAAGGTACGCTAGCAAGACATAACACAAGCCAAGTCAAACCAATACAGGCCAACTCACCTGGACTAACCACATGGTCTCAAAGAGGTTCACACAGGCCACACCCTCCACTTAAATACACTTCCTCTTCCTGCATTTCTTCCTTGCTTCTCTCAAGAGTCTGTCTATCCTAAGTGCTCCCCCTGCTGGGCCCCCAGCTACTATTACTTCTAATCCAAATCCACTGACTGGCTCTCACTGCCTCATCCGACATTTCCTTCACTATTTTCCTCACACTCTGTCCCCTTCCTCCTAACTCCCTCCACAAAGAGACAACAAATATCTGACTTAAATATTTATTCACCCCAAAATTATTGTGCAAAAAAATAGTAGGAATCATTCTCTTTAAAGAATGTCTTTGAGATATGAAATCTGTGAATGAAGAAACTCTTTAAATCAATTTTTTGTTGAGTGTTGTGAGGTCCGGGGGGGGTTAATCTCCCACACCCCTTAAACTTTCAAAGAGACTATTGCTCTAACCAGATATTTCACAGGTCTCTGCTAAGTGCCATCCTGGACTCTTATCTGACTCTGGCATTGAAAGACCCTGCTTTCCCAGATAATAAATTACAATTCACGCCACAAATCAGCAAAACCTGCCAAACCTCCCTTCAGAGAGGTATAATTCTGTGACATTTACCCCCGGGTTGACCTGAGAACACTATCAGAAGGCGGTTGTAAATTGCTGCTATGGAATGCATCCAGGCCAACAAGAACACAAGGATGGATATAATAATAAATTGACTATTCTGATCAAATAAGAGACTGCAAACATGCCGAACTGATTCCCCTGCAAGAAGAGGACTTCACAGCTGTTCGAACCATTCTTCTACGAGCTAATTTGGCAGAGATAAAATTAACCCTTGTGCGGTCTTAACATTCTGTATACTCCCCTTGTCCTATGGGTCAAAAATGACCCGCCTTCACCAAAGCCCTAAAATAAAGTAGCTTTATTGAATTTTAAATCCAATATCTATTTTGTATGATGAAACATCCTGTTATTTATCAAATCAACTCAACTTTATTCAATTTTATCATATATTTTTTTCTAACAGTGAAAAAAGACTTTCACCAGTGAATATGATTTTTTTTTTTCTTTTTTTATTTTACCACAATCCAACTGTCATAATAATTTTTTTTTACACAGTAAAGGTTTATTATTACTATTATATCAATGTGAAGAAATTACTATTGAATTAATTTTATTGAAAGGAAAAATAACAGTCAACAGTATGGAACTTTTCCAACAGTTTATTCTTTGTTAATATTCTTTAGGAAGTGAATTATCAAATACATCTCTCTTCTCTTCTCTTGTCTAATAACAAAACTGCAAAGCCCATGCTCACGTTTGCACATACTGTCCCACATGTGCTCATGTTCAATGTTAAGCAACATTTTGCTGACGTATTTCTCACACGTGCAGCACACAACTTTCGTCTTGCAGTCCTTCTTCCAGGGGCAGAAATTGCATCTTCTTCTCTTGCCTGACCCAGCTGCAACCTCAGGTGGATCAGGACAAGATTCAGCTCCCTGAGCAGCTCTCACAATTGCTGCAGAAGCTTCTGTGTGGGGGAGGTGCTCCCTTCTTGCGATGCATGGGGTGACAAGAGCCTTTCCCAACTGCTCCAGGAAGATCCTCCTCCTGTTCTGACTCTCAGCCATCCAGGTTGGGTGGATCGTCTGCCATATCACAAAGGCATTGTATGATGAGACATCAAGGATGTTGTGGAAGATGACCAGAGGCCAGCGTGCAGTCATCCTTCTGCAGCTGTACGTTCCAATAACCTTGTCAAGGTTGTCCACGCCCCCTTTAGTGCAGTTGTAGTCCAGGATGATGGCTGGCTTCCTGTCTTCATGATCAGTGATTTCAGCTGCCTTGTGCAGTGTACTCAGCAGGACCACGTTGTTGTTCTTTTTTGGGAAGTAAGAAACAAGAGTGGTGGTGGGGGTGAAGGCAAACTTTGTCGAGAAGACCACTCTCCCTCTTGTTGCGAGGAGTGCAGGGGGGAGTTCAGGCTTGCTTTTCCGAACAGTGCCAACCATGGTCGTTTTGCTTTTCAGGTTCATAGGAGGTGAAAAAGCTGTCACATGTGACGTTGTGCCCCCTCAGTCCAACCCTCAAATCAAGTACAACACGCATCCCCTGGTTCTTCTCTGGTGCTCCACTGGGCAGCTTCCTGGTGTAGACTTGCATATTCCATGCATAGCTGGATTTTGCATCACAGGCCACCCATATTTTGATGCCATATTTTGCTGGCTTGCTTGGCATATACTGCCGGAAACGACAGCGACCTGATAAAAAAAAAAAGACAAAGATTACAATCAGTAGTGAGTGTGTCACAGAAAAAAAATCACATGAATCAACAAAGTAAAAATATAAATTTCAGGTAAGTAACATTATGAAAATAAAAATTTACCTTTGAATGGAACCAACTGCTCATCTACTGTGACTTCAGGTCCAGGGTTGTAAAGGTATGGCAGACGCTCAACCCACTTGTCCCAGATATCTCTGATGGCTGCCAGTTTGTCCGTCACACGCCTTGCTGGTCTTGACTCACGGTGGTCAAATCTTAGCATTCTTGAAAAAGTGTGGAAGACTTTCAGCGGCATTGTGGCACGAAAAATTGCCCTTCCACTCTCTTCATCCCAGAGACTAGATGTAGCCTCACCACGAGACCTATAGACACCTGCTAAGATCAAAAGCCCTATGTAGCCACGCAGGTCAATCTGATCCATATTTTTCCAGTTGTCTCCATATTTACAGGAAACCTCCAAATTTGTCATTTCCAGTATGATCTTTTCAATGGCTGGTGTGATGAACAGGAGGAAAGTGGAGGAGATGTCTTTGGCATGGGCAGCTGAATATCTTGTTGGCCCTGGGGTCATCCTAATGTTGTTTTGTGCTGCAGCTCTCCCTGGGGTGCCGTCCGTGTTTGATGAGGACCATGTTATTTTACTGTTCTTGGATAAAAATGTCTCTCTGTCAGCTTGGGTCATTTCTTCTTCATCTGAAGAGGCTTCATGGTCTGTGTTGTATTCCTCCTCATCTTCTTCTTGAGATACCTCTTCTTCCACATCATAGTGTTCTTGCTCATCCTGAACCTCTGAAAAAATATGGTCCAGGTACTGCTGGACAGTGAAATGTCCACTCACATAGGAATTCAGTTTCTTTGTTGTGTGTGTGTGTGTGTGTGTGTTAGAGAGAGTTTGTGAATGTGGCCTTAGAACTTTTTTCTGTCATGTAAATGATTTTATAACACACAGGTCAAAAATGACCCATAAGACAATCTTAGGACCCTAGTGGTGTACAGCCCATATGGAAATGTAAACAAAACCAGAGTTTCACTTTTTTTAATGTTGGGGTACCTTTAGGAAAATTCATAAAATTTCAAGTTGAAAAAAGAGTGTTATTTGGGGTTTTTTTGCAGCTAAACATGGTGGTGGGTCATTTTTGACCCGCAGGACAACACGAGGGTTAACACAGACAATGAACAATTCCAATAATGTAACCACAGCGCCACCTGAATGGCGAACCACCGGAACTGATGGCACATTGCCTGAGCACCGTAACCTATGTGCTTGGTTTGTTTTGCTTATAAATGTTCTGTAAAAAGAAAAAGAAACTTCATACACAGTCCGTAGTCATGCAATTCTGATTTCCCACAGCCAGTCAAGCTATGCATGAAATGTTCTTTCCCTGTTTCATCTGTTTGTGTGTTCTGTGATGTCGTGAGTAACTAACTAACTAACTAACTAACTAACCATTTAATTGTGTTTTTACAGTGAATAAGATAAACCCATGTCCACCGAATTAACCACAACAAGCAGAGAAAACCGAACTTATCAAAACGATACATTTCACTTTGTCTTATATATAATTTTAAACTTGGGTGAGTGAAAGGCGTAGCTTTAAATCCAAAAACCGCCCTCGTTATGCCGTGAAACTAGAGGGAGAAATTTGATTGGACCTAATTCGCGCCGACAACCAGACCACGCCCGTGGGTCGGCCCCCAAATAAAAGTAGTCAATATGAAATTTTAGGAGAGTCGTGAATTGAAGGAGTTCTGGGGAAGCTCTGGAGAGGAGAGCTTCGCCAGGAGACCTGACCCCCAAAAAAAGAAACTCAGAAGTCAGAACTTAGCTGCGAAACTACAAGGGCTAAGTTCCGACTTGAAGCCAAGGCTGCTTGCGGCCGGGACAAGTTTGGCTGCACCGCATTCAGGCTCCAGCGTCTCGAGTTGTCATGGTAACCAGGGCTGCTCTTGCAAATATAGTTCTAAAAATCGTTCTTAACTCAAGTGGATGGCAGCGTCCACATTACAACTATAACGACAACGATAGTGGTGGACGATATCGTTCGGATCACGTTCAGAGCGATTTGATGAGCGATAAAAACACTGACAGCCAATCAAAATCCATCAGGAATGACAGGTCGAGACGTTCTTCACGTCACTACGTCACTCACACACTCATTCAACATGGCGGACGACGTAGGAGAGAGGCTTATCATTGAGGTACAAAAAAATCCAGCTCTGTATGACAAGAATGACAGACTGTATAAAGATGCCACCAAGAAGAGGGACATCTGGGATGGAATCGGGCGCACCCTTGGAATAAATAAATCTGCTCCACTGCTGACCGTTGCGCCGAGCACTCAGTGTGCTCGGCGTAACTTAGCAACACAACGATATCGTTCATTGGTGTGGATGCTGGCATTTTATCGTTATAGTTATAGTTATCATTATAGTTCTTGGTGTGGACGGCCCTTAATTCGGATATTAACTTAATAACCAAGCCAATCGCCCGAAGGACAACAGTGCCGGTGAAGAGGGACGAGACAGGCCGACAGCCACTTCAGTCAGAACCAGTCTTACTTGGAAGGCCACGACGAGGATCTCGACGCGGCTGTCTCTCATAGGACATCTCCTGCCTTTTTCGTGGCCAGTCGAATCGCCAACCCAAAGTAAGGTTGCGTCTATCTGCTCTCCCAGCTGGCCGTTCTGAGTGGTGTGAGGCATGGCTATCAGACAATATTGACCCAAATTTTAGCTTTAAAAGCTCCCCTTCCTCAGATAAATCTGCCCTGTATTTGACAAGCAACCTTCCGTTCATTCGCCCAAGTTTTCAAGTTATCCATCAGTTGCTTAATCATCGTTGTCATATCATGTTATGCCATTTACATATCCGAGCTCACCTGTTTCATTTAATTTATGCTTTGACCTGCCCCTTTATATAATGAGCACGTTTTGATTTCTCCTTTATTAGCTAATAAAAGCCTTAAAATTCAGCCATTGTTACACTCCTTCCTTCAGTAATTTCTTTTAAGTCAATCCACAGTAGAGAACATCCCTTCCAGATTGAGACTCGATAACAGGCAATAATATACACAATCCTAGGCACAACATTGACAATACTATTCATTACTTAGGTTCAGAATAATGCAATGTTGGCCTCATTTCAAAAAGTGCTGTTATCAAGGTAATTGAATTTAATGAAAAACAGAAACTAAAGTAAGCACAAATATTCCCTTGGTGTACAGATTATAAATTGTCATGGTTAACCTGTGTCTTTGAAAACTTGGCATTTTGGTCTTATTTTCAGAATTGTTGTGAGGTCTGGGGGAGGGAGAGTTCAATCTCCCACACCGCTCAAACTTTCAAAGAGACTATTGCTCTAACCAGAGATTTCACAGGTCTCCGCTAAGTGCCATCCTAGACTCCTATCTGACTTTGGCATCAGGAGACCCTGATTTCCCAGTCACTAAATTGCAGTCCACACCACAAATCAGCAAGACTGGCCAGACCCCCCTCGGAGAGGTACAACTCTGGGACATTTACCCCCAGGATGAACTGATAACACTAGCAGATGGCGGTCATAAACTGCCGCTATGGAATGTATCCAAGCCCGTACGAACAACAAGATTGATATAAAAGAAAAAAGGACTATTCTCATCAGAGAAGAGACTGTAAACACGCCGAACTGATTTCCTTGCAGGAAGAGGACTTCACAGCTGTTTGAACCACCTTTCTACGAGCTAATTTGGCGGAGATAGAAAAAATGGACTATTCCATTTATAGAACCACAGTGCCACCTGATGGCGAACCCCCGAAACCAATGGCGTACTGACTGAGCGCCGCGACCTATGTATTCTGGGTTTTCTTCTTTTCTTGTCTTTCTTTCGTTTCTTTTCCCTTCCTTCTTGGTTTTCGTACAAATGTTAGGAAAAAAAAAACAAAACAGAAAGAAACTTCATACACAATCCATAGCCATGTAATTGTCATTTCCCACTACCAGTCAAGATATGTATGAAATGTCCTTTTCTTGTTTCATCTGTTTGTATGTTCTGTACTGGTGAGAGCAAAGAATAACCACCTAATTGTGTCTTCACAGTGGATAGGAAGAGAAGAGGAACTATGCTCATCAAAAAGATATATTTCTCTTTATTTCATATGTGGGTAAACTTGGGTGGATGAAAGGCGTAACTTCAAAATAGAAAGATAAAACCTCCTTCGTACACCCCACAACTAGAGGGAGAAATCTGATTGGACTAAATTCGTGCCAACAATCAGACCACACCCGTGGGTCGGCCCCCAATAAATAGTCAAAGACAACATTACAATTTGGCAGAAATTCGGCGAAAAGGTTCTGGAGAGGAGAGCTTAACCAGAAGCTCTGATGGAAGAAAAAAAAAAAAAAAAAAAAAATCCACGTGGCTCGAAAACCGGAAGTCACGACTTAGCCGCTTAGCCACGAGGGCTAAGTTTAGACCTGAAGAAAAGACTACCGGTGATCGGAACAAGTTTGGCTGCACTGCACCCAGTTCCCAGCGTCTCGAGTTGCCTTGGTAACCAGAGCCACTGATGCTGCGCGCTGCTCCCGTCTGTTCCCTCATCAGAATAGAAAGGAATCATTTGGACATCACCAAGCCAGCCGCCCGAGGGACAACATTGCCAGTGAAGAGGGATGAGACAGACCAACAGCCACTTCAGCCGAGGACCAGTCTAACTTGGGAGGCCACGACAAAGGACCTCGACGCGGCCGCTCTCGTAGGATATCTCCTCTGACCTTTTCGTGGCCAGTTGATTCGCCAGCCCAAAGTAAGGTTGCGTTTATCTGCTCTCCCAGCTGGCTGTTCGGAGTGGTGCGAGGCATGGCTATTAGACAACATTGTCCCAAATTTTAGTTTAAAAAGAAAAGAAGCTCTCCTTCCTCAGATAGATTCGCCCCGCATTTGTTAAACAACTTCCCTTTCATTCGCCCAAACTCCCAACTTAGGTATCAGCTATTTAATCTTCTTGGTTGTGTTGTGTTATGTTTCTTTTCATTTCCAAGCTCCCCTGTTTCATTTAGCTCATACTTTAACCTGCCCTTTTATATAATGAGCACATGTTTGAGTCCTCACTTATGAGCTAATAAACACCTTAAAACTCAGCTATTGTTACACTCTTTCCTTCAGTAATTTTTTTTAGTCAATCCACAGTAGAGAACCTCCCTTACAGATTGAGATTTGATGAGAGGCAATAATAATATACACAATCCTAGGCACAACAGCATGCCTAGGGTCTGGAAGTAGCACATTGGAAACAGTGTAATGCATTGATGCGTTCCAAGCAAAAGGACATGTTAAAATTAATGTGGACGCACTGTTCTGAGTGTAGTTTGCCACCAAATTTTTCCATGGTTGCAGAGTATTTGTAAGTATTTGCATCTCAGGTTAAACTGTTTTACTTTTCAGTTTTTAATCCTAGCAGGTGCTGACTGTAATTGGTGAGGATGCATTGTCTATTGAGAAGCATGTGCATGATCTGCATATGCAGTATAAGAAGATGCAACCAGACACAAACATGGTCAAAGACCGCATGCAGCGAACTTTTGCATGGCGGCGGAAAGAGATCATAGATGGCATGATGTACTGAAGAAATACTCTTTCTTAAGAACACCTTCAGGCGTAAGTGATATATGAATTGTAGTACATCCAGTCCATTTTTAATGCACATCTAAAGTAAATAAACCACTACATGAAACAGAAAAGCCAATGTGATTGAAAGGAAGCCAAGAAAGATTTTTTTATTAATAAGAGTATTCTTAAATCTTAAAGTGAACTGGTAAAATAAGTAAGTAATCTACTGTATATCTACTCTTTCAGTTGTGTGATGAGGTTGACAGAATCCATCCATGTGATGTTAATTTGTGCCATCGTTGGAAAGAGGGCTTTTCGCCCATAGTGCCAAAGGTTGTCCAGCTGGTGGAAGGAAAATCCCCACTGGCCAAAATTTACTCTGAAGCAAGGGAGGAAATGGTGACTGAGGATTTACCAAGTATTCTCTTTTATTTTTATTTTCAGTAATAAATTGTATGGTAACTTTTTGTTGCTTGTGTGGAGAATGTAATTATTTAGTCATTTTTGGTTTTTTTCTCACCACCATAAGTTAATGGATAAGTCAATATGCTGTTTTAAGTAACGTCATAACAACAGTAACCAGAATTTCATTATTATTTTTTTTTTACCAGTTTTAATTTCTCTGGTGGAAATTTCTAGAACATCTTTTATGATTACGTTAGTGTGTCATAGCAGTTTCTCTCACCTGAGGGACTGTTGGATGGTAAAAAACGAGTCCCTGACCCACACGCACGCATACACACACAAACATTCGAAGAGCGTATTTCATAAACTGTTTATGTCTTTAAATACCTATTGCACTATGTTCTGCAGATGTTGACTTCCGTGCTGCCCTCATCCTGCTGCCCTATATCTTCAAAGAGAAGGTGGATCAGTTGATCACACTGGCACAGGTATGAAATTCATTATTATAATGTAGTTAAAATAAGTTTAAACTTATTTTTCACTTTTTCATATTCTCCAGTTTTATTTTTTATAGGGTGATGCTTCAAGTCCCTACCCAACTATACATCTGGTAGACGGTGACTGGAAGACAGCCTTTTCCAGAAAGGTTCCTGTTTCACTAAAGGTGGATGGTGTGGAAGTATGCCGAGGAACTGGAGTTGAAGATGGGGTAGTTGCAGCCTTCTGTGCCTGCTTTGTTTTCAACTTGACATACCCACTTTACAAGAAGAAAATACTGACCTTTCTCCAATGCACCATACTGAACATAACTGTTGTGGGTGACAAGGCCCTACCAGTTACCATCACCAGAGTGATTACAGTTTTTTCGAGTTGCTAACACACTAAAATGACATGTATAGCACAATTATTTAAACTGACACAAAGAGAGCAAAACCTCTTCTCAATTCTCCAAAACTATAAACACATTTTCTGCTTTACACACATTTTGCAATTCAAAATGGCACTTTTTAAATGCATTGAACACGGTTCTCTGAATAAGACACAACAATCTGACATAAAGTCACATGTTTGCAATTTCAAAACACTGCCATTAAAAATTACACTACATGAGCCAATTGGCCAATAATATGTGCCACCTGGCCAAAAACCTCAGTGGTAAATTGTGACCACTTCAATCAGGAAGTAAGCACTATAAAAAGACCACAGGTGAGCACCTTTCTTTTTACCAACAACAATGGAAGACGTTGCAGAGAGAGGAAGAGGAAGAGGAAGGCTGAGGATGAGAGGGGGAGGAAGAGTGAGAGGTAGGGGTAGAGCTGGTAGAGGAGTTAATGGCAAAAGAAGACAACAACTTTCAAATGAAATCAGAGCAACCTTAGTTGATCATGTCATCAACCATGGGCTGTCAATGCAAGAGGTTGGACAGAGAGTGCAGCCCAACTTGAGCCGTTTTACTGTCGCCTCTGTCATCCGGACATTTAGACTGGAGTACAGGTATGTAACCAAAATTTCTTTCACACTGTAGTACACCCCATGTCATAGTGTATCAGTTGGGTGACACCTGTTTACTTCATGAATGGCTGATGTCATACACTAACTGTACAAGTTTCCTGTACAATTTACTCTACTGTTGGGGAAACATCTTTAGGCTGCATTGTCCAAGCCCTATATGTTTGTTTTTTTGATTTTTCTAAAGGACTGAGACACGCAACGATGGTGGAGGAAGGGGCAAAATGTTCACCGGGGTACAGGAAGCTGCCATTGTAAACTTGGTTTTGGAAAATAATGAAATCAGATTATGAGAAATTCAAAGCTACATCATCCAAGACAACACCATATTCAACAACATTCAACGAGTCAGTCTGTCCACATTGGCTCGCATTCTGAAGCGAAACCAAATCAGACTGAAACACCTTTATAAGGTGCCTTTTGAGAGAAACTCTCAAAGAAACAAAGAGCTCAGACGAGCATATGTGGATGTAAGTACAATATTGACTGCAGCACACTACACGCAACATTGTTTCCTAGTGTACTGGATAAGACCATATTGACTGATTTTTGTTCTTTGTTTTCAGAGAGTGCTGGAAATGGATGCTCATGCAATCCCACATGAGTTAATATTCGTAGATGAGGCTGGGCTCAACCTAGCAAAGACCAGAAAAAGGAGAAGAAACGTCATTGGTCACAGAGCCATTATAGATGTTCCTGGCCAACATGGTGGGAACATCACAATGTGCGCTGCCATATCCAATACGCATGGTGTCCTCCACCGTTATGCCAACCTTGGACCATACAACACAGCCCATATTCTCACATTTCTGGACAGACTCCACAACATCGTCATACCACCAGAGCGTATGAATGATGCAGACCATCAAAGAAACTGGTACGTTGTAGTATGGGACAACATGAGCATCCATCATGCAGCCCCAGTCCAAAATTGGTTTGCTGACCACCCACCATTTCTCGTGCAATACCTCCCACCATACTCACCATTTCTGAACCCCTTAGAAGAGTTCTTTTCGGCATGGCGGTGGAAGGTATTCAACCGGCAGCCCTATGTGCGCATGCCTCTTGTGCAGGCTATGGAAAAGGCATGTGATAAGGCAGGGATGGATAAGGCACACAAGGTGCTTCCTGCCTCGATGTTTGGCAAGGGAAGATATTGCCTGTGATGTGGACGAGGCGTTGTGGCCAAACCCAGCTGTGTGGCAACATGCTGCCTAATTATTTTTCTATATATTTTTTCTGCAATTTTCTTTTTCAGTTTACTGTTTTTTGTGAGCATATTTTTGTTCCATCCAGTGTAAATATATCTGCTGTGCATATGTTGCACTGACTTGTTTGGTGAAAAAAAAATAAATAAATGCATGTGTGTGTATCTGCAAATATTTCTGTGCATATGAACAATCTGAAGAATTTTCTATAATTTCAACTATTTTAGTATTATGGCAAAGCATACTAAAGATGAGCATGCTTTTCATTATGCCCAACAGTGTTTAGTTGGTTAGACAAAAATCTGGTAATTTGAATGACGTGTGTGCCATTTGGTGCAAAAGTTTGATTTTGATAATTCTATATGTAGTTTTGGTTTCAGTGCTTCATTTTGCAGGATATATGAGGTATTTTGCAGTTTGGGTGTGTGGTTTTGTGAATTGTGTTAAGTATTTTGATAAAACCAGCCTAGTTTGTAAAATTGTGTTTTAGCAATTGGAAAAAACTGTAATCTCCTGTTCTAAATATGCCACAGCTGTACAAGTGTCCAAAGTGTGGAAGAACCACTTTCACCTTGATGAAACTCATCCAACATGTTGGTCTTAGCCATGCGCACGAGGCCAACTTTAATGTCACTTGCGAACTTAACAACTGTAGGTCATCTTTCACATTATACGAGTCTTTCAGGCGTCATGTGTATCACAAGCACAGGGCGCATGTGCAACCTGAGAACAACAGTTATGATGATGGTCAGAACAGCTGCAATAGCACTGAACTATGCAATGACTTGGACCAAAAGAAGGGAAATAACGTCAACAATGATATGCAGTCAGAGGCAGATGTACCACCTGATATGGATGCACTATTAAGACATTTTCAAGCAGACCTTTGTAGTTTCATTCTTAAATGTAGAGAAAAGAAATAACATGCCACAGACTGTTCAACAGGAAATTTTAAATGACAAACATTTTTTGTTTTGTTATTTTAAGGGAACTATGATGCCTTCATTTCATACCATCTTCAAGAAAATGGGTTTAATATTTTGGAGTGTCCTGGACATAGAGAGGTGGTACAGTCTAATTACTTTTTTCAAAAAACCTCAGCAGCTGTCAGATCACCATACATGTTGAAAGAACATTGCAAGACTAAGCTCAATTTAGTTGAGCCTGTGCATCACATTTTGAGGTCAGAAAGTGGACACCAAATAGGTTCATACTCTTATGTGCCCATCACAAAGGTTTTAAAACAGTACTGCTCACATGAGGACATTGCTGATGAAATTCAGGCCAACTGGTTTGTGGACAGTGACCCAGATTTCTTAAGCAACTACTTTGACGGTACTCACTTCAGGGAACATCTCTTTTTCAGAGGTAATCCAAGTGCATTACGTCTTCATTTTTATGAAAATGAATTTGAAGTGGCCAATCCCTTGGGCTCAAAGCGAACCAAGTGTAACCCTGGTTAGTTTCCACAACTGTAAATTACAAACCCCGTTGAATGCACCATAGTTGTTTCTCGTCTGATAGTTGAATTTCCGATTTTACCTGAACGCACCACCTGCAGCTCTCGCTGTGGGAAAGTGAACGACGGCCGAGAGAAATAGAAAGGAAAAAGGGAGAAAAAAAAACCTCAGGCTACTGCTGAGCGTGGTGTCCTTGTTGTCGACCAGAAGTGATTTTTTTTTTTGTTGGAAACTGATAGAACTGTCGTTAGAAGTGGACATGGAGAAATACGTACCTGGTGTATCCGGAATTAGTCACGGGAGCAACTCCGACCGTGTTTCTCGAAAGTATTCTGGCTGTTTTTTTTTTTTGAGGGACAAGTTCTTACGTTCAAGTGTGACCCATATTGCCGCCTCTGCTGCACGGACATTCATGGTTCAACCGCAACCTGCATTACCGGCTGCCATGCTGCATGGAGACTCATGGTTAATCGGGACCAGCAGTGTGGACACCAGTGTGTTGTTTTGTTTTTTTTTTGTTTGTTTTTTTAAAGAGAAGGACAAACTGACAAAGCACGTAAAGACCTAAAAAACAGTTTTTCCTTGGAGGACTCTGAAAGGCAATAAATAAATTGAAAAGGACATTGTGAACCAGGGAAGAATAAGGACAATTAATACAGACGATTAAAAGGGACAATTAACATTTTTTTTATTTTCGCACTGACACTTACCTGGTCCAGCAACTTTTTTCATTTCTTTTATATGGGAAGAACTGTATTATTATTTTAATGTGTGTAAAGCTGAACGTTTTCTGTTGTGAAATATTTGAATATACACAGTCATACCCCATTCTGTGTCGTGTGTGTTAATGTGGGCTGGAGGTCAATTGCTCTCATGCTTAGTGCTACTGCCAATCTCCTTTCCCAAACCTAGTTGATCCAGAAGGAACTCAAAAAGACTGAGAAAAGGTTACACAAGCACAAGCTTTGTGCTTTCTATTATATTTTGGGCAACCTTGACAACAAACAATCAAAACTCAAGCATATACATCTAGCTCTTTTAGTCTGACAAACATTTGTGAAATGTTGTGGTTTACAAACCATCTTAACACCTATGTTAGATGATCTCAAAAAACTTGAAAGAGATGGGATCTCTGTCACAGTGGATGGCATTGAGCAGATGTTTTATGCTGCTGTAGCTACATTTTCAGCAGATAATCTTTAAGCCCACATGCTGGGTGGTTTTACCATGTCATTTAACTCAAAGAGTTTGCCGCTTCTGTATGGCAACTTGCACAGAAATAAAAGAAAAATTCAGTGAGGCTGATTTTGTCTTGAGATGCTCAGAGGCACACCAGTATCACCTAAAATCATGTATTGAAAACCCTGAGCATAAAGTGACATATGGAGTAACTGGTCCTTCTCCTTTAAGTGAACTTAACTACTTTGATGTGACAAAAGCATTTCCCCCTGACATAATGCATGACTTGCTGGAGGGAGTCATTCCACTTGTATTGAAACTCAGGGCTCTCAATTTTTGAATTGAGTTCAGAGTGAGATTTTGCCGGAGGTGGCGGGGATTTGGTTGAGGTGGGGATGGAGGTCTGACAAATGACGCATAAATTCATACAAATAAAAATATTTATTGAATTCAGCATTTTAGTGCAGGTGTATATATGTGTGTTTATTGTAGGTGTTTGTGGCTTGTTTTGGCCTTCAGTACGGGGGTTGGTGGCTCCCATTAGAAACACTGTGGTTCCAAACCAGCCATTTTAACTGTCATGATGGATGACAGAGTGCCATCAAGTGCCAAACTGTTCCTTGTTTTGGTCTTGTTCAGTCCAACCATGGAGTACACCCCCTCAGCATCAGCATTTGAATGTGGGAGCACAAGCACTAATGCAGCTATCTTTGACAGCCTCCCAAACTGGCTCAAACCGGTCACTTTTGAAAAAAGGAACCAAGGGCCTCTATTACCCAAATGATTAGCTTTTATTATTTCAAATAAATTATGTGTATGTCATGTGGTGCAAAATATTTCTTACCTTGCTCTTTGCTGAGGACATACTCCCGCAAAACTCCTCAATATTAAAGGTGGTGGGATCTTGGGGCATGGGGATGTCCATGAGCTGATAGTCCAGGAACTCCTCACTCACCTTGTCCTGTTCCTGCGGCCCATGGAACGGAAGTAGTTCCTGAAATCTTAAAAAAAAAAAAAAAAAAAAAAAAACACCATGTGTGAAGAACTGATTAAGGATTTGTTCTTTGACCATGATCAAAATTGAACTTAATACTTAAAGTTTTAAATATGTGAAACCCTGGAAAATGTGGAAACTGATTAAATTCACCCAACAGCACACAAATTCACCCACATTTGGCGGGTGCTAATTTCCATCCCTGACACACACACACACACACACACACACACACACACACACACACACACACACACACACACACACACACACACACACACACACACACACACACTCGCTCCCACTCCTGCTGCCTGGACACAATATTCATAGAAAGTAAAAAGAGACTATTCCACAGCAACGGATAAATGATGAGATGACTTACTGTAATCATAGGGTCTTCTTCACATCCTTATGAAAGCTGCTTCATTTCGGCAAGTGTCTGTCTTCTTCTGTAGCGTAGTCGCAGAATATCAAAATATTACCTGATACAGCAATGCTATTTTTTGATTGGCTGTTCGGTACATACACTCTTTATTTGATTGGCTGGCGCGTGGCATGCTGCTTCTGAACTCACTTGATTCCTACCTGTTCCACTGTTATATAAAAAAAAAAAAAAAAAAAAAGCAGTGCAAGTTGGTGGACGACACCGTGGTAATTTCTCTGCGTGAGAAATACACTCCTCAAAAAAAAATTAAAGGGAACACTAAAATAACATCCTAGATCTGAATGAATGAAATATTCTTATTAAATACTTTGTATACTTGTATACTTACTTTACATAGTTGAATGTGCTGACAACACAATCACACAAAAATTATCAATGGAAATCGAACTTATTAACCCAAGGTGGTCTGGATTTGGAGTCACACTCAAAATTAAAGTGGAAAAACAGACTACAGGCTGATCCAACTTTGATGTAATGTCCTTAAAACAAGTCAAAATGAGGCTCAGTAGTGTGTGTGGCCTCCACGTGCCCGTATGACCTCCCTACAACGCCTGGGCATGTTCCTGATGAGGTGGCGGATGGTCTCCTGAGGGATCTCCTCCCAGACCTTGACTAAAGCATCCGCCAACTCCTGG
The DNA here is from genome assembly GCA_034769265.1 of Remorina albescens. NCBI lineage: Eukaryota > Metazoa > Chordata > Actinopteri > Carangiformes > Echeneidae > Remorina > Remorina albescens. The sequence goes on from CM068479.1 coordinate 2,101,810, forward strand.
ACAGTCTGTGGTGCGATGTGGCGTTGGTGGATGGAGCGAGACATGATGTCCCAGATGTGCTCAATTGGATTCAGGTCTGGGGAACAGGCGGGCCAGTCCATAGCATCAATGCCTTCGTCTTGCAGGAACTGCTGACACACTCCAGCCACATGAGGTCTAGCATTGTCTTGCATTAGGAGGAACCCATGGCCAACCGCACCAGCATATGGTCTCACAATGGATCTGAGGATCTCATCTTGGTACCCTAATGGCAGTCAGGCTACCTCTGGCGAGCACATGGAGGGCTGTGCGGCCCCCCAAAGAAATGCCACCCCACACCATTACTGACCCACTGCCAAACCACCCATGCTGGAGGATGTTGCAGGCAGCAGAACGTTCTCCACGGCGTCTCCAGACTCTGTCACGTCTGTCACATGTGCTCAGTGTGAACCTGCTTTCATCTGTGAAGAGCACAGGGTGCCAGTGGCGAATTTGCCAATCTTGGTGTTCTCTGGCAAATGCCAAACGTCCTGCACAGTGTTGGGCTGTAAGCACAACCCCCACCTGTGGACGTCGGGCCCTCATACCACCCTCATGGAGTCTGTTTCTGACCGTTTGAGCAGACACATGCACATTTGTGGCCTGCTGGAGGTCATTTTGCAGGGCTCTGACAGTGCTCCTCCTGTTCCTCCTGGCACAAAGGTGGAGGTAGCAGTGCTACTGCTGGGTTGTTGCCCTCCTACGGCCTCCTCCACATCTCCTGATGTACTGGCCTGTCTCCTGGTAGTGCCTCCATGCTCTGGACACTACGCTGACAGACAACAAACCTTCTTGCCACAGCTTGCATTGATGTGCCATCCTGGATGAGCTGCACTACCTGAGCCATTTGTGTGGGTTGTAGACTCCGTCTCATGCTACCACTAGAGTGAAAGCACCGCCAGCATTCAAAAGTGACCAAAACATCAGCCAGAAAGCATATGAACTGAGAAGTGGTCTGTGGTCACCACCTGCAGAACCACTCCTTTATTGGGGGTGTCTTGCTAATTGTCTATAATTTCCACCTGTTGTCTATTCCATTTGCACAACAGCATGTGAAATTGATTGTCAATCAGTGTTGCTTCCTAAGTGGACAGTTTGATTTCACAGAAGTGTGACTGACTTGGAGTTACATTTAGTTGTTTAAGTGTTCCCTTTATTTTTTTGAGCAGTGTATATATATATAGGTATGTCAGAGTGTAAATCTAATTTTGTTGTGTGTACATTGATGTCAGTGTGTGTACAATGACAATAAAAGATTTTGAAAAAAAAAGATCCTTTTTCGTCTAATGATAATATCTGCAGGTCTTACTGAGTGATTTGTGGGAGCGCAGATTTAGCAAAAAATTGATAAACTGAAAAAGGATGACATTTCAAGAGCAGGGGAAATTTGGCAGTATCTACTGCAGACAGTGGAGTACAACAAGTAATCACTTAGACCTGTTTTTATTTCATTCTTGCTCTCTCCATTGCTGATGATAAAGCTGACAGAAGTATGAAGCATGAGGGCTTGAGGGAAGGTTTGGTAAAGCAAGCAAATGTACATTGTACATGTACATCAGACCCTAAATCGTTATGATTTTGCTTTAACTGAACTGGTAGCACGAGTTTCATTATTTGCGGAACACACAACACACATATGTGTGTGTATGTGAGTGTATAGATAGATAGAAAGATAGATAGAGAGATAGATAGATAGATAGATAGATGTACTTTATTGATCCCAAACTGGGAAATTCTCGTGTCAGCAGCAAGACACACTGTACATCAGGATAATAATAATAAAAAATATAAGAATTTTGAAAAATATATACAATAAAAAACAATATAATAAAAACTATAACAGACAATAACTATACAAACTATAAAAATACAATGACACAATATATATGTTACTATATACAGTTACTATATGCAGTTATTAGTAAAACATTTTTTTCTGTATTTCCAGTCAGCGGTGAATAAGATTGTCCCCATCGTTTCCATTTCTGTATCTTCAAAGAGTTTGTGAATGGACTTTAGCTGGATTAGCAGGCATTCAGACTGAAAATGATCCTGCGTTATCATTGAAAGAGCTGTGATAGTTGGTGGAGTTGGAAGTTTTGTCTCTCGAGGCTGTACTTAAAACAGCAGTTGAATGTTCCTCCATTACATCAAGAATCTCAAAACCAAAAAATCTGATTTTGCTGTTTTTCAGTTTGTTCTAAAATGCAGCTTTGCTTATCCATTTTTCTTACATTATTCCTGTTCAATGATGCCATGCATTGTCCATCTATATTTTTAGTCCTTTTTTTTTTTCAAATACTTTAAAGCTATGGAATGATCACATTCAGTTCACTGGTAGATAGCATCCGTCAACAACTTTCATGTGCGTGCGGTCACACACTCACACACATAAACGCACACATCCTACAGTCGCCAGCTCTGATATCTTCATCTTGGCTGTTTCTCTGAATCATCAAGCCCAGCTTACATTTTTACAAATTTTATCTTCATCGTGTGTGTGTGTGTGTGACAAAGGATGTGTAATACTATGAGTGAATGACTTTGTGAAATGTACGACCTTTCATGATTTATGTACTTTCAATTCATGTTTGAGGACAAGAGTGTATACTTATGTGTCAGCTCCAGATTTATAACTGTCAAAGTCATTCCTGCTTACGTTAATATTTGTGGCAGTTGATGCAACTGTGTGCTTTAATCTCAATGACTGGAAGCAACGAATTGTTCAGGATTACCATCCATTGATGTGAAGCATGTAAAAGTCAGGCCTGATATGTGAAATGGTGAACAACAGAATGGCTTTTTTGATGGTTTCCTGTTCCTCAAAAAAAAAAAAAATGTAGGAGTGGACGGTGTAGATGGAAAACTACAGTAAATGTTACAATACTTGTGCAATATTGTCAATAAAATAACTACATGGTCAGAAGGTTGATGGTTTGATACTCTTTATGAATGGAGAAATGCCATTGGTTAAGACAGTGAACCCAAATTGTCCCAGATGATGTACCATCTACCTGAGTGTGCTTGAAAAGCATTTGGTATTGCAGTACTGACAAGTATTAATTGATGTGTGTGAATGTCTGTGTAGAGCACATTGAGTAGTTGCTAAGATTGGAAAAGATGAATCAACACAGGAACAGGGTTTGTTCTGTGGTTAATACAGGATCTAACAGCAAATGTATAACAATAATGTATTATTATCATTAATGTCATAATTATGTTTGAACTGCTCAATTTGAGCTTAAAGAACTGCTCTTTTGAAAACATCATGGATACATCCATCTTTATTTTCAGCCTATGTGAAATACTGTCTATATCGTCATATTACTCAAGGAGCATCTCTATTACGTCCACTTTCCTCCAATAAATAATGTAAAATGTAAAAATGTAATTCATAATAATGTAGGACTTAAAAACTGATGTATTACCTTATATTTATCACCATCTCTTCATGTTTTGTCTTCCTGTCTGTTACTTTCACTCTGCTTCTGTTGGATAGGCATAAAATAGTTGAGCTGTCCTCTGCTAACTGTCTTTTGCAGTCTAATTCAATCTGTGTTGTACCAATTACAGTAATGTGTGATCTGATTTTACTTACAATGATGCATGATTTGATTACGCTTTAGGAGACATAAACCTATTTATACAGTCATGGGACATCTGTGTGTGTGTGTGTGTGTGTGTGTGTGAGAAAGAGAGACAGACTTACAGACAGGTATTAAGAGAGAGAGTGACGGCGGTGTACACAGAGAAGCATACAAGAGACTTTTTGTACTTGTGGAACAGAACTTGATTACTTTCATTGGACCTGACCTCCCAAACAAATCCAATATAACTGTCTGCTAGCTACTTGCACACCAATCCCAGTAGTGTGTGTGCGTGCCTATATATGTGTGTCTGCTTCTGTGTGTGTGTGTGTGTGTTTTTACATGTGCACTTGTGTAGGGTTTTTTTTTCTGTTGTTTGTGTATGTGTTTTTGTTTGTTTGCCTGACAGTGTGTGTCTATTCAGTTAGTAGCCAATAGGTCAAAGCTTGGGTCAAGGTGACTTAGTGAATCAAAACAAGCTAATTAGCTGCTAACCTAATTAACTTGTCTAACGATGCAGGTAGAAAAAAAGGAGAAAAAAAATTCACCCTTCCTTGCCTCCATCCTTCCATTCCTTAATGAAATATGTGTCTCCTCTCTCTCCTTTCTTCTCCTTATCATAATCAGTCTCCTCTGAACATAAACTTTGAGCTAATCTCCTCAAAGTCAATTTGCCTTCCTACCTCATTCTCTTCCCCTCTACTCTATTCCCTTTTTTTCATGCCCTCAGCCTTATCCCATTCCCATTTTTCACTTTCACACTTTCTATCAGTTTCTTTTCTCTCGTTAAACGTATGGTCAACATTGAAAAGTTTTGTAAGCAAGTGGAATGGATGTGATGCAAAATCTCATCTACTTTCCCTGTGTAGATGTAAACCTGTGGAATTAAGTTGATGACTTCCTACTGACAGAGCAAAAAAAAATTATCATTGTTAGCCGTTTAATGGTAGAAAAATAGTCCCTTTTGTACCCTTGAAACATTTCACAATTCTGTGTTTGCTTGCTATCAAAGTCTACCTGCTGAGGGAGATTGTGTGATTTAATTCAAGCTCCTTAACTTCTATTAAATGGATCTTGGATGAGAATAGACTGTCATAAGTAGTAAGACAAATTAGAAAAGGGATGTGGAAATCACCAAATGTATTCATTGAGGCAGTGCATGGATGATTAACATGTCTGCTATGGTGGTTTCATATGTGCAAACCTAAAAGCTATGCCAAATTTGATGGATGCCAGCAGGTGGAAGAAAGAGCAAGTGAGTACATGCCAGACCAGCATTTACAGCCCAGAAGGCCCAGGTTAACTCCTTTCGCTTGAGTATATAATGTTAATAGCGGAAACCCTTTCAGCAGTGGCGTGCACAGACATTTTGGGGGCAGGTGCTCAGTGAAAAATTAGGGCACTTTGGTGCGGCATGTGGAAGTGCTGGCTGCTTTATTATAGCAGTGTGAAATAAAAAAAAAAACCATTACAGGCAGCACATGTTGAATGTAATTGCGTATTTGTTTATATGAATATGTTAATAAAAATACTTGACCTTTCAATTGGACTATAGCACTGATCAGTCAATCACTGTTGTTTTATTTCTCTGGAATAGACACACATGGAGAGGTTTTTAGCAAGTTAGACAGCTACAACAAAAGATCAGTGTACTGGTTGCAAAATAAGAAAAATATGTTTTTTCCTGTCAGAACAAAAGCGTACAAAGGGTAATTTTGAAGTGAATAGTGAAGAGTGCAGTATTACCACTCTCTAAAGCAGCATCCTCCTCGGTGCCATGTCTTTAAAGATTCTGATGACCTCACAATGATTTATTTGGATGTCTTTCTCTATGGCAAGCAGAAGAAGGTCAGAGAGTTGTTCTTCTCCACACAGACTCCTTAGTTTGTTTTTGACAAAGCTGCTCCTCTGGGCTGCCTCCTGTAGCTCCCTTTCTTTCTAGGCATTATGCTGCAATTGGTAAATAAAAAGAGACCATCCGTATGAATAAGACTGCTTGGTTACACTACAACAAGCGACAAGGCTACTTTTTCTAATTGACCTATCGCTAAGCCCCGCCCCCTACCACTCACTCAGACAACTTATCAACATTCTGTGACAGGCATATGGCAGATGTCACTGTAGGACACATTTCACAGGAGGCTATTGATGAGTTTTGGAGAAAGAAAGATCAGATATCTTTGAGAAGTCACCAAAAGGGCCTAAACTATGCATTGGAGGGATATATTAATCATTTTATTGTTGAGAAGGTCGATGAAAAGCTTAAATTACAAGCCAAAATTTACAGATCTCAGTGTAAGCGTGATAAACTGCATCTCGTTGATATAATAACGTTACAATATAATAACATCAATGGTAACTTTAGCCAAGTTACTGTTAGCCTAACGTTATCTTTAACTTCTCTAGCTAACGGTAACTTGGCTAAAGTTACACGGTTACACGGTAACTTTAGCCAAGTTACCGTTAGCTAGAGATGTTAATGATAACTTTATATTTCTTTCCAGCAAAGTGACAAGATGTTCGTTCAAACACAATGTTGACTTACCTTGGAACAGATGTAGGCATTTTTGTTTATCTTTTTCACGATGAGTTGTCTCTTTGGTCTACCGCACAGTTTAATCCATATGAGACACTATTTTTTGTTGGGATGTGGTCTCTCAGCCTCTCAGGATACCTTGTGTCAGAGTCGCATGTACTCCATGCACACCGTTTGACCATTTTCAAACCTTTAAATCACAGAAAAAGTTCATAAAACCGAGCGAAAATGACTTTCTGTAATGTATTTCAATGGAAATCCTGGCAAAGAATGTCCAAATGTATGGGAATGGCTATACACACTGTGATTGGCTAATCGCGTTTGAGGGTGGGGCTTAGCGATAGGTCAATTGGGAATTGCCTGTTTGTCATTTAAATAAAATTACCGCAAGTGTTGACTATGCAGCCTAATGTAAACTTACACAAAACTAGTATTCAGCTCAAGTATACTGATAGATTCACATGCTGTACCAATGACAAACTCTACTGATATTAGTGGCGATCATCACGTCATATCTATTATTGATTGGGGCTGGCATCTGGTTTGTTAAGCAGGTGAGCAGTCGGCTAATTTATGCTCAGCTGTGTGGCGCTGTATGAGACGGGCTACTTCACAACAGAGACAAATAAATGCAAGTTATAGCTTGGCAACTGAGGTTTAGGGGGCAAACAATACACTCGACTCGATTCACTTATGTGTTACCTGGCTGGTGGGGCAGGGGAGTAGGTGTGTGTGGGCTGCTGATGCAACGCGTCTCCATTTGTGTCTGCCCTGCGCGTTCACGTTGACAAAGGAAGAGAGGTGTGTGTGTGAGGAGGGCATATTAATTGGGGCATTATTATCACATGCTTTTAATTGTTGAGCATTTATAGATGATTACGTCAGCATGGGCCACATACACTGTAAAAAAAAACAAAAAACAAAACAAACTTTCAAAAGGGCACTTGCAAAGGGCAAAGGGCAGGTGCTATAGCACCACCTAGTGTCTACCTGTGCACGCCACTGCCTTTCAGTCACTCATTTATCTTCAACCGATTATCATTTTACAGGTCGCGGGCTCTTTCATTAAAGCTAAATCTAATCCCCAAAATTAATCTGAGATTCCAAACAGGCAATTTTGTTACAGATTTAAAAACACATTGTTATGCATGTATAAGTTTAACAATTTTATGCAGTAACATAAAAGCCCATGTAAAAATCTCATTGGCTTTTTGTTGGTGGAACCAGAATGACAGTTACATCCTGGTTGGCCCACAAAAACGCATCACCCCGGAGAAACATAGCTTTGAACATGGCAGTATTTGCTTGTTTAGGCTGTTTAATAATTGCTAACACTCAAGACTGAGGTTGCTGTCTCTCCCCTGAGCTTCCCAAGACAGTACAGACAAGAGCCAGGAAAAACAGCACTGAGGCAAGTTTCTGCATTGTCACTGGTGTGTCATTGTCAGTTCATTGCTAATATTTTGAAATTTAAAACAGAAGTGATTTTTAGTGAGATGCATCTCTGCTTGTCTATCTGTATAAGCCACGCCATGTCAGTACTGTGGAGAAAAGTTGTGCAATAAAAACACGATAATCCAAACAAGAAAAATATAGATGGAGAGATCAGAACAGAGTCTGGCATCCATCTCCATCTGCTTATACGGGGTCGGGTCACGGCAATGGAGTGAAGCAGTTTAAAATCAATGATATTGGCATTATTAATGGAACCAAGTGCAACTAAGTTTACACACATTATGCGCATTAAACACATTATTGTATATGTTGAATTTGCAGCCCTTTTACCGGACAGGTTCATTGATACTGCCTGCATTTTGCAGAGCAACTAATGCCAATGCGTTTCCATGTTCAAGAAGTTTGCTTTCTGTCATCTAAGATATCTGCTGATAGTAACAGTGTTGGAAACATTGTAGTTCACTCCTAATAAACCATGGCAAAAGTCCAATTTACCATACCATCTCCTATGTCTGTACTTTCTGCCTCACCTTCAATCATCCAGCCAGATCATAATTGTGGCTGGACTCTATTTATCTCTATTTAGTCTACCATCTTAAAACAGGAGCAGTGGAAACATGTAAATAAGAACAGTGTTGTTGGAAGTTTATCTGTAGAAAAATACTGTATATATGAGTCCACACAATAAGAGAGAAGATAAATGGTCAAAATCAGCTGACAACAGGCAGAATGTAAACATACTGCTTTTATGCCACTGGTGGTTCCACAAAGGTTTTCACCCACATCCTCAATTTTGCACACTGATTTTACCAAGCTAGCCATAATCTAGGTTTTGATGTGGCCTTGTTAATTGTATTTTATGAATATCAGAGTTAAAGTTTAGAGGCCATGGTGCCAGAGACACGCTAGTCATGTTTTAACCACTCATGGTTACCTCTGAGACTGACCTGCTTTGAACAAATGGTTTAATTTAGGAAGCTGTCATACTTGGTGCACATGGGCCATTAGTCCAACCCAGCAGGGAGTTTTACGGGCCCCCACTAAATGTTTGATTGTCATCTGAGGAGGCAATAAACATTTGCAAAAAAATCTGAACAATGAATGTCTCGAAATTTGCTCCAGGAAATCAGGATTGCTATCGCTAAAACCATCAAAAAATTTAATTAAAAGGATAATATTGACTTTTTGTTCTTCAACTGTTCTATTGCCTGTGGAGATTTCATCATGTGTAGTTAATGCCGACGCAGTGCATGTCAGCTTGCTGGCTTCACACCACACATACACACACGCACACACAGAAGCACCCACTCCATGACTAATTCTCTGGAGCACTGCTCTTTTCCATTTGATGGAAACATACCTCTTATCTTCCCACTGAAAGCTGCTCTCTATGACCTTGTGCATCATTGCACTAGAGAGTTCTTCCCCACTGACTCTCTGTTTCTTAATAGAGTATAAATTGCTTTTTAATAAATAGAAAAAGATCAGAGACGAATGTGATTGCAGTGGGCTTCAAAGGAGGTTATTTAGTCATGTCTCATATTGATCACTATGATGGTGTATCGCCCCCTTGTAAGATTCTACTTTTTAATTTGTGAAAAGGCTATTTTTAGCTCCATTATAACTAGGGTTGGGACCCGGATCCGGTTCTTTTTTGGAACTGGGTCCAAAATTCTGGTTCCGGAACCGGTTCCATCACTTTTGGATTGACAGTTCCCGCAAACGGGTATTAGATTGCTGGCAGCAGAGATGGGGACTCGAGTCGCACCTAAGTTGCACACTTCAGAAACTTCAAGCTTGACTTGGACTCGAACTGCAAAAGACTTCAGACTCAACTCGGACTCGTGAACAATCATTATGTTTTCTTTTTCTGGTGTATTAACATGTAGGAAACTTTGAATCGCGAGCTTAATGTCACTACCTCCTTTTTGTCACAGTAATAACCATATTAGGCATCAGGTGCGCGCCTCATGCAATCGTACCTCTGTTGGGTTTGAAAAGGGTGCGTTTGGTTATCAGCTATCATTCCTAATTATAAGAGATAATTAGGAATTATAAAATCAGAAATTATTAAATTCAATTAATAATGTGGGGCACCACCCGGAAATCGGGACGAATAACCAAACTGTAAACGTTGCCTCATAAACAGTTGCTCAATTAGAGGAGCCGAAATCTGAAATATCAGCACCTCTAGGTGAACGGTGAAGGTGTGAAATCCGAGCTCTGACTCTCTCAATCAGCCATCTATCACAATAAAATATGCACAATAATGACAACTTCTCTTTGAAGCTACAAATAGTATTTATTAACTCCCACAATAATTAACAAAGCCAACAATCGTTTCGATTGATAAATACTATACTGCCAACTAATGATAAGCAAAACACATAAAGACAGTGGTGTAAAGGTAAACAGGTAAAGTACAGCGTGTGTGTGTGTGTGTGTGTGTCAAGATGGCGCGGCGTAAACAACCGGCGGAGCTGCTGCAAGGTTCCGGTTGACAGTAGCAGACAATACCAATCAGTGGTCGGAGTCGTTTCTGCACAAGCACAAATCTGATAGATAAGAGTAGAAGGGATAAGGCGGTGCTATACCGGCGTTATCTGACAATCGGATGTGCGGCGCGATCTGTGCGCGATTGAATGGACGTGTAGGTGTGCGTGTTTAGCGTGTGTTAGTAAGAGAGAGAGGAAAGCGAGAAGAAGGGAGACAGACTCTCGGTCCCGCGACCGTGAGAGGAGAGCAGCGGTTGCATTGATTACAGAGAGCGAGCGTACGGACAGTAGCCTGTAGCCCGCTGTCTGGTTGTAGACTGACAAAGCAACTTACTTTTCGCTCACGGTGGCGCAAACACAAAGATAATTATTATCCCGAATGGGGTAACACAAACAGTTTAGCGTGGTGAACACAAACTAAACAGGCAGCAACTTAAAAATACTCCTCAGAGTACAGCAGAGGGCGGACTCGGTGGTCCGTTAAAACACACAACAATAACGAGCACCAAGCTCGTTTCTGCCCAGAAAACCTCTTACTTGTGTCGCTCTCCTGAGCGAACCGGTGTATATAAATCCGTCAGTTTAATCCAGCAGCGGGTCCTCCGGTGCTTGGTAACGACAGCGCCGTCCTTGTTACTCAAGACTATATAACTGAAAGGTCAGTGGGTTGCAAGCAGCTGACTCTCACAGATCTGGAAAAGTGTTCAGGCGAACACGGGTCGGGTCTCGTCTCGTCCAGCGAGGGTGAAATCCAAAAAAAGGGGAACAAGCAGGCGTTTATAGGTCACTTTCGTCGGTGATCTAGCTGGTCGAAAAGGCAAACCTTCTGCTGAGCAAGAATACCAGAAAGAGGACGAGATAAATTCGCGGCCCGTGTTTAAAGGGGGAGTGACGTCACGCCCCCGTAATCTCGGCTCCCTGTCTTGGTGATACGTCTCTACCAATCAGACACGAGAGCCTGCCACCTCCTGGTGAGTTCATATTTCGGCGTGAACTATAAGGGATGAAGGGAAATTGAGTTGGTGGATGGATTCTTTTGTCTCCAGAGAACAAAGGGATGGAGGTGACCTCGTGGTCAGGCCTCAGGGTTTACATGTAGGCCTTTCTTTGTCTGACCTTGTGATGGAGGCCCAACACCTCAGATGACGGTAACTATGGCGACCGGCACACCTGCAGCTGCTTATGTAACGTTACCCTTTGAAATTACGTTTGGTTATAAAAACTTAAAAAAAGATGGCATCAACAAAAGAAGCGCAGACTGCAAGTCTGTGGTACCAAAATTAAGGAAACAGGATCAACTACTTCAAATTTTACCAGGCACCTGAAAACTCACCCGGATCGGCAACTTACGTTAAGTCACATTAGCGCATTTGGACGGTTAGCAAACATGTGTAGCTTAGCATCAGCTACGTAATGTTAACTTAGTTTGCTACTAGCTTTGTAGCTGAATATTTGAAAAGATGAGTGAGTGTTAGTTTGCTTGTCACACTTGGGTGGAGTTGACATGAAGTAAAAAAGTGGACGGGTAACGTTACATTCCGCTGCCACCATCTACTGGGTAATGTTAAACAGAGAAAAATACATTGTTATACTGTCGGCTTACAGGCAGGTTACAGGTTTATTGTTGACCACATAACGTTAATGTTACAGGTTTATCAGGTTACCATTACACTGGATGATACCGGCGAAGCTGCGTATCACTCTCCCGAGCGGCGAGAAGAGATGGTTAACGTCCATTGCTGAAGCTACCAAATTCATCCATGGTCTGGGGGAGAGGGCGCCCGCTCCGCCGTGAATACTCATCAGTGGCTCGTGGGATACTACAGACCTGCCGATATGAACAATCTGATATCTGTGAGTCAATAACTGTGGACAATTACTTGGTTTATCTCCCCTTTCCCTCGAACTGATCCATGTTTTTTATTTCTTACGTTATATTAGTTGGTTGAGACTATTTTCAGATTTATCTTCCCTCCCAGATTTATGTCTTATTTTGAATATCACGAGCTAGGACAAAACTCAACTCATAAAAGCCATAGAACAATACAGCTGGCCATCTCATTTGACTTTGTGAAATACCTTTATTTTCTATGCATCGTGAACAGCCTTAGTTTGGGGAAACTATTTAAGCTGAAGGTGCAATACACAACATTGAGGGAGAGAAGTCATGTTAACCTGTGATTGACTGTTATTGCTCATACAGTAGTTGCTTGTGGTGCATAGAAGTTAGTCGTTCAACTTATGTCATCCTTTTGTTATAGGGTGAACTCTTAAAAACACAGGAATTATAAATAGGAAGTAATTTTGTTGGGCTGTCTATGACAAGACCGGAGGGTGTCTTGCTGAGTTTGCTATTTAAAGCATTATGTGAGTCTGGGGTTTGGGTTGTGATTGGGCTGGTTAACGGGGTAATAGCTGACAAATTGATATGTACTCTTTATAATTTTTTTCTTATTGTCCCCGCCTCTCTCTCTTTTTTTTTTCCTTTTTTTCTGTAGGAGCTACTCACTTTATTCTCACTGTTTAACACTAGAACCACCAGGGTTTGCTGTATACCTAAAAATGCCAACAGGTAAAGTAAAAGGTTCATTTATTTATCATTCTACAACACAGGTTTGCATAACGAAATGCTAGCTGTGGTGTCTTTATGTAACTTACAATTTGACAACATGACAATGAAATATATATAACAATCAACTTTATTTGTGACGCACTTTTCTAAACAAAAAAAACAACAACAAAAAAAAAACAGCCAAGTAAAACAGCAAGGAATTAACAAATGAGCCCCAAAAATCTATATATCTATATATATATATATATATCTATATATATATATATATATATATATATATATATGTGTGTGTGTGTGTGTGTGTGTGTGTGTGTGTGTGTATATGTAAGGCATTTGCAGAATGTTTTATTCTGTTTGCAGTTAGCCTTTACCATGCAGGTCATCCTCCTGCACTCTTCAGCAGCAGTGGCACGTCAACCCGCGGCATCTGTTTTGATGCCATCCACTCAGCAGGCAGCTCCTGAGCCAGCCGGAGCATGAAGTCCCTTCTGGGGATGTTGCCACCCATGCAGCTCCGGTACAGCCCCCAGGCATTGATCACGGCAAGATCCAGCACATTGTAGAACAGTGCAATGGTGTATAAGCGCGAAATGAACAGCGCAAAAATGACTGTATTATCTATACGGGTAAATTTTACCCGCTGGTGCTTATAGGTATAAATGGCCATTTTTTAAATCTGGCTTTATGTTGAACATTTTTAACAATAGAGGGTGCTACCTAATACACTTTTAGGAAAAGTCAAAGACTGAGGGGCTTGAATATTTTTATTGAAAAAAAGTTACATACAATTAAAAGACGGCTGTGGGTAAATTTTACCCATTGGCGGTGTTAAGTAATTTAGATGAAAGGTAATCTCAATCTCATTAGCTGGAATGTTAAGGGGCTAAACCACCCAGTGAAAAGAAATAAAGTACTTACACACCTGAAGCAGGTGGGGGCTGGGGTAGCCTTTCTCCAGGAAACCAACTTACAAGACTATGATCATTGGTGATTACGCAAATGCTGGGCAGGACAGTTTTTCTATTCGAACTTTAAGGGAAAGGCTAGGGGCGTGGCTATCCTGGTTGACAGAAACATTCCTTTTGAGTCCTCCAACATTATAGCACACAAATTTGGTCTTTTTATTATCGTTTCAGGCAAACTTTACAATAAGTTGGTGATTTTGGCTAATGTCTATGCGCCCAATATTGACGATGCACAGTTTTTCAACAGATTTTTCTCCCAACTCCCCAATCTACATTCTCATTCACTAATTCTCGGAGGGGATTTTAACTGTTATTTGGATCCAGTGTTAGATCGCTCCTCCTCTAAACCTACCACTCTTAGCAAAACTGCCAGCTATATCAAATAATTTCTTGCCGATTTTAGCCTCTCTGATCCCTGGCGGTTCTTGTACCCCACAGGAAGAGAATAATCCTTTTTCTCCCATGTCCATCACACATATACTCAAATTGATTATTTCTTTTTAGACAATAAATTAATCTCAAACCTTAAATCATCATCAGCTACAGAGGTGGAGGAGGAGGTTATAAGAAGGGATGCAGCTGATACTGAGGTGAATAGGCCAGTCAGAGAGAGAAATATGGAGCAGAAAGCTAGAGTTACATGGCCTAGGGCAAATAGCAGCAAAGAATGGGAGACAGTCAACAGGGATTTGTCAGTAATTTTAAGCAGACTAGGTGGAAACGCAGGCGATAGATTACAGAAGATGGGAGATATAATTTACTCCTATGGTGTAGAAAGATTTGGGGTGCAAGACAGAAAGATGGTTGAAAGATTACAGTTAGTGAAGTCTAGACGGCAAAGAGAAATGGAGAAATTAGTTAAGGAAAGAAGACAATTAAGAAAGCAGTGGAAAAGAGCTACAGAGGAAGAGAGGGAGGGAATTAATGTTTTGCAAGAGGAATTGAGGAGCAGACTAGCAGTGCTCAGAAGGGCCGAATATCTTAGGAAAAAGAGAAAGAAGAAAGAACATGTAAGGACAGCGTTTTACAGGGACCCGTTCAAGTTTGTTAAAGGGTTGTTTAACCAGGAAAAGGGAGGGCAGCTTGAAGCAACAAAGTTAGAAGTACGAAAGTATCTAAGAAATACATATTCAGATTTTGAGCAGAATAAAGTAGGAGGCCTTCCACCTGACACGCCACCATTAGGGGAGATAGATCATGAGATGGATGTTAGACCACCTAGGTGGAAGGAGGTTGAGGAGGTAGTCAGGCGTGCAAAGGCTTCTTCGGCCCTAGGGCTAAATGGAGTCCCCTACCGGGTTTATAAAAGCGCACCTGATATCCTAAAGTTTTTGTGGAGGCAATTAAGAATAGTTTGGGAGAAACAGTTTATTCCCAGAGCATGGCGTAGGGCAGGAGGCATTTTTATTCCAAAGGAGAAGGAGTCTTCAGACCTGGGTCAGTTCCGGATGATCTCTCTCCTAAACGTAGAGGGGAAGATTTTCTTTAGTGTAGTCACACGGAGATTAGCTAGTTATTTAGAAAGGAATAGCTTAACCCGTTAAAACCGACGGGAGTTTGCATATCTATTTTTAAACTACCTGTGTTACAACAGGAAGTGACGTCATTTTCCCGGGAGTTGTAGTTTTTCCGTGAAAAACACAGCCTGCAGTTACTTTCTCAGTCTCGTCTAATCTCTTGCTTTTTCACAAGAACACTTAGACACACACAGCCCACACACTCCAGACACTCACCACACACATCAAATACTCCATACACATTCCCACACACATATTTATGGGGTGTGGACGCATTATTATTAACATTATTATTTATTACTATTATTATTTTCATTTTTTGTTGTTTATTGGACTTTTCATGGGTGAACATGGTCTTGTACAAAGATATGTATCCTCATAAGTACCTGGCAGACTTAGACACTGGATTGAACTATTGTAAAGTGTTTATTTTAGTGAACATGCCATCTTTTTGCATATTGTTGAAAATGTTCATTTTATTTTCGTTTTTGGTACAGACTATAAAAATGTGTGTATCTCAGAAACTAAGCGATGAACACACTCAAAATAACTTTTCTGTGGTTTGAAAGGACTTTGTGCAACTTTTTTACATTTACAATTTTGAGGGATACAGCTATACCATTTCTGTATTTGGGAAAATATGTGTTTTTAAAAAAACAATTTTCTTTTTTTGTGTGGTTTATTGTACTTTCTAGCAACTTATTTGGTTAATATGGACATATTCCATACATATTATTAAAATTTGGGATCTAAGGGTTGTATTGATGTATAGCAAACTAAAATACTCCAAAAAAATGGCACCACAGCATGTAAAATTGTAAAGGTATGCTCTGGCGGACTTCTTCTATGGTAGATCATATAGGGTTAATAGACACTGCAGTACAGAAGGCAGGAATACCAGGTTTCGCAGGGTGTTTAGAGCACACTAGCATGATTTGGCATCAGATTCAGGCAGCCAAGATTGAGAAAAGAGCCTTGCATGTAATATTTTTGGATTTAGCAAATGCATTTGTTACAGTGCCACATAGCTTTATTTGGGAGGTGTTTGATTATTTTAGAGTGCCTGGAGTAGTTGTTAATTTAGTAAGAGCATATTTCCAGGCTATTAAACTATGCTTAAGTACAGCACGCTTTACAACAGGTTGGCAGAGGCTGGAAATAGGCATTATGGCAGAGTGTACGATTTCTCCATTAGCATTCACAATAAAAACTTAAAGTGGGCTAGTATGAAAATCAAGCCTAGTAAGTCTAGAAGTATCTCAATAAGTAGAGGGAGATTAAGTGATAGAAAGTTTGTAATAGATGAAGAGGAAATTCCAATAATTAGGGAAAAATCAGTAAAGAGTCTAGGTAGGTGGTACAAGGCAGACTTGCATGATGGAGAACAGGTAGTGCAGTTTCGGAAGGATGTTGCTGAGGGACTGGATAGAATAGATAAATCAGGGCTTCCAGGAAAGTTGAAGCTGTGTTGTTTGCAGTTTGGATTATTTCCCAGGTTGATGTGGCCACTGTCTGTATATGAGATGCCGTTATCTGCTGCAGAGAAAATGGAAAGATTGGTTAGCTTTTACATTAGGAAGTGGCTAGGTGTTCCTAGATGTTTAAGTACTGTGGCACTGTATGGGAAAGGCATACTTCAACTCCCAGTATCTAGTCTAGTGGAGGAGTTTAAATGTACTAAGGTTAGGACAGAGCTTCTGTTATCTGGGAGTAAAGATGTGGTTGTTAGTAAGGTGGTTCCAAACCCAACCAAGGGGAGAAAATGGAAAAATGGCAGTGCAGGAAGCGAAAGCAACTCTTAGGCATACAGAGATTGTGGGTATGGTGCAAATAGGCTGGAGAGGCTTGGGGCTGGGCCCAGGTTAACCGGTGTGGAGTAGAGTAGGTCCCAAAGAGAAGAGAAAGCTAGTTGTGGAGCAGGTTCGTAGACAGGAGGAAATATTAAGGGGTGCAAAGGCAGTGGCTCAGGCTAAGCAGGGACAGTGGTTGAACTGGGAAGGTGTAGAAAAGAAAAAGCTTAGTTGGAAAGAGCTGTGGAGTATGGAGGAAAGTAGTATTAGATTTTTGATAGGGGCAACATATGATATATTGCCAACTCCCCAGAACCTAAAACTCTCTCCCTCTTGTTCAAGAGGGGGAGAAAGTTAATAAGACAACAAGGAGGCAAGGCAGCTTAGAGGATGCTTGTGACTGGGAGATGCAGGTGGATTTAGGAGGAAAGCTTGTTGTTCCCCAGGAAATAGCCTGTACAAAGCTAAGGCCTGATATAATTTTGTGGTCTAGGAGTAGAAGGAGAGTATATTTCATAGAGTTGACTGTTCCATGGGAGGATTCAGTTGTAGAAGCGTATGAAAGGAAAAAACTTAGGTATGTAGACTTAGGGGCTGAAGCAGAGCAGCGAGGATGGAAAGTTAGGATTTGTCCTAAGTAGGCTGTAGAGGGTTTGTAGCAAGGTCTGTTGTCTCTTTGTTGAGGGAGTTAGGAGGAAGGGGACAGAGTGTGAGGAAAATAGTGAAGGAAATGTCAGATGAGGCAGTAAGATCCAGTCAGTGGATTTGGATTAGAAGAAATAATAGTAGCTGGGGGCCCAGCAGGGGGAGCACTTAGGGTAGACAGACTCTTGGGAGAAGCAAGGAAGAAATGCAGGAAGAGGAGGTGTATTTAATTGGAGGGTGTGGCCTGTGTGAGCCTCTTTGAGACCATGCAGTTAGTCCAGGTGAGTTGGCCTGCATTGATTTGATTTGGCTTGTGTTATGTCTTTCTCTGATTATAGGACAGTTTAGATGAGTTTGTTTGCTGAATCTGCTAGTGTATCTGGTCCTCCACCTCCTGCACCCTCTATACTTTCATTACCTGCTACCCGAACCAGGGTCTGTATCCCATCCCTATTTTTATCATTATCTCCACCTCTTCTATTTCTCCCCCCTACCCGAACCAGGGTCTGTATCCTCATCCCGCTTTTACTGGTGCAGTTGGTGAGAGGTTGGAGTAGTTGATGATAGTGCTGTTTGTGGTAGCATAGGCAAAGTAAAGGAGATAATTGTCTTGGTGTGAGGAGTGGTGATGCCTGGCATTAGGGGGTTGACTCTGGGATGCCAGTGATCACTGTCTAGCCTCCTGGAGTTGTCGTGGGACCAACTAGATGAAACACTGGTGAAAGGAGGTTCCCACCTGATGACCCCAGAGCATGTTAGTTATCACTGCTCACTGGGCTAGTTAGATATAGTTATGTTTAGGGCACGTAGGGCAGGTCGCAAGGTTGTTGTTAAGTTTAGGGAATTAGTCACTGAGTCCGGTCCATTTATTTCTTTTTTTGTAGCGCAGGTTTCTTGTGTTTACTTTGAATGCAGTTATGAAGCTATCATTATTTCAGACCATGTTCCCCTGGTTCTTGTAGTGACTTTTCCAGATGCTGAGTTTGCAAGAAGGAACTGGAGACTAGACCCACTGTTGCTTATGGACGAGAGCTTTCTCCCACACATTTCTACACATATTAAAACATTTAAGCATCAACAAAACACCAGATGTGTCCAATAAAACAGTTTGGGAGGCCATGAAAGCCTATTTAAGAGGGGGAAATCATATCATTCGCAGCATATAAAGAGCGGTGCTCAAGGCAGAAGCAGACTCACATTGCTAACTGGATCGGGTAAATCACCTGGACCAGATGGGCGCCCACCAGATTTTTATTTTTTTATTTTTATTTTTTTTTAATTCTCTGCTGAAATGACCCCTTTCCTATGCTTAGTGTTCTCTGACACCTTCGACTCATGTGCACTTCCGCCTTCATTTAACCAGGCCTGTATCTCCCTGTTGTTGAAAAAAGACAAACACCCGCTAGATTGTGCTTCTTACAGACCAATATCATTACTTAACACAGATGTAAAGATCCTTGCCAAAGTCCTGGCCCACAGATTGGAGGATATTCTTCCTTCTGTAATATCTCCTGATCAAACTGGATTTATAAAAGGACGCCATTCATTTTACAATATTATAGTCCACAAAACATATAGACCCAGAGTGCCTCGTCTCTATGGATGCTGGCATTCGATAGAGTAGAGTGGAACTACTTATTTACGACACTTGGAAAATTCGGTTTTGGTCCGGCCTTCTCTTCCTGGATTAAAATACTGTACTCATGTCCTTCAGCCTCTGTTTTGACCAATAGCCACTACTCAGAATATTTTGATTTACATTTCCAGTTTAAGCAACTGGCAGCGGGCTGCGCAAAATCAGTATTGGCGCACTGATTGTGAGGCGGTGCCACTCTGCTGCTCCGGTTTCTCTTCTGGCCTTTGGAGTCTGGCGTCTGTGCGAGCGGGGTGTGTGTGGTGTGCCATCCCTGGCTTTTTGTAGTGTGGCTGCTTTTGTCTCTCCCCCTTTGGCGGTGAATACAGTTTCCTGCTCTGAGTTCTGCTTTATGCAATTTGGTGCCGTGAGGTAGGCTCGCTTGAATTAATTTAAATCGTGGGCCAGTCTTTGCCTGGTCTCCTCTCTATTTATGTTATTTCTTCGTTAGGTTTTGGTGAGCAGTTGGAGTGCGCAACAGCCATGCGTCCTCGTCTCTCCATTACGCTGTTTGAAAACTGTTCTCTGCTGGGTGGTATGTATATTTAAATTTGATTATTGCTTTCAGCACATTTTCAGATTAATGAAAGTAGTATTTGTTAATCCACCCTGTTCATGCTTTAAAGGTCCAGCTGTGCGCCACGGTTCAGTGCCTCATCCCCTTAGCCATCCGCCGCCCCTCCTCCTCCCCCTCTTTTGAATGGTTTATTATGGATCTTTGGCAATTGTTTTTGTTGAGATTTGTTGTGAGGGTTTAGTTTTGATTATTTTGTATATTGTTGTTGGCCAATTGGGTGGTGGTGTGAGTCGAATCGGTCATTTTCTATGGTTGGTGACACCTACATGGGCCAGAACTAACTGTGTTCTCTCTGTTGGGCAGGAGTGGTGGATTGCGAGCCAAGGGCAGGGGGACCTCCTGGTGGTGGTGTCCCCCTCACTCATCCTATTGTTGCTATTGTTTTGTTTGTTTAGTTAGACCTCACGGGTGGAGTGTCTTTGTGTTTTCTGTCGGACCCGTCCCCGTTCTTTTTTTTTTTTTTTTTTTTGGTCCGCCCTCCATGGTAAGCGCCTCCTCCACTTTGCTTCTTAGGTCCTTATGCACAGTAGACGTTCTGATCATAGTCGCTTGGACATTTTATAACTGAGAATAGTTTTTAATATACACATATTGCAGTGAATACACTTTTGTATGTGTATTTTGGATTCCTGTCTGTCACTGTGTTAGCAGACCTGTGAACCTTATTCTTGGTGTCCCTGGTAAGGGTTAATCACTATTTTCCTGGGGGTAACATTCCCCTAGGTGGCATTGTTGACAATTCATTACCATTTCTTGGTATTTTGCCCAAACCCTCAACTTGCCACACTTGCGTGGCAACGGGAGGATGCAGGAGATATGGAGGGGAGAAGTTGAACATAAGGTCTCGTTGTATATTCAGGATATAAACTCAACTTAAATAAAAGCAAACTTTTCCCTATTGATAAAAAAGCCCTCAAATTTAATTATGCGGACCTCCCATTGAAGGTGGTGAAAGATCAATGCAACTATCTTGGAATATGTGTAACTAGAGAATTTAAAAACTTATTTAAATCAAATTTTCTCACTCTATTTGATCAGGCAAAACACATTTTATCTAAATGGTCTCCTTTGTCTCTGTCCCTGATTGGAAGAATAAATTCAGTTAAAATGACACTGCTTCCAAAGTTCCTATCTCTATTTCAGTGTTTCCCCATTCTTATCCCAAAATCCCTTTTTATGGCCCTTGACTCTTTAATGACATCTTATATTTGGAATGGTAGACACCCACGGTTACAGAAAGCATTTCTTCAAAGACCTAAGCAGGTGGGGGGAATGGCTCTGCCTAATTTCCAGTACTATTACTGGACAGAAAATATTCAGTGTTTGATGTACTGGATGCAAAGACTTTCAAATGAACACACCCATGAACCAATTGGTTAAACACAGCCACCAGGTCTGCACACACATGTGCTTAATTGTAGACACACCAATCAGGTTTAAGCACTATAAAAAGGAAACAGGTGAGTTCACCTGTCTTCAACGAAAATGGATGGTGTCAGAGGAATGAGAGGTGCGGATGAGAGTGGGAACCTGGAGAGAACAAGGTGGAGGAAGAGGCCAAGGTAGAGGAAGAGGTAGAGGGAGCGGAAGACCTGGAAGAGGGGTAGGACGTGCACAAAGAAGAAGACAACCAAATCTGTCTAATGAAATGCGTGCTACACTTGTGGACCATGTAATAAACCATGGACTAACACTAAGGGAAGCTGGACTGAGAGTACAACATAACCTAAGCAGGTACACAGTGGCATCAAAAGTTCGGACATTTCGTCAAGAGCGCAGGTGAGAAACGTATCTTCTGTCAACAGAAAATCCACAGCTTACTGAATGTACTATATCAACATTTTTGTTATATATTCCTGTATCATTTTATAGTAAGATACATGTATTTTGTTTGGCCTACATAGGATTGAACGTCGAACACCAGGGAGGGTGGGTCCCCATATTCACACAGGAGCGAGACAGAGGGATCATAAACCTCATTTTGGCCAATAATGCCATCAGACTTAGAGAAATTCAAACCCATATTGTCAATGATCACACAATTTTCAGTAATGTCCAACAGGTCTCTCTGTCAGCAATCACCCATATCCTTAAAAAAACATCAAGTTCTGATAAAACAACTGTATAGAGTGCCATTTGACAGAAATTCAGACAGGGTGAAAGCCCTGCGGCATGAGTATGTGGAGGTAAGTTTTGTTTACTGACTGTAGTATTGTGTACTGCACACATAACCATTTTACTGTGCATGTAATTTTACTGTATAGCAGACCTACAGTATATTGATCTACACAATGTGATCTTTTGCTGTATTTCAGAGTTTTGCAAATGGATGCGAAAGAAGTCCCGCATGAGTTCATATACATGGATGAGGCTGGATTTAACCTGACAACAGTGAGAAGAAGGGGAAGAAACATCATTGGCAACAGGACCATGTCAATGTACCAGGGCAACCTGGAGGTAACATTACCCTTTGTGCTGCCATTACACAGATTGGGGTCCTCCACCGCCATGCCAACTTGGGTCCTTACAACACTGACCTCATTCTTACATTTTTAGACAGATGACACAATATTATCACAGCAGCAGAACCAAAGGGACCAGATGCAACATGTTGTCGTCTGGGACAATGTATCTTTCCATCATTCTGCTCTGGTCCAAAACTGGTTTCATCAACACCCACAATTTACAGTTCAATACCTTCCACCATACTCCCCCTTCCTAAACCCCACTGAGGAGTTCTTCTTAGCATGATGGTAGAAGGTTTATGATCTCCAGCCCTATGTTCAAATGCCCCTCATTCAAGCTATGGAGGAAACATGTGATCAAATTGATACAGCACCAATACAAGGGTGGATTCGTTACTCCAGAAGATTCTTCCCATGTTGTCTTGCGAATGAAAATGTAGCCTGTGCTGTTGATGAGGCCCTGTGGCCAGATCCAGCTCGGCGGAGAGATGATGTTTAGTTTTCTTTTTTCTTTTTTTTTCAATACTGAATAGGATATGTAATTTGTTACAGTACTACTGTAAGCTTACTGTACAATGGTGCATTCAGTAATACTGTATGAAAAATGGAAAATGTTTAGTTGAAATGTTCAGTATTGACTGACTTGAGTATATGAAAAGAAATATTTTAATTATTCTGCACAATAGGTGTCATGTAGTGTTGGTGAATTTATTTTTACACTTTATCTGTAGATGCTAAAAGTGTTTTAGGTTGAGTGTGTGAGTGTTAAACTAATTCAAGTAGAATCAGACCATATGGTGGATGTGTTTATGTTATGACAAGAAAATAGGGTTTTTATAAGAAATTGTATAGTTTTGACCAAAGTGTTCCATTTTGCAAATGATCTGAGGTGTTGTGCTATTTGGGTGTAGTGTTGTGCTAATTGTGTGAAGGGTTTTGAAAAACTGGGCCCTGTTTTCAACATTGTGCTCAAGCAACTGAAAAAAACTGTAATTGAATCTCTTTTGAATAACCTGGTCTTGAGCTTCCAAACACTGATTTTGTCCATTGTCCATGATTGATAGTGAATAGGCTGCTGATAAGTGGTGAAATTAACAAATCCCAGAGCAGGTTCAATGTGACCTTCATCCAAATTTTGTTACAGATGTTGTGTTGATAATTTGTGATGTCTATTGTAAGACATTAACTGTAGAGTAGAGGCTATGTGAATAGACAGTGTCAGAAAACACATGGTTTCTGAAGCAGTATGAAGCCAATGTAATAGCCAATTGAAATCAAAGTGTTTGATAGGCTACGAGCTGAATTAATATTTAGTGCATCACATCCTTATTTTACTCAGGAATCTGCTCTGTTCTCTCTTGAAGACAATTTGAGAAACACCACAGTAAACATGATAATTTCACTAATTTACCCATGGATCACCTAGTGTTAATTGTGGCTTTCACTTTGAGACTGATTAATGTAATTCAATATTGTGATGTTCAGATTATGAAACATCCAACATGCCACTGAACAAACCATGCACAATTGATGATGCAAACAACAGATGCAGCCCTATCAATGCATTCACATACCGACACTTACTTAATCCCTTGACAAAAATATAATGATATCTAAGATGAAAGTGTCAGTATTAATATAGTAGAGTTTTGTTTTGTGTTTTAGCATCTTATCAACAAGTCTCTGAAGGGTCATATCATCAAAAATGTGTGTGTGGTTTTCCTTTTACTCTTACTCACACACACAAAAGACACTTCGCTCTGTTTCTTATTTTTCAAAAACAAAGTTAGTTGTTGCTATTTTTAGTTGAATGACTTCAAACAACTGATTGGTCTTTAGTGTTAAGATTTTTT
The DNA here is from genome assembly GCA_034769265.1 of Remorina albescens. Classification (NCBI taxonomy): domain Eukaryota; kingdom Metazoa; phylum Chordata; class Actinopteri; order Carangiformes; family Echeneidae; genus Remorina; species Remorina albescens. Next base: position 2,125,918 of record CM068479.1, read on the forward strand.
TCACATTCTGATCTTTTGTATCATTTCAGAAAATCTTAAAAAGCCTTAATTCTAACCCTAACCCTAACCCATAAAAGTTTTGCACAGGATCTTTGACAGCTCTTCTTCTAAAGTACTGGATTCTTTTTTCGATGACTGTCAGAAAATGTGGTAAAAAGAAATCACTAAATGTTACCAATGCTGACTGATTTCCAAGAATAAACATCACACCAGTGACAGCTTAGTTATTATTCCTAATTATCATTAGGAAAATAAGTTACAATTCTATCATCAGAAATAGTCTCACATGAAATGCATAGACAAAGTCAGGCAGATATGCTGCAGGACAGTAAGATAGATCAACGAAGCAGTCAGGGAGGCATGCAGATGTGCCCTGCCGGGTATGAATTGACAATGTGGACAACCTCTGAAGAAGGTCAATGGTTTCTCATGCATTGGAAATGAACTTATTAAAGTAATGAGACGTATGTGTGTGTGTTAGGGTTTGGGGTTGGATGAGACAGTGAGATCACGCGGGCTAATGCAAGGAATGAGGATGAAGAGAGTGAGAAAAAGATGAAAACCAAGACAAGTGAGTGACAGAGATCAATATGGAGGAGTGGGCAGTGTTGAGGAGTGATGAGAGCTGAAGAGCTGAAAGACCATCCACTGATCTGCTCTCCAACTGCAGAATTTAAATTGATCCCTGAGAAGTGTGGGTATGTGTGTCCGTGGCTGTCCTGTTGAGAAGTGTATATGTATACAAGCATATACTGTAGGAGCATGGTTGTGTTTAATCTTTGTGTAGTGTTTGTGTTCATGCAACCATATTAAATACAGATTGAATACAACAGACAGGCACTGGGGGAGTTTGGTCAAATGCCATTTTATAAGGATCATATATTTTCAGATGTCTTTTACTCCTTGGCCTCATACTACTTGACTTGGTTAAACTGGTTAAATATTTTTTTAAAAATCTCTACCTGAACCTGATTTCCCCAGAAGTACCTAGAAAAGGAAGAAAAGAAGAGCTTTATCTGACCCTATCTGCATGCAGCAATGTAGCCCTTTCTTTGGGTTCTCATCTTGAAATCATTTTGATTATGAAGTATGTTTGTGTCTGTCCCATAAAGATAATATTGTATTTATCGTCAAATAAAAATCCTTCATTCTCTGGAAGGTTTAAGGTATGTAGTTCAAAGATGGAACAAATTATGTTGTTGTGGACATGAATTTCTCTCCACAACACAAAACACCGGTGGCCAGATGCATGAATGATGTGTATAAAAATCCTGCATATTCCACAAAGTCTGAAAACACATTATGTGCGATGACATCCTGTTCACCTAATGCTAAGTTTTTGACTGTGCAGAAACACATTTTTTAGAGAAAGCATACATAGCAAATATAAAACATACTTCACAGAGCTTTACTGCTTTAGTGTTATACACAGATAGGTTGGTGTTTGTGTGCTCCATATTTCATTTATCAATGTATGTCTCTCAATGTATCATTGTGAGGAATTTTTTTTAGATGTTATTTTCATTTACAAATCACAATCTTTTATTTGTAATGAAGACATCTGTACTCACAACAATTGAAGTTCAGAGTAAAACAGGACTTAATATTTTCTGTTATTGAGCTCAGTTAGTGATCTGACCCACTATTGGTGAAGTTCAGCTTCTTTCTTGTCTTTCTTTCTGAGCCATACCTGATAACTTGTTGCACAGACAGTGATTTTGTATGCAAAACGTTATATTACAGTTTTTTTTCAATTGCTTGAACACAATGTTGAAAACAGGGCCTGGTTTTTCAAAACCCTTCACACAATTAGCACAACACTACACCCAAATAGCACAACACCTCAGATCATTTGCAAAATGGAACATTTTGGTCAAAACTATACAATTTCTTATAAAAACCCTATTTTCTTGTCATAACATAAACACATCCACCATATGGTCTGATTCTATTTGAATCAGTTTAACACTCACACACTCAACCTAAAATACTTTTAGCATCTACAGATAAAGTGTAAAAATAAATTCACCAACACTACATGACACCAATTGTGCAGAATAATTAAAATATTTCTTTTCATATACTCAAGTCAGTCAATACTGAACATTTCAAGAAAACATTTTCCATTTTTCATACAGTATTACTGAATGTACCATTGTACTGTAAGCTTACAGTAGTACTGTAACATAAATTACATATCCTATTCAGTATTGAAAAAAAAAAAGAAAACTAAACATCATCTCTCCGCCGAGCTGGATCTGGCCACAGGGCCTCATCAACAGCACAGGCTACATTTTTATTCACAAGGCAACATGGGAAGAATCTTCTGGAGTGACGAATCCACCCTTGTATTGCTGCTGCATCAATTTGATCACATGTTTCCTCCATAGCTTGAATGAGGGGCATTTGAACACAGGGCTGGAGATCATAAACCTTCTACCGTCATGCTGAGAAGAACTCCTCAATGGGGTTTAGGAAGGGGGAGTATGGTGGAAGGTATTGAACTGTAAATTGTGGGTGTTGATGAAACCAGTTTTGGACCAGAGCAGAATGATGGAAAGATACATTGTCCCAGACGACAACATGTTGCATCTGGTCCCTTTGGTTCTGCTGCTGTGATAATATTGTGTCATCTGTCTAAAAATGTAAGAATGAGGTCAGTGTTGTAAGGACCCAAGTTGGCATGGCGGTGGAGGACCCCAATCTGTGTAATGGCAGCACAAAGGGTAATGTTACCTCCAGGTTGCCCTGGTACATTGACAATGGTCCTGTGGCCAATGATGTTTCTTCCCCTTCTTCTCACTGTTGTCAGGTTAAATCCAGCCTCATCGATGTATATGAACTCATGCGGGACTTCTTCCGCATCCATTTGTAAAACTCTCTGAAATACAACAAAAGATCACATTGTGTAGATCAATATACTGTAGGTCTGCTATACAGTAAAATTACATGCACAGTAAAATGGTTATGTGTGCAGTACACAATACTACAGTCAGTAAACAAAACTTACCCCCACATATTCATGCCGCAGGGCTTCCACTCTGTCTGAATTTCTGTCAAATGGCACTCTATACAGTTGTTTTATCGAAAACTTTATGTTTTTTTAAGGATACAGGCGATTGTTGACAGAGAGACCTGTTGGACATTACCGAAAATTGTGTGATCATTGACAATATGGGTTTGAATTTCTCTAAGTCTGATTGCATGCAAATATCCAAACTATTGATGCCACTGTGTACCTGTCTGCCTCCCTCAGCATTAGTCCATGGTTTACAGTTTTTTACGATTGCTTAAGCACGATTTTGAAAACAGGGCTCAGAATTTCAAAACACTACACACAATTAGCACAACCACACACACAATATGCATAACACCTCAGATCCTGTGCAAAATGAAACACTCTTGTAAAAACTATATACACATTTATAAAAACTATATACACATTTATAAAAACCATATTATGTTACCATATGAAACACACACATTTCATAAGGCTTAATTCTGTTTGAACTAGTTACACACTGCTGTGTTTAACTTAAAACACTTTTAGCAATTCTACCTCTCAGTGATTAGATTACTGTAAGTGAAGTACACAGAGAAAGTGCAAATATACAACATGGTAAATTCACCAAACACAACACAAGATCAATGCTGCAGACTATTGAAAATATGATTTATTCCTCTTCATATAACCAAAATCAGTCAACATAGACAATCACAACAAAACATGTCCCAACACTGTAAGCCCAGGAAATAGACAAATGAAAATACTGTACCACCAGTACAGGTTAAAAGTACTGTAAAGCAAAAGAAGAAAACAAAAAGAAATCTGAATAAAATAAATTAAATACTACACATCTCTTCGTCTAGCTGGATCTGGCCAGAGAATTTCATCAACATCGCAGCCAATATCCTCATTGGCAAGACAACGTGGGAAGAACCGTCTTGAATGATGGCTCCATCCTTGCACAACTGCGGTGTCAATTTGGTCACAAGCCTCTTCCATGGCCTGAATGAGGGGTACCTGAGCCTGGGGCCAGAGATCATAAACCTTCCACCACCATGCCGAGAAAAACTCTTCGATGGGGTTTAGAAATGGAGAAGATGGTGGAAGGTACAGTACTGTAAACTGTGGATGGTGTTGAAACCAGTTCTGCACCAGAGCAGAGCGGTGGAATGACACATTGTCCCAGATGACAATGTGTTGCATCTGGTGCATTTGGTTAATTACTGTGACGAGGTTGTGCAATCGGTCCAAAAATGTGAGAATGTGATCTGTGTTGTAAGGGCCCATATTGGCATGATGGTGGAGGACCCCATTCTGTGAAATGGCAGCGCAAAGGGTGATGTTATCCCCACATTGCCCTGGGACATTACAGTTTTTTCTGATGGCTTAAGCTAATTTTTCATAACTATTGGCTATTTTTGCAAAACTCTACACACAAATAAGAAAACCTTTCACCAAATCAGCAAAACATTGTAGTTCTCTTGCAAAAGCTAATAAACCTTGCTTAAATCTTCAAACCTTCGTAAAAATGGTATTTTGTATCAAACAGTTAACACAAGCCATCACATTAATAAACACACAATGCGCCAACTACACACTGATGGGATGAATAAAAAACACATCTGGTTTTTGCTTTCTCTGTGCACAAGGTAGGCTATGTCAGTTTGAGGTCATACTTTTGTCATAGTTCTGTAAACATACAGGGATCCAAACTTCAAGTATTGGTGTTCATATACACTCATCAAAAAGTGTTTTTTTCCAAGTCAAAACACAAAATAGTAATTTCACTGAGGAAAAAAAAAAATCTGTCTACATGGTGTCGTCTCTCTGGGTCCTGCCACAAAATTTCGTCTACATCACATGCAATGTCCTCTAGTCCAAGGCACTGGGGAAAATATCTTCCGGAATGCTGTATCCAGGCCTGACATGATGCCTGGTTAATATCCCCACATGCCTCCTCCATTGCCTATAAAAGGACTATGCGTTGATGGGGATGATGGTCATAGACCTTCCAGCACCAGGCAGAGAAGAACTCTTCAATTGGATTCAAGAATGGAGAGTATTAGGGGAGGTTGAGTACAGTGAAGAGTGGGTGATCTGTAAACCAGTTGCAGACCAAAGCAGCCCTATGGAAACTAACATTGTCCCATATGATGATGTATCTGGTCTGCTCTGGTCTCTGAACATTAGTGAGCATGTCATGTAAGGTGTCCAGGAATGTAATAATGTGTGCAGTGTTATATAGGCCTAGGGTTGCATGATGGTGAACACCATTTTGACTTATAGCTGCACACATAGTTATGTTACCACCATGTTGTCCTGGGACATTGATTATGGCACGGTGTCCAATAATGTTCCTGCCATGTCTCCTTGTTTTAGTGAGGTTAAAACCTGCCTCATCCACAAAAAGCAGCTCATGACCCATGGCCTCTGCCTCTAGCTCCATCACTCTGGAAAAGACAAAACAAATGCAGCACAGCAGGCCCATGCACAGCACTACAGTATGCACTTCCAGATTCAGTACCAATGATACTATAGCTTACCTGCACATAGCCATATCACAGTTGTTTTACACGTTCACTTTCAAAACGCGTTTTAAACGTTTCTTTCAAAAGGGACTCTGTAGATTTGTTTCATTCGGATTCTGTTGCAGGCAAGTACACGAGATAATACAGAAATGCTCACATTGTGTATGTTTTGGAAGGTGGTGTCATCCTCAATTATGCGCTGCTGTATTTCTCGTAGCCTTATGGAATTATTTGCAATCACCATATTGACTATATGGGTCTCTTGTTCTGCAGTGAACATTCTTCCTCTGCCCCCAGCATCTGGATGTCTAGCAATTCTGTAAAGTAACCATTTCAGTATTTTTACATGTATGGTATTGTTGTGTTTCTCATTAGAGTATGGCAGTGCTACAAAACTTAGTGCAAAGTGACTGTACTAACCAATTCTCATTTCGAAATGTCCTTATGATGCTTGCTACAGTGTAGCGGCTCAAGTTAGGCTGAACCCGTTGGCCAGCTTCCCTCAGGGTCATTCCATGGTTGATTACATGGTCCACTATTGTCGCTCTGATGTCATCAGTAACTCTATTTCTTACTCTTCTTACCCTTCCTCTTCCCCCTCCTCGTCCTCCTCTTGCTCCTCCTTGTCCTCTTCCTCTAACTTCACCTCCTTGTCCTTGTCGTCCTCTCCCTCTCGCTTCTTCACCTGCACGTCCTCTTCCTCCTCCTCTTCTTCTTCTTCTTCCTACTTCTTCACCTCCACGTCCTCTTCCTCGGTCCCCTCTAATTCTCACTCTTCCCGCTCCCTCCATTGTACTCCACACGGACAGCTTACCTGTGGCTTATTTATAATGCTTAGGCTGATTGCAAAGTTAACTAATTATCTAAAACAGTTTTCACATCTGACAGTGTGCCAGACAGTTGGCAAAATAATGTAAATAATAGCTATACATTTGTATAGTTTTGCTAGGAGTGTGTTGATCATTTGGAAATTGAGTGTAAAGCAGTGAGTTGTGTTTACAGTTCTGCAAAAAGAGTGCTGTGCAGTGGATTGTACCTACACAAGGAACAATCCACTGCACACAATTTGTAACACACACAAGTGTGTGTTACAAAATTGCAAACTGAGTGCAAAGCAGTGTTTGTGCTTTTAGTTTTGCAAACTCAGTGAGTAGTTTTGCTATAAGTATTAATAGTTTTAGAAATTGTGCTATAAGAATCATGGTTAGGGTTTAAGCATTCAGAAAAAACTATAATTATAGCCCTGTGGCCAATGATATTTCTGCCTCTCCTTCTTGCTTTACTGAGGTTGAACCCTGCCTCATCTATGTAAATGAATTCATGCGGGATTTCCTCAGCATACATCTGTAAAACTCTCTGAAATACAGTGAAAGACAAGATTGTATAGTTCAGCATAGGTCTAGTATACAGTAAATTTACATGTAAAAAAGGTTACATGTGCAGTATGTAACATCACAATGCTAAAGTGAATAATACATACCTCCACATACTCATGCTACAGCTGTTTGATCCTCTCTGAATTCCGCTCAAAAGGCACTCGATAAAGTTGTTTCATTTGAACTTGATGTCTTTTCAGGATGCGTGCTAGTGTTGTCAGAGAGACCTGATGGACATTATTGAAAATGGCATTGTCACCAATAATGTTGGCTTGAATTTCTCTGAGCCTGATGGCATTATTGGCCAAAACAATGTTTATGATCTCTCTCTCTTATTCTGGTGTGAATATGGGCTCCCTTCCTCCTTGTCGTTCTTGGCTCTCAATCTTATATAGAAAAAAATACATGTAAGCTACTGTAAAATGACACAGGAAGGAGTATCAAAAATGCTGATATGGTGCATACAATACAGTAAGCAGGTGATTACTGTAACCGTTGACAGATTTTTTTTTACCTGTTTTCTTGTCGAAATGTCCTTATGACAGATGCCACTGTAAATCTGCAAAGTTTTGGCTGAACTCTTAGTCCAGCCTCCCTCAGCGTCAATCCATGGTTGATGACATGATCAACTAGTGTTGCATGAATTTCATTTGACAAATTTGGTCCTCTTCTTATTTGAGGACGTTCTCCTCCTGTTTCAGGTCTTCCTCTTCCTCTACCTCTACCTCCTGCTCATCCTCCACAGATTCCCCCTCTCACCCTCACTCTTCTTCCATTTTGGTTGAAAGCAGGTGAACTCACCTGCTGCATTTTTGTAGTGCTCAAACCTGATTGGTGTGTCTACAATAAAGCAATCATCTGTTTGCACACCTGATGTGTGTGTTTAATCAACTGGGTCATGGGTGTGGTGATTTGTCAGTTACTGCTTTGGAATTGCAAGGAAGTGACATCATGGTATACTTCTGTGTCTAAAGTATACAAGTGTGTTTAGTGTTTCGCAAATCACTGTGTGTATTGTTCTGCAAAAAGTGTGAGGCTGACTTTGTATTTATAGTGGTGAAAATCTGGTCCAATGTTTTGCTCCTTCAGTGTAAGGTGTTGACAATTATGTAATTCTTTTGTTTTTAGTGTTTATGCAACCATAAAAAACTTTATTACATGGTCCACAAGTGTAGCACGAATTCATTAGACAGATTTGGTTGTCTTCTTCTTTGTGTACGTCCTACCCCTCCTCCAGGTCTTCAGCTCCCTCTACCTCTTCCTCTACCTTGGCCTCTTCCTCCACCTTGTTCTCTCCAGGTTCCCACTCTCATCCGCACTCTCCTTCTTCCTCTGACACCATCCAATTTCATTGAAGACAGGTGAACTTACCTGTTGCCTTTTTATAGTGCTTAAACCTGATTGGTATGTCCAAACCTGGTGGCTGTGTTTAACCAATTGGTTCATGGGTGTGTTCATTTGAAAGCCTTTGCTTTGAAATTGCAAGGAAATTACATCATGATAAATTTATTTGTCAAATGTATACAAGTGTGCTTAGTGTTTTGCAAAAAGTGTGAAGCTGACAATGTGCCTACAGTTGTGCAAATCTGGGCTGGTGTTTTCCTTGAGTGTAAGGCTTTGCTATTTGTAGGAAAATTTTAATTTTAGTAAGTAAACAATTGTAAAAAACTGCAAGGTAGTGGCTTTAGTATAACACTTAAATAGAGAGGGTGATTGGGGTTCTATGGCCCTCTGTGTGATTCTCACTCCCTTCATTCCTTTTATTCTGTTTGGCCCGCCTCCAAACTCTCTTGGGAGAAGATTAATTATGTTCACAAATAAACAATGATTTATCTACTTACTATTGGTACTATTGGTTACTACTATTATTATTGAACTATTGGTATGGCATATTCTGTATATGTTGTGGAACAAAGCTCAGCCAAACTAACTTAAGGTTGTAACATTTGGGGGCTCTTCAAATGTACTGTTTTGCTGAGGTATTTCTGATTTTGTGTGTACCTTTAGGTTATTATTCATTAGATTTGTGGTATTGTGCTGCTTGTTCCGGATGGTGTAGTGGGAGGTGTGTCCGTGAGGCTTACTGTGTGTGCTACTCTGTTTCCTGTAGCAGTTTGTCTGCGCAGTCACTTTGTTTGTGTTCTTGATTATCTGTGTGTGTAACTTGGTTATTGGGGAGCTCTTTGTTTACAGGGAGAGCCCTGGTTGTGTCGTAACTTGTGCAACACCTTTCATTCATTTTGACAATGCTAGCAGCATGCTTCTAGGAATGGCAATCTGGGTCTTTCAGTTGGTCAGTTGCTTTTTGGTCTCAAAAGTTGCTGAATGTATGAGCATAAAATGTGCTATAGACCTTCATGGTTTCCAGATGAGCTCTTTACTGGCCTTGTGATTTTCTCTAACGCTACCCTGAAGGTGACATTTCTGGTTTTAAATAAATTGTGTCCCCTAATATTGAATGAATTATTTAATTTGCCACTGACTATGGAAAAGTTGGGTTATTCTTTAAAATTTAATCTAGTGCCATCTTCAGGTCAATATTTCAAACCAAAATTTTCCTTATCTGAATTCAAGGGTGTAATGATTGACGATCACATGCCTTACAGATTGTTAACCCCTTGAGGCAAACTGATAGGATTGAAATTGAATTGCCTCCTAAAATATTCATTACTACACATAAATCATACCATAACAAGAAAATATTTTTATTTATGTATCGTGAATTCCTAACTGCCAACCCAAGACACTGATAACGAATGTACAACCCTCTTCATTTGGGTTTTGTGTATGATTCATTTGTGGGAAATAAAACATATTTTAGATTATTATGGTCATTGTTTTGGCAACAACAAAGGACCTAGTCAAGGTCAAGGATTGATCATGGCTTTGGTTGATTATTAAAAAGTTTATAATATTCCATATATATCAGTCCTGACATTCATTACGTCATGACTTAACCAGGACCACAATCTTTCCAGAGTGTTAAATAAGCACAAAGCTAATAACCTGTGAAACAAAAAAATCTAAACTGTGAACTATATTGTCCTGCATGATACCTGTCAGCATGGGAATGTAAAACTTTGACTCTTATTCGAATGCCAAGGAATATGATCTGGGCAGCACTGCGTAGTGTATGCCAGCACAAATGCTGGCATATGCTATTCGTTACCATAATTTTTTTAGCACATAGTGCTCTTTTTGCTTGTATTATAGCACTCACCTCCTCGTTAAACCTATAATTTTTAAAACTTTTTCTGTTGCTTCTTCACTCACACCTGTCTAACCCTCTCCATGAAAGAGAAGCTTGAGAGAAAGTTATTCTCATTCAGGACAGCAATTCATAGTGCATTCACAGGGAATATGCAATTAACGGGGAAAATCTTCAGTCAATAGCACGTTTTGTGTACTCGTACACCTCACCTACCCTCTTCCTCTCTCACTTGCTCCCTTTCCCCAAACCCCCTTCCTCCATTCCTTTGATGTCCTCTTCTTTATTTTGAGCACGCTCTTTACTCTCCTCATCCACATTAAAACCTAGATTCTTCTTCTTCCCTCCTTATCCTGCAAATAATTTCTTCCTTAACCACACCTTATCCCTTACCATCACTAATACCCCCCCCCCAAAAAAAACTCTCCCTCTTTCCTTTCCTAAATAGCACCTCTTTCTCTCGTGCCAGCTCATCCCAATCACAGTGCTTCCTTCATTATCATCACCACCTCTTCCCAATCTGTTTACTTTCTCCCTCAGTAACTCAGTGGAATCCTAATTCGCAAATTCTTCTCTCTTGCTTTTCTACACCTATTTTCGATTTTCACCCCAGTGCTGGTGCAAATGGCTCAGAACCACAGTTCCTCAATAGCCATTCAAACATCTCTCTGGATGCTGCAGTCGCATCTATAAAGTCAGTCACACATTCATTATTAGAGCTTGCCCCATATGTACACCAAAAGAGTGTTGGCTCTATGGTTTCTAGCTTTGAGAGTGAGGTGAACATGTTCACAAATTTAAAGTAATTCTGCTCCTCCCTGTTCTTTTACAGTTTATCCTAATTGCTAAAACACATTTCTTGAAACCTCCACCTGTTTTCTCAAAACCTTGAACACAAATCAAATCAAATCAAATCAAATCAAATCAGATTTATTTGTATAGCGCCAAATCATAACAAAGTTACATCAAGGCACTTTACATATAGAGCAGGTCTAGACCAAACTCTTTATAAAATTATTTAAAGAGACCCAACAGATCCCCCGATGAGCAAGCACTTGGCGACAGTGGCAAGGAAAAACTTCCTTTAAGAGGCAGAAACCTCGGGCAGAACCAGGCTCAGGGGGGGCGGCCATCTGCCTCGACCGGTTGGGTCCAAAGATCCAAAGATCAAACTACATTCACAAAACCCCAGACTTTTCTATCACAAACTATCACCTCAAAAACAGTACTGTGTTCAAAACCAAACAATGTGTTCAGATCATACACACAGCAAGTAAAATATATTCACAACAGAGCATTCAATAGACACTACGTAAGATAATTTAGGACACATCATCCAGGACATGTAGTTAACAGAAAATGTTTATTGTAAATGTATTTAGCAAAAAAATGATGGCAGTCAAAGTGATATCTATAGTCAGCACTTTCATAACAAAAATAAATAAATAAATAAATGAAAAGCACATCACTGCACAATCAAAGTCACTGAGATTCTTTCTCCAACATCATGTCTTTGTGCGGGGTCCCGCCAAAGGACTTAATCCACATCACAGACAATATTTTCCCTTGCCAGACCCTCTGGTGTGCTGAACCTAGCCCTGACCAGACTTCACAGTTATATCATCCCTGTGATGATATAACATCATCATACCTGTTCCATTGCCTCTAATAAAGTTTCTGGTGTAGGACTGTAGGTCATAGACCTTCCACTGCCACACAGAGAAAAAAATCTGTAAGGTGGAAGGAAAACCTTAATGAAGTGCTGGTTGTAGGTGAACTACCAGGACAGCATGGTTAAAGCTCACATTGTCCCGAACTATGCCATATACAGGATGCACTGGTTACTGATCCAGCTGCGTGCAGCCATAATATCCTGTACACCACCCAGAAATGTAAGGAGACGGTCAGTGTTATATGGCCCTCAGGTTTGCATGATGGTGAAGAACCCCCCATTTACTTATGGCTGGGTGACATTGCCACCACGCCGGCCAAGGACTTCCACAATGGCATGTTGACCAATTATGTTCCTGCCTCTCTGCTTCCTTTTTGCCAGATTGAACCCTGCTTTATCTATGAAAATGTATGGGGCCTTCTATGGAAACCAGTTCAACCACTCTCTATAAAAATGGATAAAAAGTAGTTTAGTAAAGTAAGTGATACAGGAAGACAGACTTCTGCAATAGTGTATGTACAGTATGCATTCCAGATTTGCGTACATTACAATATAGTTTACAGTACTGTAACAGTCAACCTACGAGCATAGTATTGGAAACATCAGTGCTGAAAGTGTGTGTAGGTTACACTTACTTGCATATACTGATATCTTAGATGTGACTCTTTTAGAGTTGTGCTCAAAGGGTACTCTGTAAACTGCTAAGTCTCTTGCATTTTAGGACACGGTCAATAGTTGACAGAGACACACTGTTGATTCCAACAAAGTTGACATTGTCTTCAATCACTCACTGGTGGATTTCACAGAGTCAGATGGAATTATTTTGACCATGTCAACATTGATTGCTTTCTGTTGTTGAGAGAAAAGAGCAGTCCTTCCACCCGCTTTGGTTGTCTTTCATTTCCACAAAGGGGAAAATGCACTAACAAACATATAAAGCCAATAAAAACAGTATTGTAAATAACATTACAGTACTTACCATATAGTGTTCTGTATGTCAAATGTTGTACAACAAGGAATAATTACATGTTCTCTTCTCTGAATGTCCTGATGATGCTGGTCACAGAGAATCTGCTCAAACTGGTTTGGACTCTTTGTCCTGCTTTTCTCATTGTTATCCCATGAACAAGGACGTTATGTACGATAGTTGCCTGAATTTCATCAGTAATGATTGCTCCTGGTCTTCCATGGCCTCTTCCTCGTCCCCTTCCTCCTCATCCACCGCCTCTCATGAACTCTTCCTCTTCTGCCTCTCTGTATGTTTATGTCCATTGTAGATGGACGCAGTGCACTCTGAACTGACTTTTATCATGCCCAATTGGTCTGATAACATCATTAGAAACATGTCTGTTCACTTTTGAGTTGTTGTGTGTAAAAGATGACAGCTGTGTTGGAGTTGTGTTCACATTTTGCTGCCAGTGTTTATAATTTTGCAACACAAGGGTATCATGGTATGAAAAGTGTTTGGTGACTGAGTGTGTGTTTAAGATTTAGCAAAAAAGAGCAGATGAATTTTGGAAATTGGGTCCTTGTACCTGAACAGTGTTTAAGGTTTGGCTGAAAGAGTGAGAATTTGGTACAGGGAATGGGTTTTACTATTTTTGCAAATGTGAAAAACTGTAATATGCTCTGTTCTACAACTCCCGCTTTCCCATTCCTCGTTTGACCTATTTAGTAAATCACAGTCTCATCTGAGCCATTACACTTCACCTTTTCCATCCTGTTTTCCACTTTTCAGTCTTTCCCACCTTACTGCAGTCTGTCAGGCTTCCCTTCATCAGGTCTCTTTTTTTTTTTTTATTGTTAACCTTAATTTAGCCAGGTAGAAAAAAAACCCATTGAGATCTAGACCTCTTTTACAAGAGTGACCTGGCCAAGAGGTAACTCTTTCATTTTTATTCAAACATCTTTTAATTAATTCTTCCTGGCCACCCTTTATTTCTGCTTTGACGTAATTACTATATTAAAATAGGACTGGGGAAATGGTCTACATGTGCTATTTTATTTAAAATTAGTAGATCCTTAAAGGTTGATAAGTCGCTATTTGCTTATTTTGCTACTATTCGTGAAGACAGATGTTTTCATTGAGAACTTGCTAGAATCATCAAGGACTTCATTTCTTTCCTTGTCATCTAACTCTCATATCTTCTTTTCTCTCTTTCCCTTCCCCCCTGTCCTCTTTATCTCTTTCGTTCTTCTTCAGTTCATTTACTACCTTTTTGTTCTTCTCTGATTTTGCCCTTCTCGTGTTTCTTGTCACATCATGCTTCCGCATTGCAGCTTGCAGTTGTCTTAAATTCTGTCTCAATCTTTTTGTTTTCCTGACTCCTGCTGTCTGTTTTGTCTCCCTTAATCTTATATTCACTACTTTCTTATGCCATTTCCTCCACTTGACTCTGTGCTCTCTTAGAAGAACAGGTATGTGGAAAGGCTCTGGAAACATCTCATGATCCAGCATAGAAACTCATAAGTTTTCAGTAGTTTCATACAAAAATAGTCAATGCAAAAGAATAAATACTAGTGATGTGTCATCCGCAGAAGATGCGGCTCTGAGAGCCGATGCTTTGTAGTGAATCAGAAGAGCCGACTCTCATCAAATGAGAGCTGGCTCCCAGTATTTTCCTTCTGCTGCTTAGTCCTTACAGTGGCTCAGCCCAAGTTCTGCTCACGGCAGAACTTTGTTTTGATTCGCCAGCATGGCAGCCATGTGGCCAATCACATGTGAGGATATAGGATCATACCATTATGTGAAAACAGAGAGCAGACAGCAGAGAGTAGAGGAGAGTGCGTCGCTAAAACACGTAAATATGAGTGACGCCTGAGTAAACGAAGCAACATCTGGCTGCAGTTTAAAGATATTGGTAATAGCAAAGCAGAGTGTTTTCACTGTAAAATAAAAGTAACATTAAGCGCTTTTGTACAAACAGTTCTAGGGTCTCATTTGATAGGAACTACAAACGTTCTAGGGCCTTCTATCAGTGTGGATTCGCACTGCCAGTAGGAACGCTGATGGGACGTAACCCCGTCCACGGTCGGTATAGCAACGTCGCTTCTGTGCTACATACAACTACAACAACAACAACAACAACAAGATGGAGATAGCTGTGACTGGAGCTATGTGTTTGTTATGTGTCATGAGTGCCATGGTAATAATGCCGTTCGAAATGAAACGTGTGAATTATGTGGTTGAAAGAGCAAGACCGAGAGCTCCTGTCTTTGTATTTCAACTGTAGAATACAGGCTTAGTAAAGCATGAACTTCAACGTTGGTCCATTTCTCTCTGTTCTTCTCCATTCTTCTTCTTTCTTCCGTGTTTTCTCGGTTAAAAAATGACGGTATTGTACGCCTACATCTGGACCAATCACCATATACCTACGTCACATAAAGTTCCTGTTGCGCTGCGAAAGTACCTACCCTGAAGTACACTGAAAAAAAAACAAAAAAAACACGTAAAAAAACAGTTAAACGTATGGCAGCAAAAGTTGCCAAACACTTACCGTCAAATGATGGTAAAAAAACTTTCAGTTATTCTACAGAGACTTTCTTTAAAAATACAGATATTTACTGTGAACATTGCCTGCGTTTTTACAGTCGAACGGTTATAAATGAAAAAAAAAATCTTATTTTAAAACATTACTATAATGTTAAAAAAATTTACAAATCTGCCCCAAAAAATGAAAAACATTGTGGAAATAAATTGAAATGACCTAATTTAAATGAATACTGTTGCTTTCGTAGAGCAATCTTTGGTAAATTTATATGGTTATCCAATCCATCCATAAGAACTGCCTATCAAAGTACAGACATCTGTATTCAAAGTAAACACAAGAAACTTGTGCTACAAAAAAATAGACCAGACTCAGTGACTAACTCCCTAAACTTAACAACAAGCTTGCGACCTGCCCTACGTGCCCTAAAAACAACTATATCTAGCTAGTCCAGTGAGCAGTGATAACTAACACGTCTTTGGGGTCATCAGGTGGGAACCTCCTTTCACCAATGTTTCATCTAGCTGGTCCCACGACACCTCCAGGAGGTTAGACAGTGATCACTGGCGTCCCAGAGTCACCCTCCTAATGCCAGTTATCACCGCTCCTCACACCCAGACAATTATCTCAAACAGCACTATCGTCAACTACTCCGACCTCTCACCAACTGCACCAGTAAAAGCGGGGTGGGGATACAAACCCTTGTTCGGGTAGGGGGGAGACATAGAAGAGGTGGAGATAAAAATAGGGATGGGATACAGACCCTGGTTCTGGTAGGGGGTAATGAAAGTATAGAGGGTGAAGGAGGTGGAGGACCAGATACACTAGCAGATTCAGCACACAACCTCATCTAAACTTCTAAATAATCAGAGAAAGACATAACACAAGCCAAATCAAACCAATACAGGCCAACTCACCTGGACTAACCACATGGTCTCAAAGAGGCTCACACAGGCCACACCCTCCACTTAAATACACTTCCTCTTCCTGCATTTTCTTCTTTGCTTCTCTCAAGAGTCTGTCTATCCTAAGTGCTCCCCCTGCTGGGCCCCCGCTTCTATTATTTCTTCTAATCCAAATCCACTGACTGGATCTCACTGCCTCATCTGACATTTCCTTCACTATTTTCCTCACACTCTGTCTCCTTCCTCCTAACTCCCTCAACAAAGAGACAACAGACCTTGCTACAAATCCTCTACAGTCTACTTCCGCTGGACAAATCCTAACTTTCCATCATCGCTGCTCTGCTTCAGCCCCTAAGTCTACATACCTAAGCTTTTTCCTTTCATACGCTTCTACAACTGAATCCTCCCACCGCACAGTCAGCTCTATGAAATAAACTCTCATTCTACTCCTAGACCATAAAATTATATTGGGCCTTAGCCTTGTACAGGCTATTTCCTGGGGAACAACAAGCTTTCCTCCTAAATCCACCTGCATCTCCCACTCACAAGCATCCTCTAAGCTGCCTTGACTCCTTGTTATCTTATTAACTTTTTCTCCCTCTTGAAAAAACTGAATTGCAACTCTATTTGTTTTAGACCTTCCTAAATTTGCCTGCCTCCGTATATCTTCAATGCCTGCAGCTAAGCTTTTTAAAACTTGGTTATGTCGCCACGTATACCGTCCTTGTGACAGACTAACCTTACAACCTGACAAAATGTGCTTTAGAATTGCAGTACCTGAACACAATGAACATAGCGGGTCTCCATTTACCCAGAGTTTTAAGTTCTGGGGAGTTGGCATTACATCATATGTTGCCCCTATCAAAAATCTAATACTACTTTCCTCCATACTCCACAGCTCTTTCCAACTAAGCTTTTTCTTCTCTACACCTTCCCAGTTCAACCACTGTCCCTGCTTTGCCTGAGCCACTGCCTTTGCACCCCTTAATATTTCCTCCTGCCTACGAAGCTAGCCTGCTAGCCAACTAGCTTTCTCTTCTCTTTGGGACCTGCTCTACTCCACACCGGTTTGCCTGGGCCAAGCCCCAAGCCTCCCTGGCCTATTTGCACATTACCCACAATTTCTGTATGCGTAAGAGTTGCTTTTGTGCTTCCAGTTGACTGGACAACTACAGCTAATGTGATCAGGGAGACAGGTAGGAGAGTATTTGGTGTGTCATCTGGAAGGAAAGTGGATAAGGAGACTTGGTGGTGGAATGAGGAGGTGCAGGAGTGTATTCAGAGAAAGAGGTTAGCTAAGAAGAAGTGGGACACTGAGAGGACTGAAGAGAGTAGACAGGAATACAGGGAGATGCAGCGTAAGGTGAAAGTAGAGGTGGCAAAGGCCAAACAAAGGGCTTACGATGACTTGTATGCTAGGTTGGACAGTAAGGAGGGAGAGACTGATCTATACAGGTTGGCAAGGCAGAGAGACAGAGATGGGAAGGACGTGCAGGCGGTTAGGGTGATTAAGGATAGAGATGAAAGTGTATTGACAGATGCCAATAGTGTGATGGGAAGATGGAAAGAGTACTTTGAAGAACTAATGAATGAGGAAAATGAGAGAGAACGAAGAGTAGAAGCGGTGACTGTTGTGGACCAGGAAGTAGCAAAGATTAGTAAGGATGAAGTGAGGAGGGCACTGAAGAGGATGAAGAGTGGAAAAGCACTCGGTCCTGATGATATACCTGTGGAGGTCTGGAAGTGTCTAGGAGAGGTAGCAGTAGAGTTTCTGACTGGGTTGTTCAACAGGATCTTAGATAGTGAGAAGATGCCTGAGGAATGGAGGAGAAGTGTGCTGGTGCCCATTTTTAAGAACAAGGGAGATGTACAGAGTTGTAGCAACTACAGAGGAATAAAGCTGATGAGCCATACAATGAAGTTATGGGAAAGAGTAGTTGAAGCTAGACTAAGGGCAGAAGTGAGCATTTGTGAGCAGCAGTATGGTTTCATGCCAAAAAAGAGTACTACAGATGCAGTATTTGCTTTGAGGATGTTGATAGAGAAGTACAGAGAAGGTCAGAGGGAGCTGCATTGTGTCTTTGTAGATCTGGAGAAAGCTTATGACAGGGTGCCCAGAGAGGAACTGTGGTATTGTATGAGGAAGTCTGGAGTGGCAGAGAAGTATGTTAGAGCGGTGCAGGACATGTATGAGGACTGTAAGACAGTGGTGAGGTGTGCTGTAGGTGTGACAGAGGAGTTCAAGGTTGAGGTGGGACTGCATCAGGGATCAGCTCTGAGCCCCTTCTTGTTCGCTATGGTGATGGACAGGCTGACAGACGAGGTTAGACAGGAATCTCCATGGACTATGATGTTTGCAGATGACATTGTGATCTGTAGTGAGAGCAGGGAACAGGTGGAGGAGAAGCTAGAGTGGTGGAGGTTTGCCCTGGAAAGGAGAGGAATGAAGGTTAGCCGCAGCAAGACAGAGTATATGTGTGTGAATGAGAGGGACCCAAGTGGAAGAGTGAGGTTACAGGGAGAAGAGATAAAGAAGGTGGAGGATTTTAAGTACTTAGGGTCAACAGTCCAGAGCAATGGAGAGTGTGGAAAAGAGGTGAAGAAGCGTGTGCAGGCAGGCTGGAATGGGTGGAGAAAAGTGTCAGGTGTGATGTGTGATAGGAGAGTTTCAGCTAAGATGAAAGGAAAGGTGTACAAAACTGTGGTGAGACCAGCGATGTTGTTTGGTCTAGAGACAGTGTCACTGAGGAAAAGACAGGAGGCAGAGCTGGAGGTAGCAGAGATGAAGATGCTGAGGTTCTCTTTGGGAGTGACCAGGTTGGATAGGGTCAGGAATGAGTACATCAGAGGGACAGCACATGTTAGAGGTTTTGGAGATAAAGTCAGAGAGGCCAGACTGAGATGGTTCGGACATGTCCAGAGGAGAGATAGTGAATATATTGGTAGAAGGATGCTGAGTTTTGAACTGCCAGGCAGGAGGCCTAGAGGAAGACCTAAGAGGAGGTTTATAGATGTAGTGAAAGAGGACATGAAGGTGGTTGGCGTGAGAGAAGAGGATGCAGAAGACAGGCTTAGATGGAGGCAACTGATTCGCTGTGGCGACCCCTGAAGGGAAAAGCCGAAAGGAGAAGAAGAAGTAAGAGTTGCTTTTGCTTCCTGCACTGGATTCCATTTTCTCCCCTTGGTTGGGTTTGGAACCACCTTACTAACAACCACATCTTTACTCCCAGATAGCAGGAGCTCTGTCCTAACCTTAGTACATTTAAACTCCTCCACTAGACTAGATACTGGGAGCTGAAGTATGCCTTTCCCATACAGTGCCACAGTACTTAAACATCTAGGAACACCTAGCCACTTCCTAATGTAAAAGCTAACTAATCTTTCCATTTTCTCTGCAGCAGATAACGGAATCTCATATACAGACAGTGGCCACATTAACCTGGGAAATAATCCAAACTGCAAACACCACAGCTTCAACTTTCCTGGAAGCCCTGATTTATCTATTCTATCCAGTCTCTCAGCAACATCCTTCCGAAACTGCACTACCTGTTTTCCATCATGCAAGTCTGCCTTGTACCACCTACCTAGACTCTTTACTGATTTTTCCCTAATAATTGGAATTTCCTCTTCATCTATTACAAACTTTCAATCAATCAATCTCCCTCTACTTATTGAGATACTTCTAGACTTACTAGGCTTGATTTTCATACTAGCCCACTTTAAGTTTTTATTGAGTCTCTCAAGTACTCTTTTCATACATGGCACCGCTGTAGTCACCAACGTCATATCATCCATGTATGCCCTATGTCACGGTCCCTGAATGAAACAGGCTCAAAATAAAGGAACCATAACATATATTAGGGACCACCACCAAACAGCAATGTTTAAAAAAAAGTTTATTTCAACCAAAAGAAAATAAAGGAGAAAGGAGCACCGGCCAAAATAAGCAAAAAAGCGGAGCAGACCTCAGACCAACTCCGCAATGGGTCGTAGAATCCGGGCACTCCCCAAAACAAAAGGCCAAAAACAACAACCAAATAAAACCCGAAAACTGAACTACCGGAGGCTCCCAACTCAAACAGAACCAAAATGCTGTGGTTGGCGGTGCCCCCCCCCCCCCTTTTGCTTATTTTGGCCAGTGTGATACAGCGACTGCAGTACCGCTCCCGCTGCTCCGATTCTCCAATTTCTTTTATATTCATTAAATCTATACATGTTTATGCTGACATTTTACCATATTGTCCGATCCATTCAATACAGATCCCCATTTGAGATGTGTTTCAAGATGTATAATGTGGAAGTGGGCGTGGTTTGGGCTCCGACTGTAGTAGGGCGAGACAGGGCAGGGCCGGTTCCGCAGGACCAGCGCCAGGTAAGTGATTAAGTCCAGCTGTACTGAGGAGGACTAATGGGGCCCTTTTTACCTGCAGTAGAGGTGAAGGAGCAGAGGGGGGACGCTCACCGGAGGAAAGCAGGAGAAACGGACACGATACATGTACATAGATTACGGCATACAAAAAGGAGGATTAAAAAAAAAGGTCTTGCTGACATTCAGTGGTGGTGTGGTCATTGCTGGGGGAGATTCTGGGTGGCTTATGGCCACATATAATAACCCGAGTGTATCATTAAATTACCTTTTACTGCTTGCTTTACAAAGTAATTCACTATTTGCACAATGTTATCTTTAAAGTTTCAGAATTTATAAACCAATAAACAGGCATATCAAATTATAATGTGGGTCTGAAGCTGACCAACCCAATAAGAGCTCAAACAATACTTTGCTAGAATGTCTTTATTTATTTCTCGTTCAGATTACTTGAACAGAATCAAATAGTAGCAAAAACAGTTTTTTACATTGCATCAGTACAATGTCTTGAATTTTCCATTACAGTAAAAGGGGACCTACAGCCAATTTGGGAATTCATACATGTTATTCCTAGGTGGTTCAAATATTTAGTGAATATGAACAAATCTCTCCCAAATACTTTCATTCTAAATACATTCATTTTTGAAAATTCAAATTTGTGATGTCATCTGATAATGTCTGCAGTTTTTCCGAAACAATGAATTGAGAAAGATGTGATAGATGACACTGACAGCACCCAGGGGGATGTATACAGGTACATTTTCTGTTTCAGAAATGAAAGGCTACAAGGGCTGTAGTCAACCAAAGAAAAATCTTGGTCGACTGAAATCATACATAATCCTCAGATAATCGATTAGTTGCGGGGGTAAATGGGACAGATTGCAGTGCAGTGAACTCAACAGCCACACATATCTCCGTTCTCTATTTCCTTGTTTTGCGCCTTCAGGTTAGGCTAACCCACAGGTTTCCAACTCCAGTCCTGGAGAGCTACTCTCCTGTATGCTTTAGATGTTTCCTTGCTCCAACACACCTGATTCAAATGAGTGGCTCCTTATCAGACCTCAGCAGAGCTTGATAACTAGCTTATCATTTGAATCAGGTGTGTTGGAGCAGGGTAACATCTAAAACATGCAGGGCAGTAGCTCTCCAGGACTGGAGTTGGAGATCCCTGGGCTAAACCAATGTTGCTAACTTTGGAGCTAACCCCCTTTACTTTTCTCACTTGGGGAAACAACAGACATGACTTTTTAGCATTTATTAACTGACACACTGCAGTCTGTACTGTTCATTTACTGCTGGACTGACAACTTAGTGCTAACCTTTTCCTCTGCTCCGATCACATCTACTGTCATTTACCTGCTGATTACTTTCCCACTCGCTACGCTAACATACTCCTTAACGGAGCTACGCTACCAAGAGTTTCCCAGGCAACGACGCAGAGGTTGACTCATCTATCAGAACAGTGCTGCACAGAGGCTCCCAAACGCAATCAATTTCTAAATGATTGCATATTTGGCGTTATTTTTGCATAAAAAAATATTTTTTTGGCCTGGCAGGGGTTCTCATTGTTATAATAGAAGGAGAAACACTGATTTGGTAAACATTCAGCAAACGCTCAGTAAACGTGCAGGAGTTGGCAGATGCTTTAGTCCAGGTCTGGGAGGAGATCCCTCAGGAGACCATCCGCCACCTCATCAGGAGCATGCCCAGGCATTGTAGGGAGGTCATACGGGCACGTGGAGGCCACACACACTACTGAACCTAATTTTGACTTATTTTAAGGACATTACATCAAAGTTGGATCAGCCTGTAGTGTGTTTTTCCACTTTAATTTTGAGTGTGACTCCAAATCCAGACCTCCATGGGTTAATAAATTTGATTTCCATTGATAATTTTTGTATGCATTCAACTATGTAAAGAACAAAGTATTTAATAAGAATATTTCATTCATTCAGATCTAGGATGTGTTATTTTAGTGTTCCCTTTATTTTTTTGAGCAGTGTAGCTAGTGTCGATTGTTACTATCTTACCTTCCCTTTCTGCTGTCTTTAGTGTTACGTAAGCTCAGCTCATGACAAGTTCAGTTGATATCTCTCTTTATACAAAACATCATGTGAAGAAAAACAAAATTATCACCTTACCTTTAGTGAAAGCTGAAGGTGAATCCTCAGCCTCGACTCCACAGGCTTGTGTTACTTTATCCAGAGAAATTGCATCTCTGTAGTCTCTCTGCTTCAGACGGATCCACAAAGAGCGCGTAGATTCAAACAACTGCAATTGTTCAAACAACAATATCATTGGTCGAGATCATCTACAGTAAATCTCATACATTCAGGGGAAAACACTGTAGATACATTGCATAGTTGCTTGTAATTGCTGTCAAATAATGTTTATATCAGGTAATATGTTTTTGTAAGATATTATCACATGATCTTATTTTTGGTATAGTAGAAAAAAAAACAATATTTACCAGGAATTTGCTGTAAATAGACTGGAAAATCCCATAAAATAAAAGCCAAAGTCTCCCAAAATACATTAATTGGTGTTAAAGGAGGGTAGTTTGAATGTAATATTACATGATTTTTTTTTTGTATTTTACATCCAGAAATTTGTACTTGATGATGGGGTGTTCTAATGAATAAATGGATAATCCTATGAATTTACAAACTAATACTGAATAAAGACAAGTCTTTATTTAAATTTTAATGTAATGTAATTTTTTAATGTAATTATAATGTATTTTTGCTATATTTTAAATTTTTTGTGCAAGTTCATACATTTGTTTAACATTCTAGAGATGTTTTATAATGACAGTTTTTGTTTATTCTACAACATTTTAACTGTAAAACTACAGACAATGTCTACAGTAAATATCTGTATTTAAAAAAACTATTCTCTGTAGAATAACTAAAGATTTTTTTACCGTCGTTTAACAGTAACTGTTTGGCAACTTTTGCTGCCAGACTTTTTACAGTGTTTTTTAATTGCATTTTTTTACATTAAATGTAATGTTTTTCTATAAAATAACAGAAAGTTGCCTTAATTTTACATTCAGCAATAGCATGTGTATTTTTTGTATTTTTACATTGAATTCAATGTAATTTAACATGAGACCATTAAAAAAATGAATAATTCTGTTTTTATTTTATAATATTCATAATATTAATATACAGATTACAGCCTTTGTTTTATGGTCAATACTTTTAATAAAAATAATTTGCTGTATTTTTATAGCATTTATACTTATAGTAGAAAAAAGTATTGTGAGAATATAACAAAATATGTTTACTAATCATATGCTTCAGCTAAACAAGTGTTATAATATAATCGTGTTTAAAAACAGAGTGCTCTGTCTGTCACAGTACTGCACCCCTGAAAGGATGAATCATAACTAGAAACTAGATAAGGAAGTCAGTGCAGCTACGGAGCCTGATACGAGCCTGCTAAACGGTCAACCTGACCGTATCCTAACGGTCTCATCCCAGTAAACAACATTGGAAAAAACACTGAAAGAGACAGGGGTGGAAAAGTACTGAGACAAACAGAATCTTAGTGAGGCGTTCCCTAGGCAGAGCTATTAGCCTATATAACTACATGTTGTAAGGAAAAGATTCGAATCTCTCAGGGTAAGATACAGGAGAAGTTCTGTATGAGAGGTTCCCAAAGACTCTTTGCTAAATAAACTGGTTTAAGAGGACATCAACGGCTCTGACTGATTCTTCTCACATCAACAAACTCGGGGAAGTCAGGTTGACTTCAACAGTATATAAACAGTATATAAAATAAAACAGACATTCCTGTGAAATAACTTTTTTTTTTTTTTTTTTTTTTTTTTTACAGTGTAGGGGCTAAATAAGCCCCTCAAAATGGCGTTCTTAGAACTAGAATGGTTCTACGTTCCTGCAGTGTGAACATGCGAAAAGCAGGGTATTTTCTCCAACAGTTCTAAGAACTATGTAAAAGTTCCTCTGGTGTGAAAGTGCCTCTTAAGAGCAGGTTCCACCAAAAACCTGCATAGACACATCAGAACGCAAAAGGGTTTTCAACACACAAACTATTCATTTTCCTAAAGCTAAAATATGAGGCTACAAAAGAGCCTAAATTTAGAGCTGTTTGGGAGTCGAAAGAGCCAGCTCTTCTTTGGGAGCTGAGCCAAAAGAGCCAGCTCTCTGTAAAGAGACATACTTCTCATCACTAATAAACACAAGGGCACAAAGTGATTAAAACAATCATACAAAGTTAACAACTGAAAGAAAAGCTTTAACGTCACTCTGAAATAACTTTACTCTAAGTTAATATCCAAATTAAGTCCAAATTAAAAAGACATCCTGCTCTGCCATTCAGAGGCTGTGTGTTTTACAGTGCAGAATATAATAATGTCAAATTTCTGGGAAACTTCATATGAAGGCAGTGGAGCAGCTGTGTGATCTGGGCGGAGCATCTGTTCTTTTACTACAGCAGTCACAGGCCAAGACAGTTATCTGCTGATATGGCCTGCGACTGCTGTCATGTCATCAGGCAAAGGTTTTTGGGAAACACAGATGAACACTTCCATCATCAATATACAATCGTAATTTATATGGTGATGATTAATGATGTTGTTAGTGTTGTTTCAAGTTATAGCAGTTATAGTGAAAACAAAAGGTGTCCTTGTGGAATTCTATGTTCATTATTGTGGTTCTGTGATATGTGATTGTAAAAAATTAGTCAAAATAAAAAACCCAGCCTAAGACATGGTCAGAGAAGTCCATCTATTGTAGACTGTCAGGGTATAAAATGTTATGGGTGACCATGCTGATTGCAACTCTAGGGTTCAAAATTCAAAATAAGGACAATTTAAGAGGTCTCTAAATATTCAACTCAGAGTAGAGCTAAAATTTTTCCACATGAATGAGGCATCTTCAAACTGAGTAAATAGAATAAATGTAGTGGCTGACCTTGAAACCTGAACTGCTCATTAAAATATGCAGCGCTTTCTTGACTTGTGGGGACTTGTTGAGTTGAGTCAATTAAGGCTGTCCTCTGCTGACCCTGGCTCAGTGTGATGGACTTTAGTCTGCTACTTCTCTACCCAGGGAATGTACTCTAATAGTACTTTTGTCATTTGTAAGGTCCCACAGTACAGGTTACAGTCAACCCTAGATTATATTATAATTAGGCGTAGATGATACCCTTCTAATTCAACCATGAAGACATTAAAGCAACTCCGAACCTTTGAATTGAATCTTAATTAACAAAAACACTAAGTCTACACTAAGAAGCCATGGTTTCCTGGAGAAAGTGTAGGCATGCCATGACAAGTAGAACTGTGCCATAAAGGGCCACAATAACATATTTAAGGTAGTTATTTCTTTTCAGGGAGCATATAACAGAGCTAAAATAATTTGTTTATAAACACAAATTTAATATACAATTATTTTGATAGCTAATATTTTTAGTAATTTCTAAAATGACATTGCATTTCTTTAAATCAGACATTTGTTGCATGTCTTTGGGTTTGGAGTAGTGGTTAGACAAAGGTACTTTCAGAGTTTTGCATTTGTGATCAGCTTTTTTCCCCATTACATTTGACAATTGATAAAGCAAATTTTCGGTCCATTAATCACAAAACCAATCTGCAGATTAACTACTAAATAGCAAATTAACTGATGATAATTCAATAATGACATAATTGTTTATCACTGTATTAACTGTAGCCTGTATTAAGGGTTGAACACACACAACACACACATAACTGTGTGTGAAACAAAGGGTTAGCTGTAACAATACAAACTAACGTAGAGATAATTTATTAACTAGTAATGATATTTTCTGCCACTCAGTCCCTCATCTAATGTAATCACTGACTGCTGAACTACTACCGAACTGAAGGTATTACTGCTCCCTCACAGATTATTGGAGATTATTGGTGCTGTTGTTAGGGGGTGGGTGTATTCAGAAAGCTTATGGAGGTTCAAAGGCAACAGAACATGGGACTATAAAGACATACAGTAGTTAATTTTTTCTAAACTCCTGTCAGCTGTTGCCAGAGGTAGATTAAAGCATAATCAGAAAAACTCTCAGTTCTTATATTTTAACATAGTTAAAAGTACTGTTTGTGTTCTGCTTGTTGTTTTGTTTGATGAAAGCACACATATTATTACCAAGATTAGCATACTTTATACTCACACAGTTAATATTGCTACCAGTTATGTTTTAATGGAGAACAACTATTAGGCTTCATGTGTTGCCTGAGAGGACACTAAGAAATAAAGAGGGATTAATGTGAAAAAAGAAATAACAGCAGTTATGTAATGTCTTAAATTCTCTTCCGAGTGTTGTCAGGTTACAATACAAAGTAAAAGGTTTCACATTAATTATAAATCTAATATTTGATACTACTGAAAAAATATTGTGAAATTTTGGTTTTCTGGCTGTAACTACTATTGTGAGTTTTTCAAGAATTTTGGGGTATGTTAAAGCCCCCCAAGGGTTCAAGTTTATTCAGCAGAATAATAATAATATTAGAGAAAGACTCCTTCAAATGCAATAATGCTCCTGCTATTGAGTGCTCGGACCCTACACTCAAAAAAATAACTCTTTGAATGAACTTAATTAAATCATGGAAAGTATTTCCACATTATTAAATGGCTTTCTTCCAGCATTAAGCAATTTTCTTGGTCCAACTTGATGCACTTGGGTAGGTTCAACTTCTTTTATTTGGGTTGATAGAACTTATTTACTAGGTTTGGGTCCAACTTAATTTACTTGGGTTGAGTCAGTGTCATTCATTAGAGTTGATTTAACTTATTTACTAGGGTTGGGGCTGACTAAATTTAATAGTTTTGGACCCACTAATTTGACATTAGTAAAATTACACTAGTAGATTAAGTTGATCCAACCCAAGTAAATTAAGTTGGCTCAACAGATTTGCATAATGCTGAAAGAAAGCCATTTAATCACATGGAAATACTTTCCATGATTTACTTAAGTTCGTTCAAAGAATACAATTTGAGTGGAGCCATGTTAAAATGTTTAAAGTGGACACTAAGTGAAACTAAGTTTCAACAAAGTCTACAGGTTGGACTGGTGTAGGGTAGAAACATAAGACAAACCAGAGATATTGCCATAAAATTGTATTTTCCAAATTAGACAATAATGCTTTACACTGGCAGCTGCTTGCAAACACAAATGAAAAATGCAGTTCGTCACAATTTGAAAATAAAAATAAAGCACACTGCCTTTTTTTTTTAAACTTCCAAGAGTTAGAAACATGAGACAAATGGGAGATGCCTTAAAGGAAAAGTTCACTTTCTATGAATATTCAGTCATCTACTCACCCTCATGCTGATGAGAAATCCATTGCATTTTTTTCCCCCCTCAAAACATGTGGAGAACCACAGGGAGAACCTTTCCAGTATTTTTCCCAATAACGGCCACCTACAGAGACCAGACACAAAACCTGATAAAAATAAGTGAAATGTTCCATATACATTTGTTTGAAAACTGCAACTCCTAAACATACAAGGAACAGTTTCATTACTCTTCAAATGAGTGCTATTGTGTACAAACTAATCCTTCTCTGTAGGAAGACCGCTAATAGCGCACAAATGACAACTGTATGTTGACAATTCCAGCAGCTCCTGTGAGTTTTGTTTAGGATGGACTCTACTTAAATGAATGTGCAAAGCATTCCATGTCTTAAAAGTACACGGGCAGTTTGTGTGTGGGCATGGGTAGCGTTGCCTATGACAGTGCTGTAGTCTAATATGTTTTAGTAGCTCATATCTAACAGACAGAGAGACATTACACTCCTTACACCTCCACATCTCCCAACCTGAAGATATTCACCGTTTTTGGCCGACCACCTCCAGGTCTGTCACGATGACCCCTTTTCCGAGCAGGCACTGATCTAGTGAGACGGCACACACAGGTGTGGTTGGACAGGACACTCTTGTGGTCGGGCGGCAGACACAGGTGTGGTTGGACAGGACACTCAGTCAGAAATTGCTGTGATAAATTGAGAGAGCAATAAATTAATGCCCATGAAAGATAGCAAGTATTCACAGACAGACCTAGATCTGGATGAGTGGAACAGGTAGCTCACAGACAGACTATATACAGATTATATACAGATGGATATTTGTGAGGTTTAAGTAGGTGTATGCTGGTATGTCAATATGACTACCAAGAAATAATTTTCAATATGCGTTTTTGCTGACAACAGGCAGGCAGAAAAAAATATGCAAGACTCCTAATTTCTAGATGACACACATGTGCTGCTCACGCAGGATGTGTAAGTAGAAATACTCTAACAAGTAAAAGTCCTGCACTGAAAATGTTACTTTTGGCAAAGGACAAAAAAACTGAAAATAAGCCCCCCCAACACACACACACTTCATACCTTTTCCAGAAAAGATGCAGGCACCTATGCAGTTGAATGGCAGACACAGGTGTGGTTGGACAGGACACTCTTGCGGTCGGACGGCAGACACAGGACACTTTTGTCACAAACTGCTGCAATAAATTGAGAGATCAATCAATTAATGTCCATGAAGGTGAAATTAGCAAGTAATGATTGATAGTGAAAAATGTGCTTTTTGAAAACAAATTACTTTCATAAACAAATACGTTTTATCGCATTTCGATTCTATTATTCTCAACCGCACCCCAGGAGTGAAAATCAAGATATCTGCAGACGCAACACCGATGCAGGTATTTGAAAAGATTTTCCCAGAGGAACTCTGGTCGCATCTCGTTTCCGAGACAAACATTTATAACGACCAGAGCAGTGTTAATTTGGGCAGAAAATTTTTATTTGGTCTTAGGACAAAGACACTGTTTAGTTTTAGTCTGATTTTAGTCATCTGAAATCTTTTTAGTCTTAGTCTAATTTTAGTCGACTAAATATAAGAGTTTTAGTCTAGTCTTAGTCGACGTCAGTCAATGTAAATATCAATTTGTTATGGAATGGTATTAAGGTTTGACTATACAATTCAGACAGATTTAACAGTATAATATGAAACATGTATCTTATCTTAGGTCAAAAAAGTATATGGCAGTGGCTTTATCACAAAAGATAATCGAACATAAAATGAGCATAAGGCCTGCTATCCCTGAAAGATACACATTTTCCCTGAAAAAGATATGCATATTCTCCCTGAATGATATGCAATATGGTATTCTTTCAATCTGAAGTACAATGTTCTTGAAATAGATAACCACATAACTCTGAACTCATTGTCTCATACTGTCAGTTATTCTGTCTGTGCAAAACCAAAATATTAATAAAAATAAAGTGCACTTCTCAAAAATAACAATAACAATATAACACTACAGACGGACGGTGTTGTTGTCCTTGTAATCAAATGTGAAGTGTGACCAGATGTCAGTTGTTACCGGCCAGCCCTGTCCCTTTAAGAAGGTGGCTGTGTGTGTGTGTGTGTGTGTGTGTGTGTGTGTGTGTCGTACAGGTGTGGTGGAAGTGAAGAAGCGAGTGAGACGGCCGGGGCGAGTGTGTGTGTGTATGTGTGGGTGACAACAACAGAAGAACAGGCGGGTAGTTAGTTAACGTCAGTGTCAGCAGTAAGCATTAGCTGTGACACGCCGTACGTGCATGCTCATTTGGTCTTGTGAAATACACTAAACAACGTGCACATAATTCCGCTGCAAACCGCACTTACCGGTAACTCAGCAGTGAAATCACAATTATGTTATTCCTCCCAGCGAGTTTTCCCATTTGTAACCATCAACACAGCCATGATAGAGAAGATTAGCATTAGCCATGCACATGGTGACTGTTGACTTTTTATGTTTAATGTTAAATGACAAACTATCGTGACCAAATATCGCTGAATAATAGTGGACTAACTGTTGATTACATTTATGCATAATATCACGTTTGCAATTAGATGGATGATAATAGATTTCGGCTTACCTTTTTACCGACCTTCTCTTCCCAAGTCCAAGTTTCCCTGGATGAAGTGTCGCGTTGTGATGTCTTCTCGCGATGACCGCTTTGCTTTTCACGCCTACCCGTACAAACGCGATTGCCTTACTTTACCGCAACATGGATGAATCAAGTGAATGTTTAGTTGTTTGATTTCATGTAGACCCAACATGATTCAATCATGTTCATCTTGGAAACACGAAATTATAGCTTACACAATACACGTTAGACTTTAGTTGATGTAACAGCCCTCTCGTTTCCTTTTTTTGAGTGTAAAGAAGAGCTCATATCTCACACCAAAACGAACAGCCTCTGTTATAACCACATGGTTGTCAGTCCAGTAAGTTTTATTCATTTGGCAAAAAAATCACAACATAAGTTAAAGTACTTAAAGTACTCAAATAAAGCATGTCTATACTTTACAGTCCTATTTACAGAGCAGTATGATATACCTAGTGTCTTAAAATGACTCTCTCTGGTGTCTCCCCTTGGAGCTTGCCCTGGAAAACCCTGCTCCCTGAGACAACACAGCCTCCAGAATCACAGGCACAGAAAACCTTCCACCATTTCTAGGTGATGCAAAAGAATGCAAAACTTTAATACACACAAATTAATAGATTTTTTTTTTTTTTGTTAAAAATGGTACACCATGCGAAAAAGTTGCAAACACCATTATCAAAGCAACCAATCTATTTTTTTCATAACAGTCATTAAAGAGGAATGCAGTTTAGAACTGTATGTACTCTCAGTTTTTGCATAATGAGGTCAAAAACAAAAAAAGCAAACAATTGTCTCTGCAGTGGAAGGAATACTTTCCCCTCTATGCTTTCCATTAATGTCAGCACAGACGTCTGGTTTGCAAGAATTATTCCATCACGCTCTCTGCTTTAAGGGTGAGCAATTCTTTGCAACATGGCGCATGGACATGCCCTTTTTTTCTCAATTCTCTGTTCTCAGGCACAAGCTACACAACACCCTTCATTAGTTCTTAGTACATATATGTATATCAAGACAACTGTTTTGTTTGTTATTCTTGGTTAGCAACTTGGCAATTTTTTGCCGTTGGTCTGTGTTTCTCCCAACTGATATTATAGCAATCCACACAAGGCTACACCTCATGCTTAACTGCATTGATGTGTAATAACCAGATAAGTACAGCAAAGACCAACTTTAAGGCTATTATACTGTAACCTTTACTAAATGAAACTCGTCCTTTTCTCTGCTTGAAAGATGTTCTTTAGAGTAGTACATACATCGGAGCCCAGTCCCGAGCTACACTAAGTACCTAAGCTGCTTCTGAACACTGGGGTGCAATTTTTGCTTTGCTTATTTCTACTATGAATGCTAATTTGGACAAGTTGCTGTTGCTGAGCTTGTCCTGTTCTAGTGAAATCTCAGAGATGAGGTTTGAGATCAACAGATTATCCACTCATTCAAATTTTGCTCAGTTGAGCTCCATGATTGTGTGGGAAAATTTCTCAACAATGATTTAAAGACTTGTGCATTAAAATTTACACACATGATGCCTTTAGACAAAAACAGGATACACATCAATGACTTCACAAGTAATGGTTGATTGAATCTAGCTCTGATTTATTCTATTCTTCAGCAATGTGAACTTAAAGTTTAGCTTACTATCGCCACTCCCCCTCCCTCTGTTTTTCATTTTCCCTCTTCTCTTTTTAAAGGTGTCTTCTCCTGCAACCCATTTTAGGCCAGAAGATGGCAGCCTGACTACACAGAGGAGCTATCCATGGTGCTGAATGGATGCTCCCTGTTGGGGATTTGGCTGCCTTGCAGATTGTTTGAATGAGTAATGTTTTAGAATTTAAATATCTATCTACATCTGTCTGTTGACAGACAGACGCATATATAGATACAGGCAGACACAGATAGATATTTAGACTAAAATATTAGTCATTGAGTTTATATACCTACAGTATCTATATATGAATCCTGTCTGTCCAAGCTCTCTTCAACTCCTCTCCACCACCTCTGTTGAAAAGCTGCATGTGTGTTGTGGAAAATGACTTTCTTGTCGGTTGTAAATGACAGTCTTTTTAAGAGTGTTAAAAAAATAGAAAGAAAGAAAGAAAAAAGTTTTATATATATATCCCTCCATCTTTCTCCCTAACTCGAACTCCTCCTTACCCGTCCTCTCTTTTTGGAATCATCTTCTCCTCCTCCTCTGTCCTTTCCTCTTTTCTCTCTCTCTTCTTCCTCCTTTCCACCCCCTTCCCAGTTTCCCCTACTTCTTTTTCCTGAGGTATCCTTTCCTCTTAACTGCTCCAATCTCTCTTTCCTTTTATTGATCTCTTAATCTTTTTTTCCCATAGATTTTTTTCCTCTCTTCCTGTTGACACTTCCCTTGTTGATTAACTGAATCCCTCTGGACACCCTTCTGCCACTCCTCCTCTTCTTTCTACTTCTTTATTGAAGTCAGTTCTTTTCTATTCCCCCTTTAATCCCTTCAATTTCTTTCATTTAATCTTTCATTTCATCCATCACTTCTCCCCTTAATCCGGTCTTCTCTCCCTTCTGTTCCTCTTGTTATGCATTTGTTCCCCTTCTTTTTTTTTACTAAATTATTCCTTTTCCTCTTCTTCTTTCCTTGTTTGTCTTCCTTGCATCCTTTCCTTCTTCTCCTTCCTTTGCTCTAACCCTTTTTCTTGCTCCTCTTACCAAATCTCTCCCCCCTCCCACTCTCTCTTATTTTATTTAATTTCTTCCCTCCTTTCTTCCTTCTCTCCCTCCGCCTATCTTCGACTATTCCTCCCGGTCTTTTACTTTTACTCTCTTTCTCCCCTTCTCTCCCTCCTCTCTCTCCCATGATCTTTCTCCCTCTCTCAGTCGTCGCTCGCTCTCGGTGCTGTGCGGACCTTCCGACCACCTCTCTGCTCTCCTTCACTCTGTCTCCTCTTCTCTCTGTCTCTGTCCTCCGGTCCACCGGTCTCTTGCTATGACATCTCACACCAGCGGCGTTTCGCCCGATCTCAGCCCGTCAACCCCTCACCGGTTGTCCTGTCCAAACCTTAACATGGGCATATGTGTGTGGGATATTCGTGATTGATCCTCGGGTGTAATATATTTTTATTTTTGCTTAGTTTTTTTCTCCTTCTTTTGTTTTATTTATTTTTTTCTATATATAAAAACGACAGCAAAAGGAGGTGGGGGGCGGCCGTTCTCTTTTACCCCCCACGCTCCCTTCAGCCAAGCAGAGCGGCAAGGTGGGGAGAGGGCTTGGAAATTAAACCAGCTTGGATTAATTTAACAGCAAAATGACGGATTTGGGAGTGCCGGGGACGCTGCTGATGAGGGGAAAGCTGCATGTGAAGAAAACGGGCAGGCTGAGACGCAACCTTCCGCTTCTCATCTTCCTGGGTCTTGTCTTTAGGGATTTCTCCTCGTCCAAGGGTGAGTTTTTTGTTTTTCGATTTGTCTGCGTTTCTGCGTGCGCAGATTCGCGCCGGCATACGTGTTTGTGTGCGTGTGTGCGTGTGTGCGCGGGCGTGTTCTGAAGGGATAAGAATATCTGCAGGTTGCTGCTCAGGTTGCTTGTGTGTGTCTGCCCGCGCGTATGCGTAGAGAGTTGCGGATGTGCATGTGAGCGCGCAGCTTTGCAGCTCTGGTTGCGTGTGTCCTTTTAGCGCGCGCCTGTTTCACATACTGAGCCTAAATGGAAATCGGAAGATTCATGTGTGCACGCATGGGGGTGCAGTGCCCAACTTGGACACAATATTACACCTGGGGAACAGTGGAGGCATGCTGAATTTGGGGCCTCCATGCTGTGCACATAGTGATACTTTCATCAAAATTAATGAAAAAAGATTCCATGTGGTTTGTCCCAAATGTAGACATAACATTCACACCAAAATATTATCCTGGCAAATTGGTGAATATCCTTTGCTACAGTAAACAAGAATAGCAGAGAAAGAGTGGAGATAGGGATGTGGTGAAATTTCACCCGGAGATCAAGAAGAAAAAAAGCATGCCCATGGTGAAACATGATTTTGTGGCGTCACACTCTAAGAGGAGCAGTAATTTCAAAGTCCAGAGAGTCTGATGGTATGACGGGTTTGATGCTGTTTGTCAGCAGCTCGGCATGTCCCTTTTTGGATGGCATTTGGGACCGTGGAGGCTGCTCATGGTGTAGATGGATAGGTTGATAGATGGATAGGGACAGAAGCATTAACATTCTCCTCGTTTGGTAGGACCGTTACTGTTACTCTGGTTATCAATGGCTTCTCTGTTTGCACTTTTCCTCCCTGTCTTTCTCAGTGCCTGTCCTCTTGTTTTTCTCTCTCAATCCTCCCCTCTCACTGCACATGCACACAACTGTCAAGTCTTTCCCCTCTGTGATTAAAAGGAAAATGGTTTCAAGCAGTGTTAACATTTCCTATAATTGTCTGTGGGTGTAAGCAACAGTTGTGCCCTTCCTGCAAATAGTCTTCTTGCCTTTCTGTCAAGGGTTAGGGTTAGATCTAATTCTATATATTTTATTCTGGGCATTTTCTATATTGTTTCCATTTGTTTATGTTGGCGTTATCTTTAAATGTATTAGATACATACAGAATGGAAATAAATGGATTTGGATGAAAATTGTTGGAGCATTGTGCACATTCATGAATATGATTATATTGCGTTTAAGCTCTATATGATTGAAGCAACTGTGTCTTATTGCCTGTGACTTATCTTTCACTTTGATATGTGCGTATGTTTGTTTGTGCGTTTATTCCTTCATTATATATCAGCTTTAAAATTGCTTTTCCCTAATTTTTTCATTGTCATAAGCAGTTTTATAGCACCTTCTGTTCTTATTACACTGAATTTAGAAGTCCAACATGTAACGCATAATTTAACTATACAATCCAACGTGAAATGAGACCATGATGATATCCCCACATAAAGCCTTTTAATGTTACATTATCAATCTGATGTGCAACACACCAGCGGCTATTTTTAGTTGTTTAAGAGCTGAACACACAGAGAGAGACAGAGAATAAGACAAAATTAAAGGGCAGACAGACATCTGGAAAGACAGACGGAGGGTGGCAATAATTTATTTAATCAAACCTCAAACCCCGGATGGTTGTCAGCCTTTTAAATGTGATGTCTAAATTCCAACAGACAACTAATTATTGATTGTCTGGAAATGTCACTTAAAAATATCATACAAATTCAGGTATCTTCAGACATGAACTGAAGTGCAAATTAAAGATTGTGACAGCATGAAAATAGACGGTTTTATGGTCAGGATTTAAATATACATTACTGAGGATCTTGCTAAAATCTATATCCATTCCATTTCTCTGAATTAAGATATCTCTGCTCTTACCATGAAATTGATATGAGCGATTATTTTTAATTATTTTGAGCAATTATTTTTGTCACATCTCATTTCTCTTTAACAATTTGTTTAACATCTTAACAAATTTTAACTTCATATGACATCAATAACTGTAAAGAATCTACTTTCTAGTTGATATCACAATGAGATTTTAATTAACAAGTCAACATCTTAGACTGGAAAACATCAATTAATTCATAATAATCCTATAATATGTTAACTATAAATCATCATGCATACTAAGTGCTCATATAACAATGAAAACAAGTCAGTTACTGCTGCTTACATGACCTAAAACTTTATCCTAACTCTAACCCTAGACCCCCAAAATCATCATCTTCCCAGTTGTTGATGAGGCTTTCATCCCTATCCCCAATTAACAGGACTGTAGTTTGGAGGAAAAAAATTACTTACATCACAGCCCAAACAAAACTACACGTCTGAGAACTTTATTTTAGACTCTCACTGCTACTGTGAAAGACAAATTCAAATATTCATTTATAGAGAGAGAAAAGATGCACAGGCAAATAGGACAAAAAGTGACTTATTTTAATTTTCTTTTAGTGAGGACTGATTTCAAGGTCTCTAAAGCTTTCTAATGTTTTATGATTTATCCTTACGATGAGATTTATACCTGCATGTCTACTCTCATGCACACACAAACTCATGTACCGAGGTACACAAGTTCATACACATTGTGGCAATTAGCTGACACTGAATCACTGCCAAACAAAAAGACACTGGAACTAACTAACTCAAAATCTCTCTCAAGTGTACACACGGACACAGAGTTCCTGTGGATGAGGCAATAGCAAATTCATTTTACAAGACTTCATTTAAATTAAATTTCCTTTCCTATTCAATTGAATGGGAAACTTTGACTGGTACTGTCTCTCTCTCTCTCTCTCTCTCTGTGTGTGTGTGTGTGTGTATACATATCTATCTATCTATCTATCTAAAGTTTGTTTTTAAGCCTAGTAAGTCTAGAAGCATCTCAATAAGTAGAGGGAGATTAAGTGATCGAAAGTTTGTAATAGACGAAGAAGAAATTCCAATAATTAGGGAAAAATCCGTAAAGAGTGTAGGTAGGTGGTACAAGGCAGACCTGCATGATGGAGAGCAGGTAGTGCAGTTTCGGAAGGATGTAGCTGAGGGACTGGATAGAATAGATAAATCAGGGCTTCCAGGAAAGTTGAAGCTGTGGTGTTTGCAGTTCGGATTATTTCCCAGGTTGATGTGGCCACTTTCTGTATATGAGATTCCATTATCTGCTGCAGAGAAAATGGAAAGATTAGTTAGCTTTTACATTAGGAAGTGGCTAGGTGTTCCTAGATGTTTAAGTACTGTGGCACTGTATGGCAAAGGCATACTTCAGCTCCCAGTATCTAGTCTAGTGGAGGAGTTTAAATTTACTAAGGTTAGGACAGAGCTCCTGTTATCTGGGAGTAAAGATGTGGTTGTTAGTAAGGTGGTTCCAAACCCAACAAAGGGGAGAAAATGGAATCCAAGAATGGCAGTGCAGGAAGCGAAAGCAACTCTTAGGCATACAGAGATTGTGGGTAATGTGCAAATAGGCCGGGGAGGCTTGGGGCTTGGCCCAGGCAAACCGGTGTGGAGTAGAGTAGGTCCCAAAGAGAAGAGAAAGCTAGTTGTGGAGCAGGTTCGTAGACAGGAGGAAATATTAAGGAGTGCAAAGGCAGTGGCTCAGGCTAAGCAGGGACAGTGGTTGAACTGGGAAGGTGTAGAGAGAAAAAAGCTTAGTTGGAAAGAGCTGTGGAGTATGGAAGAAAGTAGTATTAGATTTTTGATAGGGGCAACATATGATGTATTGCCAACTCCCCAGAACTTAAAACTCTGGGTAAATGGAGACCCGCTATGTTCATTGTGTTCAGGTACTGCAACTCTAAAGCACATCTTGTCAGGTTGTAAGGTTAGTCTGGCACAAGGACGGTATACGTGGCGACATAACCAGCTTAGCTGCAGGCATTGAAGATATATGGAGGCAGGCAAATTTAGGAGGGTCTAAGTTAAAGAGAGTTGCAATTCAGTTTGTTCAAGAAGGTGAGAAAGTTAATAAGACAGCAAGGAGGGAAGGTAGCTTAGAGGAAGCCAGTGACTGGGAGATGCAAGTGGATTTAGGAGGAAAGCTTGTTGTTCCCCAGGAAATAGAATGTACAAAACAGAGGCCTGATATAATTTTGTTGTTTTTGTTGTCTAGGAGTAGAATGAGAGTATATTTCATAGAGTTGACTGTGCCGTGGGAGGATTCAGTTGTAGAAGCGTATGAAAGGAAAAAACTTAGGTATGCAGATTTAGGGGCTGAAGCTGAGCAGTGAGGATGGAAAGTTAGGATTTGTCCAGTGGAAGTAGGATGTAGAGGATTTGTAGCAAGGTCTGTTGTCTCTTTGTTGAGGGAGTTAGGAGGAAGGGGACAGAGTGTGAGGAAAATAGTGAAAGAAATGTCAGATGAGGCAGTAAGATCCAGTCAGTGGATTTGGATTAGAAGAAGTAATAGTAACTGGGGGCCCAGCAGGGGGAGCACTTAGGATAGACAGACTCTTGAGAGAAGCAAGGAAGAAATGCAGGAAGAGGAAGTGTATTTAAGTGGAGGGTGTGGCCTGTGTGAGCCTCTTTGACACCATTTGGTTAGTCCAGGTGAGTTGGCCTGTATTGGTTTGACTTGGCTTGTGTTGTCTTTCTTTGATTATAGGACAGTTTAGGTGAGTCTGTTTGCTGAATCTGTAGTGTAGCTTGTTTTGTGTATCTTGTCCTCCACCTTCTGCACCCTCTATACTTTCATTACCCCCAACCCAAACCAGGGTCTGTATCCCATCCCTACTTTTATCTCCACCTCTTCTATTCTCCCCCCTACCCGAACCAGGGTCTGTATCCCCAACCCTGCTTTTACTGGTGCAGTTCTTGAGAGGTCGGTGTAGTAGACGGTAGTGCTGTTTTAGATAGTTGTCTTGGTGTGAGGAGCGGTGATAGCTCGCATTAGGGAGTGACTCTGGGACGCCAGTGATCACTGTCTAGCCTCCTGGAGGTGTCGTGGGACCAACTGGACGAAACACCGGTGAAAGGAGGTTCCCAGCTGATGACCCCAAAGACATGTTAGTTATCACTGCTCACTGGGCTAGTTAGATATAGTTATCTTTAGGGCACGTAGGGCAGGTCGCAAGGTTGTTGTTAAGGTTAGGGAGTTAGTCACCAAGTCTGGTCCTTTTTTGTAGCACAAATTTCTTGTGTTTACTCTGAATTAGTATTACTATCATGTTAATCATAGCATTATTATCATGTCTATATTTGCTTACAACTACATTATAGTCAAATAGATATATTTTTATAGCATAGTCTCACTTTAAATCCTGCTGTGTGAGATTCCATAATTTTCTGCTTCCTGTGTATGAGAAACATGGGAGCATTTAGAACTTTCATCTCTTTATTGGAGACCCGGACTAGAAAGAACACACACACACACACGCTCACAGATTTTGTTATGTTTTCTCTCTGTCGCATGGTGACAACACACAATTCATACAAAAATGAGACGCTCTCTGACCTGTAACAGAGAGCGTGAAATATGTCATTGAGTACTGATGATTTTCAGGTACTTCAGAGTCCTTCCAGCTGTCCAGTGAGACCAGAGAATACACGCATAACTCAATACAGTTAACTACTGCAGAGTAGTGGAAATGGAAAGCAGAGGTTAGGTGCGAATGTGTGTACAAGAGAGAAAGTGATACAGAAGTAGAGCAACAGAGAGATATAATGAATCCTGTAAGCCAAGAACCATTTGGTTCTCAGTCTCTAAAGTTCTGTACTTTGAATATAGATTATATTAATATACATGGTTTAATGGTGTCACAGAATAGAGTTAACTAACAGGGAACACACAAAGTATGTACAGTATACACAGGTCATTAAGCGCACAATACTGCAAAGAAAAAGATTCTTTTTCTTCTGTAGCCGTCTGTGCTGACTTGAAAATGAACGAAGAATCTATCTTTATAGTGTTAAAATGACAAGTTTTAAAAGAGCCATGGCCTACATACAAAAGAATAATGCAGGGGAAGAGGGCAGTGAGAGAGATGCAAGAGAGGAAATGTGACAATGTGTGAAGACAGAGAGAGAAAGAGAGGGAGAGAGAGACTGAGATTGAGGCACAGATTGGAACAAGTGTTAAAGACAGTTTGGGACAGAGAGAAAGCAGAACTGCTACGCATTGAGAGGCAAAGTGAAGTAGAAAATGAAAACGCATTCCCCAGCAAACGTGATTAATCAGGAATGACTTTTCCATCTTGTGCCGCTCGGCTAGTAATGTGTGGCATTAAGTAATGACATCATAACCCTGTCAGCCTTGAATTTATACCTTAGATATGAAGGGAAATCCACGGCGCTGACCTAAAGGCAGCAGCAAACAGGGCTTTAAAATCTGTTGATATTAATGACTGAACTCAAATATTTCATGTGAGCTGTAAATACTGTATCACATACTGCAGAATCCTAGAGCTGTCATTAAAAATCAGAGAGGTTAGAGTGAAAAAGGGAAATAAAAGAGCATGTGTATATGTAGTGGACTCTGGTTGCACTGTAAAACCTGATGAGTTAGTTGAACTCAAATGATTTGAGGAAACCGATTGCCTTAAACCATTTAAGTTTATTAACTCAACGACTCAAGTTAAAAGAAATATTCCATTAAAGTACAAGTAACTCATTTATCGTTAAGATAACTTGGGTAAATAAATTTAATAGTACCATTTCATTCAGTAAACTGAACTTAAAACTAATACGTTTTATACACATGTAGTATTTCTTCAAACTTATTTAAAATGTGTTGACTGTATTAATCTGCATTAAGCTACACTAACTTAATTCGATCTTTACATAAATTTTGGCACTTAAGTTCAAGATACTCAGTTTTATTCCTCTAAATTAAATTATTACATTCTAGTTGTCACAACTTCTAGCTACTCAATTCATTTAAGGAAACAGATTGCCTTTAGTTGTCACAACTATAAGTAACAAATTACCTTTAAGTTGCTCTAACACAATACAAAGACACATCTTATACCAGCTACAAACATTTATTAAACACTAATTTAAAAACAATATATCGATGTTGGAACATTTAAAAATTTTGTAAAACATTTTAAAGTTTTTTTGTACAACATTTCAAAGTTTGTTTCAACTTCAGTAGACTTCACCCTGAAATTAATATCATGGGCAGCCTCTGATCTAAGTTACTCAAATTGACATTTTACAGTCTATTCAACAGGAACCTAAATGAGTGTTATCTTTTGACATTTTAATCACCAGCTTAAACATATTTATTGGACACTGATGAATGAGAGCACATAAAAACTAGAACGTGTGATTTGCGCAGAACCTGCCTGTTAAAACATAAATCATAACTGAAAACTGCTTTAGGCAATCAGCTTACAAGCCATTGCTGTTCTTCAACCAAAAAAACCTAACAACTACTCCAGCTCATTTCTCAAGGCCTGTAACTTAGGTTTGAGCTGCTTCCTCCCATCTTCAAGATCCAAGAGGACAACCTGGATGAACTCAAAGAAGCTGCTTAGCTTCTCAGGGTAGCTCAAATGAAGAGCATAGATCAATCCAAATAAAATCACTACTGAATCAACCCATGATCTGTGAGTCATTACGACATGATCCTCGAGTATGATCGAGACATGGTGGATTTCAAACAGAACTCCAGAAGGTTCCTCCTCCTCATTGATGATTGCCACCAAAGCCACTGCTCCCTCCTTAGCTGCCTCCAAATCCTCCTGAAAAGGGAATATATGAGTGCAAGTGCAATTAACAAATCATCAGGTTTTAGGCTAATGGCTAATTATGAAAATAATGAAAAAGAAAACATTATTATACAGAGCCCCTAAAGTGACATGGGGGGAAAAAAAACAAACAAAAAAAAAAACTTTCACGTGTGCACCTGAAAGTAGCCTATTGCATTTGCATGTATGAAAATGACAGTACAGGAGTTAGTTGGTCTGTATTTTGACCTGGGACTTCATTATAAGGACATTGCTGCTTGGCTTGCAAGTCGTCATCATTATGTTGTGTCTGAAAGACATTTAAAACAAATTTTGAAGTCATGTATTCTGTTTCAGCACAAGGGGTTACATGCATCCCGCTACTACAACATGTA
The DNA here is from genome assembly GCA_034769265.1 of Remorina albescens. Classification (NCBI taxonomy): domain Eukaryota; kingdom Metazoa; phylum Chordata; class Actinopteri; order Carangiformes; family Echeneidae; genus Remorina; species Remorina albescens. The sequence continues at coordinate 2,167,912 of CM068479.1, forward strand.
AACGTCTCACCATTCCAACAAGGCTTTCCATATAAGGAAATGTGCGTTACTCAATATGTGACTCCCTTCTTTAAGACATGCTGATAGAGACTGATGATGGGCCAAAAAAAAAAGAGAAAAAAGTTCAGCCGCAAAGTCCGACTCTGTAAGGATAACCATCCTTATAACTATCCTTACAAATATGAGACACATGCAGCCAGTTTTCATCCTATTTGTATCACAACCCTAGCAAATATTTATTATAGCAGCAAAAAGAAATGAACAATAGTAAACTACAGTTATGTTCCGACAGCCCATTGCGCGCATTGCGCAGAGAGAGAGAGAGAAGGAGAGCGCCGAGCTGTCATCTCACCTGAAAGTTTCACGTGCGCACATTAAAGTCCCCCCCCATGTCACTTTAGGGACTCCATATTATTGCATCACTTCTAGATTTTTACATGCAAACCAAAGCAATATAAAAACAAAGAACAAATGTTTTAGGTAGCTAAAGGCTTTAGCTGAACCATCTCGGACCCCGTTCAGAGCAGTGTGGTGATGAGCTGCTGTTTGCATCTCTACAGTGTAGATACGCTGTCGACAGGTATAGTATATACATTAGTGCTTCATAACAATCCCACTGCAAAAAACCTTACCTATCCCTTTAATGTGCCTTTCGGAGTTTGAAAGAGCAGAAACAAAATATGACTATCAAATCAACTATACAGACAGATTGAAAGATAGACAAGTATGGAATCTATGATGCTCAGTTATTTTATTAACTTATCGTTTGTGCTCAAATTGGAATCAAATAATTTAGTTTTCATGTATGTGATGAGGAGAGCTGATTTTTGAAAATCTTTTCTGAAAAATGTATGTAACCTGAACCTCAGGCGCTGAATGTTAACTTAATGGAAAAAGGAGAACATAGAAATACCTTGCAAGTTTTGAAGACATCTGATGGATCCTCCTTCAAGTACAGCGGTAGGCCGGCCAGGGCCGCTGTTCTAGCCGCACTGATGTCGTTCTTGTCCTGTTGCACAACCAAAGACAAGGTATGCATAGGGGAATGTTAGGAACCACTATTCACATTCAACTTCATTGAAATGCATAAAATAAAATAAGTTACCTTTTCCTCATAGGCCATCAACACTGCTGCCATCTTCTCACCAAGACTTCCACTCTTCCTCTTTTTGTAGAGCTTCAGCAGTTGAGGTGTGAATTTGTCAAGTGCAGCAAAGAAGGTAAAAGGCAAATTTTGATTGGTGATCCTATGGAACTCACTGTAGAGCTGCATGGAAAATGGAAGTAATGCAAGATTGTAATAAAATTAGATTTTCTTTAAAGACAAATAGGCATATATCAAATTAATGCATTCTAATAATTACGTTGACAATGAGGGTGTCAACTTAAGGGATATTCCACTCAAAATCGCTAATTCACCAATTATCTACTCACCGGCATGCCAAAGAAGGGTTTGGAGAACTTTTGGAGTTATCAAAACAGTTGAATTAGCGATTTGAGTGGAATATCCCTTTAAGTGCCATTTTTAAGCTTTTACTCACTTGGGCTTCACAAAAGAGTGCAGGCCATCTGACTTTTAGTTCATCAATGGGAGGAGCTGTCTTCACAATTTCTTCCCGCCGGAGTGCAAAGGTGCGTTGCATATGTTGATGGATGAGAACCATGTTTCTTTCAATTGATGACCTCTTGAACTGCTCCACCATCTCAAGCCTCTGGCTCTCCAGTGTGTCCTTACTTTCTCCATGAACCTTCAAAGAATTAAACATAGTAAATGCACACATGCAGTTGTTATATAGGCATGGTAAAGGTGAAACTGTGGAATACTGACCATGGTACAGTCTATAATGTCTCAATAACTGTACTTTTACAGCAGTTGAAAAAACACACAATTTGCATTTCCACATGACTTGATAATGATTGACAATTAAAGTTTAGAGCGGGAACACTGGCCACTCACTGGGTCTTTGATAATTATTAATTATCACTTTTTCAGTAACAGAATGAATTGAGGCTTTTCTGCATAACACCGATAACGTCATTCAAAGCGCCACATCGAGCGCAATTATCTTTACAGCTAACACTAGCTTACACGCTAGCTCTACATAAGCTTACGGGCTAGCTTAATGCTTGGAAGCGTCCAAGTCGGGTTGCTCCCTTACGGAGTCGTTATTGTAACCTAAACTAACGTAACTCACCTCAACGGAAAAAGTAAAAAAGTACAAAAAAATAGAACAAAGTTACCTCGTGTGGAAAACGTGCCCGTATCCTCCTGGCCCAACGACACACATCGTGCAGCGATCCCTGCTCTAGCTCGGTGAGTCCGTTGACTTGTCCGAACACGTCTCTCTCTCTCTCTCTCTCTCTCTCTCTCTCTCTTTTTTTTCGAACACGTCTCTCTCTCTCTCTCTCTCTCTCTTTTTTTCGAACTCGTCTCTCTCGTGCCGTTTGAAAGCAGGTGTGTCAGTTCATGATGCGTTCATGCGCTCCTCTGTTGGTCCGACATTGCGTTCTTAATCAAATTTAAGCCATAATATGGAAAAAACATGGACACTACTAAAAGGATGTGCTGTATTTTATTGCTCAGAGCATTTAAAACTAAATAAAATCCTTAAAATAGGGCTTTTTTGACCTGTTAACTTTTCTGATTAATATACAATATGTCACTATACTTAGACAGCAACTAACTAACAATTTAGGATACCAATAATAGGATACCATTAATTATATGTGAGCAAAAATTAATGTACAATGCATGAATTAATAACACAATTCTTAACATGAACTAAACATTTGTTTTCATCCCCATGTTCACAACATGCTGAATTATATTCCCCAAACTTTTTTATTGCACTCAAAACAACTGAGTTATTACTTCAAAAATTAATTTTTGAGTTACTTGAACTGATGGGAATGAGTGACCACAACTTTTTCCAAAGCTTAAGTTATTTCAACTTACTTCTGTTATTAAGATGTACTGTTAGGTTTTACAGTGTGGCAGAGATGAGATACACAGGTCACGGTAAGGGCACGGGGATGCTCTGGTACCAAGGAGAGCCTCCCAGGCCCACGTCCACCTCATAAAACTATCACTTGAACAGAAAACAGGAAACAAAGGAACACCAACAAATCCCTAGCTTGAGCCTTAAAACTGTAAAGATACCAGAGTAATTTACGGTTGGCTCAAAAAACCTACGTCAGACTTACTTTCCCATGGGAAATGGACAATATGCATAAAACCCCCACAAAGGGACACTGAATTCAGGTGGTAACAACAACTATCACCTAGGATCGATAGTTGGTTATCATCTCCCACCAAACAATGTGTAAAGGTACCTTGATGCCTATCAAGGTGCTACCCTGTGGTGCTCACACCAGGAACTCACTCGATTCGGATTATCAAGGAGGACATTTCTTCTCAACTTCAACACTCTCCTGCCCTCTCACACCAAAAAGGGGGGCCTCAAGATAACACAGACTCGTACCATAAATCACCTCACACCCCAACCTGGACTGATAACTAGTATTCCACTTATTAAAGCATGTTTAAAATGTCATGGAAGAAAATGTCTAATCATCATGTAACCAGTTTGTTAATACTCTGTGCAGGTCTTTAAGAATCCTAGTCCAAAGTGCATTTCTCTAGCCCACAGGATAGCTGAGATGTATTTTTCTAGTTCTTATGTAAGCCTCCATTCTGTGACAATACTGCCCTCCAAGGATCCCTCCAGATCCGAATACTCTAGGGAATAAACTACATCATAACCTCTGATGTACCATGCTATTGACATTGTCTCATATAGTTAAACATTTATTTGTGTTTTGAAGGATTGTTATTTCCCTGACAATTGGAATATATCATGTGTACCAACAGACTAGTTCGATATCACTATTCTATAACCACTCCTAGTATTAACTATATATGCACTGTATGTATGCCATTAAATATGAATGGGCCATGGTGGGAGAAGGATATAAGATACTTGCGCGAAAATCAAATCCACTTTAGAAATAAAAGTTCTAAAATAAGCTCCTTTCTTATATAACAATTAATGCATCGAAAGTGAGAGCTTCAAGCGGTGGCGAAACTGCCAAGCCCCCACATTCGCCCGAGGATAAAAGCAGCTGGACCCTCCGGCGCAAAAGTTTTTTTGTTGTTTTTTCAATTTTCAAAGTCCTTTTTAATTTTTTGTTCTTTTCAGTTTTTCGTTACGTTTTGTTTCGCGTCCGGACGCATATTGTATTTCCCTTTTTGCGAGCCTCTACTTGTTTTGTTTTTTTCATTTTACAACTCGTGTTTATACGTGAACAAGTCTTTTTATTTCTTTCACTCCACATCCTTGGAGTAAGTTTCTTTTGCGAGAGTTCTAACATAGTTACGGTAACGAGCCAGATTACTCCAAATTGAATCTCACACAAGTGAGCCTTTAAAAGAATTTTTGTTATTTCCTTTTTCATCCTCCAACGTTTGTTAGAGAAGTTCAGAAGGTTTTGCGTCGTTTGGCCAACACCAATTCCTTCCCGAATTTTTATACAATATGTGGAGGTTTTGTGAATATGTAAGTGAAAGCTAAGCGACTCACCGACCAGGACCGGCTGACCCGACCCCGAGAGTGCCTAAAGAAGGAAGTCTGCTGGCAGACTGCGACGACGCTGATCCACCGAGACCCCGGCAGAGCCCGTTACCCCTGGTGACGATCGTCACATCCGAGAGAAACCACTTGGAGCGTGACGTCCGGTTGCCTGGCGACCTCAACTCCGTGGGCTCCAGCGAAAGATCTCGACAGCGCGCCGCGATTCAAAGTAGGCAACTCTGTCCTCTGCTTCTGACTGGGTTGATGTCGAAATTTCTTTAGTTCTTTAGTTTGTTAGTGAGCATTCTAAACTTCATCATTAAGAATAACCGCGCCACACATAGCCGAATTTATCCTCTTACACCATCGCCCAACAGTAACCTAACTAGTAGAAATAGTCCTGTTTAGCATAGTTTCCGGTGTTTATTATCATTCATTCAGTTTTCCTTGTTAGTAATTAGTAAATAAACTTATCAACTGGACCCAGTCGTTGTCCTATGTTTCATTGGAGTGGAGATCGGAGATCAATGTAATCGAGAGATCACTGCTTTTAGTGAGACTGATCAAACGAATTAATAAATTCAGTAGAATTGTCCTCTTTGAGGACTGGTGCCCCTTTTCAACGAGAGCAAAATCTAAATTGTGGTGTTCACGCTATATATATCAAGATGGATATTTCAACAAAGTTTGAAATTATGAACATCATGAAAGTACTGTTGCATAGATGGTCTGACTATGTTTTACATACATCCATTAGTATGCATGTTGAAATGCTATGTCTGCTTTTGTTTTAGTTTTAGTTGTCAGGCTCTTTTTGAGAACCATCCATCCATCCATCTTCTACTGCTTTTTCCGTTTCTGGGTCGTGGGGGGTGGTGGAGCCAATCCCAGCTCACTCTGGGCGAGGGTGGGGTACACCCTGGACGGGTCGCCAGTCCATCGCAGGGCCAACACACAGAGACAGACAGAGACAAACAACCACTCACACTCACACTCAGACCTACAGACAACGTAGAGTCACCAGTTAACCTAGACATGCATGTCTTTGGACGGTGGGAGGAAACCCACACAGGCACGAGGAGAACATGCAAACTCTGTACAGAAAGGCCCCAGGCTGGGAACCAAACCTGCGACCTTCTCATTGTGGGGCAACAGTGCTCTTTTTGAGAACCACCATGTTAATTTTTTTTGTGTGTTTTTTGTCACACTTTTTAACCCAACTGAAAGAGACCACAAATCTTTACTTGTTTGTTGTGTCTGCATACATTCAGTATCTAAATAAAGATCTACTGTAGATTAATTCCAAATGCATGTCTAATGAGTATATTGAGATGAATATTTGCATTAGGCTGATATGGAGCATTTAATACAGCCATTTTAGAACAGCAGTTTGTTGCTGTTTTTATGTATCTTGTAGTGCCAATGCCTTCCTGTGTTGTGAGCTGAGAGTTATTTCATAACACAGGATTACTCAGCCAGCCAGCTCTAAAAATAAGCATGAAATGAACCTCTCAACTGGAGTTCATAATGAAAGACTGGTCAGTGTGGTTACATCCATGAAAAGCAATATCCAAATTTAATTTTAAAAATTACTCAGAACATCAACAGCTCTACACTGCATTTTTTTTACCAATTCCAGTGAAGAACATAACTTCCACTACCTTCTGTCCGTTTGTTATGTTAACAACCATGCAATGCATTCTCGCACTGGTGTTGTGTTGTTCATGAAATGGTGCTGCACAATGACCGCTCCATGTGCATATAAAATTGAGGTCTAGTCTATTTTGTTTAAATTTCAGGTTTCAGACTTATGCTACTATCTGTCAGGACTTCCAGACATATGAACAAAAGAAGTAAATTTGTGAATATACTGGAAACATGAACATGAATAACATTAAATGGCATTAATAAACCAACATCCAGACCATGGTTGTTAACACTGCCATAATTATTACCATATTTGTATTGATCAAAGACAAAATACAGAATAAGAGCAGTCAATTTAAAAGTTTGAATCCTGTCAGAAATAGACAACTTGTTTTATGCTCCTTGGAACAAATATTTCACAATTTAGATTAAATTGTGAATCTCTTTCCTGATCCAAATAGATTGAATTTAGGCATAAAAAATAAATTTTTTATTTGCTACGTGTAAGCAACCGCTTTGCAATCAACTGCCACCAGTGTGTATATTAGAAAGCACCCCTGTCACCCTAATTAAAAGGTTTCAGTTCTGTACTAGTGATGTGTCGTTCGTGAACAATTAGTTCAATTTGAACTAATCTTTTGTATGACTCGGGAGTAACAAGTCATCTCAGTGAATGATTCGTTCTTTTTTCCCATGCGCGCCACAGGCTCAGATTCATTCAGGAACGGGTCTTTCTGCCGCATATTCTCAGTGTAGGAGCAACTGATTCGTTCATGACTTAAAAGTACGGGTCTTTGGGTCTGAGTCGCTCGTTCACTTGTCCCATGGCCGCTGCGCAGGCTCAGTGTAGAAATGAGTGATTTGTTCATGACTCGTAACTATAGGTATTCAGGTTTTTTGTTTATTATTCACGTGGTTACACCAGTGACATGACCAATGCTGTTATTACTGGTGAGGAGAGCTATCTGACATTAGCACAAAAGTTAGCTACAGTATGTAGCTATGGAATGGATGTTTAATTTGCCTTTCCATTGGAAGGAACTCATACATTACGGGTCTTCAGATACGAGGTAAGCTAAAGTGAATAGCCATCATAGAATGAGTATTTTTAATGATAGGCGGAGCGCTCTCCTGCCGGCAAATTAAGTAATTAGTAATTTCAACTTCATTGGCTATGACACAAAAAGGTGCTCAATCATTTAACAAAACCAAGTGAAGGGCAGCACAGCGGCGTAGTGGTTAGCGCTGTCACCCCACAATATGAAGGTCGTGGGTTTGATTCCCGGCCTGGGATCTTTCTGTGTGGAGTTTGCATGTTCTCCCTGTACCTGCGTGGGTTTCCTCTGGGTACTCCATTTTAATCCCACCATCCAAAGACATGCATTTTTAGGTTAACTGGTGACTCTAAATCGTCTGCGAGCGTGAGTGGTTGTTTGCCTCTGTTTGTCTTTGTGTGTTGGCCCTGCGATGGACTGGCGACCTGTCCAGGGTGTACCCCGCCCTCGCCCGAAACGCAGTGGCGGTTCTAGACTGTTTTTAGTGAGGGGGCCTGACGGGGGCCAGGGGTTTTGTCAGAGGGGCACATTCAACCTGGGGTAAAAAAGACAAAGATTTTAAATCTCATTTTATTTTCTTTTTTTATTCATAAAACTAGTGATTAACCATTGTAACCAAAGCGAATGGTTCCAAATATCACCTTTGAGACACAAATATAAAAAAAATTGTAAAATTTTACAGACTGTAATCAGCAGATGAATGGATAATGAAAATAACTGTTAGGTGGTGGTTACAGAAGGATTTCTAAACTTCTGAATGTTCCAGTGAGCAGTGTTGGGGCCATAATCTGGAAGTGGAAACAACATAGTTTCACCATAAACTGGGCGCGACCAGGTGCTCCTCGCAAGATCTCTGACAGAGAAGTCAAAAGAATTATCACAAGAGTTGTCCAAAAGCCAAGGACCACTTGTGGAGAGCGTCAGAAAGACCTGGAATTAGCAGGTACAATTGTTTCAAAGAAAACAATAAGTAACACACTCAACAGCAATGGCCTGTATGCACGCTCACCACGCAAGACTCCATTGCTGAAGAAAAAACATTTTGAAGCTCGTTTAAAGTTTGCTGCATAACATTTAGACAAGCCTGTGAAATACTGGGAGAATATAATCTGGTCAGATGAGACCAAAATTGAACTGTTTGGATGCCATAATACACACCATGTTTGGAGGTCAAATGGCACAGCACATCACCCCAAAAACATCATACCAGCAGTGAAGTTTGGAGGTGGGAACATCATGGTGTGGGGCTGTTTTTCAGCATACAGCACTGGCAAACTTCATGTAATTGAAGGAAGGATGAATGGAAAAATGTACCGAGACATTCTTGATAAAAATCTACTGCCATCTACCAGGATGATGAAGATGAAACAAGGGTAGATGTTTCAGCAAGACAATGATCCCAAACACATAGCCAAGGGAACTCTCACTTGGTTTCAGAGAAAGAAAATATAAATCCAATAGAAAATCTATGGAAAGGACTAAAGATTAGAGTTCACAGAAGAGGCCCATGGAACCTTCAAGATTTGAAGACTGTTTGCGTGGAAGAATGGGCCAAAATCACACCTGAGCAATGCATGCAACTAGTTTCTCCATACAAGAGGCGACCTGAAGCTGTTATTACCAACAAAGGCTAAGTATTAAATAAATTTAAGTAAGTGTGTTCAATACTTTTTCCATGTGTCATTCCATTTTATTACATATAATTTATGGACATCTAAGGTTTGATTTCTTTGCATGTGTGGGTTGCCTGGGTTGTAACCGACATCTGGTGAAAATTTCATGTCAGTAGCACCTTTAGAAGTATATTTACTGAGAAAAATGGTGACGTGTTCAATACTTATTTTACTCGCTGTAAATACATTGGCTGCCCTGCTATTACAGCAACTGTATTCTGCGGTTTTGGTGATTTCTGGCTAACCAATCAACAAATGAGTCAAGACTCAATGCCTTTGCCCTCCTAGACTCGATGCTCACTACACCCAGATTGCTTAATCTGTCGTCGTTCATGGTGGACCTGAGGTACGTTTTCACAAACTTTAACGTAGAAAAACTTTGTTCACAAGAAGCAGTACTCACTGGGGTTGCAACTGCTATCGGTATTGCAGAAGAGGAAGGAAGTTGCTTCTTCTGGATGGAAACTTCGTGATCGTCCTTTTCACCGTATATCTACAAAACTGACCGCCGTTTTCGGTGTTGCAACGCACTAAAGGATCTGACTAGAATGTTGAGCTACGCGCATTAGTTCCGCCTTTTGCATTGGCGCAACATCAAAATTTTAATAATAACTGTATAATCTTTGTTCAGAAGGGGGGCCACGAGGGGGGGATGAACGTGCTCTCAGTCACCAGTGATGGTCTCCACAGCTAAAGGGTACTGATTCAGTAATGATTCAGTGTAGTCCAGTTAAAAGCTTGTATGTTAAAAATTCACGATAAAAATACTATCTATTTTAAATATTTGAAACATTTTCTGGTAAATGATGATGGTCTTTTCTGAAACTGATACATATTTTCATCTTAAGTTGGAGAGTATTGGACAGTATTACCTTTTGGCTGGAAGGTGTTTTGTTTTTCGTAGCCCTCAGTAGCACTGGAGTCACTGCATCAGCACATTGGTCTCCTGAGGTTTTTTTTTTTTTTTTGATGTGGTGACATTATTAATCTGAATGTAAAACTGTTCTTTAATATGGCCAGTTGCCATGGGAAGAAATTTAAAATAGCATGGAAAATAATTTTCATTTTCGTTTTGTTTTAGCAAGCTGAAGATGTTTTCTTTAGCTTGAATACAAATCAAGTGTGCAGCTGAATGTTAGTGCCCATCTACTGTGTCATCCTGAAGCTTTAAACCTTTGGTGCTCCTATTTGCGGCGTAAAGTGGCTAATGTGTGTGTTAATGTAGCACTTTGGCTGTTTTATTCCTACTTTTCCTCTTTGTTAGCATGGTATTCTCTATAAGCTGTGGGCTAATGGCTGGCTAGTGGGCTAACATTAAGCAGGCTAATGTGTCTGTTAATGTAATATTACTGTTATTTCAGCTTTCTCTTGCTTAGTTCCATGGTTTAAGGGCATAGTCTGTGCAAGTGTCTATGTGTTCACACGAGACACTGTTATAGCACACCTACGCTCTGTACATGTGTGTGTGTGGGAATGTGTGACTGTGCTTTTACCGTATGAGTGTATATTTGTACTGTACATATGGAGCCAGTGAGTTATATTTCCATTTCAAAGCGACGAGTCAGCAGCAGCAGAAGCTACTTTCATCCATTAATGTGATTTTTAGGGAGAGAGTGAGACAGTGAGACACACACACACACACAAACTGCAAGAAATACATAGAACCACAGCAATAATTACTCTCCAGGTTGGCAAAGGATTCAGATTGTTTCTTATAGTCTGTGTCCCACTCTTTAGTGCCAATCAACCAGAACAAATATGAAATAAATCAACAAAATACATTGCGTTTTTCCTCATGTGACCCGCCACTGCCAGCAACCATTTTGCGTCCGAATTTTAGGCTAGGCTTGCTATTTGTCATTCGATATAAAACCCTCCTCCAGTTCAAGGGCGCCGGTAAAACTGGAGTCTATGAGAGCTAGCAAACTTTTTGCTCTCTTACAAGCAGAGGCAGCTTTTCATTGGTACATGAAAATTTGATTCTAGTTCGCACCTCTTTGCGCCCAGACCAAAGGCATTGTTTTCCATATTTTTAATCTTAACGTGACTGGATAATTCATCGAATCAAATACTTCCATCAGCTGGCTATGGTAAAAAACGTAAAAAAAAGTAAAAAAGTGAAAAAGTAGCCTCCTTTTTGAATCTATTCTGCCCCAAAACTCTTCATTTTAGATAAACAATACCCGAGGTCTCTCTCTAGTTCTATTGATACTTTGACAATGGTCTAGTTTAACTGGTTTTTACATTTTGTGGGTTGTCTTTGATGGTGAGGTGCTCTTTGACTCGTCACGTGCAACTGTGCCCCCCGCACAAATTTAATCACCAGCCGCCACTGGTGCCCATCTTCCTCTGTGTTTCCTTGTGTTTTATTCATAAGTTGTACCTTCATCTGCTGAACATACCAATGCTTAAATGACGCTGTCACTCACATGAACAGGTTGCTGCTCTTGCTCACTAGTCTTGTTTATAGCTGTGCCTGTAAAGATTTGAGAAGTCTGCAAAAGATGAATCATTTTAAAGGATAAACAGTCTGCAAGTGTGGGTGTTTGTCTTGGCATGTAAAGAGAAAAATGCTTAGGGTTAGTGATGGGATTATTTTGTGCTTGAGTTCCCTTTTGAGTGTAAATGTCCATGCGTAAGCTAAAAGTCTGCTTACGTACACAGTTTTTCTGACTGCAGCCATGCAAAAGGTGTATATTAAGGGTCTCATATTAATGTAGTGCTTCTAGTTGAAAATTAGTGTAGTAGTGTTGAATTTTCTTTATGTGTTTGCTTGTTAAGACAATTCTGCATTAGTGGTGTGTGTGTTTGCCTGTATGAGTGTGTCCATCCATCTTCTACCACTTTTCCGTTTCTGGGTCGCAGGGGGTGCCAACATTACAGGCAAGGGGTGGGGTACACCCTGGACAGGTCACCAGTCCATCACAGGGCCAACACAGAGAGACGAACAACCATTCAGACCTACGGACAATTTAGAGTCACCAGTTAACCTAGACATGCATGTTTTTGGACAGTGGAAGGAAACCAGAGTAGCCAGAGGAAACCCACGCAGAAACAGGGAGAACATGCAAACTCCGTACAGTGCCCAGGCTGGGAACTGAACCCACAACCTTCTTATTGTGGGGCGACAGCGCTAACCACTACGCCACCGTGTTGTCCATGTGAAGTAATTTAAACAGTATTTTCACGAAGTCTGAAAGTTTGTTTGTGCAAATGGGCACAGCTCTACATACAAACATGAAACCTATTTAGCTTTCAGAGAGGGTCTTTTTTTTTTTGGTGTATGTGTGTGTTTCTTTGCACTGCATTGTATGTGTAACTTTTCTATGCATGTCCAGATTAGTAACTAAAAATTGTGTGTTTACTTGTGTTTATGCATTTTCACTGGAGTGTGTCTGTGTGTACATCTTAGTAGTACAGCAGTATAGCCCTACAGGGGAGACAGCGGGGGAGGTGGGAGGAGGTGAGAAACTGGCTAGCAGGCTAGCTGGCTGACTGACTGACTATCAGTTTGATTTACTGACTGAATGATGGACTGATTGTTAAGTTTATTGACTGACTTGCTGGCTGATTGGTTGTGTTACAGGCTGGCTACGTGACTGACTGAGGCAATTGTTGATTTGTTGAGGGCCTTTTACAAGGTACCTTCATAATGACAGTGCAGGGGAGGAGGAGAGAAGGCGAGGAGTGCAGATGGAGAGATGAAAGCCAGGCACCTCTCCTATGTTTAAATACCAAACAAAAAGCTTGGAATGAGTTTCCAGGGTCCAAAGGCCAAGAAACGTACTTCGCACATAATGGTTGTTAAATAGTTTTTGTGTTAAATTTAGGTTTTATTTGTTTCCATTAAAGACCACAATGTGCCTTATTACCAATGCTTCACTCTGCCATCCTTAGGAGGCGGGGGCAGGGCAGGATTTTATTCATAGATTTCCAGTGGAATCAAATTGGAGTAAATCAAATAAAGTTCAATTGTATTAAACTAAGTTGGGTAACAGAAACAATTCATCAATTCAAGTGAAAAAAAACTGAAAAATGAAAATGGTATAAAACTGAAGTGCTTAGATTTTCATGCCACACCAACATCTCTAAGTGTAAACTGAGCAGTATTGCCATTTCAGCTGCAGAACTGATGCAGAGGGATGGATGGAGAGACAGAGAAAATGGTGAGGAGTGGGAAAGGAGGAGTAAAAGAAGACTGCTGGGAGTGGGTTAAGGATGAAGGGGATCGGGTGGAGGGAGGGAGGGAAGGCCTTAAGCAGTGTGATAAGAAAATAATAAAGGAAAGTCGTAAAAGGCTCCAAGACTCTAGCTGTAGCAATATCATCTGCATACACACTGCAACACACACATTCTTACTCTTTCCCCCCCCCTCTTTCTTCAAATCACAAACACACCACACAGTTGTATGAAAATTTATGTTGCAGTGTCCTTTATAGGCCATTAAGTCTGAACAATGACAGTCAGTTACTTCTGTCTGGCAAATGATGGTTAAATAATACAGCCTTTCTGTATGTCTCCCTGCCTATCTTCCATCATGGTCTGAAATGTAAGCATGTGAAAGTTTCTTTGTTTTTCGGACTAGTTATGGGTTTTTTGAACACTGTTCTCAATCAGATTTGTTCTAATTCTGACAGATTTTGCAGCAGAAGATGGTATCGGATCCTTTCAGGACATCATCAGCAATAAGCTGCTTCTATGAGAAGTTTCAAGTAGTGTATTTTGGATGTCAAGAAGCAACTGAATCTTTATTCTCTCTCTCTCACCCCATTTTCTTTCTTTCACTCTTCACTCATCCTTTATCTCATCTCTTGTTTCATCCCCCTGCCTGCCTCTTTCTGTCTGTTCATCCTTGACTCTGATTCTTCTCCACATTTTGCCTTACGCATCATCCTGCACTCCATTTTCCCTCTGTCATTCCTCTCAATTTTTTTTCACCCCACTCTCCTTTCATTTCTCTCCTACTTTTTCATCCACCTCTTTACTTTTTACCTCGCTTTCCCTTTCTGTTTTTCTTCCCTCATCAACTTTCTCCACCTCACTCTCATCACTACCCTCTTATGATGTCCTCTTTCTCTTTCTCTGCCCTTTCAAGTCCTTAGATTAGGTGGTTGGCATTTTCATTGAGATGTCTATATGACAACTGATATAACTGCTGTCACAGTCTCTTCTGCCCTCGATCTGCTTCTCTTCCTTGGTTTTTTCATTCTTTGCTTTTACGCCCCAGGAGTTCCTCCTCCTCTTTTCACCAACCTTTTCTTTCTCCATTTTATCCTCTTTCTGTACTGCTGCTGTAATCTTGCTTCTTTGCCAGGATTCTTCTCAGTTTGTCCTCTCTTTTTTTCTCAGTATCTCAGTGTCCTCCTCCAGCCTTTTCATGATTCGGCATCTCAGCCTTGTGATCATTCCCCCCTTACATATTTATCATAGATGCACATTTTTACCCTTTTCTATTCCTTTTTTTCCCCCTCTGTTTCCTCTGCTGCTTTCAGAGAAAATTTTTCTAAATGTCCGATGGCCACGTCAGCCATTGTTGCTATTATTCCTAATTGGCAACACAGAAAGAGACACTATGAGGGAAAGCGTGAAGTGAGGTGTCTGGTGGTGGGTGCAAGGCGATGTTGCAGTTGTCCTGTGTATTTGGCAATTATAAGGGTTGCAGGGTGGGTGTAAGAGAAGAGAGAATGAGTTGGCCTATTGGGAAGAAACATTTAGATAAGAGGAATGGAGGGAGAGAAGAGGCATGGAGGACAAAAACAGGAGAGAAATAAAGGGAGAGAGAGAGCCTGCGTGTCTACATGCCTCTAATCTGTTGATGGTTGAGTGGAAGCAGGCAATAAGCCATTATCTCTCTGAAACTTAGCTTTAGCTGCAGCTGTATGGTACTGCATACTGCAAGTGCCAAAGCAGCTTGCAGCACAGTTCTGTACCCAAGATTCACTGACACCCATACAGGAATAGGATAGCATGCCACGAGTTTAAATGAGGAAGATCAATACGTGCAGTTTAACCCTTGTGCGGTCTTAACATTCTGTATACTCCCCTTGTCCTATGGGTCAAAAATGACCCGCCTTCACCAAAGCCCTAAATTAGCAGCTTAATTGAATTTTAAATCCAATATCTATTTTGTATGATGAAACATCCTGTTATTTATCAAATCAACTCAATTTTATTCAATTTTATCATATATTTTTTTCTAACAGTGAAAAAAGACGTTCACCAGTGAATATGATTATTATTTTTTTTCTTTCGTTCTTTTTTTTATTTTACCACAATCCAACTGTCATAATAGTTTTCTTTTATACAATAAAGGTTTATTATTACTATTATATCAATGTGAAGAAATTACTATTGAATTAATTTTATTGAAAGGAAAAATAACAGTCAACAGTATGGAACTTTTCCAACAGTTTATTCTTTGTTAATATTCTTTAGGAAGTGAATTATCAAATACATCTCTTCTGTCTTCTCTCTCTTGTCAAATAACAAAACAGCAAAAGTTTGCTTAACATTGAACATGAGCACATGTGGGACAGTATGTGCAAACGTGAGCATGGGCTTTGCAGACGTATTTCTCACACGTGCAGCACACAACTTTCGTCTTGCAGTCCTTCTTCCAGGGGCAGAAATTGCATCTTTTTCTCTTGCCTGACCCAGCTGCAGCCTCAGGTGGCTCAGGACAAGATTCAGCTCCCTGAGCAGCTCTCATTATTGCTGCAGAGGCTTCTGTGCGGGGGAGGCGCTCCCTTCTTGCGATGCATGGGGAGACAAGAGCCTTTCCCAACTGCTCCAGGAAGATCCTCCTCCTGTTCTGACTCTCAGCCATCCAGGTTGGGTGGATCGTCTGCCATATCACAAAGGCATTGTATGATGAGACATCAAGGATGTTGTGGAAGATGACCAGAGGCCAGCGTGCAGTCATCCTTCTGCAGCTGTACGTTCCAATAACCTTGTCAAGGTTGTCCACGCCCCCTTTAGTGCAGTTGTAGTCCAGGATGATGGCTGGCTTCCTGTCTTCATGATCAGTGATTTCAGCTGCCTTGTGCAGTGTACTCAGCAGGACCACGTTGTTGTTCTTTTTTGGGAAGTAAGAAACAAGAGTGGTGGTGGGGGTGAAGGCAAACTTTGTCGAGAAGACCACTCTCCCTCTTGTTGCGAGGAGTGCAGGGGGGAGTTCAGGCTTGCTTTTCCGAACAGTGCCAACCATGGTCATTTTCCTTTTCAGGTTCATAGGAGGTGAAAAAGTTGTCACATGTGACGTTGTGCCCCCTCAGTCCAACCCTCAAATCAAGTACAACACGCATCCCCTGGTTCTTCTCTGGTGCTCCACTGGGCAGCTTCCTGGTGTAGACTTGCATATTCCATGCATAGCTGGATTTTGCATCACAGGTCACCCATATTTTGATGCCATATTTTGCTGGCTTGCTTGGCATATACTGCCGGAAACGACAGCGACCTGATAAAAAAAAAAAGACAAAGATTACAATCAGTAGTGAGTGTGAGTGTCACAGAAAAAAAATCACATGAATCAACAAAGTAAAAATATAAATTTCAGGTAAGTAACATTATGAAAATAAAAATTTACCTTTGAATGGAACCAACTGCTCATCTACTGTGACTTCAGGTCCAGGGTTGTAAAGGTATGACAGACGCTCAACCCACTTGTCCCAGACATCTCTGATGGCTGCCAGTTTGTCCGTCACACGCCTTGCTGGTCTTGACTCACGGTTGTCAAATCTTAGCATTCTTGAAAAAGTGTGGAAGACTTTCAGCGGCATTGTGGCACGAAAAATTGCCCTTCCACTCTCTTCATCCCAGAGACTAGATGTAGCCTCACCACGAGACCTATAGACACCTGCTAAGATCAAAAGCCCTATGTAGCCACGCAGGTCAATCTGATCCATATTTTTCCAGTTGTCTCCATATTTACAGGAACCCTCCAAATTTGTCATTTCCAGTATGATCTTTTCAATGGCTGGTGTGATGAACAGGAGGAAAGTGGAGGAGATGTCCTTGGCATGGGCAGCTGAATATCTTGTTGGCCCTGGGGTCATCCTAATGATGTTTGTGCTGCAGCTCTTCCTGGGGTGCCGTCCGTGTTTGATGAGGACCATGTTATTTTACTGTTCTTGGATAAAAATGTCTCTCTGTCAGCTTGGGTCATTTTATTCTTCATCTGAAGAGGCTTCATGGTCTGTGTTGTATTCCTCCTCATCTTCTTCTTGAGATACCTCTTCTTCCACATCATAGTGTTCTTGCTCATCCTGAACCTCTGAAAAAATCTGGTCCAGGACCTGCTGGACAGTGAAATGTCCACTCATGGCTTCAGCAAGGAACCAACTGGGGGTTCTTTGGTCAGGGGTATCTTTATATCCTCTCCACTGAATTTGTTTTACATTATATTTTTTTGTTTTGTCTGGGATTTGGGTGATGTGAGGGGTTAGCTGCAGGTCAGAGGTGCAGGTGCAGGTGCAAATTCAAGTTCAATTCGTACATCGATAGGTATCCAGTTTCTTTGTTGTGTGTGTTTGTGTGTGTGTGTTAGAGAGAGTTTGTGTATGTGGCCTTTGAACTTTTTTCTGTCATGTAAATGCTTTTATAACACACGGGTCAAAAATGAACCATAAGACAATCTTAGGACCCCAGTGGTGTACAGCCCATATGGAAATGTAAACAAAACCAGAGTTTCACTTTTTTTAATGTTGGGGTCCCTTTAGGAAAAGTCATACAATTTCAAGTTGAAAAAAGAGTGTTATATGGATTTTTTTTTGCAGCTAAACATGGTGGTGGGTCATTTTTGACCCGCATGACAGCACGAGAGTTAATGATAGTAACAATAAAATCGATGCAAGGACGCAATGTAAACAATTAGCAGAGTTTATATACACTCAGTTGGCAATTTATTAGGAAAGCCAAGTCAGATAAAACTAATGCAATCTATTGTAACTGGAATAAATCTCCCTGTCCTGAAGGTAACAGTCTTCGGTTTGTCTTGAAACTGCGTTTAAAAAGTTCTAATTAAGCTCTATTGGAGGATCCACTTTGTGGTTCTGTTTAACTATATTGTGTTATACACTAAGTTGTTGCTGTTATTCAGCGCTGCTTCATTGACATGGATGCGATTGACAAAATAATGAAAACCTCTGTTCACAGAATGCAATCCAGTTCAGCGGCAGCCTTGTAGAAAACACTGACCAAAGACAGGCATGAGGTATGGGCAGGATGAACATACAATTTGATGGTTTAACAAGGCAATACTTAAAATATCAATTTTGCATAGTTCCTGTGTTCCTATGAAGGAGAAGAGTTGGGGGGAACATTTAATCTAGATGCAAAAACTAATACTGTGTCCAATCTACTTATACATCAGGCTTTAGTGTACATAATGTTCTGTATCAAGAGCTGTAAAGCTTACAGTTTCCTCTGTATTCTAATTAATATTTAATTAGGAACCTGATGTATCTCCATTTGCAGTTAAAACTGAATGATTAAAAAGTGAATGTATTTACTATGGTAGTTATGTTTATGTTGATAAAATGGCTCCATGTGGAGACACATGCCTCTTTATAAGTCTGAAGAGTCTAAAATCTCCAAAGAATTTGGCAGAAGTTTGATCTCTGGGGACTTTGACTTGACAAACCCCCCTCCCGGTTTCACATTTGTAGACTGCTCTACCAGTGGAGAAAAGACTATGGATCTGCTACATGTTCATTCTAAAAACACCTGTGATTCTTCCTCATACATTACTTTTTGCCCTTTTGTATCTCTGCAATTTCAATTCACTAATCACATATTCATTATCATTACTATTTGAAATGAATTTTAACCTTTTTTTCTCTCACTTACTTCATCTCAAACTATTTGTTGTCTAGATGTAGCAAAGTAATTTCCTTGTAGGGATATTTGAAGTTTTTCTGATTATAATTGAATTTGTTTTATGTATTTTGATGACTGTTCTGATTCTGCTTTTTGCTTCTCTTTTACTCTCATTTTCCTGTACAACTAAGCGAGAAACACTGAGGAAACTCCACTATGCCAATTGCATTGCTAGGCTTGAAGTAATCTGGATTCCCAGCAATTTCTTACATTGATTACATTTACATTGCTTTTTACCTTTAACTCCTTACTCATACTTGCTCCAAGTTTCTATTTAAAACACAGTGCCATCATTTCCAATTACAACCATTTTCTTCTGTATGTGGAAGAATAGCGTGTAGGGAGTATCTTGGACAAAATGATATCTGGGCAGAAGAAGTGAGCTTTTAAAGATTCACAAATATAGTATTAATTTGCACAGGTGCTTTTGATGTTGTGTCCATCCTCTGTAGGTACAATCTTTAGTGATCAAAAACATTAAAAGGCCCATTAATATACATGAAAAATCCACATTTACTGTCTAATGATCTCTTTCAGGCTGACTTTTTTGGTGCTAAAACAGGAGGGAGGCCAGATTTGACACCAGTGCTGTTAAAAAGCTGGTGTCTCTGCACTGACTAAGGCAGAGAACACAGTGGTATCACATAGCAAACCTTCTCCTCTCCACTCTTTTCCTCTCTCCCCTCCTCTCCTAATTTTGATTTTAGCATTCATTTTGTGGCATCCAGTAGCCTGCTGGTGTGGAGATGTTTAGAGGGCATGAAGAGTTTTCTAAATGATGGCTAAATTTAACTAAATGACTTCCTGCACTCAGATATGATATAATGCTCTCCCCTGCTTCTCTGCTCTCTCTAGATCATTCTGTCACTGCATCATCCTTTTTAGCTATTGTCCTTTTCTCCTCCTTCCTCTTGCTCACATGCTCGCTCTGTCCTGAAGTATGATTTCTATTTCTCAATCTCCTTCCAAGCTACTCCCTCTTCTGCCTATTTACCTTTTTCATCTCTTTCTCTCTCCTGCTCCAACCTCTCCCTCCTCAATTCCGTTCTGCTAATCATTTTGTTTTGTCTACTTTCTACTCTCATAAAAGGGTCTGACAGTTCTCTGTCTGAAGTCCTAATAAGATGGCTTTGTAGGAATTTTCTTTTAACATATTAGATAAGCCAGCTGGCAGTTGTCTGTCTGTCCGTCTGATCTATCCCGTTTCCCTCTGCTGTTTGCCATAATGTGGCTTTTACTAGAAGTGGCAACCAATTACAGGAAATATCTTTTACTTGAGAAATATGTTAAGAAAATTGGAAAAGTATAATTGCCTGTAGATCAGCAGTCATTGGTGATTCAGCTGACCAACTAGTCTGCCTTTGCAGTACTTTATTCATCCACCAACAATGTCTGTGTCTGTGGTATTGTGTAATTATCTGATTTGTATGTATATATCAGTCATTAGATTACCATATATATTATGTTACTATATAACTATGTTGTAATATAATGTCAGGTTGAAGCTGTATATTTCCTAATCTGTGGTATCCAATTATTGTATAAATTTGTGATTTATTTATTGATACAGTTCCACATAGGATGGCACAGAGTGATATAATGATGCATCAAAACTGTAACTTAGTTAAATGCATTGTTATTTTGTGGACCCAATGAGCCACAGAAATAAAGTTGAGTTATCGTATTAAAAACAGCTTTTGTATTCTAATATAATTAAATATAGATTTGATAAATTTGAAAATCTCAACTAATATGATATAATATTATATTATAATAAATTACATTGTATTATATTAATAAATAAAGCTGTCTTCTGAAACAATGTCCAATCCAAATCCAAAAAAACAACACTTCTCACTGCATCAGCCTCACTTCTCAACCCACTGAAAAACTTGATCCTTAATATTAATGTTTATTAGGATAGTTCACTTAAGAAGAGGAAAAAAAAAACAAACAAAAAAAACTGTACCATTTCACCACAAGTCACATATAAAGTCAAAAGTAGAAAATACATTTATTCCATTTGTTGCTGGGAGGTAGATAAAGAGATTTATACCACTCTCTTGTTGCTAATGCAAATGATGGAGCTTTAGCCATCTTATCTTTAAAACTCACTAACGCACAGGGATCTTGTTCACTTAATCTGTACGCGAACATGAGCGTGCAGATGACAAGCTATGGTCTTTTGCCTGTAAAACTAAAATGCCATTTTTAAACAACTACCATCCTTTGTACTAAGACTGGATCCGTAACAATCAGCCCTAATATTTTACTGAGCAAACATTACATTTGTTCCTTTAATTTGAAAATACACCTGAAAATTGTTTCTACACTTGAGACTCAACATCAAAGAAAATCCAGTTGCATTTGTTGTGTCTGTTAAAATGTTTTATTGGTTTGGATGTTAAAAGCTTACATAGTTCAACATTAGGTCTGCTCTGCTTTTCCATATAAGAAAAAAAACGAAACAAGTAATAACAATTTCACTGAAATAAATGGAGTTTGTTAAGATCCTGTAAATCTGCATCGCAGGTGGGTTTCTACAGGAAACATGACTCAGCAAGTAATTGTCTATTTCTACAGTTGGCTTTGTCAACATGACTGATATGCTAATAGGAGTATTACAGTATTTGCAGTTGAATGTGGAAATCATTGATGAATGCATCATATCTCAAATGTTGTGTGAAACGTGTCATCTGCAGTCCCGTTTTTATGAACTGCTGTATAAGAAGTTACTGTATGTTGTGTCGTATTGAATATGATTAATAATTGCTGTTTACGATGACTGTCATTAGTCATCTTGCTTGCTGATTAAAAATTATACATTTGTAATTTGTTGTGGATTATACAGAACAGTAAATTATTGTTGTATTTCTTCAGTTTCAAGGACAAGGAATTACTTAGAATTATTCTTTTTATCCAGGTGATGAAAAATTTGTGTCATGCTCATGCTCAAAACTCTGACTTATTTCAACAAATTTTTCTACAGATAAAATATGAATCCATCCATTGGTGCTAAAATTTCTTTATCAGTGGTTTGTGACAAAAAGGACCGCTAACAGGAGGTTGCATAGGGCACCTTTTTGACCCTGCTGTGTAATATCTAAAATCGTCTTCAGTTGCATCTGTCCTCTCCTTTTAGGCACTTTTAGGCATTTGCCTTTTCGGCATTTCTGTGAACCACAGTCAATATAATATATCAAAGGAAAATTTGTCCTACTACTACTAATACCACGCCACCTACTTTGTTAGTGTCTCCTTCTCCCAACACAGATGGATATACAACAACGTATTACAAGAGATTGAATGGTCTTTTTTCGGTACAATTATTACACTGGATACATTGGATGGATTCTTAAATGTCACACTGTGAAGAAACCATCTCTGTTTCTTTTTCACATTTCTATCCTCTCTCATTGTACTTAATATGAACATGATTTTAACTATAATGAAACCAAACTGTGCTGACTGGCCTCATTTATCTTTGCTGCTGTAAATCAGTAACACCATTGTGCTTTAACCCTTAGATGCACGAGTGACTGGACCCTGCAATCTTCCATAAGTGGGTTAAAAATGACCCGTGTTAGAATCAATGTGTTTTTATGCCACTTTTGTAATTTTGGCTAAGAATAATCATTTGTATTATATTTTGTATTAAATTTTGGTCCACAAAAGAATGATATTTGTATGAAATAATTTTATTTTAAACTTTTTTTTACATTTTTAACATTTTTAAACTTTTTGAAAATTGGAAAGGAAAATTACACAACAGCAATATAACAATGTCAACATCCATTTTGTGTGTGTGTGTCACTGTGTAACTGTCTAGACAGTTCCTCTCTCTTTTCTTGCCTTCTTGTCTCCTCACTGTATGTATGTATGTAAACTACCTGTTTCTGGCTGTGATCATTGCACACAGGTACATTGCATTTCCCACACCGACTACTGACTTTACGATCTTTGTTACTTGGGCAGATATGACACCTCTTTCTCTTTGGTTGGCCCTGTCTGCTTCTTTCCTGTGGCTGAGTTGTGGCTTTTGTCACCCCACATCTTCCCATTGCTTCAATGACAATGATTAGCTAGCTAGTTTCATAAACTATAAAATAGGCAAAATTCATGATAGATGAGAAACACAGGCAGCGTGGCGGCATAGTGGTTAGCGCTGTTGCCCCACAATAAGAAAGTCGCACGTTCGGTTCCCGGCCTGGGACCTTTCTGTGTGGAGTTTACATGTTCTCCCTGTGCCTGCGTGGGTTTCCTCTGGGTACTCCAGTTTCCTCCCACTGTCCAAAGATATGCATGTTTGGGTTAACTGGTGAATCTAAATTGTCCGTAGGTCTGAGTGTAAGTGGTTGTTGGTCTTTGTCTGTCTCTGTGTGTTGGCCATGTGATGGACATGTCACCTGTCCATCACAGGGCCAACACCCTGTCCTCACCCAGTGTGAGCCTGGATTGGCTCCAACACCCCCCACGACTCGGAAACGGATAAGCAGTTGAAGATGAATGAATGATAAGAAACACATACGCTTTCACACAGTAGTCATGAATGACACACACACAGTACATATAGTAATGTTAACTGTTTAGTGTGAGCGAACTTTAAAGTAGGCTAATTTGTTGATACATGATAATAAAAACATACTCTTTCATGCACGCATTTCTGAAATAAAAAATGTGGATAATAATTGACAGTCACAGTTGAGAAGAATCAAAGGTTCCCATGAAATTCCATAGGAAATGAATGAAATGAATAAATACTACAATTTCGTAAAATGAATAAAAGGTAAGTTAAAAATTTAAATGGAATGATATCAATAACATGTTTTTTGAGGAATAGCTGGAATATGAAATGATAACAACTTTTCATTACGAAGATATTGCAAGAAAATGACCTCACCGGGTCGTTTTTGACCCACTTATGCATCTAAGGGTTAAAGCTACTGGGTGCTACAACTGGGTCAAGGTGAAGAACCAACTCTGAATGGTTAAACCGATATGATGTCTATCATGATACGATATCATGCAATGCGTGCAATACAAAATGTTGCAACAACAACATGAGAGTGACCTCTGTTACTGCCAGCATAGCATGTGTCTTCTCCATGGTGATTAGCCTTCAATATATAAAAACACTAGTGACATGAAAGCACATGCACCTCTAGATTTAATATCAGACAAGGTGTATCTGTGTTATGGATATCATGATTTTGCAGTTCACAAAATACATGATTAAGAAATGTCCTTTGGTGCATGAATCAGAACAGTTACAAACCCATCAAGTTCTTACAATGTTCGGTACTTAGATCTGACATTGATCTTGATCTTGTCCACTAAGAATTTTGGCATTGAGAGAGCTAGTAAATATTTCAACATTTTTTGTTTTTAGTTAGTACACAAGCTTTCCTCCTATCGAAGACAAAAGCTGTCCATTGTAGTGCATTCCTATTTAAAATCTATTGTTGTTGGTCAAGGAAAGGTCCTACCTAATGAATAATTTACCTGAACTTTTTTCCCATGCAGTCTGGCCATGGTGCTGGCAGTGTTCTGCAGTGTATTGACTCACCATTACTGGAAGTACGTTAAAATAATATGAAAGCGTAAGAGCCAGAACAATGTCAACACAGTTACACAATGTTGTGTACACACAGTGAGGCACGCTTCTATTTCTAGGAAAACATTACTCATTAAGCAGTGTTGTTTGGTTTGGTGTTATATTTGGTGAGGCTGTATAAGCCACACTCTCCAACCTGAGCCTTAAAATGTGGCCCACTGTACAGCTGACCAACCAGAAATTCAATGTGTTGATCAGTCTATGATCTGTATTATTCAAAAGGCAAAAGTGTGTGAGTAGTCGTTCTGTGTGATCGTGATCATGTTGAAGGTCGGGCTCAGAGTCTCCTCCAAGTGCCGTCATACTGGCTACTTGATAAGTTTCAAAGACCATCTTTTGCATGTCTTTGTATTCTGGATGCACTGTTAGAAATTACCAGCATTTCACAATAATTAACAGTATTATTTTACAGTAGTAAGTTCCCCTGTAATATCCTAATGAATACATGTTAAAAACTACAGTATCCTTGGATTTTACAGCATTTAACTGTTATTTTACAGAAAAACCCTACAATCAAAAAAGCCCTTTGTATCACAACAATGTCTGTAATATCACAGCAACACAGTAAAAAGATGCAAGGATTTCACAGCATTCAACAGTATTATTACAGTGAAATATTGTATTTTCAAATATTCCCTGGTACGTCACATGACGTATCCGAACTCAGCACTGAACCTGAAGACGCCATTTCCTTTTTCTCTTCTGGGCTGAATGGAGAAGGTGAGTTACCTGCTTAACGTCTGTTTGCAATACACCCATGTTATTTTAAATGATATTAATATTTACTTTCAAATGAACGTTTATCGCATGGCACAGTTCATATTTTGTTAGCAAGTGCCCGAAATTGTCGAACTTTCTCTCACAGCATTTGCTAATTGTGATAGCTGTCTTTTTCAGCTATCCAGTCAGCTAGCTTAGCTAGCTAGCTAATGGAAATGCGACAATGCCTCGAGTACTGTATGTAGGAGTAATTGGCGAACTGTAGCTACCTAGCGATAGACAGCAAATATGTACAGATTTCATGTTTTTTACAACATGCTCATGATCATACTCTGAATTCAAACTGAAATTTGTATTGTTGGTTGCCTTTGTGTGAGTTCTCCTTTTTTCTTTTCTTTCTAGGTCATCAGAGGGCGAGGCTAACCATCCTGTTCAGTGTCAGGCTAAGAGTGAGGAGAGAAATAGTCTGGATAGATGACTAGGTAAAAACCACCACAATGTTCCACTGTAAAATGGTTGGATGTGAGCATGTGTCTGAGAATGTGTATAACTTTGTTCAGCACACAAAGCTGCATAGTAATGCCCCCAATTATCATTACCAGTGTGGGGTGCCTGACTGCTCATGGAGGTACAGAAAACACACAGGACTACAAATTCATATGTATAGGCTGCATAGGTCCTACCTGCAAGCTGCTGGGCCTATACCGTCTTACACATCAGCTCCCCCACCTGACACATCCTTAAAATGTGTGCTTGAGGCTTGTGCATTTAAGTGTGACACTTTGGCCTCTCTTATTAAGCATTTAAAGACGTACATTGGGGGGGAATGGAAACTAGATGTCCATTTAGAGGTTGTGATTGCAGGTTTACACACGTGATGACTTTTGCTTCACATATTTCCAGGAAACATAGGTGTGCAGAGGATTCAGTTTTAGATAACTTTGTTCTAGACAAGCCTATTACTACAGAGCCGTTGCCAAGACCCAGTCAGTTGTATTCAGAAGCTGCTGGTGAACATGATGAACCAGAAATGCCATTAGCTGTGGACGAAAACCTGTTTTCCAACGAATAACCTACCAGTCCAATCACAGCTGTTTATTTTGTTTTGGGGTGGGCTATGTGATTTTGAAATGTCTTGTGAAATGCAAATGTACTGAATGAAGTAGAGCGCAGATTTTCTTTAAAAGCAAAAAAAAAAAAAAAAAAAAATGCTCTCAGACCCTTTATTGAAAAGGATGTCTTTGTCATACTTCCAACAGGGTTTGGTTTAATTTACCAACTGGCCAACTGTGTGAAGAAGCATTTGAACGAGATGCTGCATCTCAAGGGGCTATCCTAAAAAAATTGAAATTGAAATAAAGTGGCTGCGCACGTTGATACAGCCCCTCATAGTAGAAAATCAACTAACGATGCACAGATCACTTTGCCTAAGGCAAACCTAACCTGAGGCACGCTGGCTATAAATGGCCAAAAATAATTTTATGGTGAGAGGAAGATCTAACAAGTTTGGACTATAAGTCTATTAGGGTGTGATATGGGAAAAGGCACAGGTGAACAGATTGATAAATGCTTATTGCAATACATAAGTCCATTTAAAACTGAAACTATCTTTGCTTATTAACAGGTGCTTCTTGGGCATCAATCCTGACAGAGGCTCAAGGACCAAGAAGCGGACAACAATGAACCCTCGTGAGCACTCTTTTCAGGAAACTAATTGACTTTGAGTGGGCATCATAGTTTTTTTGCTGCAGCAGTTGTCAGGCTCAGTTTTGAGTAGTTCTTTTTGTACTTTTTTTGTAGAAAACTTTGCACTACAAAATTTTTGTACAACGCTGTTGCAAGGGGATTATAGAATGAGACTGAGAGCAGCACCTGACCCCTTCACGACATCCCTTTATTGTTCTCTCCCTTCTGCTTTTACCATGTAGGCCTCATTCCCATCCTCTTACTGTTATTGCGAAACAGTTGGGTAGTTGTATCGCAAGTTACTGCACAATTTCTCTGCATTTTAAGATGGCTTTGGAAATTTTATGACTAGGAAGTTGACTTCTAGAATTTCTTGTCATGTATGTTGAATAAACTTTATTTGTAAATAAATATGCCATTGGGCTATGCCATTGACTTAACCTCCGAGTTGTGTGTTGGTGGGGGAGTGGGGGGTTGATTTTAATTGTACAATGATGGTAAATTCACAGTAAAAGGAAAATCTGTGTTACTTTCACAGTAAATAACTGGCCACTTTTTGCATGACTTCCACATTATACATTGTGAATTCACAGTAAATTTGTGTCAGTTTAATTCGTGTCAGTTGTGTCAAATTTGTGTCAGTTTTTATTACTTTCACAGTACACATTGTAAAAGTACAGGGCCTTGTTGTAATGATGTACAGCAAAAGGTTGTAATTCCCCAGTAACGTACTGTAATATCACAGTAATTGCTTTGTCATTGAAGCTGTGAAGTTACATTATACAGTTGTGCTTTTACAATAATGCATTGTAATATCACAGATGTGAAATTACAGTAAATTGTTGTGAGTACATTTCACAGTATATTGCTGTAATCCTTACTGTGAAAGTCATGCAAAACTTGTCCAATTATTTATTGTAAATTCACAGCGAAAAATTTTGCAGTGTGGAATGAAGTGTAAAATCGGGGAAGAGGGTATAGCCTTGTGGAAGTGTTTATGGTCTTGTATTCAGCTGTACATGGAAATGTTGAAGTAAAGAGTTGTGTGTAGAATGTGGAAAGCAGGGGACTTTAAGAGAGAAGTTAAAGCATTGTGCTACTTATACTGCTTCTGGACACCTAGTTCATGTATTGTACACAAGCCTCCCAATTTTGACGTCCAAAAATGGGTTCCACAGGCTGTTAGACAAGTGTTGTATTGACATGATCAACCCTAGGCTAAAACGGTCACAGTGGTGACCAGCACTATTGAATCCATAGTGCAAATTAAATAAGAAGTTACAGTTAACTCTACTGAATTACATTTTATTAATAATTCATTTTCAACTTAGTTTAAACAGCTTCCCCTCCGGTAAAATGATAGCTCGCTCTCTGTGGTTCTCTGTTACAGAAGGCAGCTACATACAGTAGCTTCACAATATTTTCCAGCCAGGATGCTATATGTGTGTGGGGTGTGATAGTTTTGCAGTCGACATGTTCTGTCAGGTTATCTACTGGCCCCACGTGTGACAGCATCAGTAATGGTTTCACAAATGTACATCTCTATGACTCTTGGATGAGGTTTTGCAATTGCTAGCATTGTAATGCTAGCAATTGCACAGTAATGCCAGATGCCTTGGATGTTAAACAGTGCACATTCAGGAGAGAGATACTATCAGATATTTTCATGATTCTTCTTTTCTCCTCTCTTGTCTTCAGTCAAGTTGTCACCCTTGTCATTGATTTACTGCCTCGACACACATTTGCTCAGTGACATTAATTTTGAAAAGCAACAAGCAACAAATCTAAATTCTTTGCTGGCCTATCCAAGAGAATCTCACTAAATGTAAGCTGACTAGATTAATATGCATATTAACATATGATGGCTTCAAAGCAACTCTTTGAGAAACCAAATACAGCTTTGAATAATAAAACACTGCCTCTCTTTCCTGTTTGTAAATAAAATTGCATCTTTGCTAGAACATAAGATGATATTTTAGACTAGGGGAGGACTCTGCTACTTTGGAAGATGATAATTCATCAAGTTTAAATTTCTGCTTCATTAACTGGGTATAAAGCTAATTCGCAGTGTATAGAGATAAGAATATAGGGTGTAATTGGTGAATTACCTGGAGTTATTATGATTTTAAACAAGAAAATGTACATCTTAGAATTTCTTGAATTTTACAAGAAGGCAGTTATCCTATTCAGACTGTGGCAGTGTCTACAATGTTTTCTGCTGTCTGGCCACTGCAGCAACATGATCAAAACAGCTTACTTGGATTTAAAGTGTATCTTATACAGTTGGAAACAGTGTCATGCTGCTAGCATTTTTTGGTAAATAGTTACATCATAAGATTAGTGAACTGATTTCATGCTCTCCTCCTCTTCTTTCCTCTCCTTTCCTCTCCTCTCCTCTCCAGTGAATTTTAAATGATATATTGTGACATTGCTTGCTGAGGCAGAGTTAAGCACTTGGGTAAACATAAGGACTAATACAGTTATAAGTATTAGATTAAAATTCATTTCGCTACAGTGACAGTTGCAGTTTGTCTTGTGTGTGCATTGTTCTTCATGAGTCTGTCATAACTTTCTGGCAACTATTAAAACTATCTGGGATTTAATCAATTAAAATGTGCCATGAGTTTTGGGCTGACAGTTTTTAACAACTCCCTGTTTATTTTTCTGCTGCAGAGTGCATAGCTCAGAATTTCACATGAACTCACATGAAGTGCAGTGTTTCTGTTCGAAAAATGTCTGTGGAAGTTATGTAGGCAGCTTATACGGACACTATGAGATTACAGCGTTTTTTCTCCTGCTTGAAACAATTGACTGCCACTATCTCTGACTCAACAGACCTGGAATTATTCAGCTAAATGTTACAGCAACAAAGAATTAGTTACTGACATTTTAACATGAAGACTTCTTATGTACTTCCTTAATTATATGGTACTAAAGCAAATGATGATACACATACTCATTTATTTTGAATTCCAGTATTGTTTCAGACCTTGCCAGAGTTTTTTTTCCTGACTCTCCCCAAAGCTCTCTTTTGACTTTGTTTCCTTCCGTCAAGTTTGACTTATAATTTCAGTATTGATTATTGTACCAGTTATTATTTCAATAAATCAAGTGAATTAGAAAATAGTGAAAGATACCCATTATATTTTGCCAGAACACATGTTTACATCTTAGGTTTGCATTCACAGAAACCAAGAAAATGCACAGTTAATAACAGCTGCCTTAAATGTTGTCTTATTTGAATTATCATTAAACATTTTCAGCCAGGTAAAATGTAAACCTGCCTGAAACAGAAAAACATGTTTAGAGAGCTCAAACCAACTAAGGTTATGTGAAGAAATTCACAAGCAGTTATTTAACATGAAAATCCTGTGTGTGAGAGGCACTGAAGAAAATGCATAGCCAGTTCTTTGTGTGCAACTTCAATCACAAATCATTAGCATTTTGCCAACAGTTCTGGGGGTCATGAGTGTCAAGTTAAGCTCAACTATCCAGGGCTTTTATGAGTAGGGCATTAGACAGACCAGAATATAGTCTGAGACAACACACTCAGTCTCCTCTCTAGCAGCTTTTTCCCTTGGGTGGAAGATTGAGGGACCCGAGAGGAGACTGAGCAGATATAAAAACTAATTTGTTGCTGTATCCAAAAGAATTTTCAATTCCAAGAACTTGTGGGCACTGACTGTGTGTGGTAAATCGGCAAAATGCAAAGGCTTTTATAGACATACTATATACTTGATTTCAGTAGTGTGGTGTCCTAATTCAGGAACTCTGTCTCTTGTTTTCCAGAGATTTGTTCTGAGGATTTTCAGTTTCCTGTCTATTATAGAAATGGCATGGTGAACTAAAAGACAAGTTTTCTCTCAAATTCTGATGTGTATTTTGATGTATCAGTGTGTCAGTGTCAGCATCACATCCCCACATGACAAACCAACATGTAATTGTAAGCCACTAAGCAACAAGTATGAATTAAGGAGTGCTGTTAAAGATCCATGAAAACCACAGAAGAAATTCTGTGTATATGTAGTTACTGTATATGTGAAAGCATGCGTTTCTACATATTGTTTTGAAAGGGCGGATAAAAGAGAAAAGTGGTAAGCATATTTAGCCATTGTGTTGTGGTGGTTAGGTCAGAATCATAACAACCCACAAATTATTCAAACCCCCCTCCCCTACAAAACAGGCACAGTGACACAACCTGAGAAAGAGAGGAAGAAGAACCAAACTGAAAGTATATTAGTGACTTTCCCGACATTAAGTGCAGGACAAAAAATTTAAGTAACAGCTGGGAAAAATAAACAATAAACAACAAAATAAAAACAGGACATTTCCTACTGTTGTATTACATCAGGTGGTAACCAGATATCCCTGGAACATACTCAGTTAATCATGAGAATCACCACAGGTTTAATCCAGGTGTATTTTAATGGCTTGATGCCATATAAAATAAAACCAATCAAAAGTGTCATAACTGTGCTCTGCTGTTTGTTGTCCATCTCAATCTGCCAGTGTTGCAGCTCCTCATCTTGAGACCAATGAACCAGTGGAAATTTGTATTTGTAAATGTGAGATCTTTGCAGACGTTAGTAACTCCAAGTTCAGCTGTAAATAAGTTTTACAGCTAAGCTTTACTGTGAGTCAAAATAATTGTAAAACAAACAATCAACATGTATTTCTGTCATCCTGATGTGAAATTACTGAAATTGCTCCGTTGCCAATAAATATGCATGTGACAGGGGAAAACCCGAGAGACCTCGCCTTTGTTCAACAATGTTCTGCTGTTATCTGTTGGCATGAATGTCTGTAAGGTCCGTAGAAGGGAACACAAGACCTTGTCACGTATCTGCCTGCATACAAGTGCTTGTTTTTGTCCACTTTTGTGAGTGCATTTGTCTAATCTTCAAATAACTGATGCATTGCATCTTTTAACAGAATGGCAGCCATTTTCCCTGTCTTTTTTTTTACATGGGGGAAAAAGTGGGCATATAGTCAGAACTCAGAACTCGCTTGTACCTTTTGTCTGTACCCATTAACTAGCAGCGTAGCTACAACCCAGCAGATTGCCTCAACCCATTGCCTGCCAAGGTATCATATTAGACAGCTTTATTAAACCCAGATTTCACAGCCTCTTGCGATACAATACATACTTTATTGGCCTCCAGAAGAAGCATTTATCAAATGAAGGAATAACTAGAAGAGCAATTTGGAATAATCATTCTGTCGGTATTAATATAACTTGCTAGGACTGTTACTGACTACCCCGCCATTAATATAACTGTTCATAAAGTATATCAACACACTGTCTGTGTGACTCCACATTTCACTACTGGTACTTTCAATGTTCAGGTAAGTCTGTTTTTAATGACCACATGTGGTGAAGAACAGCATAGACATAATTAGGTATCTTATCTTATTTGATGAAAAGAGACTCCAGATTGTTAGGTGCAGCAAAGTAGAACCATTCATTTATCTTCAACCGTTTATCCGTTTCCGGGTCGCGGTGGGTGCTGGAGCCAATCCCAGCTCACGCTGGGCGAGGGTACACCCTGTACACATCGCCAGTCCATCGCAGGGCCGACATACAGAGACAGACAGAGACAAACAACCACTCACACTCACACTCAGACCTACGGACAATTTAGAGTCACCAATTAACCCAAACATGCATGTCTTTGGACGGTGAGAGGAAACTGGAGTACCCGGAGGAAACCCACGCAGACACGAGGAGAACATGCAAACTCTGCACAGAAAGGCCCCAGGCCCAGGAACTGAACCCGTGACCTTCTTATTGTTGGGCAACAGTGCTAACCACTATGCCGCCGTGCTGCGTGGAACCAATTTGGTGTAATATAAGAGTCTTGGCTCAGGAATGTAATAATTTCATAATAACTTTCCTGAACTAGCTGAGAGAGGAGTTTGAACTTTATGGTGATTTAGAAGCAGTGCTGTTTAGTTCTATTGTGTTAAACTGTATATGTAGTCATATGTAGTCTAGAAACAACTTTCAGTATAACTCAATACAGTTCAACACGGCAATACAAGACCCAAAACTGCCATTCTTGTATGTAATATTCCTTAAACCATTATAATAGACATAAATTTTTGATAAGTGTATCTAAGTGTAATTAACTAACAACTTACAGTGTATAATTACATTAATCTATCACAATTCTGATCAAAAAACAAATCGAATTTAGTCAGATCTATTAGTCAAACACGCAGCATCATAACACCTGTAATAATGAGCATTTATTACCAGGACATGCTAGTATTGTGTGTCTTGTACTGTTAGTTGTTTGCTAATAAGTTTAGGTTGAACTTACCATTATTACAATTTATTGAAGAGTAAATTGAGAAGCAAATCAAAAACACATAGGCATACGTGTCTCGACCAAGTAGCAACCCAATGAG
The DNA here is from genome assembly GCA_034769265.1 of Remorina albescens. Taxonomy (NCBI): domain Eukaryota; kingdom Metazoa; phylum Chordata; class Actinopteri; order Carangiformes; family Echeneidae; genus Remorina; species Remorina albescens. Next base: position 2,201,165 of record CM068479.1, read on the forward strand.
ACATCACCCACTGATTTGTGAACTACCTCCCTTTGACAATCAACATTGTCAAACTGTCTATTCCTGGCTCCTGTTTGTTATTCTAGGTAATTGAAAGCAAACTTCATGGCAATGTGTTTACATTTGGCAAATGTCATGCCTCTGAGAAAACTTTATTTTTTGGCATTCCCAAACATGACCCACAGTCTACTATGTGACATGTTCTTTTATTTGATTTTTTTAAGGAACCCTTCTCTTGAGTATATTTAGTTGTGATTTTCATTCAACCACTTTTTTTTGCCATGCAGTTGTTTTGTGATTGTGACATTCATCTTTTATCAGTATTTCTTTTTCATTTCTAAAAACAAAATGGATAATACACATAGTTTACTTCATCTGATTATTATTTTAGCCACTATCCAAACTCTTGAAACTGATGTGTTTATCAAAGTGCAGTAAAGGTATTCATAGAACTCCTGTTTTAAGTATATTCATGTATTTTCTGGAGGATTTCTGGTATGCATTTAAACAAGAGCATAATGCACTTTATGTACAATAATCTTACAAAAACATATTGACACAATGGTTTTCATAATTTATAATTAATTACAAGGTTATTTTCATGTTCATTTTATCAAAAACATAAAGAACACAAATGTTGAGACATGGGTATATTTTTGTTTTTTTTTCTTTACTTATATTTTCCTTATGCACTACCTGACTAAGGGTCAATGTGAATAAAGAGATTCCCCATCTGACACCTGTGTCTCGACCATCTGATTCTTCTTTTAAACCACCTCTTTTCGCCACAACAGTGTCATGTTAGATTCCTTATGAGGTACAAGATACATTTAGAAAAAAAATACTGGTAGTGCAATTTAATCAGTTTAGTTTTAGTTTTTTTAAATAACTTAAAATTTATAGCAATCACTTAGAACATTTTATAACTATCACCCTTCATGAAGAAAAACAGAAAATAAGTCAAAGACAAGAAATAAAAGCTGAGAATACAAAACAGAAAATAATAAAACCAACTTCTGGAGAGTTGGTCTGTTCTTTAATCAAAGGAAGCTTGACTGGGCATGGTTTTCTGGCATCATCATCATCATCATGACCTGTTAAGGAACTAACATGTTATTATGCTGTTTTGTGCTGCTCTATGCATGAAGTCTTCCTTGTGTTTGCAACAATTTTCAGTATAGATACCATTCAAATTACAGTAAAACAGGACCTGTCCAATTGTTTTGAAATTGGTACACAGATTTCTGCTTCAGTTGAGCAGTATTGTATTAATTAAATCTCTGGCATATGCAATATACAATGAGTCTTATATTTGTCATCAGGACATGCTTCTAACTTTTTTATTATATGATTATTTCTTGAATAAAACTGAATAAAAATTTTCTATGTGTGAATAATTTTGAAATGTGCTCACACAAGGTCTTCATACTGAATAGCAGACACAAAAAAGGGGATGACAGATGTTATTACCATCATTCAGACCCAGAGTCTATTGAGGGTCATAGACTTTATGTTGAGCTTGTGATCATGACACTCACATGTGTAGTGACAGACATGTTCACCTAACAACAGCATTTATTACTTCCCGGGTAGTGGTCTGGTTAGCTGGCAGTTTTTCCTTAAGAAGAGAGAGAGAGAAAAGTGGGCCGGAAAGAGTCAGAGGCAATGAGGAGGGTTAGGCAAAGAAAAAGGCTTAGACAGAGAGAACGAGAGGAGGAGTGAGTGTGAAGAACAAACGGAGAGGGTTGAATAAAGGTTCCAGACCCCAGAAAGCCAAGCTCTCAGACATTTTAATCAATAACTGCAGCCTTATCAAAGGACGGCTGATAGGCCAGCAACAGAAGGATTGTTCTGCACTCACTACCTCACCCCGAAGGAGTGACTCAACATTCTGTGGGACAGGGTGAGGGAGAAGAGGGCAGAAAAGACAGCTGGATGAGCAGAAAATTTTGGAATAAGGTGGATAGAGAAAGAGAGAGAGAGAGAGAGAAAGGGCTAACGACTGCGACACAATTACAGAGACATGAGATGCCGAAGCAAAATTTTTTTGGATAGATTTGCTCATGTTGGTTATTTTCTGCAATTATGTCACAGGTAGAGAACTTGTGTGTGTGTGTGCAAAATCAAAACCCTTTATGTTACTTGACAGACTGCTGCAGTTAAAGCACAAAGACTGTATTCTTTGAAACTTCATGTATCATAAATATATGAAATGTGTGTGTGTGTGAGTTTGAGGGAGCGAAAGATCTGCTGTGATCTGAAAGCCGCTCAGTTCATTTTCTGATCCAGTGAAGGAGTGAGAAAAAAAAAGTCTTGTTGCATCCTAATGTCACATTGATAAACGCACAGCAAAAGCATTCATTTCTTCTAATTTAATTTATAATGAAATAATATAAAGATGAAACTAAACCAGTGCTCCTCTACTAGCTGTACAAATGGGAGCATGTTTGAAAATGAGCAGAAAATAAAATTAATAATAGCCAAATTTTGAGGAGTGGGCCTGGTCTTTTTCACTGTTTCACCATTAATCTTAGAATGTGTTTGCTTATGAGCAGTATTCCATAAAAAGTAATTCACTGATCTGCACCAAATCTGCTGGAGGGATGGGATGGTTAGATTTCAGGGCAGATTTGGATCATTTGGTCCTAATTTGAGTGTTGTCAGTCTGAGTTGTTCGACATTGGTGCAGGTTCTGTTTTTGTTTTCCCTTGGTAGTGTGCATCCATAAACAAAATGCTGAAATGTAATGTTACTGAATTAACATTGACAATGTATAATTAATACTATGACTGATGCACTATTTCATATTATATCACTAACTTATTATCATCCATGCATCAACGTGAGTGAAGTTTCAGGGGGTGCATCTTGTTGTGGTCAATGATTCAAACATTTCCGTTTTTTGATTAGGGATGGATATCTGTCCTTGAGGACAACCCACATTAATGTTTGGGATAGTCAAGGCATTTGCAATTTTGAATTGCATCATTTGAATTTCCTCTTTGGGGGATGGATATTGGTGATTTGCTTCTCTCTGTCATTACTTCCTTTGTAGTGTTTGTGTGGTGAAGGAGGAGGGAAGGAGATGTGCAGGTGAGATTCGCTATTCTAGTTTCGTTTGGCTAGAAATCCAGCAGAGAGGGATATATTGTTGAGGAGATGAGGAGGACAAACATGCTTCAGAGAGGTGACCTTTGCCACCTTTCTTGTCCTCTTCTTCCCATATTTGTTACCTGTCAATCTTCTCTGCAACCTACGGATTGTAGAAGAAATTATGTAATCCTGACAGAAACGATTTGAGTAATACCAGCAGTTTGGTTTCTGGAGGGGAAACATGCAGGCTCTGCAACTCCCCAAGGATTCAGTGAATGGTGTGCTGTTCAAGAGCGATGTGGTAAGCATTATGATGCTCCAAGTGCTATTTAAACTCTGCAACTCTGCTTCTCAGTATCTGCATGTGTGAGTCTCAGAGGAACATGGAAGATCAGAAGTGTAGCAATAGGGTTGTTAAAATGCACACAGCCCATTTCCTGTGTGTATGAGAAGTGATTAGTGATCAGTTCTGCACCTTGCTGCTACAGTGTCAAACACTGCTGTGTACGTGTGCATATACAGGAGTTGTTTGTGTGTGTTTTATTTTAGGTGAATACGGATAAATTCATCACTTACTCTGTCCCGGGTCTATGATCACTGTATACTAGAAAAATCGGACCTCCATCTATATTATCAATAATCTGTGTAAGCATTGTAATGTTGTAATTTCAGTTGTAACGTTAAATTGAAACATAGAAAACCATTCTGCCAGCTAAAAATCCATAAGGACGCTCTAAGAGGTCTTGGCACAGCTGTGATTGCATTTAATAAAATTATCATTTTCTAAAAATGAATTCAATCAGAGAGTCATAGTAAATGGTGTTTTCTACTTAAAGAATAAAACAACACTTGACCATCACACCTTGTTTGTTCTTCCAATGATGGAGTTTTTAATAAAAACTTTGTTTCAGATAACATTTGTACAAGCTGACTGTAAATATAGTTCTAAGTCCATTCAGTCATTCATCTTCTACCGCTTTTTCATTTCCAGTTCGTGGGGGGTGCTGGAGTCAATCCCAGCTCACTCTGGGCAAGGGCAGGGTAGCATTTATCAAATGAAGGAAAAACTAGAAGAGTAATTTGGAATAATCGTTCTGTCTGTATTAATATAACTTGTTAGGACTGTTACTGACTACCCCGCCATTAATATGTTAAACTGTTCATAAAGTATATCAACACACTGTCTGTGTGACTCCATATTTCACTACTGGTACTTTCAATGTTCAGGTAAGTCTTTTACCTGAGATCTGAGACACACTCAGACCTACGGACAATTTAGAGTCACCAATGAACCTAAACATGTATGTCTTTGGACAGTGGGAGGAAACCCGTGCCTGCATGGGTTGGAGAACATGCAAAGTCTGCACATAAAGGCCCCAGGCCGGGAACCGAACCTGCGACCTTCTTGTTATTGGGTGACAACGCTAATCACTATGCCGCCGTGCTGCCCAAGTCTAAGTCATACATGTCATATCCTATTACAAGTAGATGCCTCTCAGTATAATGCATTCCTCCACTACCACCATGCAATTGTCAAGGTGTTTGTTCCATATGTCAAATTCTCACTATAAGCTCATTATTTAAGCACTGTACCAATAAACACTGTAAGGGTCAGTGAGTTCTCAGGGTGACATCTGAGCTCACTAAACACAAACCACCTTAAGGTTCAATGCAGCATCTCAAGATTTGAAAGGCTAATTGTCCTCATTGAGTTTAACGTTATACTGTAGATGTGCAGGGACTTTATGGATATTTCTAATCACAGATAACAGCAACACATATCCTCACATCCCATCAGCACTATAAAGTTACCTTTATTATTGCTAAAACCTGACAGTATAAACAGCTTCATAGTAGACAAAAGAAATTGTGACAGAAGCTGCATAGCAAATGAACGAATAAACAAGAAAAATTTATTGGGATTCACATTTTAATTTTGAATTTGCCTTTTATCCCACTAGTATAAGTTAATGTAGGGGCATTACAGCTTCAAAGGGCTGGAATTGTGGTTATCTTTTTTTGGGTTTCTTTTAGCTTTCAACTCGCAGAAGGAAACTGTCAGTTCTGTTCATCATGCTTCATTTGTCAAGAAAATTAATCCTCTGCAAATACAAAGATGAACCATAATATATTTTTGTGGTCTAAAGAAAGAGGAGGGGTTCATATTAGGATGAAAACAAAAAAACAGAACAATAAACAAGATCAAGGTGTGGACATTACTGCTCAGAATGATGTTCATTTTGGAGGTTTGAGCAAGATTCTCAATGTGAGGATTATTTGTGAATTATATGACACTGGAGATTTTTTACACTTTTGCTTTACTATATCTGCACCATTAAGCTGTGTCACATACTGTACTCACATTAAATTAGTAGGCCAGCTTGTAGGCTTGTCTATACACTTAAACATAGCAATTGTCCTGCGCATTGTTGCTATCACATCTTTACTCCCTCATGATGTGACCCAAATTAAACTACATTTAGTGCTTGTTCTTCCATAAAAAAATCTCCTCCTTGTTTTTAATGATCATGACAACAATCTTTTCATATTATATTTAGTATCCTGCTGCAAAACACAACTTGAGCAACAGTTGCTTCGAGAAGACAGGATAACAAGGCCCGTGAGTCAAGTTTTTAGGCAAAATAAACAATCTTGACTTTCCAGCAGTGTCAACACTTTTCAAAAGGACTTATTTTTCACTATAAGACAGTTCTGAAGAAAACTATTGACAGGAACGTTTACAGGTTGTTTAGTGTATCCAGGACATTGTTTTTGGATGGACACACAATGCTAAGTCTGTTTTATAGCAGATGTACAAAGATACACTCAGTAAATAAAACCAAAGCTGTTATGAAAATACCAGTAGACCTATTCATCTGTAAATATTTTGAATTTAGACACAAAGCTTTTATCAACAGTCTTGAAATGCATCTAATGTTTACCTATTTTTTTAATCAAATTCTAAGCTGGTAATAGCAAACAATTCTGATAAGATTTCCTCTTATTTCTAATTTTAACAATGCAACACATTTTATTAATGGCTTTCTTAATCCAATGAATTGTTCTCAGTACAGGTGGGATTTTGCCTTTCAGATGGCTCCTTTGGATATTTGACTGGGTAAAGAGAGTGTGGTGGGTGTGTTGGTAAGAAGAGAGAGAGAGAGAATATAGTGAAAGCAAGGGAGAGAAGGATAAAGAGAGAAAAAGAGAGGGTCAAAACAAGACGGGCATTGAAGAAGAGGATGGTATAAGGGAGATGGAATGGCAAAGAGTAAGGCAGATAAAAACTTGTAGATGCGCAAACTGACAGGCTCTTGACATGAAAGAAGAGGGGAGAGAATAAAAGAGAATTTTAAAAGATCTGTAAGCATACACTTATATCTACACACACACACACACACACAGAGTACACATATGCTCTGGGTACTGTTTTGTTGTTTTTGTTTTTACCAGCTGCATTTGTCTGAATCTGACTCACGACCTCTTGCATGTCATCCTCTCTCCACCCGTCTCTCTACCATACTCTGTCAGTCTATATTGAACTTAATGAAGCAAAAATGTAATTAACAATTTTTTTCAGACACCAAATTACTTAACAATTTAAGTTCCTTAATGACTTGTAATTGGAATATTAAAGAGCAAAATGAATGTGTTATCTATTTTAAATTTATGGATAGTGTTTTTTCTTATTGGCTGAAGACAAAACAAAATCAATATCACATTTACATACAGCTTAGGATACAGGCTGTGTAAAATATGTGCAAGCTCTGCGTTAGCCTGTACTATTCAAAGAAATTTTTCAATGGATGAACATTAACAGAAGGATTATGTGTTTCTCCAAATTTTTTTACCTCAGCATCTTCGTTTATCTTCAGGCCAACATCTGCATCAGAAAAAAAGTGAACTGTAGGTATAATTTATGATGACTTGCAAGGGGGACAGTAATGCCAATTTTAAAATCTTGCCTTGTTCAGAAATGAAGGACAATAGAAACTGTTAGGCAAACATAACTTGGTTGGAAATGGTTGAAGCAGTGAGATTACTTATATTCACCTGCCTTTTTGAATTCTATAAATTGGCTTCGCTACTGTTATGCAGTGACGCCACACTGACATTGTTTACACTGGAGATCTGCTGACTGTGCCGAAGCCAGCCAGCATGGCAACCAGAACAAGGACAACCCCCTAGAAATCTGGAAGAACATGCAGAGGAGGAAAGATACAACAAAGGAAAAGAGCTGGGTCCAAACAATAGAGTGATGCTGAAGCACACCTTTTCATCATGGTGAGTAACGTGAGAACACTGGGCAATAAGATAGAGGAATCTGAGGGACTGATGTGACTGTAATGTTATGTTTCAAACATATATAGCCAGGAAAATGATTTTTCACTTATTTCCGTGCCATTTAATAATACTACATTTGTTACAAATGGATATAGAATATTTTGGCAGTGAATAGGCGAAACATGTTGTCAGTGAACATTCACTTTGAACATTTTTCAAGACTTGCCAGACATGCAAATAAGCACCATTCCTTCATTAAGTTAGTGGAGCTAAGTTATCTTGTTGGCATCACAATATTCATGTCATGTGGTACTTTCAAAAAAGGGTCAACTGGGCATAGGCCCTTAAGTCACAGCATCTTATTTGAAGTGAGGGTATTTACAATTTCCATGTTTGTACCCAGGATGCCATTATATCATACTTTAATTAATTTGTGGCTGTTTATATTAGACTCAAGCTACACCATGGGACACACTTGTACTGTTACCAACTAAAAATAAAATAAATAATTCCTTTTTTTTTTCATGTGCCATTACATATGGCTTTTCATCATGGACATTGCTGAATAACAATTCTCACACTAATGTAGCATCTGTTAACTACAGCATTTTCTTCATAACATCAACTCCAATTCACTTCATACTGTTAAGTGGAATTTGCAGGTTTCAACTCAGTTTTGTTTGTTGCAAAAGTGTGTGCGCGTGTGTGCATCAGTGTTCAGCACAGTTCACAGTTGTCTTGCCAGATGCTATCTGCCATCCTGAATCAGTTTTATCAAACACACAAGAAACACATGCCCACACACAAGCCCGCACTAATCACCTAATTACTCACATCGCCTCATCTAAATGGCTCTCAATGAATAAAAACTACTTAACACTTCAACTTTGCTCAATTCATTGTTGTTGGTTGTTAGTAAGGTGGTTCCAAACCCAACCAAGGGGAGAAAATGGAATCCTAGAATGGCAGTGCAGGAAGCGAAAGCTACCCTTAGGCATACAGAGATTGTGGGTAATGTACAAATAGGCCGGGGAGGCTTGGGGCTTGGCTGAGGCAAACCGGTGTGGAGTAGAGCAGGTCCCAAAGAGAAGAGGAAGCTAGTTGTGGAGCAGGTTCGTAGACAGGAGGAAATATTAAGGAGTGCAAAGGCAGTGGCTCAGGCTAAGCAGGGACAGTGGTTGAACTGGGAAGGTGTAGAGAAGAAAAAGCTTAGTTGGAAAGAGCTCTGGAATATGGAGGAAGGTAGTATTAGATTTTTGATAGGGGCAACATATGATTTATTGCCAACTCCCCAGAACCTAAAACTCTGGGTAAATGGAGACCCGCTATGTTCATTGTGTTCAGGTACTGCAACTTTAAAGCACATCTTGTCAGGTTGTAAGGTTAGTCTGTCACAAGGACGGTATACGTGGCGACATAACCAGGTTTTAAAAAGCTTAGCTGCAGGCATTGAAGATATACAGAGGCAGGCAAATTTAGGAGGGTCTAAGTTAGAGAGAGTTGCAATTCAGTTTGTTCAAGAGGGAGGGAAAGTTAATAAGACAACAAGGAGGCAAGGTAGCTTAGAAGATGCCAGTGACTGGGAGATGGAAGTGGATTTAGGAGGAAAGCTTGTTGTTCCCCAGGAAATAGCCAGTAAAAAACAGAGGCCTGATATAATTTTGTGGTCTAGGAGTAAAATGAGAGTGTATTTCATAGAGCTGACTGTTCCATGGGAGGATTCAGTTGTAGAAGCGTATGAAAGGAAAAAACTTAGATATGCAGACTTAGGGGCTGAAGCTGAGCAGCGAGGATGGAAAGTTAAGATTTGTCCAGTGGAAGTAGGATGTAGAGGATTTGTAGCAAGGTCTGTTGTCTCTTTGTTGAGGGAGTTAGGAGGAAGGGGACAGAGTGTGAGGAAAATAGTGAAGGAAATGTCAGATGAGGCAGTAAGATCCAGTCAGTGGATTTGGATTAGAAGAAGTAATAGTAGCTGGGGGCCCAGCAGGGGGAGCACTTAGAATAGACAGACTCTTGAGAGAAGCAAGGAAGAAATGCAGGAAGAGGAAGTGTATTTAAGTGGAAGGTGTGGCCTGTATGAGCCTCTTTGACACCATGTGGTTAGTCCAGGTGAGTTGGTTTGTATCGGTTTGACTTGGCTTGTGTCTTTCTTTGATTACAGGACAATTTAGGTGAATATGTTTGCTGAATCTGCTAGTGTAGCTTGTTGTGTGTATCTTGTATATCTTGTCCTCCACCTCCTGCACCCTCTATACTTTCATTACCCCTACCCGAACCAGGGTCTGTATCCCATCCCTACTTTTATCTCCACCTCTTCTATTTCTCCCCCCTACCTGAACCAGGGTCTGTATCCCCACCCCGCTTTTACTGGTGCAGTTGGTGAGAGGTCGGTGTAGTTGACGGTAGTGCTGTTTCAGATAGTTGTCTTGGTGTGAGGAGCGGTGATAGCTGGCATTAGGGGAGTGACTCTGGGACGCCAGTGATCACTGTCTAGCCTCCTGGAGGTGTCGTGGGACCAACTAGACGAAACACCGGTGAAAGGAGGTTCCCACCTGATGACCCCAAAGACATGTTAGTTATCACTGCTCACTGGGCTAGTTCGATAAAGTTATCTTTAGGGCACGTAGGGCAGGTCGCAAGGTCGTTGTTAAGGCTAGGGAGTTAGTCACCGAGTCTGGTCCTTTTTGTAGCACAAATTTGTGTTTACTCTGAATATCCTTGAGAGAAGAGGAGAAAAAGAATGAAATAAATAAAAAGTGATCAGCTGAGCCAACAGAGGAATAGTGGAAGCACTAGACATTAAAGTAGAGGAACAAGGCTGTATGCCTTTGCACTATGGTCAAGGCTGTCCACAGTCTAATCATAAAAAGAAAATCCTGTGAGCATTAAAATATACAGCTGCACCCAGAATTCTTCTCTATGGCCCTCATTGCCAACGGTGTTGGCAGTGAGGGCCAATGCTTTTTCTCTATGGTTTACACACAGATACTGGTACTTCAGACACAGTGACCACAACATATAACTCATGCACCAACCACCTGAACCAATTCTGGGAAACTACAAGCACAATTCCTGCTTTACATTTAAATTGTAGTTCTGTAAAAATAAAGTACGTTTCAAGCATTTGGGAAATGTATTCCTACTTTGTATTCCTACACAGTATTTACAGAATTTTAGTATTTTACTATGCATCAGCCAACGTGCCATTGTTGGAGTCCCTGGCCAGGGAACATCACAATGTGTGCAGCAATTACCCACCACGGTGTCATCCATCACCATGCTACCCATGGCCCCTACAACACTGCCCTTCTGATTACATTGCTGGACACCCTACACAACATACTCATTCCAGCAGATCAGATAGCGCGGCCCAGAGCAGCTCAGGTACGTTGTCATTTGGGACAATATAAGTTTCCACCGTGCTGCTCTGGTTCGTAACTGGTTCACTGCCCACCTCGCTTTGTAGTTGTTTCTCTCCCTCCATGTTCTCCATTCCTCAATCCTATTGAGGAATTTCTTTCTGCCTGGAGATGGAAAGTGTATGACCGAAATCCACAAACGAGTACACCCCTTCTCCAAGCTATGGAAGACGCATGTGGAGATATAGCAGTTGATGTTTTTCATGGCTGGATTTGCCATGCTAGGAGATATTTACCCCGCTGCTTGGCCAGGGACAACATAGCTTGTGATGTGGATGAGGTGCCGTGGCCAGAGAAACAGAACAGAGGATGTAGCATAGTTTTATTTATTTATTTATTTATTTTTATGTCACTGTATACAGTAAATTCTTCAGTTTTTTATGTAGACCACTGTATGTGCAACTTTGTGTTGGTTGGGATGTACACTGTGTACATTATTTTTGTGGGAAAAATGAAATATATTTGTTACTATGTGTTTGTGTGTTCTGAGTATAAAAACAATATTCTAAAATATTTTACAACACACTTATGTATGTACTGTCTGTAGTAAGTGTAACACTGAACAAAAAAAAAAGGCCTAAGTCATTATGATGAATGGAGAAGAAGTGTTTTCCATTCATCACAGTGTTTTAATGGAGCACATCAGTGTTCAACTGGTTCTTATAAAAGTCTATTCATATGATGGTTTGTGTGTGTCATTTGAAAACAAAATACCATTTTGAGAAGAAATAACATTGTTTTGAATGTAAAGTTTAATTTTGCAGGAGAATTGAGGGGTTTTGCCCATTGTGTGTGTGTTTTTTGATTTGTGTGTAGAGTTCTGAGAGCATGAGGCATGCTTTCAGAAAATGTGTGTAAACAATCGAGAAAATTGTATTATTCTACCCCACTGCAGAGATCAGAACAGGTACAAAATGGATCCATCAACTTCCTGTACACCTGATTTTTGCTATTTACCAACACATGTATGGGGCTGAAAGCACCCTCTGTAACTCAACAACACGTACTAAAAATGGCTACCTAAACAAAGTAATATACATTGTTAAACAACAGTGCGCCTCCGTAGATTAGATTTTACACAGGCTTTTATAATCATGGAATGGCAGAAACACCTTGAAAGTATTTACAAAAAAAGGAGCTGTAACAAAAATGATCTTGAAAACTGATTAAAACCACTGGATCTGCTCTAATCTGTTTGGGAGATCACAATCGTTCTGTGTATCTAAAGCTGTGAAATAACCATGTACACTATGACAAATTTATATGCTCACACAAGCAGTTGTTACACACAAACACACATACATATATATGTGCACCCAATAACACTTCCAACACCTCTGAACAGTATGGGATCCATGTATTTATGTTTCACAAAACATACTATACATGTTCTTGCTAATATTAAATGATATGGTAATTAATTATAGTGTGGAACACCCTGTGTGTGTGAGCATGCATAACATTATGAGAAACAGGTAAATTTCTTGATACAAGTGTATTCAATTTAACACACAGTCGGGTGCATAAAAAAACGCGGCTCTCTTACTTCAGAATTCACAGCTCCTTTGATTAAATACAGTATTGTATCATTTTAAGTTTTAAAAGTGATGAAAAGTATAATTGTAGTTTGTGAGATATGACTTTGTCAGTAAACAAGAGGCAATGTTTTCTCTTCTTACAGAGGATACAATGATGTGCTCTAAAACTGTCACCTGTAATGAATCCAAGTGTGTTGTGATAAACAGCATCGGGGGCCTGTGAGTATAGGGCTGCTCCATCCATGTAAATCAACTCTGAACACTCAATGCTAATAAACAATGTTGTTTGTGCGCTTGGCACTTCACTGTTTAAAGTAAGGCATAATTTATTTCTGTAAATGTACTGTAATTTAAACCTCAGTATTTTTCTTCTCTCCGTGTTTGGCACTTAACAGATTTCACTGTAAAAATAACATTAATGGAATAGAGTTTGATATTTTATTTTGTGGTAAAATGTAATCATAGTTAATAATAATTTTGTATGAATTTACACTCATACATTCAAATAGGTGAAGAGAGAATAAATATATATCCTACTTTAATCTAAAAGGGGAAATTTTGTTGCTGACTTATATTTTTCATGTTTTTGCAGCAAGTGACTGCTTGTGGCTGTGTGAAAAACAGATTCTACTGTAAAGCCACGTGCAAGTATTGAAGTGCTGTTTTAGTGCTGCAAACCACCATTTGGAAATCATAGAAATCCTCACTTGTCCATTATCTTTATCCATAACAGCTTTAAAAAAGTTTCAATTGTCCAAACTTATAAGAAGTGTGTCATGCCCTCTGCTTCGGTCTGCTTCGGAGATACTGATGAGCTGAGCTCCAGACCATCACCCTCTCGGCCTACACTCAATGCCACCCTCTGCTGGCGTGCCCAGTCATTCACCCTCTTGACGCTCATCGATTCTGGAGCTGATGAGAGTTCATCCAGGCTCCTGCAACACCAAACCCGACGCCCTGTCACACCTGTACACCATCGAGGAAACTAGTTCTGATCCAGACCCCATCCTGCCACCCACCTGTGTTATTGCCGCCATCACCTGGGAGATTGAAACACTTGTGAAACAAGCCCAGAGCCTCCAACCTGACCCAGATAATGGTCCTCCTAATCACCTGATGGTCCCTGACTCAGCCTGCCCCCAGGTTCTGCAATAGGCTCATTCCACACACCTCACCTACCATCCTGGTATCAGCCGCACCCTCACCTTCATCTGCAAATGGTTTTGGTGGCGTACTATGGATGCTGACATCCGATCCTTCATCTCCACCTGTGTGGTGTGTGCCCACAATAAATCCTCCACTAGGCCTAGTTCCGGTCTTCTCCCTCCGCTGCCAGTCCCCAATCGTCCCTGGTCCCATATTGCGGTGGACTTTGTTACTGGTCTCCCCTCTTCAGTTAAACAGTCATTCTCACCATTGTGGATTGTTTTTTCCAAAGCTAGATCCTCGTCGTGGCTGTCGGCCTGTCTCGTCCTTCTTCACCGGCACTGTTGTCCTTCGGGCGATTGGCTTGGTTATTAAGTTAATGTCCGAATTATTCTTCTCTTTCCTGATGAAAACAGACTGGAGCCGCGCGCAGCACAAGCAGCCTGGATTCTCAAACCATACAGTCTGGGTAATAAATCGATGTTTTATCTGTGACTCTGGAAACCACGACAGCACCCAGGTGACATTACAATTAACAGTTGTATTCCCTACCATTATACCTCGAGAATCATTCAGGAAACCTCCACTGGCAAAACACTCATAGTCTTGTGTATAGTCAACTTTGTAATCGGTTGGTGGCTCACTCTGTGGTGTAAGCATGCTAAACTCTGCACACTGCTCTTCCAACCTACAGTTTGGGCATTTATCCAAATAATTATGGTTTCACCTGGATCCGTACAGAAATCTGCACCAGACACCACACATTGTGCTTCTAAACAACGGGCTCACTTCTTCCTGTGGTTTAAACTTTCCCTCAGTAAATTGTTGTCGTTGATATCGTGCGCAATCTTTAAATGTACGTTTCTCTGGAATCACCATGGGAATTGTATCAGGAGACGCGGCGCATACTAAACACTCGTTACTAGTCATTCTTCTAGTTGTATACTTTACTCATTTATACCATCCATTATAATTAGCAGCCTCCCAAAGTTCCCCAGGGCCACCAGGCACACTCTTGCTGAGGAGCATTCCATTGCTCCCTCTGTCAAAGCAACTGGTCTAGATCAGCTTGATCATAGTCCTGGCTCTAGTCGTCACATACATCTCGCTCATTCTCCTTTGTTTTATTTGGGGGTGGAGTAATTTCTTCAAACTTAATCATTTTAACTGTTGGCTTAGTGGTGACTGTACGGGCAGCAGTTACTATTTTCTCAGTCATAACTATTGGTTTTGTCGTTACTACGGTCGCAGGGGTCATTGTCTTATTGGCTTTTACTGTAGTTGTGGTCGTAACTGTAGTCGCTTCCTCTAACTTAACATCACTTGATACGGTTCGGGGTGTCTCCCATACCCATGCAGTGTACATGTCTCGTCTAACTCCTGTCTTAGCGTGTTTTTTACTTGTAACAGTGGGTGTGTCATGAGCCTGATGTAGGAAATCTGGTATGGGCCCTAGCACTGTCTGGATGGATGTGTTTGTTTTTGCATCGTACTCATCTGAGTCATTGGGAGTGGCTCCTTTCATGGCCTGATGCTCTCCTTCCGGTGTCCTGCAGTCGCTTGGATCTTCTTGGGCCACGCAGGGAATGGTTGGTACTGGCTTCATTTATCCAAGAATGCCTAGTGATATCAACAGGAGAGCGCTTGTCACTAGTTTGCACCACACGGTCATTTTTGGACAGCCGTTGGCATTGCTCTTACAACTTTGTAAGGCCCTTCGCGCCTAGGCTCATGCCACTTTCGTCGGAAGACTTTCACATACACCTGATCTCCTGGCACCACTGGTCAGGCCGCATCCTGGTCCTGGTTGACCTCTCTGGCTTTTTCCTGCAAGTATATAGATCTATGGATAGCGGTTAGTTGTTTCATATATGCTTTTAGCTCATCTTGCAATTGCTCAAGCGACGGTCCCTTTTAAGGACCTCTTAGTTGTGCTGCAGGCATAGGTCTACCAGTGATCACTTCATGCAGTGTTAAATGCGTACTTCTGTGTGTCTGCATGTGATAACTCATTAGTGCTATTGGCAAAGCGTCAACCCAGTTCAGTTTTGTGGAAGCACATATCTTATTCAGCTTTGCTTTTAAGGTACCGTTGATTCTTTCAACCATTCCTTGACTTTGTGGATGATAGACAGCTCCTAATCTGTTTGATTTTTAATTGCTGCAAAATGCCCTTTGCAACTTTTTCCACAAATGCTTTGCCATTGTCAGAGCTGATTTTTGATGGAATGCCAAAACGTGGGATGACTTCTCTGATTAGGTATTTGATGACAGTTCCTGCTCGTAGTTCTTTTGATGGTGTCGCTTCCACCCATCTGCTGAACCTGTCGGTGACTTCTAACATGTATTGGTTTTATCATGTCAACATAGTCACTAGGTGTTTGAATGGACCTTCTGGAACTGGAATGTGTCCCACAGGTTTCGTTATTGTTTTTCTCACATTGTTTTGAGCACACACTTCACACTGGTTCAGCACTTCGTCCACCATGGCTTGCATGTATGGTGACCAGTATCCTTGTTGTTTTATTTTCCTTAACACCTCCCCCCGGCACAGTGATCAACATTGTGCACTTCGGATATCAAAATGGTTAATAGCGTCACAGGCGCCACCAGGTGGCTGTCATGCGACCTCTACAGCCCTGTCTCATTCACCATAGCGCCTCTTTGTCTCCAGAGGTTCTGCTCACCCTCTCTTGCTTCTTTTTGCATCAAAATAATGTTGTCTGGTGTAGCCATTAGTTCAAGTGACACCAGTGGTGTCATCACTGCTGCCTGACAACTGGATACCAGTTTGGCTGCCTCATCTGCAGCATTGTTTCCTCTTTCCACTTAATTTTATACAATTTTTTTACTTTATGGGGGTAATTCAACTTCATGAAATGATGCATGTTTGATTTATTCAGTTTTATTTAACCATGTATGTCTTTTGAATATTTTAAATAATATACTTGACTTAAAACCATGATTTCTTTAATGTTAAAACAACTTATTTGGGAATAAAAGGGGGAGGCAATGGATGTTAAGAGTTTCTAGTAGTCCTGCTTATGGTGTTAATGATGAATGAAGATGATGATGAATGATGAAGAGGTTGGGAAATGACACAACGGAGGAAAAAGGGGAAAACAGGAATTTGCTGGAAGGTATTAGAGGAATAGACCCCGAGGATGAGGGCAGAGTGAATGCTGGGGGAATGAGGCAGATGGATGCAGTATAGACGTGAGAAGGATAGACAGACAAAGTCAAGGGGAGAGAGAGAAAAAAAGCAATGAGACAGATGGATGTAGAGGGAGAGAGTGAGATGTGTGTGTACAGCAGGATTAAAAGAGGTAGAATGAGTAGGATGGGAGAACAAAGTAAAAGAGTTTGCACATGCACATTAAAGATAATTCTTTCACTAGCAGTGTATGTGCAGACTGCAGAAACTGACCTTGCACAGTAAGCATCAAAAGGCAGAAATAGCACATAAATGAACAAATTAGACTCATCATCTCTGCTGTCTCTGTGCAGTATCATAATGTGAATGGAGCAACTCCTTAGTTATCAAGTTTGTTAGCAGTTTTCAGTACACCTGTGAACATATAGTGCGTTTTTGTGCACTTTAAGCTGTTTGTCAGTCAATTTTTCAGCGCAGTGACTTTTAAAGACAGGCAAGCAGAGGTGAGCAGCCAACCAAACGCATCGACTCTTCAAGACTTCCCTTTGCCTCCAAACTGCTGTCCAGGAGATACCATGAAAGTTTAACAACACTGGAGTAGGTATTTGCTGGATTTTGCATTGTCACTGGAGTGTGTTATTGTGAGTTAATTGTGGTGGTGGCTCTGCTTGCTTGTCTGTAAAAGTCACCACACACTAATGAATCACAGTGAACAGTTCGGTCCCCACTTCGGCTGCATCATTTTGCAGCCATGTTAGTTTGACAGAAAATAAAAACTGCACACTGTGACTAGTCAGGCACAAAGGAGCATGGAGGATCCAAAGAAATGTTGACTGGTGTTAGCTGACAGAAATCTATCCAGAAAGAAACAGTTTTTTAATGACAGCAGATTGTCCTCAAATGTACATTATTAATTACATAATTCACACCATACCCACAATGTGCTATCACAGCTCTATGAACAGTATAGGTGTAATTACACCAGTGGCAGCTGGTGCTAAAAATTTTTTTGGGGGGGCGCAATTTACCCATTAAGTTTAGTTTCCTCCGCATTGTTTGTGCCCACCCTTTCGCTCAGCTAAAAAAGACCGGGAATGAATTGTCAAATCACATTAGATAAAAAAAACACATGACATGATACTGATCGCCGATTCGCTGCTGATGTTTCTTGGACGCATACAGGATGCACACAGCTGCGTCCCGTGAAGAATCTAATTCAAACCAATTAAAAGAGAGCCTCAGGTCAGATGCTTATCAAATGTTCGAGGGCTTACACTGGATTCTGTTTTACCGGCGTCCTTCACTTCAGAAAGTGAATAAGATAAAAACCATTTTAGAACCAAATAAATATTTAAAAAACATTTAATTACTATTGACAGTCACCCACAAACTGAAATAACAACATCTTTTAATAAATATTTGCATCTTACAGCATATTTGTTTTTTCTTTTGATTTTCATGTCTTGATTTGATGGGGGTGGCGCCCTAGCACCCTCAACTGACCAGCCGCCCTTTGGGAACAGCCACTGAGAATAAGTGAGAAATGGTGTCATGAAACATGACTTTCCTCACCATGTTATAAATGTAACTTGCGGTTACTGAATACTTTTTCTTGAGCTTGAATTGTTGATACTGAGGCAGATTTTACAGCTCAGTTTATTACCCTACATTTTGAACACAGAAGCGTTTCTTTTTCCACTATGATATAACTTTAAGTAACACAACAGTTTTAAATTATATATTTTTAACTGAATGTTACCTTAATTCACACTGTCCTTAATAGCAAACAAAAGGAAACATGAAAATTAAATTTAGTTAAGTCAGAAGATGTATCAAATTCAATGAAATTGATGTGGAGATCACAGATTGGCCAAGTTTTAAACGTGCTACCTCCCGGTTTCACTGCTGACTGTTAGGATAGTTTGTCTTGATGTAGTAAAAGTGTGCTGTATGAATATGCTGATTGAGAATAAGTGCGTGTGTGAGAAGAAAGATGAGTGGAGAGAGGGGTGCAGATGATAGGCAACTATCTGCAGCTGAGAGACACAGAGGTGAAAGAGGATAGATGGTTGGACCGGAGTAGTGGGACCAGTGTAGATAATAGCTAGACATAATATCCAGCAGAGAGTGGAGGGAAGAAGAGGGAAGAGACAACAGGTAAAGTGAAGCAAGGAAGGATGGATGGATACTAAAGATAGAAGGACATGGGCAGGTGATGAGTGCATGGATGGTAATGGGCTCAGATCTAATGTCTGGAAGGAGGAGAGACAGACGGGAAGGTTTGGATGGTTATGCGTGCTAGAGTGGAGCAATGAGGATAGATAATGGGCTCCATCCAATGTATGGAGGGAGGAGAGATTTCAAAGATAAGAAAAAGGGATGGATAGATGAGGGACAGCACTATCTTTCTACATGCACGCCAAGTGGCTTGGACGCATATTGATAGTGAGTGTGCATTTGTTAGGTGATATTCAGATTGTCCCTGCCTGTCTTTTCTGTGACCCTTTGAATACGAGCTGAGTAGACCAGGTGCTGCTGAGCTGTGGCCTTAATGGCTCTCCAATGGCACAGAGAGAGCTTCCCAGTGCATGTCCTGTCCGTGACAAATAAACTGATTCCTGTGAATGTACTGTATGAAATGCAGGTAATCGGCTTGATCTAATGTCTGGAGCAGAGGAGAAGGGAGGAGAGAGGATGGAGACCGGATGAGATTGATGTGTTGATAGAAAGGATGAGAGCGATGAATTTAACACTATAACCGCCAGGGTTTGCTGTATACCTAAAAACCACCAACAGGTAAAATTTACACGATATTAGAATACATTGATTTTCAAAGTAAAAGGTTCATTTATTTATCATTCTACAACACAGGTTTGCATAACGACATGCTAGCTGTGGTGTCTTTAAGCAACTTACAAAGTGACAACATGACAATGAAATATATATAACAATCAACTTTATTTGTGACACGCTTTTCTGAACAACAACAACAAAACAAAAACAAAACAGCTGAGTAAAACAGCACGGAATTAAAGAATGAGCGCCAAATATATATATATATATATATATATATATGCATTCTGCAAATGCCTTACATATATATATACACTGCTCAAAAAAATAAAGGCAACACTTAAACAACACAATGTAACTCCAAGTCAGTCACACTTCTGTGAAATCAAACTGTCCACTTAGGAAGCAACACTGATTGACAATCAATTTCACATGCTGTTGTGCAAATGGAATAGACAACAGGTGGAAATTATAGGCAATTAGCAAGACGGCCCCACTAAAGGAGTGGTTCTGCAGGTGGTGACCACAGACCACTTCTCAGTTCCTAGGCTTTCTGGCTGATGTTTTGGTCACTTTTGAATGCTGGCGGTGCTTTCACTCTAGTGGTAGCATGAGACGGAGTCTACAACCCACACAATTGGCTCAGGTAGTGCAGCTCATCCAGGATGGCACATCAATGCGAGCTGTGGCAAGAAGGTTTGCTGTGTCTGTCAGCGTAGTGTCCAGAGCATGGAGGCACTACCAGGAGACAGGCCAGTACATCAGGAGATGTGGAGGAGGCCGTAGGAGGGCAACAACCCAGCAGTAGCACTGCTACCTCCGCCTTTGTGCAAGGAGGAACAGGAGGAGCACTGCCAGAGCCCTGCAAAATGTCCTCCAGCAGGCCACAAATGTGCATGTGTCTGCTCAAACGGTCAGAAACAGACTCCATGAGGGTGGTATGAGGGCCCGATGTCCACAGGTGGGGGTTGTGCTTACAGCCCAACACCGTGCAGGATGTTTGGCATTTGCCAGAGAACACCAAGATTTGCAAATTCGCCACTGGCGCCCTGTGCTCTTCACAGATGAAAGCAGGTTCACACTGAGCACATGTGACAGACGTGACAGAGTCTGGAGACGCCGTGGAGAACGTTCTGCTGCCTGCAACATCCTCCAGCATGGGTGGTTTGGCAGTGGGTCAGTAATGGTGTGGGGTGGCATTTCTTTGGGGGGCCGCACAGCCCTCCATGTACTCGCCAGAGGTAGCCTGACTGCCATTAGGTACCGAGATGAGATCCTCAGACCCATTGTGAGACCATATGCTGGTGCGGTTGGCCCTGGGTTCCTCCTAATGCAAGACAATGCTAGACCTCATGTGGCTGGAGTGTGTCAGCAGTTCCTGCAAGACAAAGGCATTGATGCTATGGACTGGCCCGCCTGTTCCCCAGACCTGAATCCAATTGCGCACATCTGGGATATCATGTCTCGCTCCATCCACCAATGCCACGTTGCACCACAGACTGTCCAGGAGTTGGCGGATGCTTTAGTCCAGGTCTGGGAGGAGATCCCTCAGAAGACCATCCGCCACCTCATCAGGAGCAAGCCCAAGCTGCTAGGGAGGTCATACGGGCACGTGAAGGCCACACACACTACTGAGCCTCATTTTGACTTGTTTTAAGGACATTACATCAAAGTTGGATCAGCCTGTAGTGTGTTTTTCCACTTTAATTTTGAGTGTGACTCCAAATCCAGACCTCCATGGGTTAATAAATTTGATTTCCATTGATAATTTTTGTTTGATTTTGTTGTCAGCACATTCAACTATGTAAAGAACAAAGTATTTAATAAGAATATTTCAGTCATTCAGATCTAGGATGTGTTATTTTAGTGTTCCCTTTATTTTTTTGAGCAGTGTATATATGTAAGGCATTTGCAGAATGTGTTATTCTGTTTGCATTTAGCCAAGGGCGTAACCATGGTATAGACATTGGGGGGGGTGGGGTCCAAATGAGAGCCGTTCCCCGGAATTTTTTTTTTTTTTTTTAAATTGCATTTCCCACAATTCTATGATATTTATATATGAAAATTTGCTCATTTAGAATGTAGTTTTGAGGAATACATTGACCATCTGAAGTCACATTTAAAGGAATAGTTTGTGATTTCTCTGTCTCTCTGTGCTGCCTCCATTGTGCCCAGATATTATTATTGAACCAGAAGAACAATGACAGACACTGAGGATCATTTTAATTTGAATATTCTGATTTTATTACTAGTTTTATTTACTGCTGACATGTAGGCCTAGGTTAAAACGAATGTCATCAATCTGTTTAGTCTTGTATTCCAATGCCTTACCTGATCATCTGAATCTTCAGAGCATGTCCCTGTCTGGCCTTTCCCTACAGCATCCCTCTCTCTGTCTCTCTGTTGCTGCCTGCATTGTGACCACATATCATTATTGTACCAGGAGAACAATGACTGACACTGAGGATCATTTTAATTTGAATATTCTGATTTTATTACTAGTTTTATTTACTGCTGACATGTAGGCCTAGGTTAAAACTAATGTCATCAAGCTGTTTAGTCTTGTATTCCAATGTCTCACCTGATCATCCGCATCTTCAGAGCATGTCTGGCCTGTCCCTACAGCATCCCTCTCCCTGTCTCTCTGTGCTGCCTGCATTGTGACTAGATATTATTATTGTACCAGAAGAACAATAACTGACTCTGAGGATCATTTTAATTTTATACATTGAATATTTTGCTTGTATTACTCGTGTTATTTGCTTTAACCCACCCAACCCTATATGTTAAAGTGCCAGTTGAATTTTAAAACCATCAATCACACAGCACACACACACATACACAAGACACAAGGAGAGAGAGAGAAAACAACAGCACACATGGAAGACACAGAGAGAGTTCAAAGGACCCCTTTGAAAAGTTTTTCCCCCACCAGAATTTAGCCTAGCTTTGAAGCGTTATTTAACCCCCTTTGCGACAAGTTATCATGGCATGGTTGGTACCAATGGATGCCTTATGTCTTGTAGTTTCATATGATACCAGTATCTTCACTCTAGCTTTAAATCTGAGCCCCTTTAAACGAGTTAAATATTTCAAATTAATTCAAAAATTAACGCGCTCATTTTGACAACATCACTACTATTTAGGTATCTAGTTGCTTACTGTCTGAAAAAAATGTCGTATATCCGCCCGCCGGTCCTGCTTTTCCACTTTTTAGGTAACGTCGGACTCATTATTCCCTCCATCGGTTCACATTCAGAGCTCCCTGTTGTTTACTTTGGCCTGTGGCGGTCGGAGCCGGCGTTACATGGGCGCAGCCAAGTGTACAATTGGGAGGGGGGTGGTCACACACTTTTGTTTTCCTTAACAAACGGAAATAAATTGACATTAAATCGGAAATAACAAGAGATAGATCAGTTGACAGCCATAGTTCATAAAATGAGGAAATATTTAACATATTTATACATATTATTGGGGGGGACAGATTGGTATTTTCCCAGTATTGGGGAGGACACGACCCCCCCAAAGAATGCGTGGTTACGCCCATGCAGTTAGCCTTCACCATGCAGGTCATCCTCCTGTGCTCTTTTTCAGCTACATCGTCGCGTCAACGCGCGGCATCTGTTTTGATGCCATCCATTCAGCAGGTAGCTCCTGGGTCAGCCGGAGAATGAAGTTTCTTCTGGGGATATTGTCACCCGTGCAGCTCCGGTACAGCCCCCATGCATTGATCATGGGCAGATCCAGCACATTGTAGAACACCGCAAAAGTGTATAAGCGCGAAATGTATAGCGCGAAAATGACTGTATTATCTATAGGGGTAAATTTTACCCGCTGGTGCTTATAGGTATAAATGGCCATTTTTTAAATCTGGCTTTATTTTGAAAAGTTTTAACAATATGGGGTGCTACCTAACACACTTTTAGGAAAAGTCAAAGACTGGGGGGCTTGAATATTTCATGGAAAAAAAGTTACATACAATTAAAAGACGACTGCGGGTAAATTTTACATGTTGGCGGTTCTAGTGTTAAAATATGGTTAGATATGATGTCGGGAGACAGAATATAGGAGACAGCAGAGTGCTGGAGAGAGGTGGACGGAAAGAGGAATGAAAGGCCTGAGCATAAATGATGAGATAGGTCTAATGTGCGGAAAAGAGGGAGAGGGCACGAGGGAGGAAAAATGGAAGGATGGATGAATAGTGGGACAGGGCAAGGCAGAGTGAGAGGGTGAAGGAGAGATGGATAGATGGTCAGTGAAGGGATGAATGTGGATAATAGTTAAATCTAATGTCTGGAGGTCAGACATACATCTGACTGACAAAATTAAGTTCTGGCTTACTTTCTACAGGCTAATTAGTGGAACACCAAATTCTCTCTCTGTGACTTTGACTTGTTTTAGTACCCAGGATGATTTTAACACTTATGCAAGGGGAGTCTGCCCATGCTGATAGCACACATCTCTGCTCACCTCATAGATCAGCTCTCCTGCCCTCTTTTCCCCTTGTTAGCACAAATCCTCACATGCTCTCCCTCCTCTAACAGATGGTTTTCTAAAGAAAATACAGTTTGTTTCCCGCCTACCACTATGCTCATTTGCCTTATTTTTCTCTTCCCTGCTTCCCTGTCAACTATCTGTTTTCAAGCATAATCTATAGAGAGGACAAACAGCAGTTCACCTGACTGCTGCTCTGCTTGTTAGTGCCATTGTTAAGATGTACACCTCATTTAAGTATATATTTCAGAGAGTGAATAAGCGGGGAAACAACAGTCTATCTGCGCTGTGAAATATTAATCATGGCGCAGCTGCATGCTGCTTTTGGTAAACTTTGATCAAATTGGACTGACTTATGAACAGAGGAGGTTGTTGAAAACTACAAAAATACAGACCATCTCTCTTAGTCCTTGTGTTTAATAAAAGTAAGTGCTAGAATAAAGAAATTGTTGGTGTAAAGTCCTCTTTATAGGGTGTATTTCCACCCTATAATGAAGGCTTCATTGTGCCTTGGCATAAATTCTTCATATTTCTAGATTTTACAAATTTTACATGGGGGGGGGGGGGGGTCCAGTGCAACTCTTTAACAAGAAATTGCATTATTCATTGTTTTCATGGTAGAAAAATAATGCCGTTGGCGGAGTTGAGTCTCCTGTTGTTTTTAGTTAGATTCAGGTTTAGTCTGCAGGACTGCTTCAGGATTTGCTTTACATCATTTTAAGGCCTATCAAACCAATTTCCTTTTGTTCCCTGTGGGCGCAGCTATTATCTTCCCTACTTTGACAATATTAAATGTGCTGTCAAATACATTCACTGTAGCTCAACCACACCAGGAAAACACAGCTCACATGAGAGTGTTGCTGAGTTAAACATGCCCACTTGCTGAGCTCCATGTGAATTAATGTCTGACCATATGAATACATTTTTTTTTGCCTAGTGCGCCAATGCTTGCAGCACCAAAGCTGATATCTCTCATTGCATAATTTTAGCTTGTATTTAAACTGTCCTGTGCAACTATATTAATGACAGAAATATAAATGATGTTACTGTTCGCAGTGTTCTTGTTCATTGCCTGAATCAAAGTCATTCATGGGAGAATTGTCAAAATCAATACTGAGTTTATTTTGTTTTAAGGTCATATTTAAACTACATATTGAACTGAAACAGAACGTCAAAGACACTAATGATCATCACAGACTGGACCACATAATTAATTTACGGATCAATTTCATCTAATTATTTTCCCTTGGGATTTTTGGCAGTTTACTTGTGTGTATCTGTGTTAATTCCTATTGCTTTGAAATCATCAATTAAATAACAAGACAAATTATTTAATTTCCAAGAGCTTATTGTCATCATGCTCCTGTGTGTGTGCTGTTCATGTGATGCTTGTTATGATGGTAAAAGTCATGATGCGTGTTCGTTTTCATTTTGTTGTGAGCAGACATGTTCTAAATGTCTCTGTTCAGGAAGGATGCACGTGGAAGAATCCTGAACATCGTATGACTTGGTTGTGCTTCAGGTTTTGTCAGCTGTGTGTGTGTGTGTGTAACTTTACCTCCGAAGGCCGCCGTATTGCCCACTGCTTTTCATTTCCGGGTCGCAGGGGTGTGTGTGTTTGTGTGTCTGTGGAAATCTCTCTCAGTATATCTGAAGGAATGAAGATATGAGGCTTAGTGACTGAATATTTACTGTGACATAATGACACTCATATTAACACACACAAGTTTGTTTGT
The DNA here is from genome assembly GCA_034769265.1 of Remorina albescens. Taxonomy (NCBI): domain Eukaryota; kingdom Metazoa; phylum Chordata; class Actinopteri; order Carangiformes; family Echeneidae; genus Remorina; species Remorina albescens. Next base: position 2,226,822 of record CM068479.1, read on the forward strand.
GTATTTTGGAGTTAAGCGAGACCTTGTTGGATGTGGTTCTCTAACTTAACCTCATCCTTGTTTGTATGTACTATCTACTGTGTACGTAATCATGATTTCAAAAATTTGGTCTTGAAAAAAGGTCAAGATTGGATTAAACCCAAACATTTATTAGTTTCCTGTGCACTTTGATGGACTCATCAGTAATTGATCACTTTTCTCACAGTTTACATGTTCACCTACTGATTAAGAGGGCAGTGCTTGAATGTTCACAATAGAGGACTTATCATACATTTTTACTGTTTATTTATTTATTTATAAATATACTGACATGCTGTAGGCATTTTCTGTATCAGGTAAGAGTTTTCTCTCCAAACACATGAGAGGAGGTGGAAAAAGTTTTTGTTCTCTTGCTGTCTGGGATGTACCATGGAGGGGGTTCACTGTGGCTGGATAAGAGCTCAGACTTTTGCTCTCACCTCTGAAGTCTTCTGTCAGTAAATGGCCTGCCAATGATGTGCAGACAGCAAAGGGCCAGTTAGAGTGAGGGTGGGCTAGTCTGCTCACTTTCAGGCAGTTTTCATGGGTGAGATCCTTTTTTTCAGGAATGAAGTGGAAAATGGTCTGAAGCTTTTCCATTATTAATGACATGAATTGTGTTATGCTCTGTTATGGTTTTGACTTGTGGATTTTTGAAGAGTAATCTTGTAGTTCCATTATTCACAAATTTAATCCTATTTTATTCAAAAATTTAAGAATTTTAAGTTCTATTCAAGAATATACATGCATGAACTTACATGAGCATGAGTTTCAGCATGGCCTACAGTGTGATGGTCACACCCTGGCGAGTGTGGGGTACAACTTGGACTGGTCACCAGTCCATTGTGGGGCCCTACCGTAATTCATGAAGTAGAAATTGGATAGATAATTTAGTCTTCACAGTCAGTGTAATTTCTTTTCTGTATCAGCATTCATGCATCAGACAACATATTAGTTACATTTTCCAAAAAGAGCAATTCTAATAAAAATAATACACATAGAAAATTTTTGTACATCCCAGAATTTGTGGAGTTTAACCAATTTATGAATGAAGGGGTAAATATGTATGTATCTATATATAATCTCAATGTAAAAGGCAACACAAGACAACCTATTCTTGTATTTGCACAACTTCACCTTAGCATTGCAGTAACAACCAAACCTCCCAGGTTAACTATCCCCTTTATTATCATAGCCCTTACCCATGAATACACACACTCTCTCTCTTGCTCTCCTTCCCCACACCTTAACCATCACAAATACATGCTGAACTCTTTTACAAAAGCTTTAACATCCAGGTGAGAATGAGACAACCAGCCAACAGCACTCACTTCTTCTTCTTCTTATCCTTTCGGCTTTTCCCTTCAGGGGTCGCCACAGCGAATCAGTTGCCTCCATCTAAGCCTCTAAGCCACTGTTATAGTTTAAAAATAAAAGTCATGTACACACTCATTCTCTGACACATTCGCGCGCGCACACACACACACAGTAAGTAAAGCATCCACTTTTGTACCTACCCAACTAAAAGTACATTCCCACCCATCCACCCACACATAACATACTGGTGTTATCATTGCTTTACCCTCAAGAGCACTATCAGTCAAAATATAATTCAATTACCACTTGATATACTAGTGCGTGTGTGTGTGCATTTGTTTGTATGTGTGTGTATACAGTTTTTATCAGCTTGTGTGAGTGTGTGTTTTGGCTTTCTGTGTGTATGCGTGTGTGAGTGGGTATGAGATATAATGGCTGGCCAAAAGGGGCAGAGAGAAATAGAGGGAGTCGAAACGCCAAGGTATTCTTTAGCTTTTATTATCATGATATTGCCAAAAGAAAAGGGAGTGAGAGAAAGAAAGAGGGAGGGAAGATGAAGGAGAAGCAAAGATAGATAGGAAGATGAGGCAGACAACAAAAAAAAAAAGGAAAGGCATGGTAGTCTCTTCTTCTTGTGGGCTTGACATGTAGTAGTTTTCAGTGTGTGTGTGTGCAGCCTGTTTGTGTATAGTCGAAGTAACTGCTTCAACTGAACTGTTTCATACTAACAGTGAGAAATGTAAATCTCCAAACATCTAGAATTGTGTTGGGAAGCTTTATGGTACAAAACGCTTTACAAATCTCACTGTTTCAGCAATCGTGGAGCTAAAAAGTTCAGCATTTCCTACAGTGACAGATGGTTCCCTGCATCAATGCCCTGCCCCGATGCCCAAACACAGTCTGAGTGATAGACGCCCTCAGCCGTTACTGCATGTAGCGTGATGCTGTCATTGACCATAATTTTGATGTGGCAGATTTTCTGATCCAAGCTTATCCGAATGAATTATTCTTTATTAAGGTTTTTGCCTTTTCTTCACTTTCATTGCTTGTTGTTTACCAAATTGTACTGAGGTTGATGGATTTAATTTATAACTTTGTCAAGTTTAATTTGGCTCCTTAACTTTCAAGGTCAAATTGGTTGCTTGGCACGTTAGCCGAGTCAAAGATCAGATTCCTTTGCTTGAGATCATTTGCAGTTGAAAAGGACTGTGTTGAAACTCACCAGGTGAATCTGTAGGCACTATTCTACAGCAACAACACACCTTAAAATCCAAAAGCAACTGCTCCCTCAGGAGTCATTATGTCCCTTTTAGGTGGTTGTGGCAGTAAACTTCGTGACAATAGAAACAGGGTTTCTTTTTGTGTTGTGTTGGAGGTAGCGTGAAAGTGTTTAATTACGGGGACACAGCAGACCTCTAGTCAGGGATCAATTTAGCCTGAGCAGCAAATACGAAGCTAAAGCTTGGTTTTGTTTGTATAAAATATTTACACATTTGATGCTGTAAATATATATACAAAAAAAAAAAAAAAAACAGTATGCTGTGGATAACTTCTATATAACGCAGAAAGGAAAGCTGTGCATCTGTTGTTGATAACTGTTGTCACTATGTGCCTGGACTAAGAATGTCTCATGTAATGCAGAACACCTCCGATGACACTTAACCTCCCAGAGCTACAATCAAGCAAGCAGCAAAAGGTTTTTTTCTCCACCACCTAACCTTCTGCTCTGAGTAGCCTGAATTCCTTTGTCCTCGTTCTCGTGGCTATAGTGGCAGCTTTGCCCTAGAAAATTAGGTTTGTATGTAAGTTTTGTTGAAGTTAACTTTTTCTTTTGGGGGTTTGTCACTGCCAGTTGCAAACTTCATAATCACATCATGCTACAGGTCTAATAAACTGTGTTTGGTTTTCTTCTTTGTTAGAGGTTTATTTGATGCAGCCTGAATACAAAGCACGGCATGTGACAGGTCAGTGCAGTGCCATGTGAAGTGCAGGGCATCTGCAGATCAAAAGGTAGGTCACATTGTTAATGTGACTGCCACTGCTTTCAACATCTGCTCCATAACAGAGCTGAAGGAGGCCATCTGTCTTGCAGCTGAAAAAGCAGAACAGCACAGAAGAATCAAAAGACCTTTAAAATTCTGCTTAACATCTGAGTGGTTAATTCAGGGACATAAAGAATTTGTTGCTTAAAGAAATACTGTTATATAATATAAATAAAATATTGGTCATGAGGATCAGCTCTTGTGGAGATCTCTGTAAAAGTCTGAGATCCAGTAATAAAAACTAATCCCTTAGCAAAGAGGCTACTAGGGATGCAACGGCACTCCGTAAAATACCGAACCGTTCGGTATGCCCTGCACGGAACAATACGCCCTTATGTCCCGCGGGTTTTCAGTACAAGTCAGGTTGCATTAGTGCTTACTGCTTTTCAGGCTACTGTGTGTGTGTGTGTGTGTGTGCCTGACTGTCCAGGCGAAAGCCCTCCCCTGCGAGTTAATGTCCAATCACTGTTGTGCCTCCGCCCACTCACGGTGACTGAGTGGGCGGAGCCGTTGCAGCTCACACACACAGAAGCAGGAAAACATCTACCTTGGAAATGACAACTTTACCTCTGAATGTTCCGGACGGCGATTTTACGAATCCTACTATGGCCACGCCAAGACCCGCCTTACTCTGCCTCTGATTGGCGGGTAAGGCTGATCTTGGCGTGGCCATAGTAGGATTCTTAATACTGCCTCCGGACTTGCCATTGCTGCAGGCTATCTCTGATAGTTTGTGTGAGGCTGCTGTGCGCATGTGGGTTTGTGTGTAAACAACACTCGCCCAACTGAACACTGCCTCTGGTTGGCTTACCATGAAATCTTACTCTACCTTAGCTAATCATCATCACTCATGCGGCCGTCCCCCACACCAAAAAAAAAACAACGACAAAAAAAAAACACCTTTGCAGCTCTTGTGGCGGAACGCAGCTTTTATGAGTTGCTTCACTTCACACTTCATAACGCACCACATTTAATTGTTGGTACGTTAGTAACGCCGTTATTTCCATCACCGCTACTATTTATGTATACTAGTAGTTAAGAGGCACTTCAACATTTGAAAGTGTTTTTTGTTTACATTTTTGTTTGTTTTAATATTTTATACATATCTTATGCTACGGTGTAAGTAGTAGGAAAAAGAGGCACGTCTACTATTTGAGTTTAAGTGTTGTATTTGTTAACCAACTGTTAATTTAAAGTGTTATTCAAGTTTGGAACTTGTTCTGACAAGCAAAATAAATAAATCATTTTGGTAGAAAAAAAATGTCTCTTTATGAACAAAACACGTACCGAAACTGTGACCCAAAAACTGAGGTACGGACTGTACCGTGGGGTTCCTGTACCATTGCACCCCTACTTGACACCAGGTAGGGTATGACAAAGTTTCTGTTTCTTCCCCATTTAGATAACATTGAGACCTTTTTGACTAACATGTATACCTGGGTATGTGTGTAAAGAACAAGAAAGGAAGGAGACGAAGAGATGAGGAAGTTTTATTTTTCTTCTTTTCCGCAAACCACCACCAGAATATTATGCACCTCTTTATCAGCAGGAAAAGGTTGACTAGCTGACTGACTGTCTGAACTGATGAATGGCTGGCTGACCAGCATAGTGACTTTCCATCTATTTGCACGCTTCTTTCTCCCCGTCGCTCACTGTGTCTGTCTGTCCAGTTGTCAGGCCCATTAGCTCATTAGGTAGTGTGTGTGACTGCAATAAGAACTAAGCTCATACTATGACACACACATACACACCAGTCTCCTCTTTGTCTCTCTCAGTCCCTGCTTGCCCTTTCTAAGTCTTTTGCTGCCTGATCTTATTTTTGCTCCCTGTTGTTGTCTGCTCTTTGCACGTTTTCCCCCTCTCCCTGTCCTGACTCTTTCTCTACGTCCGATGTTTTGATGGTTTTTCAACACTATCCCACCATTTAGGATAATAAGATTTTCATTAAAGAGACCATAAAGTGGACAAAAGGTTATACTGAGTTAAGCCATCTTATCCAGAGCAGGTACAGCAGCACTCAAAGACACAGTATAGAATGCTGAATGTTCATGGTTTCACTTGTTTAGTGCCGTGTTGTGGAAAACTTTTGTGGCATTACTATAATTTTCTTCCAGTGCTCAGACAAAAATGCTCACACAAATTACATTAGGATGTTGTGCCTACAAGTGGATCCAGCTGGCAAAATTTGGGGGCACAGCTTAATGCTAAGTAGCCATAAGTATCCAACTATACATTATGAACATCAGGGAACAAACTACAATACATTATAGTATGAATTTTTAAAAAGGCTGCAAATGAATACAAACAGCTGCAAGTAAGTATCCATTTGAAAGCTGTGCAGGAACCCGGTTTAAAAGTTAGTGTCATTCATGCAAGAAAGTTCTTTAAGAAGTCATTTTAGTGACGGAATAACAAGCCATAAATATTGCTTATGACAACAGTACACAAGTGACAGGCAAGGCAGGATGCTGCCTGCAGCCAGCCCTTTCAAAGTGAAATGAAGTGTCAGAGTTGATCTCCGTGCCCAAACCTACAGGAACAGCTGGAGCCCTAAATAATTTTTTCATTGACACTTTACTCGGGCAGCTATCCTAAATGTTGGGATTCAAAGGTCACAGCTTTGAAAACACTGACAAAGCAGGAATGTTTTGTGAGTAATGTTACTGCTGTACTGCCTTGAGAGGGGGAGTATGTTTTACATAATCTCACAGGAGAACACAACCACCACAGTTTGCTCTTGTATGGAAAATAGAACTCCTTGTTTTCACACTGGTATATTGTTTAATCAACTGATGCATGAGCTGTAAACGACACAAGCTTGATGTGTCCACAGCATATGTTGCTAACATGGTGCAAGTGGTCTATGGAGATACACTGGGTACAGTCAGACCTCCCTGATGAGGAAGAACTATGTCATCCTCATTCTCCTACTCCACCTTCTGGCTTTGTGACTTGGATTCTGTCTCTTTTTCTTCTCTTTCTCACTCTCCCTGCTTCAATCTCCCCACGGTACCTCTCTATTTGCCTTTGTTTACATCTTTCTTCCTCCTTCTGTCTCCCCCTTTCTCTCACTCTGACTACTGGTTCCTATGGCGACAGGTCTCCGGTGTGTTCTGTTCTGTTGCTATGGTAACTCACCTACAGTGGGAATCCTGCTCTCTGATCTCTGTGTCATGTGTGTGAGTGTGTATAATGTATGTGTGCATGCGTGTTTAAGTTTGTGAACACAAGATAACACACATCACTCACACTACAGCCAAGCACACATAATCCAACGCTGTGTGAAGCTAAAAAAGATTTTTTATGGAAGACAGAAATCGAAAGTTAATCATTTAAAGGAGTATCAAATGTTTCGATTTATGTGAATTTTGCATATTGCCCCTAACAGGTAAAATAAAGAGTAGCAGTGACATAGCATGTTCTGTTTAGGTTAATAGGCCGTAAGTGTTCGCAAACAGCGTCCCTTTTACACAAACATTTGTATGTATTCTGAGTTTTAGGTGTAATATTCACTCTGTTATTAGCTCTGGTCACCAGTTCTGTAGCGAACTATTCAGCTATAATCCATTGATAATATCACAGTATTAATTAGTTCAGCTTGAATAGTTTTAATTGCTCTGCTTTCAAAAACACACAGAATCCCCATAAATGTTTGGATGGAACTGGGACATCCTTAAATGAATCCTGTTTGGCCTGAAGGTAAACATCTGAATCAGGGGTCTCCTCTTCACGGAAAAGTACCTTCAATGCCTTATTCTTCATACCCATCCTATATATATGCACGCAGACATGTCTTCATGGTGTACAGGGCTGTCAGCGATGCAACAGCCCTCAAGGAATTTGGAGTTCAGTGTCTTGTTCAAGGGCGCTTATTTTTTTGAGTCACTACCTTTTGTTGCAGAATACATCATCCTCGCATAAACTTTTCTTCAGATCGGATAGAGCAGAGGGCTGGCAGTACAGTGCCGCCAGACTAATTTGTAATTTGGTGCCTTGTTCAAGGACACTTTAACAGGCAGCCACCAACCAGCTCAGTGGACTAGAGACCAGAGGCTTGTTGAGGCTGGATGTTGAGCTAGTGCTGCTCCAGATCTTACTCGGCTGCTGTATCTTACCTGTGTTAATTCTGTATTAGAGCTGAATTGTTAGTATAACAACATCAATGACTTAAAAAGGGGTGTAAGTGTTTTTATTAATTTCATCAACACTCAAAAATGGTTTTATGTACTACGCCACACTAAGGGAATTATACAATTTGGTCAAATTTTGAGTGTTGATTTCCAACCATAGTGTTTTGTTGTGTTTTTTTAAACCCACATCCATCTTGTATTTGAGCATTAATAGAAAATATTTTGTAAGTTAAAAATTAGGGATATTTGATAATGTTAATATTTCATTATCAACCCTAACTTCATTAGGTGATGAAGCTAACAAGGAAGTTTTATTTCCAGCTGGTGTTCTGATTGGTTCAGTCTTTACTGAATCAGAAGTTAATCAGTTAACAAGGCAATGAGGGCTGTGGAGGTGGGGTTAATATCTGATATGCTAGTTATTGTCATGGAAACACAGTCACAGCAGAGAGCAAGAAGACAGTGACTAATGGCCCACTCATCTGATATCCCATTCGATTTCTCCCTCTCTCTTTCATATCTTTAGTCTCTCTCATCTCTTCCTGCCATCACTTGTTTTTGCCTCATCCACTCTTTTGCTCTTTCTTGATATGTACTCTGTTTATTTTCCTATCATTATCTGAGGTTTTGACTTTTCAAATCACTGTTTCAGTGCTAAAAAGGCAATGAAGGGACAATGAAATTTGGATGAGAAGTGAAGCGAGAGTAGCGCTCAACAAGGTCAGACATCATATAGCACTGGCATGCAATGCTAAATAATGTATAAATTCAATCTCTTAGTAAGCACTAATCCTCCCCCCTGCTCTATTCCTCCAGTCCTTATCTGTATGACTCATGTGTTCAGACACATTTTCATGTCTCTGTCAACATGAAGTGACAAGAAACTCACAGAGTTCCCTTTTAAACTATTAATAAAAACAGTTTCCTTTCATATAGCTGCATGTAACAGTGTCTGCATCTCTTTCCAACTTTCTCTCACTGTCTATGTGACTCATATATTTTTTGACAACTCTGTCAACATGAGGAGATAAGAGACCACTAGTTAATTATTAGTCTGTTAAACACAGAGACAGGGGACACACCCTCTTCCATATCCAGAAGATGTGGGAGGCAAAAAAAAAAATACAGGACAGACTCTGTTTGATGTTGATGGCACACAATGCCTGGGGAAGTCTTAATGAGCAGTGTAGATAACTTAGTTATTAACTACGGATCCACCCCGACGAATGAGGCTAATTGGGAAAATCACACCGGCAAGGAACACACACTCTCCTACTATTGCCCTCGAAGTGTTTTAAGATTGACTGTGAGCTCATTTATGAGATTTACTTTTTGTTTTTATTGGTTTGTTACAATTTCCGGACCCCATAGATGGAGTCACTATCATCATTTCATAATATTCTATTAAGTAATTCCTTTTGTTATCAGTATCACGTGACATTGTGTTTCTTTGCCTTGGATTTTGCTTGCACTCCAAGCTTCTCACCAGAGCAGAATAACATAAGTTAAACAATAAAGGGGTTTAATTCTTACAATACATACTTTAAATTCTTAAAATACATGTTTAGAATAGCTGCTTCATTCATGCTTCATGTACGTGTTTTGTTCATAAAGAGAAATTTTTTTTTCTACCAAAATGATTTATTTATTTTGCTTGTCAGAACAAGTTCGAAACAATTCTAGTACTGAATAACACTTTAAGTTAACAGTTGGTTAACAAATACAACACTTAAACTCAAATAGTAGATGTGCCTCTTTTTCCTTGCCTACTACTTACACCATAGCGTAAAATATGTATAAAAAATTAAAACAAAATAAAAAAATGTAAACAAAAAACACTTTCAAATGTTGAAGTGCCTCTTAGCATTGACAACTAGTAGTAGCAGTGATGGAAATAACGGCGTTAGTTTTTTCAGTAATTGTTAATCTAACTAATTACTATTTCCATCGTTACAACGCCGTTACCGTTACCTGCAATTAAATGTGGTGCGTTACGAAGTGTGAAGCGAAGCAACTCATGGAAGCTGCGTTCCGCCACAACAGCTGCAAAGGTGGGTTTTTTTTTTTTTCTTTTTTGGGGGGGGAGCAACCGCATAAGTTATGATGATTGGCTAAGGTAGAGTAAGATTTCATGGTAAGCCAACCAGAGGCAGTGTTCAGCTGGGCGGGTGTTGTTTACACACAAACCCACTCGCGCACAGCACCCTCACACAAACTGTCAGAGATAGCCTGCAGCAATGGCGAGTCCGGAGGCGATATTACGATTCCTACTATGGCCACGCCAAGATCAAATCAAATCAAATCAAATCAGATTTATTTGTATAGCGCCAAATCATAACAAAGTTACATCAAAGCACTTTACATATAGAGCAGGTCTAGACCAAACTCTTTATAAAATTATTTAAAGAGACCCAACAGATCCCCCGATGAGCAAGCACTTGGCGACAGTGGCAAGGAAAAACTTCCTTTAAGAGGCAGAAACCTCGGGCAGAACCAGGCTCAGGGGGGCGGCCATCTGCCTCGACCGGTTGGGTTGAGAGAGGGAGAGAGAGAGAGAGAGAGGCACGGGGGGAGGGGAGGGCAAAGTTGGGTAGAGTAGGGAGAGATCAGCCTTAACCGCCAATCAGAGGCAGAGTAAGGCGGGTCTTGTGGTGGCCATAGTAGGATTCGTTAAATCCCCGTCCGGAACATTCAGAGGTAAAGCTGTCGTTTCCAAGGTAGAAGTTTTCCTGCTTCTGTGTGTGTGAGCTGCAACGGCTCCAGTTGCAAGAGTGTGATAGGTTAGTCACCGTGAGTGGGCGGAGGCACAACAGTGATTGGACATTAACTCTCAGGGGAGGGCTTTCGCCTGGTCCGTTAGGCACACACACACACACACACAAGCAGTAGCCTGTAAAGCAGTGAGCGCTAATGCAACCTGACTTGTTTTGGAAACCAGCGGGACATAAGGGCATATTGTTCCGTGCAGGGCGTACCGAATGGTTCGGTATTTTACCGAGTACCGTTGCATCCCCAGTGCCAAGATAACAATTATGGGGTGTTTGATGAGAAGCCTTTTCACAACTTTGTCAAGTAAATGACTAGTGGGCGCGACATTGACTAGCTGAGTTAAATGGACAGAAATTAGCAGCAGTTTCATGATTAGCACTGCCTGTGGCTCTCCTGGCTATCATCAATATGTGTCTGAGATAGCTGATTGGCTAAAATAATTATGAATTTGTCCTAAAATAGGAAATACTGAAATTAAGTAAGTTAAATTCAAAAAGAATAACAAAAGATAAAGTTAGATTTTTTTTTTGTTAAAGGATACCATTGTGAGTGCTATGGCCTCAAAGAAAATGGTATCAATGTTATTATCATTATTCTCTAATTATCATTCCGCTTATAATCAAAGCTTTCCCCACATGGCTACTCTGTTCTTTGTTTTCTTTCTCTCCTTTTTGCTCCTGTCCTCTTTGTTGCTGTATTTTTGCTCAGTTTTTGGAATGTGTTGTTGAGATTTTGTGCTCACAATGGCTCTCTTTACTTCATTAAATCATTTTCCACTTTTAGCCATTTCCAGGGGGCATCACTGTTACCAGAGCAGGTCTGCAATTTGCTTCCACCTGTGGAAACATTGGCAGTGTCATTCACTCCATGAAATTCAAAAAATTATTTACTGTGGCCGTGCATTAACCATGGGAACAGTTCAAATAACGTCACTGTGATTGATGAAAAACAGGTAGGATTATGTTTTAACCTTGCCACTGGGTACCTAATTATTAATGTCTGGATTTAACGCTCACATGCAAGTAAATCTACGAATCATCAGGTTTCTCTTGCGATTGAAGTTATCAATAGATTTTACTCAATACGGTGAATTCTGAGACACAGCAGGAACAGCTGAAAAAAGGAAACTGCTGATGTGCCAAGTTAGTAATTACTAATCTACAGACCTCCTGTGGTAATAATACAGTCTGTGTTTCACTGTGAACACTGGCTCAGTAATTTATTAAGTCTAGTCAATGCTACAAGCATATGGAAGATATTGATAAATGCCATACTGTTCTCCAACCCCATACTGTTCATTCCACCTGGTTTCATACACATCTTTTTCAAGTTGGATCCAATTTTGAGAGCCAGACTTGGGCACTTGTATGCATTTGTTTCACAACTGTAGCCTGCCATGTTCTTTACAGCTTGGACAAGATACATAAAATTTAAAGTATTATGTGATCTTGAATTGTCTTCAAGAGAGTAGTTTTCCTTGAGCATATCAGAAGCCTTCCCAGCTCTCTCAATTTCTGATGAATATACTCATGTTTACCAACATCATGCCCAAGCCTGTTGTATAAATGCTCGCCATACTCAATTATACAGGCATCAGATTTGACAGCAAAATATACATTGTCTTGTACCATGTTATTCAGAAGCCTCCAAAGTGGTGGAGGTGCAGCAAATCCAGTTCAGAAGGCCTGAACACGTGTTCTACCAGGTTTTAGTGGAATACTAGGCTTGAATTTACAGATTTTCATGTGCCTCTAAAGGCCCTTCTTTACAAAGACGGCCTGACGATATGCACAATGCAGAAAATTCTGCACTTGAGATTCATCCTATGGTTGCTTGCGAGGCACATGAGTTCCAACACCAGAATTCAATACTTCAACATTGTGTCCAAAGTTGCCTTTGTTTATCATATGTTTCATATGCATTTGTCTATCTTTGGAGCCTTTTGGGAAGGACACAGCCCTTGCAACCTCTGGCTTGTCTTTATAAGCACGCTCCAGATGTCTTGCCATTTTTATAAACCCCAACTTACAGTAAAAACAATATTGCTTTTTGTTGTACATTCTTGATCCATTCTCTTTTTTTTATAAGCAGCAGGTATGGAAAGTAAACCATCAGCCACTTTATCCAGGGAATAGGCTCTATTAGGTAGGTTTGGCTCAAGAACAGGTGGTGAAAATTCCAACAAGGCCCCAGTGCATCCCTCTCCACTTTGCTCTGTGAAGTTAACAGTACTTTTTTCTGTTGGCAAGGATGCACTGCTTGAAAATCTCCCTCTATGTCTCCTACCAGAGGTGTTTCGTTTTCTTAAAGGTGAACACCCTCTCTCAATTGTTGGCTTCAAAGAGGTGTTGTCAAGTTCTTGCCGTGACAGACATCCATGCTCATCCTCTGACATGCACCATCTTCTATGTTTGGAAATCTTAGCATGTTAATTTTCTGCTCTTATTAAAGAATATTGTTGCATGTGTCTGTATCTTCAGAAAAATCTTCACCACTCTTAGGAATATATTCTTCTCCACTGTCATCTGAAGTGGGATGAAAAAGCTCATCTGAATCAGAATCAATCTGTCCATATTAGAAAATCCTTTGGCTTAACTGGCAACTGAATGTACCTGCCACAAACAGCCATTGTGAATGATATATTTAAACATTCCCTTATATAATCCTTTAAAGGTTCAATTTGGTTGTGAATTTGCATGAATCTGATGCCTATAAGAAGACTGTTGTAAACAGGGAATTTAGCTTGAATAACCAGAAGAAAGAAAACACAGCACACTTTTGAATCATGAAAACCAGACTGGCACCATGATCTATACAAAGCCACTGATCTATGCTAAACCAAACATATTTTTATTGTTCTTCTATAAGTTGAACCTGGCTTTGGCTGATGTGACGTGTGTAGATTTATATATGAATGAAAAAGTTGTATCAGCCTTAATAAATGTGGAGACTAGTAGTTAGTTACTGTGGTCCCTACAAATAAGAACACCTGACAAGTGTGTAAGATAGCAGCCACAGTGAATGATTGATTGGTTTAGTTTAGATCAGTGAAACTTTGGTGTCAACACATTGCCAAGCACAGTCTGGTTTTCATGATTCAGTGGGGACCAAACAGTGTGCACATGAGCAAATGTTGCACAAATTTTGATTAAAACAGAAAAACTAATGTGGAAACTCAACAAACTGACTCCTACATGCATGATGGAAGGTGGAGGTCTCTCGGCAGTCTCTTCTACTATTCTTGAGACTTCAGTGTCAGAAGACTCAGCTGCGGCGGTTCGGGGGGGGGGCAATAGGGGCCAGTGCCCCCGTAACACCGAGTCTGGACCCCCCTGTAGTCCCCCCTCCAAACGAAGATTATACAGTAATTATTAAAATTGTGATATTGCGCAGATGCAAAAGATGGAACTAATGAGCGTGGCTCAACATTCTAGTCGTTAGTGCATTGCACCACTGAAAATGGTGGTCAATTTTGTAGATATACGGTGAAAAAGATGATCGCAAAGTTACCATCCACCCGACGAGAGGAAGAAGAAGCAACTTGCTTCCTCTTCTTCCTCTCGTCGGGTAGCAATACCCATAGCAGTTGCAATCCAAGTGAGTCCTGCTTCTTGTGAAAGGAGTTTTTCTACTTTAAAGCTTGTGAAAACATACCTCAGATCCACCATGAACGACAAGAGATTACACAATCTGGGTGTACTGTGCATTGAGTCTAGGAGGGCAAAGGCATTGAGTCTTGACTCATTTGTTGATTGGTTTGCCAGAAATCACCAAAACCGCAGAATACAGTTGCTGTAATAGTAGGGCAGCCAATGTATTTATATAATTTTGGACTGAGAAACTGAATCAAGGCTGCTCCTAACAGTTATTTTCATTATCAATTCATCTGCTGATTATTTTCTCCAGTCAATACAGTCTGTAAAATGCTATAATTTTTTATATTTGTGTCTCAAATGTGATATTTTGAACCAGTCACTTTGGTTACAATGGTTAATCACTAGTTTTATGAATATAAAAATAAATCAAATAAGATTTTGAATCTTTGTCTTTTTTGCCCCGGGTTGAATGTGCCCCTCTGACAAAACCCCTGGCCCCCATGAGCCCCCCTCAGTAAAACTGGTCTAGAACCGCCACTGAGACTCAGTAGCACGTGGCTATTCTTTAGCCTGAAGTAATAATAATTCACCATTATTCAGCAGCTCATCAACAGACACTTATTTATTTAACTAACAAAAAAAGCAAGATTAAAACAAAAAGATTAGAAGAAAGGTTTACAAATACTGTATCAATATCTGTGTGTATTTGGTTCCAAATCATATTTTTTTTCTATAGGTCGAACTTGGTTCTAGCTGATGTGACTTGTGAAACCTACATGGCACTGCAGTGATTTTTAAAGCTGAAAACAAGTGGATATCAAGTGTTACAGGGCACAGGGGGGTCCAGACTCAGTGTTACAGGGGCACTGGCCCCAGTTGCCCTCCCCCAGAACAGCCACAGTTACAGAGTTGAACCTCTACATGACGGAGGATGAATGTCTCTCAGCAGTTCCTCTGCTGTTCTGGAGACTTCAGTGGACTTAGTGGCACATGAAATTTCTTCTGCCTGAAATAATAATTCACCGTTAATCAGCAGCTTGTGCACCAGTGTGCCCAAAAGCAAACATTGCAGATATCTGATTAAAAAAGAAACACTAACATTGAAATTCAACAAACTAATTCTAACCTGACAAATTCCATTATTACTGAGTGGGTTATCTATCCACATTAATTCTTATTATAATGCCTTTACTGTACTTTGATGTTAACAAAAAATTGACTATTACAGGAGTATATGATAGGATGCAAAGTTTTCTTTAACTGTCTAAATCTGATCAGAGGCAGAAACTACAGTAATGAGCTAAAGCTGAAAAAAAAAATCTGAAATATTCTGATGCTTTACATATTAACTATTATTTATAATTCCTAATCTTTCCTCTCTCAACACTGACCATCATTCATGACAAACCTGTTTCCTCCATGGCCAATCATTTCCACCGTAGCTATCTGTTATTTCTTCTCCTGGCTGTATGTGTTTCAAATCAAATAGACAGAGGTGTGCTTTGCCCTCTGTTATGACTGTCTTCATTTTGCAATTTGGTTGCTTGTGGTCATCAGTGACAAGACGTCCAAGGCTTCTGCAATTTCTATCCTTGCCTGTTTTTCCCCTATTTGACAGAAGATAACACCATGCTAACAATGATTCCAGGCACACGTGTATAAGGGATGCTGAGCCTCAAACACTATCCCACCTCTCCCCCACCACACATTAAGAAATCAGCCCAAATACAATATACGCATATGTTGTTATATCTATATAATGAATTCCAAGCATATGTGTTGATGATAATACATTTATTACTCAAGTTCAAGCTTACCTACATATGTTTACCATATACAGTACAAGTCAAAAGTTTGGACACACTGCCCTTAATGAATGAGTTAGTGTGTCCAAAGATTTGACTGGTTCTGTATATAGTTTACATTACATGTACATACATACATACATTTTATGTAGTAAACTGAAAGAGACGAAATAAGTCAAACTGAAAGTATTAACAGAGGAGACTCCTAGTTCGAGGCAGCATGGCGGCGTAGTGGTTAGTGCTGGGGCCTTTCTGTGCGGAGGTTGCATGTTCTCCCTGTGCCTGTGGGGGTTTCCTCCGGGTACTCCGGTTTCCTCCCACCTTCCAAAGACTTGCATGTTTAGGTTATGCACATAAGCTATAATAACAAAAAATCACTCACTGGGAGGAACCACTAAAAACACTTTTTCAAGGAAAAACTTCTACTACGAGGAAAAACACAAGCAAGATAAAGTATCAAAATAACTTGAGGCAAAACTATGGCACGAACTATACAAAGTGTCAAAAAAATACACAACCTGACTGGACATGAAACGTGGCGTGGAATTTAGCGTATTTTCTCTGACGTTTTTGTTTGTTTATTTAACAGGGACAGTGTACATTAATAAACATTGCTGTAAATGTGCCAGAGTTAGCCAAGAGGCAATTTTTCATCTGTAGTCCCTGGACAGATGTTACAGAGTCACCCTAAAAACAGAATAGAATATGAAAATGAAATTGAAATTACAAAGTTACTGAGGTCATCCATAAACATGTGGAACAATCAACAAAATAAAGAAAGAAGAAACATACATAATATTAATAAAAAACATCATTCAGGACGTCCCCAAAACATACAACACAGAGACTCATGACAAAAGTCACGCAAGACAACAAATACACAAAGACATCGATGCCAATCGAAAAATAGATTAAACAAGACCACATTGAGCTGCATTGTTAGACAATAACTAGAACACGAAAAGCAGAAGCACAGACACAAAAAGCATGCACAGTATGTAAAATATGACACAGTAAAAGATAAGCCACAAAAAGACATGCATGCAGGTACATGATGGCAGACTTGCAAGAGCAAGATAGCAAGATAGCAACAGGTGACAGAAGACAGCAAGGGAAGTTCAGCACAGACAGACTGAGGACAGCAAAGTGCAATTAAGTCTTAGTGCTGACAGAGCTGAGTACTAATTAACCATTTCTTTAAATGAGCTCTAAATGAACTATACGTATCCAGTTCTCTAATAGTTGCTGGGATGGAGTTCCATTCTAATACAGCTTTAACAGAGAATGCAGACTGACTGAAAGTACTTTTCCTGAGTGGGATGATGCAATCCCCTCTTGCTGCACCTCTTGTGAACCCATATGCAGTTGTTCTTATGTTGACAAACTGTCTGAGCGGAGGAGAGGTCAAACCATATATAATCTTGTACATAAGACAAACATCTACATATTTAACCAAGTGTTCCCAACTCAACAAGTTATATTTTTTTAATATTGGGCAATGATGAAAATGTACCGGTTTCTTGTCAAGGATTTTAATTGTTCGTTTATACAAAGACTCTATTGGTTTTAGAGTAGTGTTACTAGCCTGCGACCAGGTTGTTAAACAGTAAATGATATGGGGAATGACCATGGAATGCATGTAAATTTTAGCCGCCTCTGTTGACTTATAATCTTGAATGAACCTGAAATTTGAGAGATTGAATTTGACCCGGTTACAGACATTTTTCACCTGAGCCTTGAATGAAAGTTTGGAGTCAATCAAAACACCAAGGTTCTTGTATTCAGATACGACCTGTAGCCTCTCCCCCGATACAAAGACATCTGGCTCTACACTAGAACTGTTTGTCTTGGTGAAAAACATACATACTGTTTCAGACACATTCAGTTGAACACAGCATTGCTTTAACCATGCTGTTACATGAGCCATGGAGTTTGTAAGTTTATTAGCAACTTGTGTCATGCTGCCACCATGTACATAAATTACTGTGTGATCAGCATACATTTGGATGTCGATGCCAGGACATACAGATGGGAGATCATTGATATATGATGTAAATAGCAATGGGCCCAGGATGGATCCTTGTGGGACTCCTGTGGATAGACGAAGGGCAGCTGATTGATGATTCTGTACTTGGACAAACTGAGATCGATTTGACAAATATGATTCTATCCACTTAAGTGTATCTGAACAAAAATTTAAACTAGATAACTTAGAAATGAGAATTCTATGATTAACAGTATCAAATGCCTTGTTAAGGTCAAGAAACACAGCTCCAACAACACCACCTTTATCCAATAGAGATTTGATTTTTTCTATTAGAAACAGTTGGCTGTTTCAGTCGAATAATTGGCTCTGAAGCCAAATTGCATTGGGTGCAGAGCAAATGAGCTAGTGTTCAGATAGCAGGTGATTTGTTCAGCTACCACTTTCTCTGCAACCTTTGATACTGTAGGTAGGATACTGATACGTCTGTAATTGCAGGGGGAAAGGGGATCTCAACATTTAAATATTGAGACAACAACAGCCGACTTCCAAATACTTGGAAACATTCCCTGAGAAATGGAGAGGTCAATAATTTTGGTAATAGGATTAGTTAGTGTTGTACTGAGCTCTTTGAGCATAACTGCGTCCATACCAAATATATCCTTTGCTCTGGATGGCTTAAGAGATCTAATCATTCTGGCAACCTCTGATTCAGTAACATTCCTTATGCTGAAAGCCGGTTCCATTGTATTGACTGGAAAAACATTTGTGTACTCAGGTGAAAAACATTGTGCAATGGTAGCTACAGAATCAATAAAGTAGTGGTTAAGAGCTTCCGCTACTTCCCCAGGATTGTTCGTAAGCATTCCATTTACTTTAAGTTCAAGTAGTTTCCTTTCTTTATCTGAATGTCCTGTTAATTTTTTTAACTGGTTCCAGATAATTTTAGAGTTACCTCTTGCCTTTTCTATTATGGTCAAGAAAAAATCTGCCTTTGCTTTTCTTAGTTTATTTACCACCTTGTTCCTTAAACTAGCAAAGTGTTGTCTGTCATGACTCGACTTAGTTTTTATTGCAGTTTTTAAGACAAGATCCCGTTCTTTCATTAGTTTTAAAATGTCTGCATTTATCCAAGGGACAGTATTTTTGTTATTTTTGCACCTAAATTTGCAGTTAAAATCTTTAATAATGCTCTCTAGTTTTTTTGAGAATATTTGACTGTCTTCTTCATAATCTATGCCCAACAGTAGATCATCCCAATCAATCTGTTGAACAGCACTTTTAAAGATGTCCTGTTTGTTTTTGGGAATTCCAAAAAGTTCATATTCCCTGGCATAAGGGCTAAACTGCTTATTGCTTAGTGTTCTGGCTACCAGTGTCAAATTGTGGTCAAAGAGACCAGTTACCATATTATACGATTTTAAAATTCTCTCAGGTCTGTTGCTAAATAATAAATCAATTTGAGTACTGGTGGAATTAATTATTCTTGTGGACCCACTGATCAGTTGCATGAGGTTCTCGGTTATCTGTTTGAGGTTCTTTCTAAAGGATTTGTCCTCCCAATTGATGTTAAAATCTCCCTTAATAATTACCTCTTTGTTGAAATTACATTCTTTTAATAATTTCTCAAATTTCTCATAGAAACTAGGAAAGAAGAGGGAAGCCGGTAAATTACAATAAAAATAAAGGACATCTGTGGTGACAAAATAATATTTAGTCCAATACTTTCCAATTCCTTACAGTTTGACCAATGGATTTCATTACACTGGATACTATCTTTCACATAAATCATAACTCCTCCTCCCTTTGAGCCCACTCTGTGTCTCCTGTAAATGTTAAAACCAGGGACTTTTAGTGCTGCTGATGGAGTGTTTTTGTGAAGCCAAGTCTCAGATAAGCAAAGGAAGTCTAAATTAGAATCCAGTAAAAGATGATGGACTTGATCACTTTTAGATTTAATACTTCTTATGTTCAAATGCCCACCCAAAAGACCCTTTGGCTTAGCTTTAGGATCCCAAACGGTTTTTGAGTAATTGTCAGTCAATTGACAGTCCGAAAAACATCCCACTTCCTGTATTTTGAGATCACCGGATTTACAAGTTTACCTTAGTAGTTACAAGTGCTCTACCTGCCGCCATCTTGAATGGACTTAATAAGACAAGACGAACTGGCACAGGACAAAGGGAAACACAGACTATATATACACACGCAAGGTAATGGGAAACAGGTAGAACAATCAGGGCGGGGCAGACAATCAGACTGGTGGGAAACACACAAGGGGAAGGGGCAAGTTAAAGTTAGGTTTCAAAATAAAACAGGAAGCCACGGGACAACATAGACACAAGACAAAAAACTACAACATAACATAATTTGTTGGACATGAGAGTACCTCCCCCTCTAGGGACGGCTCCTGACGGACCAGGAATCTGAGGGTGACAGTCATAGAATTCAGTGATGAGGTCAGGGTCCACAATGAAGCTGGCGGGGACCCATGATCATTCCTCCAGACCGTAGTCCTCCCAGTCCACCAGGAATTGCCTGCCCTGGCCCCTGTTGCGCACAGCTTTGACAGAGTAGACCGGACCACTGTTGACCATCCGGGGGGCGGGGGGGCAGCAGGAACCATGGTACTCTCCTTGATCGGTTTCACCTGGCTGACGTGGAGAGTCCACCCCACCGGTGGACTCTCAGGGACCGGGGCAGACTCAGACGAATGGACGAGGGACCGATGACCTGGGACACCGGAAATGGACCCACGAACTGTGGAGTCAGCTTTCTGGAGACGACCTGGAGAGTCAAGTCCAGGCAAGTTGCATCGAGAGCCAGACCTTCTGGCCAGGCTGGTACACCAGAGCATCTCCGATCTGCAGCCCTCTTCTTGCGGTCCACACTGCATAGGAGCACCATGTCGGTGGCTGCCCAGATGCGGTTGCAACGCCAGACTATGGCGTAAGGCGATGGGACAGTGATTTCTTTTTCTGTCTCCAAGAAGACAGGGGGCTTGTAACTGAAGAGGCACTGGAACCGTGACATGCCAGTGGATGAGGTGGGGAGCGAGTTGTGGGCATTTCCACCCACACCAGATTCTTGCTCCAGGAAGCCATGTTTTGTGACACCAAGCATCGAAGGCAGGTCTCCAACACCTGGTTGAGCCGTTCCATCTGACCGTTGGATTCCGGGTAAAACCCAAAGGTGGGGCTGACAGTGGCTCCAATGATGTTGCAGAATTCTTTCCAGAATTTGGAGATGAACTGGGGCCCCCGGTCTGAAACCATGTCCTTAGGAAATCCATGGATTCGAAATATCTGTGCATCATAATTTCTGCGTTTTCTTTGGCAGATGGCAGCTTGGGCAGTGCAACAAAATGGGCTTAGAGAATAGAATCTTAGAGAATCTGTCCACCACTGTTAGGACAGTGGTGTTCCCTTCAGAGACCGAGAGCCCCTTGACAAAGTCCATGAGATCTCAGCCCAGGGACGAGTATGAACAGGGAGAGGCTGCAGCAACCCCATCTGCACTCTGAAGGAGGTTTTTTCCACTCTGAAGGAGGACAGAGCACGCCTCCACATATTACCGAACCTCTCGCTCCATGGAGGGCCACCAAAACCTCTGGGAAATGGCATGTATGGTCCCTTTGACTCCTGGATGGCAGGTGAGTAAAAAGGTGTGAGCCCAATGGATCACCTGTGGATGCATATCAACAGGAACAAACAAGCAATTCACTGGACAACCACTAGGCGTCGGGGTCTCACCATTAGCTCGCTTCACCTTGGGTTCTATGTGCCAAGCCACCGCTCCTACCACACGGTTCAGTGGTAGGATGGGGTCAGGCTCCCTGGCAGGAGGCTCGGGGTCGAACAGATGGGACAAAGCGTCGGGCTTGTTGTTCTGGGACCCCGGCCTGTAGGACAACACAAAGTTAAAGCAGTTAAAAAACAATGTCCACCTGGCTTGACGTGAGTTCAGTCTTTTAGCTTTGCAAATATATTTCCAATGTCATAATTCCTCTCCGCCGGCAAAAGCTTCCGAGACAAGAAGACACAGGGGTGAAGTTTGTTGTCCTTCTCAGAGCATTGGGAAAGTACCACTCCCTGTGAACTGTGCCTTGAGCTGCTGGAAGGCCTTGTCAGCTTGAGGGGATCACCGGAATGGGGTGAGTGGAGATGTGAGTGCATGGAGAGGTGCAGCTATGGCGCTGAAGTTTCTGAGGAACCGCCTGTAAAAGTTAACAAATCCCAAGAATTGCTGAACCTTTTTGCGGCTATCAGGTGTAGGCCACTGAGCCACAGCGCTAACTTTAGCTGGATCCATCAGCATTTTTCCAGGGGCTATGATGAAGCCAAGGAAAGACACAGTGTCGGCATGAAACTCACTTTTGTCTTGACATATAATTGGTTCTCTAGCAACAGTTGGAGGACCTGACATACATGTTGAACATGACAATCTAAGTCCAGGGAAAAGATCAGGATATCATCCAAGTACACAGACAAAGTGGTTCAGGAAGTCTCTAAATACATCATTGATCATAACTTGGAAGACCACCAGAGTGTTAGTAAACCCAAATGCCATGAGTAAGTATTCATAATGGCCACTAGCTGTATTAAACCCAGTCTTCCATTCGTCTCCCTTTTGGATTCGAACCAGGTGATAGGCATTCCTTAGGTCTAGCTTGGTAAAAACTTTGGCCAGTTGGAGGTGATCAAAAGCTGATGACATGAGTGGCAGAGGGTACAGATTTTTAATCGTAATGTCATAAGGGGTCCATAGTCAATTCATGGCCAGAGAGACCCATCTTTTTTCCCCACAAAAAAGAACCCTGCCCCAGCAGAGGATGAAGAGGGGTGAATAAGGCCACCCTTTAACAAAGACTCAATGTATTTGGTCATGGCCTTCTTTTCAGGACCAGAGATAGAGTACAGTCTACCCTAAGGAACGGGGGCCCCTGGGATCAAGTCAATGGGGCAGTCATAAAGGCCCAATCCCAATGTTCACCCTACTCACTACCACTAGCCCTTACTCATTGCCCCTAGCCCTCACCCACTACCCATTAACCCTCGAAAGGAAGCCACAAGAGGTAGGGCTTTAATCTTCCCTAGGAATTGGGACACCACATGCTACGTCACTGCGTAGTTTACGTTCGGGCACGCAAGCGACTGCGTAGTCCCAGCAGCAACATGGAGGCTACGGTTCATGTAAATTTCAATCGGCATGATTTTATTTTCGTATGTAACACCCTCACCCTGTTCGTATTCTGTCTGTCAATGTAAATTTTGTCAATAGATTAAAAAAAAAACAAAAAAAAACAAAACATGGAGTCTATGGTCGCAATCGGTTGTGACTGTTTTTTTTTAGCATTCATCATGCTTCGGTTGATAAATAAACCAAGAGGTACATGGAGAAGAATACACCATCGACGTCTGTTGTCTTTTTGAATTGTTTGTGTTTTTTTTTCTCCGACTTCTCCACATCCTCTCGCTCTCTGGGGGTCACGGAAATGGCCCTTCCTCGGGAAGTCAGCATTGGAAAACCCTCGCTCTGAAGGGCTAGATTCATAGCCCCTACCCCTCGTTATGCCCCCTACCCCTACGTGAAAAAAGGAATTGGGACACCACTACCCTCGCGGGAATGCGCAAAATTTAGGGGTAGGGGCTAAAAATTATGGGTAGGGGGTGTATTGGGACTGGGCCAAAGTCTGTGAGGGGGAAGGGAAGTACCCTTACTTTTGCTAAAAACTTCCCCCAGATCACGGTAACCGCTCGGGACAGAAGTCAGGTCGGGAGTCTCAGAGTCTGTTCCAGAATTAGCAGAGACTGTATTAACAACAGTTTTCACATTCACATGACATGACTTTAAGCACTGGTTTTTACAATCCTCACCCCAGTTCCAAACCCTCCCAGTGCTCCAGTCAATGTGCGAGTTATGTTCTTTTAGCCAGGGGAGGACCAAAATAAGAGAGTGCTGGGTAGATCAAAACAAATTAAAATACGAGTTCATGGTGGTCACCTGTAACTACTCAGAGGTTCAGTCTTGTGAGTCACCTCCAAGGAGGAAGAGGTGATGGGAAGCGTGAGGGAGTATGCCAACTGGGTGTAGTATCTGCAGCGTGGCCCCGATGGTGATCAGCCAATGATGTCGTAGGGTTCTGGTTTCATTTCTGTTCCTGTAAACGATTGTCGGTTCTTATGGCTAGGGTTATCTAAGAGTCCAGGTCAGGTGGCAGGTCAAGGGGCACTAATAGATCTTGAATCTGGTGAGAAAGGCCTTTGAGGAAGACATCATAAAGGGCCGTGGCATTCCATCTGCTGTCTGTGGCTAGAGTGCGAAAGCGGATGGCATAATCACAAACAGAGTCCCTGCCTTGTTTGATAATGCTCAACTCACGTGCTTTCTCTCAGTTGGACAAGAAGGGAAAGCCCTCCTTAGAGCGTTTATGAATTCGTCAACCGAATCACAGTTCGATGACCCACGGGACCACTTTGGAGTAGCCCACGCTCTCGCCCTCCCAGTGAGATGGGCCACCATAAATGCCACTTTGGATCTTTCTGTAGGATAGGCTGATGGTAAGTGTTCATAATTCAACATAACACATGTTGTCTCTAACCAGGAACTTAAATACAGATGACTCCCATGTCGACTCAGTATTAACAAATGCAAATAAAATACAATCATATAAGTGTGTGATTGAATAATAAAGAAATATATTTGTTGCAGATCTAAACATTTGCTTGCTTACCGACAATACTCTCTTAAAGCTGAAGTTTAACAGATGTTGGCGGATAGCCCAGGCAAACAGCGAAAGTCCAACATGTTCTTGCTTCTTCTTATGCCAAATTCTAGCAAACTACCGAACTCTTAAAGAGACAATACATACACAAACAGGTAAGTTCTCAATTTTGAACAGAAAACAATATCACCTGACATAACATATATACTTAAATTACGATGCAAAGAAAGTATCTCTAGTTTGTATTTTTCAGAACAGGTGTTCTGGGGTAAATTATAACTAACTAACTCCCAATATTACAGTAGTTTAATCGGGATTCATTATCACAACTGGCACTACAGTTATCTCCCCACTGCTCAGTATTGATAATTGCAAACAGGTAAAATAAGTAGGACAAACAATAATCCCCAAAGTAAGTGGAGTAATATAACCTGGATCAATGTCTCATTTGTGTCAGATTGTTCGAGGAACAATTATTAAACAACACTTGAAAATTAGATTTTTAAAGTTTGACTACATATCCCCAGTTGTGTGTGTTTATTGTACAGCTATGAATATGAAATGTTAGAATTTCTGCACCCAGCACTACTCAAAATATATTTTTTTTTTCACTTGAGTGTTCATAGTCAGAGGGCATCTTACATGTGCTGCTCACATAAGAGTGAAGTAGAAGTGAATTCAGCCTCTCAGTAACTAGAAGGCAGGAGAGATGGAGAGATGGTGGGGAGAGAAAGGTAAGTGAGCTTTTCACACAAGATTCAGGTTATTTCTACAATATTGTTCCCTCACATATTACAGGATTTCCAAAAAGTCAAAATGTGTTGATGCAATATTGGGGTGCACATTGACTCTATGCAGCATAACTCAGGTTGTGTGTTTGTGTGAATGTGTGTTTTTCTTTTTTCTATTATTTTTTGTGTGCATTTGTCACCATAGATTAACACCACAGAATGTGTCTTTGTATGAGATTGATGCACTTATAGTCTTGCAGCTGAATATTTTATTATTTCAGTGTGTGTGTGTGTGTGTGACCATCACCAGCCCTCCCTGGAAGCTAGTTTGTTGATTTTTATTGAGTGAAATGACCACATTTACCGAAGGTGTAGCACTGCCCTCCCTGCAACCCAAAGGACAGACAAGATTCAGACGGATGGGCAGGGAAGGGAAGCAGGTGGTGCTGGTAGGAACTAGTGGAGTGGAAGATGCTGTGCTCTTCCTGTCACCTCACTCAAGATTATGAGAGTCCAGAGGACTCTTTGTGTAGATATCTGGAGAGATGGGAGTCCAGATAGGTGAAAGTGTCCCAACAGAGGAGCCAAGTCAAATATGGGGTACATAGTGATGGAATGAAAGAGCAGCTCAGCCCATTTTTGGCAGGATTCATCGATTCTTCATGATGTGACCCTACCCGGGTTGGCAAGTGAAACAACACATGCATGTGGGCATTCCCTAAATATGAGTGAGACCATCACCAGGGCCCAGGCTCCCCAGGCCTGCCACCCTGTGTGCGGGAGCACAAGAGGCACCAAACCCAGAGAGTCACCAGAGCCATGCGGCACGCCGCAGCCCTCAGTGTCCCAGGTGGGTAACAGTGAGTACCACTGAAGTGCCCAAGCAGGTGCATGTCAGAGCGGGACAGGAGGGCCCCCCATCCACTGCCCAGCCATCCACACCCACTGGACGAGCTGGATGCACCAAACTGGCTGAAGAGACCCACCCAGGAGCCCTGGCAATGCCCCCCGGGGGCGGGCCGAAAGGGGGAAGGGCTGGGAGGCTGTGATGCCACGGGACGCTGAACCCATACCCCTGACGCACACAGACCGAGGAGACTGCGGGAAAAGGAAATCTTCCATGCACAAGGAGAAACTGCCGAGAGGAAGTGGCGAACCATCACACACCAGCCAGTGTTGGACCCACAGAGGCCACCAGGGAGCCACCATGGACCCATTGCCACACGGCGCCAGGAGATGAAGCCCAGCCACAAGGCCCCAGAAGATCCCAGAGACCCAACCGAACCGTCTTCTGTAGGGGCCCCAGGCCGTCGGCCCCATGCACCACCCAACCGTGGAGGACCAGGCCCCCTGAGCCATGCCATGACTTGCTGCAAGTGAGAGTGTCCCCTTTTCTGTACTTCCTCAATCCCTGTCAAGGAAGCACGCCATGCATCCTGAATAAGTGACCATGGATGTGGTGTGGTGCATTAAGATTGGGGGAAAGGAGAGGAGGGTGGGGGCAAGCCAGGGGACTGCAGCACACTGCTGTCCAAAGGGCCCGGTCCCCAGCCAGAGGGCCACTGGTGCGGCAGTCCAGGGGGCCCTGCACAGAGACTCCGCCCACCAGGACACAGTCACGGCGACACTGGAAAGGAGGAATGGCCACCTCCACCTCCACAGCCGATGGCGGCAAAAAGGAAGTGCCACCGAAGAGTGGACATTGGGCCACCAGGCGAGAGCCCACCCACAGGGCTCAGTCGGCCCCCAGGCCGGAGGGTGGAGGGAGTAGTTGAGGAGGAGTTGAGGAGAGGAGAGGAAAAGCCGGAGAGCTTGCTGGCCCACACTGCCAAGGCCAGCAGGGCGACCCAGGAGGAGCCCCCATTGCCACCCCAGACCCCATTATCTTTGCAAATAATTTTAAAAAAAGAGACAACTAGCTACTCCCTTTACTCTCTGTCACGTCACACTAACAACAAAAGTTCCAGGAGTCAATTTGGGACGTTAATAGGTCACACATTTGACAACTTGCTTAGTAAATCTGCTCTTCGAGGCCAATGAGAACAGTTGAGGCCATCTATGATTTAATGTGTCCTGGGTACCCCCCACCCACCCACCTCCTGCTATGGGGTGATGTAGCAAACATCCACAAACCTCCCATGGCTGTGAAACAAAACTGAAACAAACTCCTAGTCCACATACCTGTACAGTTAAAATAGTCTTTGTGGTGCTGAAACAATCCTGTTCAATGTGTATAATTTAATAGGCCCTGTGGTCCAAACTGAATTTGCCTCTAAATGAATAATTGGCTGACAGCATCAAAAACAAGTCAACAAGCTATCAAACTAAATAAAACATTGATGCAAACACTCCTCCTTTCCTACTGTCCACCTCTCTCTACCTCTTCCCTCCCTCTTTCTCTATCGCTCGCTCTCTCCCCTTAAACTGTTATTGGTAGTGACTCCAAATCTGCGCCGCTGCCTGTTTATGAATCCATGGAAAACACAAACACATAAATGATGACCGTGATCATAGACATGTAAATGTGTGCTTTTCTCGATGCTACACTTCTGAAATACCAACCATCTACAACAGTGTGTAGGATGTTGGGAATAATGTGAACAAGTGGGATTGTGTACTAATAATCCCATTTATCATCACAAAAACCAGATATATGGAGGTTGAGATAATGCTGCTTCGCTCAGATATCAATTTGTCAGGTCAGGATTTACCATACTTGGCAAATCATGGTAGCAGCTGGAGGTCATGCTAAATGGCTACCCTCCTGTCAGACTGACTGTCTGGTTGACTGACTAATTGGCTCTCAGGTCGGTTGGCTAACTGACCAGATAACTGGCTGATAGACTGACTGACTGACTGGCTGAGCACAGTGCAGGCTCACAACTCAAAGCAACTAGAGCAGAAACAGCAGCGTTCCCAGCTGAGATTAACAATACTGTAATGGTAATTTCAGTTCCTTACATTTGATCTACTTGAGATACCCCACTTCCCTTTTCCTCACCAGGATGTCAGATCCTTTTGAGTTTTTAATTGTGATGTCTCGACCTTTTAACACCAACATACAAACCCTGCAGGATACCTCCGGTGTGGACCACACCCCAGGGAGTCGGCACCGACACCTACTCTACAGCAGACCAGAGGGTGTGATAACACACCTTTGGATAGGGGGGGGGGTTCCTCAAGTATAAATGTTTAGCTCTCCCCATGCTTTGGGTCCTTCTTCATTTTTACCGCTCGTGTGATGATTGACTTTTTCTTTGCAAAGAAAATAAAAACTTGTTGGCTGCAAAAGTCTCTATTTCATTCTTCACCAGCAGCAGAAAATTTCCACAACAATACACACAGACACACATGTGCTTCTAAAGTAAGTCCAGAGAACGTTAAGCTACCATGAGTTGAACAGAAGACATAAAAGTAACTGGGATCTTTTTCAGAGGAGCAAGTTTCTAATTTGCACTGACTAATATGTTGATATGTGGTTGTGCTATATTATGCCCTGCAGTGGAGTGCATTAAAAAGTCTGGTTTGGCACCAAAATATGGGATCAAGTTGGATTAACATGTTTCTTAAAATCTGAAGAAAAGTCACCAAAATGCTTAAAATGTGACCACTCTACCATTAATAAGTGCAAACTATTTATCATTTATTATCATAGTGGAAAAATATAATCTACTTAATTTTAAGAGCAACATCTTTGGTTTCTTACATTATCTCATAAATCAAAGGTTGAGCTTGAGAGTCTCTTTGCTGATATATTCCAACTAGAAGTGAGCTGAGCAGTACATCATGTTGTTTGACAATTACTGTAGCTCTGTCCATAGTGGGCTGTCAGGTCTGAAACACTTTACCACCTGAAATCAAATAAATTCGATTAATCAATTTTTCTACGACTGATAACCGAAAGCAAACCAGAGCTGATTGTTTTTATTGTCAGTCATCTTATTGTTTTGTCTGCTTGTTGCCTTTTTTACATAGTATTCTACACATTTCAGATGAATGTAAGATGCAATGGTTTCTCTGCTCCGAAATGAAAATTTCTACCAAATGTATGAATAAACTAAAATATAGGAAAATAGTTTATGTATTATATATATATTTATTTAATGAAGGATTTACTTGTATCATTAAATTCCACCTGCTTTGATGTTAAATATATATTATGTCCTGTTCTCTCCAATTGGGTGCTAAAGTCAATATTATGGTGATTAACAATGTAAGCATATTAAATTGTCTGCAGGATTTTTAGTTGGCAAATACAAAGTAGAAGAGATGTAACAAAACTGTCTTTCACTAGGAAAAAAAAATCTGCTGTGTCCTCTGTAGTGACCCGGAAGACATAACTGTCTTTTCTTAAAAAATACATTCCTCTTTCTTCATTTAACTAAAATGCATTTCTATCTGAGCTTTACTGTTTGGGCTTTGGTCGTCTTTCCAGTCCGGAATAATTGAACAGTGTCCCCCCAAACATATTACAGGAAATCACCTGAGTAGTTTTAGTCTGGACTAAAATTTTAACTAAACCAAAGAAACACAGCTTGGGTTTACTTTGTACTTCCTGTATTGAAATCATGTGTATTTGATCTAATTATTCAAAAGCTGTATGTATTATGTAACCAATTTACATCGAGGTGTTTTAAAAAGACCTATTACGTCTTATTTATACAGTTGTGTACTTAGATTATCACAAGTGTTTTCAGACCCAGAAATCCAGAGAAAGCTTAATCAGATAACAGTTTATTTAGTTTAACAATGGCGCCATAACCCCATTGCAGTTATGAAATGGTGTAAGTGTAAATGTAAGTGTTGCTTTTGTGTGCTAGAATCATCAAATTTACTATATTCAGAGTTTTTATGGGTAATAATCACTAGCCTGTATGTTCTGTTGAGGGGCAGATCACAAGTGAATAATTCTGATAAAATCCTCCTTAATGACTGACGCTGAAAGAGTCCTGACTGTGGCAAAAACTACTCCAATGATCCTGCACTATTAATTATAGGTGACCAAATGTTTGGTCTTTTGTTGTTGTTTTAAATAAGAGACCCAACTATCAGAAAAGTACCTATTGTATTTTATTCTTTTTAATATACATGATTAAAAGCACAATTGCAGGCAACTTTAGAATATTGGTTTCTCTGAGACACTACAGGAAGAAGCAAGATGGGAGTCATTTTACAGGAGAGGATATTGGTGAAGCTGCAGTTCTAATGAGGAGCCATATAAACAGCAAATAACAGTAGTGCAAATTTCCTCATAATATTTTACAAGTGGATCCACCACAGAGGCATTGTTATAACAACATAGTACACTTTGGCCTATGTGTAATTGATTCATATGTTTAATTTTCATCAGGGAAATTCATTGTTTTTTTTACTGTGGCCAAATTAAACAGAGTACATCTTATTTAATCAGATTGAAATAGACTAAAGTACATTTCCTGAATCAATTACACAATAAAAAATGTCTTTTAAAGGAAGTAGGGTAGAATCCAAATGTCAAGATGAAATGTTATCTGAAAATTTGTCTTATAATTAGCAACCATTACTGTATGCCATACTGACATTATTTACCTTACCTTTTTAGCTTACCTCTCCTCATCATGTCACAACAGTCAGCCCTCTCCAGCCGACTCTTGGCTCCATATTTATGGCTTCTCTCTGTATCCATCCCTCTTGTTCCTTTCACTCATAAATGTGAATTCAATCAGCTCATTACTCATTGATGATCAGCTTTTCATTTCACTAAGTACCCATCTTTCTTCCATGGATCCATTCCCAATCTCTACTCTTACCTCGAGTGAGACTTCATTGCTCCTTTTTTTTTTCTTTTAACTGGCTTTTTCAGTTTTAAGATAGTTATTTTAATTCTGGCTAGAAAACTCAATTCAGGAAGTAATGTCCACCCATGCCAACAGAGAGTTTGTGTGTGTGTATAAATGGAAGTGGCTAAGACAGTACATAAAGCTGAGGGTGGCGATGGTGACAGGATGTCATGCTCCTCAGGAATCAGAGCCCCATGTGACCAACATCACTAGCAGGCTGAACCTGGCTGCTTCACATAAGTCTTGTTTTTTATGTATGGATGTAAAAGTCGTGAAATTGAGAATTTTTTTCTCCTGCATAGCTATATATTTTTCACAGAAAGACAATTCTGCATCCTTTGTGTCTGGGTTTTATGGAGTTTATAAGGTCAAATTTAAGGTCAAAGCCATAGTGTGTGTTTCAGTTCCTTGAACCTTACAGCACCTCTTAAATGTATCCTGTTTAATCTCAGGATCCCGTTCATGGTAATATGATTACTGTCT
The DNA here is from genome assembly GCA_034769265.1 of Remorina albescens. NCBI lineage: Eukaryota > Metazoa > Chordata > Actinopteri > Carangiformes > Echeneidae > Remorina > Remorina albescens. Next base: position 2,258,240 of record CM068479.1, read on the forward strand.
CTTTAATGGGCTAATTACAATAGCCTGTCGTGAAGAACGATTTACACTGAGTAGTCGTGATATATGTGACCTCTGTGTGTGTGTGTGTGTGTGTGTCTCTGTCTGTCTTCTCCCCCTGCTTGCTCTCATGTACTGGATTTATGTATTTATTTGCCCACTTATTTGCATCTCCCTCCATCACTGCCTCACCTCGTCTCTTTCTCTCTCTATGCTCACTTTTATCTTGTCTCTCTAACAGATCATTAATTGTTGATTACTGCAGCAGCTAAAGGTTAGGTGAGAGTGCTGATGGGATACTGTTGTCACGGGAAGTGCTGAAGGCAAAATGCAGCATCCACTAAGTTTAATGATCCTGCGCACATGTGTGTATGTTTAAAATCCCCTCGCTGAATCATGCATGAGTATGACGTAATTTGTTCAGTTGTAGGGTTTCATGCACACACACACACACACACACACACACACACACACAGACTGTAGAAGATGGATTTCTTAGGTTCTCAGTAATGCCTCTCTGTTTCAATCTGTCTTCCTGAAAATGACAATATGCCACGATCATACAGGATATATAGCTACATCCAAGCACACAAACAGATGCACTCAGGTAGATATAAAATAGGATTGGGAAGACAAAGTAACACAGATGAGAAGAAATGAAGATGTGAATCATAAACTCCACCCAGAGAAAATAAAAATCTCAGCTCATCTTTTCTGAATATGTAATTTCACATTGTGCTGGCTCTTGAATCCTTCATCACCTTCCTTTCTGATTTTTGAGGAGGCCCGTTCAAGGAACATGTCATGTCATGTTAAACTTGTCCCGGGCACTGCTGTGTGTCTTTGGCTCTTTCTGTGTGCGTTTATCAGCTGGTGCCATGTGTGTCAAATGATGGTGGGTTAAAAATTATGTCCGTCTGCTTGACTACTAATAATCACATTGTTCCTGGCATTTGTGTGTGTGTGTGTGTGTGTGTGTGTGCGTGTGCGTGTGTGTGTGTGTGTGTTGTTTTTTTTCTTCACACATTGAATTATAATAACTCTGCAGGTCGGTAAAATGGGCACATAGAAACTGTTGCTATAGAAACACCAGAATAAAAGCTCCCTCCCTGGTAACGACACAAGTTTTCTATTTCTTCCTGTGAGATGGGAAAGGGGGTTTCACTCTTTCTCCTAGGGGTTTCACTTGCCCCCTCCCCTCTTGCTTTGAAACAAGACAACAGTTTCTCCCTCTTCTTTCTCCATGTTCTACTTCTTCTTTAAACCTTCCCTTTGTCTTCATCAGAGGCCCCCTATTTCTGTGAGCCAAATTCAGTCCCCTTACACATTTGGCTGGGACTGACAGATATTTGGTAATTTCATGACCAGAGGCTGTAGCACTCCAGCAGTGCACCTGCAGTGGGAATGCGAAGGAGGCTGGATGAGGAAGAATAAACTATCAGTATCAATCAAGAACAATCAGATCAGATGCTCTCATCTCTATGCACAGCAGTATGCTCTCTGCACACACTGACATTTAGTAATCGATAAAAGAGCCCAGAACTCTCACATGAGGAAAGTGATGTGCTTTATCAAGAGGAGTAGATTCTCAATATACAAATGCACACTATCCAAAAAATGCAACAAGCATGACTAAGTTTGAGAGCTATTGCAGTAAGATTTATTAAAACATTGGGTTGTAGGAGCTGCTAACACATTTCTTTTCATGTGAAAAGGAAAGGCAGCATTATATAACACAAGCATTTGTCATAGACAAACACTGATATGACTAATCACATTTGATGGGCTTGTAGATGTGTTGCTGTTAACAGCAAACTCGTAAGAAGTAAGATGTAGTCTGCGCATCCAGAGGCGTAATTTCAATTTTTGATATCAGACACTGAACCAACTAATTTGAGTTGACATTGTCTTCTGGTTCGCGCCTTTCCTTTTGGAAATATTGGTCTGATGTCAGGGGCAGCACGGCGGCGTAGTGGTTAGCGCTGTTGCCCCAGGTCGTGGGTTTGGTTCCCGGCCTGGGCCCTTTCTGTGCAGAGTTTGCATGTTCTCCCCGTGTCTGCGTGGGTTTCCTCCGGGTACTCCGGTTTCCTCCCACTGTCCAAAGACATGCATGTCTAGGTTAACTGGTGACTCTAAATTGTCCGTAGGTCTGAATGTGAGCGTGAGTGGTTGTTCGTCTCTGTGTGTCTTTGTGTGTTGGCCCTGTGATGGACTGGCGACCTGCCCAGGGTGTACCCCATCCTTGCCCGGAACGTTGGCTGGGATTGACTCCAGCAGATTAAATAGCTAGGTATTACAAATTGCAGTTTGTTTACCATCTCGCTCATTTTGTGTAGCCCGGGATGAGCTTGGACGTGGGTAGTGACGTATGGCACACAAGGCACGTAGCGGGTGCATTTGGGGTAGTTTGACAGGTTGCCAGGAACCACAACACATGAAACACCAATTTGAATCTTATCACTTTGAAATTGGGGGAAAGTGGGATAAATTACAAATCGGGAGCAGGGCAGGAGAAAGAGCTAAAAAACAGGAGACTCCCGCATAAATCGGGAGTGTTGGCAGGTCTGTGATGGGAAATTATCCACTAGTAGCAAGCTAATTTCATATTTTACAACTGCAAAATAATAGGTGGGTGCTCTGCTTTGCTGTAATATTAATACTGTGGAACTTTAAAGTAGCATATATGCACTACTGTTATCAGGTGCTCAATTTAACAGCCTTGAAAAGCTTTCAGCTGAGATATAATTTATTTGACTGTAACACTGAACATTCATTACAAAATGAAAAAAAAAAAGTCATGACAATCAAATACACAGTGGGATCTCGTAAGATTTGATTGACAAGTGCCCATTTGAATTTAAGCACGGCCCCATTTGTTGTGTTCAAAGGATAAAATTACACTGCTCAAAAAAATAAAGGGAACACTTAAACAACACAATGTATCTCCAAGTCAGTCACACTTCTGTGAAATCAAACTGTCCACTTAGGAAGCAACACTGATTGACAATCAATTTCACATGCTGTTGTGCAAATGGAATAGACAACAGGTGGAAATTATAGGCAATTAGCAAGACACCCCCAATAAAGGAGTCGTTCTGCAGGTGGTGACCACAGACCACTTCTCAGTTCCTATGCTTTCTGGCTGATGTTTTGGTCACTTTTGAATGCTGGCGGTTCTTTCACTCTACAAGTCTACAACCCACACAAGTGGCTCAGGTAGTGCAGCTCATCCAGGATGGCACATCAATGCGAGCTGTGGCAAGAGTGTTTGCTGTGTCTGTCAGCGTAGTGTCCAGAGCATGGAGGTGCTACCAGGAGACAGGCCAGTACATCAGGAGACGTGGAGGAGGCCGTAGGAGGGCAACAACCCAGCAGCAGGACCGCTACCTCCGCCTTTGTGCAAGGAGGAACAGGAGGAGCACCGCCAGAGCTCTGCAAAATGACCTCCAGCAGGCCACAAATGTGCATGTGTCTGCTCAAACGGTCAGAAACAGACCCCGTGAGGGTGGTATGAGGGCCCGACGTCCACAGGTGGGGGTTGTGCTTACAGCCCAACACCGTGCAGGACGTTTGGCATTTGCCAGAGAACACCAAGATTGGCAAATTCGCCACTGGCGCCCTGTGCTCTTCACAGATGAAAGCAGGTTCACACTGAGCACATGTGACAGACGTGACAGAGTCTGGAGACGCCGTGGAGAACGTTCTGCTGCCTGCAACATCCTCCAGCATGACCTGTTTGGCAGTGGGTCAGTAATGGTGTGGGGTGGCATTTCTTTGGGGGGCCGCACAGCCCTCCATGTGCTCGCCAGAGGTAGCCTGACTGCCATTAGGTACTGAGATGAGATCCTCAGACCCATTGTGAGACCATATGCTGGTGCGGTTGGCCCTGGGTTCCTCCTAATGCAAGACAATGCTACACCTCATGTGGCTGGAGTGTGTCAGCAGTTCCTGCAAGATGAAGGCATTGATGCTATGGACTGGTCCGCCTGTTCCCCAGACCTGAATCCAATTGAGCACATCTGGGACATCATGTCTCGCTCCATCCACCAACGCCACGTTGCATCATAGACTGTCCAGGAGTTGGCGGATAGTTTAGTCCAGGTCTGGGAGGACATCCCTCAGGAGACCATCCGCCACCTCATCAGGAGCATGCCCAGGCGTTGTAGGGAGGTCATACGGGAACGTGGAGGCCACACACACTACTGAGCCTCATTTTGACTTGTTTTAAGGACATTACTTCAAAGTTGGATCAGCCTGTAGTCTGTTTCTCCTCTTTAATTTTGAGTGTGACTCCAAATCCAGACCTCCATGGGTTAATAAATTTGATTTCCATTGATAATTTTTGTTTGATTTTGTTGTCAGCACATTCAACTATGTAAAGAACAAAGTATTTAATAAGAATATTTCATTCATTCAGATCTAGGATGTGTTATTTTAGTGTTCCCTTTATTTTTTTGAGCAGTGTATATACATCGATTTTACATCGATCGTGTTTAGCAGGCAGCACGGAGGCGTAGTGGCTTGCGCTGTCACCTCACAATAAGAAGGTTGCGGGTTTGGTTCCTGGGTCATTTCTGTGCGGAGTTTGCATGTTCTCTCTGTGTCTGCATGGGTTTCCTCTGGGTACTCCGGTTTCCTCCCACTGTCCATGCATTTCTAAGTTAACTGGTGACTCTAAATTGTCCGTAGGTCTGAATGTGAGTGTGAGTGGTTGTTCGTCTCTGACTGTCTCTGTGTGTTGGCCCTGTGATGGACTGGCAACCTGTCCAGGATGTACCCTCGCCTGGAACATTGGCAGGGATTGGTTCCAGCACCCCCCACGACCTGGAAACTGAAAAGCGGTACAAGATGCATGGATGGATGGATGGATTGTGTTTAGCAAATGAACATCATTGATTGTAAATATTTTTTTTCGGGATCCTTTTATAGCTTATATCTTATATCTTGGTAGGATTCCTATCCAATAGAGAATTTGCTCCAACTTTGACTGTGAAGATAGTCAGATATCCCAATCATGGATATTCCATGAAAAGTCGAACTGAAGGGAACTTGGCTTTTTTACAATTGAAGAAGCATCTTCAGAACTACCTTTCATGGGAGATGCAGGGAGTTCCCTCCGCCTGTGTAGATCTCACTCTCATACACACAACCTGCCAGCTCATGTGAAACATCAGTGTCCCTGTAGATGAATAACAAAGCAAACTGCAGCATATACGGAGTATTAAAACCCCAGGCGTATTATACAGACAGAAAGAGCTGCAGCTTCCTTTCTTGCTTTCTATCTGGACACTGTGTCTATACATCTCAACAAGGGATGTTAACAATTGATACACTATCGGTTAATTGTCAGTAAGAATATTAATTGCCAATTAATTGACCGTTCTGGAAGCCCAGTGTACCTGAAAGCAACACGCATGTGTGAACAAACAAAGATGAAGTGGTCAAAAATGAGTGTGGGACCATTTCAAACTAATAAATGATGACAGAGGAGCCAAATGTACATGTCATGTTTCTATATTTAGGTAAAACAATTGAAGTTGTTAAGTTACTTACTATATAATTCACATCAATCTCAGCTGATGTTCTTGGGCGAGGGCAGGGTCACCCTGGACAGGCCGACACTCTATCAGAGGGCTGACATACAGAAGCAAACAACCATTCACACTCACATTCACACCTATGGGCAATTTAGAGTCACCAGTTAATATAGATCTGCATGTATTTGGACTGTGGGAGGAAACCCAGGAGGGCCCAGTCTTGAACCCTGAACCTTCATGCTGTAGGATAACAGCACTAACCACACTTTATTTTTCTATGGAATTTACAATTTACTTATATATCACAATATATAATATATCATATATATATAATATATAATATATCACAATATATCCATTGACTGTTGGCTACTGTGTTTGAAATGGTAATAAGTCATTGATTAAGCAATATGATATGCATTTTTTTATTCAGGACATTGTAAACAATATTTATCTTTTTATGTTTCAGATGGAAAGACCCTATTGTTATTAAAGAAAATTCATGTTCGTGAGAAAATTGCTGCCTATGAATTAATCAACTGATGAATAAATAATAATGAATAAATGAATTGATTGAGAACTTGCATCCGTAATATCAACTGCTCTCCCTATTCCTATTTTCTGTGAGAAGTAATGTAAATTAAAAATTGCAGGTAGTTCCTAGAAATTTCTTCCTTTTGATCTCTTCCTGTGCCTCTGCCTTCATGCGTCAGCCTTATACATACACCTGCACACTCTCATTCCAGCATTGTTTGTTCATTTTTGCAGTGGCCCGTTGGTTAACTAACAGACCTTGGAATCACCATCAAAGGACAGCAGCTGCTGTACACTGCTCTGTGTGTGTGTGTGTGTGTGTGTGTGTGTGAGACAGTGCACTGCACACACACAGGTATTACACAAATCACCCTGCACAGTATCTTTATGTGTCTCTCTCCATCTCCCTCCCCTCTTATCTTGCCCTTTGTCATATACACAAGAGGCCCAAAAAATCCACAGGGACCAATGAAGAGAGAGTCAGACTCCAGAAACACAGAGAAAACAGGAATGAAATTCTATAAAGAAAAGCCCTGACAAATTGAATTCATAGGAATATACTTCCATTTTCTGCAAACTCCTCCTTACCTGCAGTAAAAGCCTGGTTAGAGCTGTAAAAGACAGAGCTGTTTCAGGTGAAGCTAATTAGGAAAATATTACAATTGACAGAACTCAATTAATTTTGCTGGAAAAAAGAAGCTGAATTATTTACAACCAAATTACTTCAACCCATCTCCAGCCATCATTTTAAAAACGACAGTGGTTCAGTGTATGGTAACAGCCCAAGCTTAAAGGCATAATTTCTATCAAATTATATTTTCATAAAACCTCCACTTCATCAATTTAAAGAAAAGGCTCTGGGTCCTGAAGGCTTGTATTAGGAGCTGTAGTTGTGCATGTTCTAAGAAAATCCTGATTCTGAATAATTTCGTGTGGTTTGTGAATTTTAACACGCTGATGAATTACACTAAGAAATGTAAAAACCCTCCTTTAGCTGCAACAAGCCAAGTTCAAGGTCTTCAAAACATCAGACTGATTTTTTTTTTTTTTGTTTCTTTATTTGGTTTGCACACCAATGAAGAAGAAGCAGTGATTTCTTACCTTCCCACTTTCCACTCATCAAGAGCAGTTAGTATATGAAAACTAATTCATGTCTAATCATTGCAACAAAACAGTGTGTGTGAGAGACTAGATCATGTAAACTTTCCAAAAACCTGGATGACACTATGTTTATATTTTGAATTTACATTGCATGTCTTTTCTCCAGGCTTGCAGAGTGTTTAAAGTTTTCTCCTTTCCCCTGTTAACTGGATTGTGACTCATGAGAGGCAGTAGAGGTGTTGATTTCACCCTGAATCAAAAAGCTGCATCAGAAACTAGACCGCCTACATCTACTTTCTGTGTGTGTACGTGTCAACTCAGGACTTTTTGAGTTATTTGTCAATAAATATTTGGTCAAAAAGGATAAAGAAGATAAAACAAAGTAAAACTGCATCTTAAAGCCTGATTATGTAAATTAATTTGTCAATAAATATTTGACATAAACAGGAACATTAGATGGAAAATTAAAAAACATTAAATGGAATATTGCCAGTTAACAAAAATAAAATTAATTAAAAGAAAAAGATGGATGGTAGAGGAAGTTAACGGGCAGGAAGTGCTCATCATCAGATGTTACCATAATCTCATAGTGATGTGCCAATTTTATCACTGCTATAAACAAGTTCAGTGGCAATTGGGATACATCACAGAATAAATAAAATATAAACGATAGGCTAAAAAATTGTCACTGATATCATGGTTGTCATGGTTGATGAAAAAGTAGGAGAGAAAAAAAGATGGCAGAGGAGATAAGTGAATTAGTTTCACAGCAGGGAAAGATTCTAATAGAAGTTATCATCAAATTACTAGTAGAAACCTGAACAAGTGAGTCTTTGATTCCTCATTGAAGGTGCAATTTGATTTCCCATTTCTTCACTTTGCGTGTATGTGCGCACATGAAACCTCACATGTACTCTCATTTAGTAAATGTGTTTAATCTTTCTTTTTATGATTTTTTGTAAATGAAATGGATTTTCTATAAAAATTCTGTTGTTGGTGTAAAATCAGCTCCTTAACTGTCGAGAGGTTTTAAATAAGAAACAAAGCATCTGGCATGTCGTAACTTGTCATGTGACGTGTTGGGAGACCTTGTATTCCTCCCTGTTGTAGCCAGATAATGAACAGGATGTAAAGCATAACATAATTGGTATGAAACAGTTCAGCTTCAAACAATAAAATCACAAAGATAAACTTTGACAAATAAACTTTATCAAGATTTATGTGGTGGATTATGGAGAAAAAAACAAGCAAATTGGTGATCTTATTTAGAGAAAGGCTGCTAACTGACGTAGGCACTGGGCTACAGAGCGCTTTAATTTGTGTTTTGTTTGCAGTTAAGATGGCATTGATATCAGATGAAACGAGAAATTGATTTCCATTGTCAGGGAGAAATATCGCTATTAGGAAGGGAGAAAAGTTAGAGAATATGAGATGGAGAAAAGGTCTGAAAATAGTAAATGTGAAAATGTTATTTGAAGATACTGTGTGTGTGTGTGTGTGTGTGTGTGTGTGTGTTTGTATGTGTTTCTTGTTTTGCAATGAAAGAGTGACCCTGACCTTAACGCTATCTGCAGTTTAAATTAGAGCATCTCAGCATAACAGAGCAGTTTGCCACATGTGGATACACACAAAATACACTCAAGGCCACACACACACACACACACACATACACACAAACGTATATAAAAAGGATTGCTGACTATTAGTTGCCCTCAGCACCAGTTTTGCTTTGTTGCACTCTCACACGTTCAGATTGCTGAGTTCATAGATTTGGTGTTCCTACATCGCCTTGACCACAGAAGATCCTGAAGTGGGTTTTTGCTGCTGTGTGTGTGTGTGTGTGTGTGCTGACTCGGTGCTCTCTGTGTCACATTCATAGGTTCACTTTTCAGGAATGTAAAAGACTTCAATGGCTCTTTTTGTTTTCTCATTTGTCCCCAGGGTAGGTTAAATATTGAGCATGCTGCTTCTTTTTTCAGCAATAACACTCAGTTATTTCAGACAGTTTAAACTGCAGGAAACTCAAAGTCTGAGTGGGATTCATAGAAATGTATCTTGCTGAAAAGCTGCAGCTGTGTCTGTCATTTACCCGAGAGGTCACTTGAGTCAACAAAGAGACAGTGTTCGTGTAATTAACTGATTATTTCCCTCAGGGGTGTGTGGAGACCAAAAGCAAGTTAAATATTGGATTGCATTCCTCAGGTATGCAAACCCTCGATCTGTATCTGCTTGGTTTATAATAAATAAATAAATAGGTAACTCTTTTGTAACAGGTTCATCAAATGACCCCAAAAGTTGACTCGTGTCGACTTTACAGCTTCTTTTCACTGCTCCCAAGAGCCAAATAGCTTGTTTACAGGGTCAAGTTTAGCAAGTTTGTATGAGACTGAGGGGAAAGATAGTTAAATAATAATACCATAATAAGAGGCACTTAAAATCTTCCAAGAGGAAGATTAACAAGTTAGTATGAGCCTTTTACAGTCAAGTTGTTTGGCACAGTGAAAAATCAGTTTCCATCTCTCCAGAATTACAGATTGACAACAGCTATTATTGATTGTGAAATTTGTCATAGTACACCTTCTTAGACTGAGCAAAACTCTGGCATCTTCACAATACGAGGATTGTGCTATAAAAATTCGAAACACTCAGTCATACAGTGTGATCTTTGTGGTTTTGCTGCATGTTTAGAGCTTGGAGCTGTCAGAATTCTTGTTGACTGCTGGTCACTGAGCAGCGTAAACACAGAATGCAGCATGGCCCCCCTGTGCGCCTGTCCTATCTTTGATGCAACACTGAGTTTTTGTAATTTTAAACATTTGACCCCAAAAATATCCAATCTTCAGGACTATCTTGGCTGTGGTGACACTTTTGATAGTGAACTGCGACTGGGTCAGTGCGCTGAACTGCCTTCTCCATCACTTCATAAAGCTGCCCCCCAGAGATTCAGTTTCACTGGACTGACAGTAGTTCCCTATCCCCCAAACAAACAAACATGCAGCTCTACAGGGATGCCTGAAACAAACACAAATAATGGATTGATTGTTTCAGATGGTGCCTATGAGAAACTGTGTCTACAGGGTATAGTAAAATCTCCTCTGAAAAATACATCAATCGTGATTTGTAAAACATGTTGAAAGATGCATGAAGTGTGGCATCACTGTTAGCACAGAGTAAAGCAGAGACAGAAATGAAGACAGGAGCGATCCCTCAATTTAATTTTGCAAGTTTGTTTTCTTTATTTCGGTTGGAGGTTGAAAGCTGATTGATTACAGATGCAGAGTGATGCATTCCCTCAAAATTCAGTATGCTTTATTTTTTCAAAGTTAAAGCAATGACATATGAAAATAATATTTCACAACACAATAGACAGACACACCCACATGTAAATACAAGTAGGTCTTCAATCATGCCGTTCTTTCCTGTGCATTTAGCTGTTTTTCACTTTGTCCTAAATGTGACTTTTATCTGTCATTGTCTCTCTCTTACACACACATACACACACTCCCACCATAGACAGAAAAATACCATCCATCCCAACTATCCATGCTATCTTCAGCAAACCCTATTCCTGGCTGATAGTGTTTGGGATTTACTTTGGACATAGCCTTGGTTTGGCCTGTGTGCCTCTGCTTGTTTGTGTGCATGTGTGTGTGTGTGTGTATGCATGCATTTGTCATAGTGAAAATGATACATGTCTCTTCTCCATTCCTGTGGATGTCATGGTGGCTGGGCGTGTCCTGTCTTCATTATTTATCGATTTCATCACCTTCCCTATAGATTAAAGATACTGTTTTAACTCATTCTGACAAGTTTATTAATCTTGTATTTGACAAATATGCTCTTTGATCAATTTGTTGAAGTGAAATAAGAGACGTGGTAGAACTTTCAGCACTATTTGTTCAGTGTTTATCAGCTTGACAGTTTGTGCTTAAATGACGTTCACACTATGTTTACTGACCAGCACAGGCAAACTTTGCATGGCGTAATTTCTGCTGAAAGGAGTAAACAGATAGAGGTCAAATTAGAGGCAGTTTTTAATTTAAGGATACACCATCAAAACCATTTTTTATCTTTTTTTTGGTTAAATGGTAACATTTTTTTTTAACAAATTCAAGGCATTTCAAACCCAAAACAAAACTTGAAAGAAGTTGCTTCAGCGTTGTGATGGGTGCAGAAAGTTCACACTGATGAATAAGTGTTTAGAGTAATTGCTTTCACAGGGGGACACACAGTCCTTTTCAAAATGCTTTTAAGAGTAGTTAACGGCTTAGATAGCTTTTGTACTATTTTCCAGAGACCCACTTTTATCCCCACTGAATGCCAGCTAAATGGCCCCAACGCTCAATAAAACTGCAGTCCCATTTACTTAAACTGCAAACTGTGAACTGACAGAGAGCATGAGAAATGGCAATAGAGAGAAAGACAGACAGAGAGAGGTTGCAGTATTTGTTCTTTGTGTGATAAATATAGGAGGTGAGTGTGTGGAATAAAAACAACTGAACACTTGCAGGATAAGAGAGGAAACGCAGGTGGATAGAAATAATGACACCAGGACAGTGCCAATATGACATAGTAATAATAATAGTGGGAAAATGCGGAAGAGACATACAGATGCAATGATGCTAGCACAGGGATAATTGTGGTGAAGAAAGAGTGGGAAGAAAGAGCGGGAGGGATGAGGGGGTGAAAGAAAAAGGAAAGAGATAAGGGAAAGGAGGAGGGAGGTTATGACAGAGCTGGGGAAACAGAGAAATTAATTAAGCTGCAAGCAGGAAAAAGATGCACAGAGAGAAGTACAGGCATGGTGATAATACCAGTGTAATAAAGAGAGCAAAGATGGGCATAAGGTTGGAGAGAGAAACAGATCGAGGGGGAAGATGGAGAGAGATGGAGGGCTGCAGAGAGACGGACTTAATGTGCGAGAGACACAGTGACTTTGACACAGAGATAATAAAAAATAAGGGGTGGGAGAGGCAAAAACAAGGAGACTAGAAAAATAGGCAACAAATTCTCCTCTCTTTCACATTTTTTCATAGCCAAAGTTGAATCAGTGCAGTCAATAGATCTACACCGCGTAACTTAGATAGATACATTTGATTGCACTTGATTTACGAGCGATGGACCTTGGGGTCAGGTTGGACCACAGCACTCCCACCTCTCCACCTCTCCACAGATGCTCTACACATAAAATTAAAAAATCTGCCCAACTGTTGTGTAGATCTGTGTAATGACCCAGTCAATAACAGAACAATGGCCATTTGTTCAGGTGGTTGGGATAAAATAATAATGAAATAGTTTAGAGAAAATAGAGCTAAAAATTTGCGCGATTAGAAAATTTGCTTTGCTTTGTGTGTCATCCCACTTTTGGGAAAACTTCTCAGATATGGAAAAATCTTCAAACAGTTTTATCAGTGTGAAGACCTGCAAACTTGTGTGTGTAGTTCTTAAAGTGAACATCAAAAAAGTAGCAAAACTTGTGGGTTATAAATCAAATCAAACATACCTCTAATTTGAAGCCCTGCATTTTAACACAGACTGACAGTGTGTGTTAACATCCTTGTTGGTGTGTGCATGAGTGGACAGCATACATGGGCATGACAGCATGTTTTTTTAGCCGAATCTGTCTGAAGCTTGAATTTCACATATTTCTTATAGGTAAACAAAGATTCCTTGATGTAAGATACACATTACCTATTTTCTTTCGTGACACGCAACTAGAAATTGATGGATCAGTCTACATGTTCCATTTCATCGAATTTATAAAATGTAAAAGTCAACTAATGTAATTTGTATTTGTTAAAATCCTAAGGCATGAGAAGTCATAAGAAGGGCAAAACAGGAGAGGAGATGGATAGCGGGAGGGAAACATGAGTGAAAAAAAGAATAATTACTCCTGCTGTGTTTTGTGAGTATCTACATCAGTCCTAATCTGTTACCTTGACAACAAGGCAGACCGGCACATCAAAAATACACAGATTTAAATTCGTCTACCTAACCTTTTCCCATCAAATTAGTTGGCAGGCTCTTATGATTAAAACAAAAGACAGTGTATGTTTGGTGCCACACAGATTAAAACAGTACTTTGCTTTTCAAGGCACATTATTCATTATGGTAGAGATTGCCTTTCATCAGCTGACTCCATCAACAGCATCTGGGTATTTGTCTCTGCAAATCAGTTTGGAGAACTTTTGTGTCCAAAACCAAAAGTGACTCATGCCTTGGGATGGCGGTGTTACTTGGTCATCTTGTCCATTTCTTTGGTTCTGAACTAAGTAACTAACAGATAAATGGCTTTTTATGAATAAATTCTGTAAAACAGTGACACTCCCATCAGAATAAAGTTGTACTGAGTGCTAATTAGCAAATGTGAGCTTGCTAACACTGAGATAGACATTTTCAACACATCAGCATAATAACACTAGATATACTCATTCAGTACTGAATGGCGCCTTGGGATTTTATTTCACAGTAGCTTTCAAGTGAGGGACAATATCAATGCTTCTTGAGCCAACCTTGGTGTAAAACTGATCACATCTCTCTTCAATAAGTGCGGAGAGATCAGGCAAAGGAGTAGACTGAAAGAGCAGAGTAAGTGCCAGTTATGCATGTTAGGGTTTTTTAAGTGTTAGGAGGGATGGATGTTTTTTGAGGAGTTGAGCATTCAAGTGATTCTTGAAGGGTTAGAGAGAGGGATGCTCGTGCTCTGATAGCTTTTGGTAGCTCCTGTCAGCATCAGGGAATCCCTGACAGGAATGGTCTGGACTGTGATCGCCTTGTGTACAGGGATAGCAACACCAGACCATATTCCTTGGAGGAATGCAGTTGTCAAGCGGGAGCATGAGGCTGTATTCTAGCAGACGGGTGTAGACCCAGAAGTCAATTTTGAATTTGATTCAGACAGACACGGGTATCCAGGGTAGGTTAATGAGTAATGGAGTGACATTTGGCCTTTCAGTGCAGATCAAAAGCCTGGGGGAACTGTCACGTTCGGGATTATCTGAGAAAGGAGGCCCACCAGCTAAGTCAAAATGCTGCCTCACAGAACCTCAGGCACAGACCCTGTAGCCTCTTCTTCATCCTGTCATTTACTTTGCTCATATGGACAAACCATATGTTTTCAAGTTGCTAGACAGTGTCTCCAGCCAAGAGCAACAAAATCTTAGCATGAAGAAGTACATCAACAAAGAGACTACACAAAGTACTTTTTACTGAAATGCCCCAAGTATGGTGCTGCAATCAGGCATCCATGTATGATGCAAATATCTGCTGAATTCTACTTATCCCATCTGCTCAAATGCAGGCAGAGGGGGATCTGGCAGCAGAAGAGACCAGAGATAGGAAGAGAGAGACAATTGGAGAAAGAATGAGAGACAAACACAAAGACAGCTGAGGGGGAGAGGTGAATTGGATTGGAAAGACAGTGGAGAACGATTTGAAATTAATCTGGACACTCCAGATGGTTTTGAGTTTTTATACGTGTGTGCAAGCACACATACTGTACATTGTGTGTCTCTGTTGCTGCCAGCTTGCCCATTTGGGTTTGTGTATAGGTATTTACATATGTTTTCGTGCCTTGCATTACTTCAGACAAGCAGGAACATCCGGTATGTGCACAATGAGCAAATTCCGATCTCTTTTTGACAGAAAATAACAAAAAAACACATAGAAACAAACACACACATAATTTATTAGCAGCTAGCTGACTACACTGGGAACTAGTGTAGTTGTCTATGGAGTATCTATGTGTGAAAAAGAGTGTGTGTTCTCAGTGATGTAAGGTTAATAAATCAATAACCGTCACAATCTTAGAAACAATTACTGGAGGCTTTTATGTTGGACACACACACACACACACACACACACATCCACATTGTGAGCTACGTGCCCTGTAGATTCTAGCAGTATTAGGAGTAGACTCTATAAAGTATTTCTCAAGGAAAGAGAGAAAATTAAAGATGGAGAAGAGGAGAGAGAAGTGAAGTAGAGCCTGTAAATGTTTGAATAAGACAATAGAATGAAAACTCACACTCTAGTTGCACTCTAAACATTGCGGAGGATCGTTTACCTCCCTTGTTTTTAATTTTTTTCGAGTGGTGTTTCACTTTAATTGAGAACAAACTTTTGAATTCGAATTACTGACAAAGCTTATATTCTCCACTTTATTGATACAGCTGTTTCAATTGATTGTTTCCTTTTTAATCACATTTTATATCTATATGTTTTGACGTACTACAAAGAATTTAGTTGTATAGTGTACAATGACAATCAAGTCTATCAATCTGAAAGTTGCATGCTTTTTTCTCCATAATTTTTTTTATCATCTAAAAAATATGTCATCCATATTTTTTTGTTGATTTAAAACATTATTCTATTTGAGCCATTATATGTTTTGATCTTCTTCTGTTGAAATTTTTAACCCTGTTCTAGTATGCTGCCATTACATGTATAGCATATACCAGATTTGCTACACATTAACTCAGCTTTTCCCAGCTTTAAAAGCTGCTTTATAATTAATTTACTGCCTTTTTTTTCTCCAACTGAACTTCACACTTAAAAACAATTCATAAATTCTTCAAAACATAGCCAGTTCTATGGAATCTTTTCTTCTGTGTATATATCTGTGTAAATACATTTGTTTGTGTATATGCAAGTACTCAGCAGTGACTGATACGCACTGGAACTGCCATTCACTGAAAATACTTCTCCAAAAGCAGGAAGAATATATGAGCACTTACTCTTTGAAAGGATTATTTCCTCCTTCATGGTAGTTTTCAGCTGAGACGTCCATATTATGTTACTGCGAGGGTCCTTTAACTTTAAAATAATTAAATTTTGTGGTTTACCACAGAGCAGATTTAGGAAGGAATTTGTACACTGCCCAATAACAATGCATTTGCTAACAGTGTATGCTTAGCTATGCCTGTCTATGTGATATGTGGATAATTTAAAGGTTGTCTTCAGTCTCATGTCGGCCTGTTTCAATGTTTAATGTTTAAAATGGCACAATTTAATACACAGTGCAAATTCAAGTGGTTATGAGCATATATGTCATTGGAGGTTATTTCTAGTCCGAGATCAGTAGATCGTACTAACATTAGGGGTGCAATGGTACAGGTAGCCCACAGTACGGTCCGTACCTCGGTTTTTGGGTCACGGTTTTGGTATGTGTTTTGTTCACAAAGAGACATAATTTTCTACCAAAATGATTTATTTATTTTGCTTGTCAGAACAAGTTCCAAACAATTCTGGTACGGAATCACACTTTAAGTTAGCAAGTTTTGCTGCTTCGGTGTGTGTGAGCTGCAACGGCTCCAGTTAGGGTTAGGGTTAGTGTGATAGGTTAGTCACCATGGGTGGGCGGAGGCACAACAGTGACTGGACATTAACTCGCAGGGGAGGGCTTTCGCCTGGACAGTCAGTCACACACACACACACACACAGTAGTCTGTAAAGCAGTGAGCGCTAATGCAACCTGACTTATACTGAAAAACAGCGGGACATAAGGACGTATTGTTCCGTGCAGGGCGTACCAAACGGTTCGGTATTTTACCGCGTACCATTGCATCCCTAACTAACACTGTCAGGATTAAAGGATTAGTGTTAAGAAATCTAAATATATACATTTTGTGCTCGTACTCTGGCACTTTGCATGACAGCTTCACATGACATATGCTATAGAGTCAGGGGACGATGTGGAGCATGTGTTGCATTATGTTGGAGTTCCTGCAAGACAGGGGCTTTTATTTCTTTTACTTTTACAAGTGATGCCTGACTTGGCACATAACACATATAAGCTCTTCTTCTTCTGCCCCTCTGTCTTCTGTTTTATTTCATATGCATAATTCATTACATTATTTCAAACACAATTAGATACTGTGCTTTAAAAAGAAAAAAACATGTTTCATCACAGAGTTATGTGAGTCTCTTTTATTTTCTCACCATGAACTCTGTAAAGAATTTGATTAACTTATTAAGTTATCATGCTACAATGAGTAGATCTATCTTTTAAACTTTTAGTTTACTACCATAATCTCTGTTTAAATAAACTCTATAATGTAATGCACAGTGCAAATTTGAATTCCTAGTGTTTTAATCTGTTTGTGTCTCATCTGTCTCTTCCAGCTGAATCCTGTGGTGGTGTAGTCCAAGGCCTGAATGGCACTATAGAGTCGCCTGGTTTCCCCCACGGCTATCCCAACTATGCCAACTGTACGTGGCTGATAATTACAGGAGAGAGAAACCGAATCCAGCTCACCTTCGTCACGCTGGCGCTGGAGGAAGATTTTGATATCGTATCCGTTTATGATGGACAACCCTCGCCAGGCAACTTAAAAATGAGGTCAGAAATTATTCTTTCATTTACAGTCTGATCTTCTTTCCTTCTGTTTCTCTGATCTTTCTTCCCTCTTTCCCTGGAACCGCTCTAATCCGCTTTGACTATATATTGACTCTACTACTTCTGAACAAAATGTTAACATTTGCACTGTTGCAGATTTTTTTTGATGTCAGGGTTTGGATATATATTTAATTTAGATGGAAAAGGAAACAATGACTATAAAACTAGATTCCTCCAATAATTTAAATATATTTCCATGAGATAGTGTAAACAGTTTAAAAGGACACACATTTTTCACATGAAAAAAAAATAAATGGAGACTTAACAAAGAAAGTTTTGACATTATATTTAAAAGACTGTTCTATTGTCTGTTAAAACTCAATCTTGAACACCATCCACTAGAAGTTTAGACTTCATTTGTTCCTGTTATTTAGGATGCAATTCATAGGTCAGGTGAAAAATCTAGCTTTTCATTTAAAACTTTAAAAACAGTTAAACAGAGTTAACAATTTATTATTTTGCAAGACATTAAGACAAAGATAAGGTATTAGCCAAACAGAAACTGTGTTCAGTATTACATGTAATACAAGTTGTGCTTCTCAAGTTGAGTTCAGTTGTTGAAGGTTGTAAACTCATAAACACTCAAGGTAAATGGAAAAATGGGAGTCTGAATGCAAAGTCAATTTTATTTCTTTTAGCGCTTTCTTATTTTGCCTTCCGAGTCCTGCTATGTCATTAGCATGCTAATCCATCGTTAAACCATGACTTTGTGAGCACTGACAGGTAAATAGAATAACACTGGTTGCTGTAATGGCACCTGTCAGTGGTTGGAATATATTAGGCAGGCAAGTTAATTTTGTCCAAAGCAGGGAAAACAAAAAAATAACGATGTCAGCAACTTTGACAAGAACAAAATTTTGATGTCGAGAAGACAAGGTCAGAGCATCTCTAAAACAACAGCTATTGTGGAGTTTCCCCATTCTGCAGTGATCAGGAAATATCAAAAGTGGTCCCTGAAAAACCTGTGAACTGGTGTCAGGGTCATGGGTGACCAATTCCAAGAGAAGAGCTACTATTGCTCTAATTTCTGAAAAGGCTTCAACTTGAATGACACAGAGCAATGGGAGGTGGCCTGGCCTGGGTCACGCTTTATTTTATGAGTGGCTGGGGCATGTGATCATTTATCTAGAGAAGACGTGCTTTCTGATGTGTGATAGTTTGAACATTCTTCTGTTGGGAAAGTCTAAGTCCAACTATTCATGTGGATGTTACTTTGACACGTAACGCCTACCTCAACATAGTTCAGACAAAGTGGACTGTTCATGGAAATGATACGCCCTAAGTGCATTGGCCTCTTCAGCAGGATAATGCACTAAGTCAAAAAAGTTTCACGAATGGTTTCAGGAACCCAACAATGAGTTCAAGGTGATTACTTGGTCTCCAAAATCCTTATTTCAATACAATCCAGAATCCGGCAACTTCCTGGATGTAAAAGACTGGTCCTGACGTCTTGATGCTTCATAACACAGCCCACCTTCAGAAGTCTAGTTAAATCCATGACTGAATAGATCAGAGCTATTTTGGCAGCACATTATTCGGCAATTGGTCAAAAATGTTACGGCTGATCTGTGAATAACCAATCTTGACAATATTACCTTGTGGATCATTTAAATGTTTATTTTTTGTGTAGATCCAAAAAGAAAATGTGCAGAAAAATATAAGTCACTTGTGAATTGGAAGCATTCCTACTTGGTTGTTACAGTTACAGTTGTAGGACTGTAATATTGTTGCAGCAAAGCAAATCTGCAAAGCTGTCAAACTGTGGGAAGCTTCTTCATAGTGCCCTGCTTGAATGTAGGAGGGATGAGCTGGGACTGCACCAAGTTGTGTTTGTGGTTTGCAGTGCGGTTATGGATAACAGTGGGTTTTTACTTGAAAACAATATAAAGCTTTGTCAGTCCTTGAGGAAACACAGGTATTTTTTTTGCATGGGGACGAACAGAGTAGAGTGCAGACTAAAATGAGTGGTGGGATTTATGTGGAGACACACAATTGGCATCACCATCAGGATGTTCTCTCTAGTTGTTACCTCCTTTGCTAGGCCAAGGTTGTGGCAAACTAGTAGTAGTCCATGATTCAAGACTTTTTTTCTACCCGAGAAATATAATTTCTTTATGTGTGTTTAGACTATCATGGTTCTGAATGTCATTATTCAGTTAGTTATTACTAAGTGTTATGTTCTATTTGTTATTGCAAATAAGTGTTAATTCAAATTCCAAATCTCAACTCTGACTCACTTCCCTAATTTGTTGCGTCTGATGTGTTGTATTAGATATTATTTTAGCAGAGATAATCTTGTGGTCTCACCTGTATTATTTTATGTGTTGCTTTTGCTTTGGATCCACAACAAGCACACTAAGAGGGCTTTGTTTGGGATTATGCTATGCTTAACCTCACTGAACTGTTTTTCAATTATCTCAAGCCTCAAGAGACAACTTCAAAACACATCCGTTAGATCATTCACTAAGTTAATTTCCAAAATATCTTTTCATATGTTTGTGAAATATGCTTGAACCTTAACATTGAAGTTTACTATTAAAAATGTAAATAAAACAATTCTTTAATCATTTTTCTGTTTGCCTCCATCCAATTTGTTATCCAACTGACTGCTCTCTGATAAGTATAAGGTCAGACTTGCAGTTGAACTAAACTTCATGTCATCACAAAATGCATAAAGCGTCTTACAAGTACTCAGATTTCCTGGTTTCTTATGTGTACTCCGAAATTCAAGTTGAGTTGACTTGATTGTATTGGGCCTCTAGACTGTGCAGATGACAGCCTGATCAAGGATAGCTTGTCAGGTAGTGCACATTGGACCCCCTACTGACTGTGTGTTCAAAGTTGTTTGCCTGAGGCGTATTTCTGCTGAGCCATTGGAACCACCAGAGGGTGTTGTCTGCAGGCCCTTTATTGAGTGAGATGACAGCAGCACCAAAAAATTCCCAGTGCTCTCCAGAACTACTACTGTGGCATGTGATGACCTCTCTACTGCCTTCTACCGCTCTGAAGGACAACAGTGTGTTTTCATCTTTCCTCCTGCCAAATCTCATCATATAGGATGTGAGAACAACAGTTTGTTACTGCTCATCATGTGACTGCTACTTCATTAATTAATCACAAAAAAGGTTATTGGGGGCAACTCCAGTGGCAAGTGATGTGGCAAGATGGGGCTCTTTTGCCAGCTTGGTGGCTGTGCTGCTGCCACTTGCTTGTGTCAGTTGGCTCTGGAGTTGTTTGGCGGACACATTATTAGACAGCGACCCAAACATACCGGGTGCGTTTCAGCTTTTTGTCCCTCGCTTGCAAGCCCTCAAATTGAAAATATCATGGTGAAGAGTGGTGTATTGGCTGCTTACCGCAGCTTCTGGCCTAAAGTGCTCTGAGCTCTTGCAGTGAACCCATTCCCAATGTCATTTAGATGAAGTCACTAAACTGGGAGGTGTGGGCTCATTCTCTCTTCAGTTCAGTTCTGTTGATGTTAGCACTTCTCTGAATGGTGTAGACATTACTCAAGACAGGCAGCATAGTGTTGAATTGAGACCACTGGCGAGCTTTCTTTTGTGCCCTTGCGGTCTTCCTGGTGTGCGCCACTGCTGGCGAAACTGTGACCAGACTTGTAAAGCTCCCTCCGACTCCAGCTGAGCGTCAGCAGCGATTGAATCACATCCACCTTCCTTGTTTTTGTTTATTGGGTTGTAACTTGTGTTTTCATATAAAACATTTCACCCCGTCCACGCAAGGGCTGATTACAATAATCCGGCTCCTCTACAGTCTCTGCCTGAGCTCCATGAGGGCAGTGGTTGATCTAACAGCTTCTCTTCCTCTCAGCTTTTGGCTAAATGGTGTAAGTCTTGCTGATATAAACCTGTCAGACTACCCACATGGACAGTGGGCTGAAGGCAAGAGGAGCTGACTACCTTCTCTTTGTTCACAAAGAGGAGCACAGCAGAGGCAAGATAGATCTTTTTCTCACCGCCCAACCCTCTAGCTGCCCTTAGACCCCATGTGTTGGGAATAATGCAATATCATATACAGAAGAAAGGCTGACCTGGCATCTGTAGCCTCTTCCTATCAGCCCCAGCTGTGCGTCAGCAGCAGAAATTCTTCTTCTTCCCACTCACTTGGATGACTGATGTCAATAGTGTAAAGTTTTATTTTCTGAAACTGAAAAAAGCTTCTCACTGAGTAAAATCAGTGGCTTCTCTCTGCCTTTATCTTATCAGTATAAGAGCGTTACGGGAGTGGTGTTAAGGACAGTTTTATCCCTGTTTCCTTACCGCCTGTTTTGTTATACAGTATTTTGATGAAACCTCACCTGAAAGAAGTATTTTTTCAGAAGTAGAGGATTTATTTCAACATTATCCCCATTACAGCAGTTTAAATTTCAGTCACTGTTCTGAATAAGTAAAAGAGTAAAACTTTTTACAGCCATCACTCAAGCCTGCAGGGATGAGTAAGTTATAGTCAAAAGATGCATTTCAGCACTTTAACTATCCCTTCAAGAATTTTCTGTTAGTCATTTTTATTATAGTCAAATCTCTTTGGAAAACAAAATTTATTGCACAGGAATTGGTCTATTGGCTGCTTCTGATGTAATGTCTTGCTTGTTTAAATTGTCCTGATCACATTCTGATCAGTTTCCTTTCTTACAGTACACAGTCTGAATAAAGAGGCTTTGATTCTGCTCTTTAGCATTTTTAGTAAGTCAAGCATTTTGTGTATCCTCCAGGTATGACTAATTAGATTTGGTGATCCAGAATTGATCCTTGTCCCAAACCCTTGTCATAAAGTTGTGGTAAGATTTACTGGCATTGGATGATATAGCTGTACAGAACCATAATGATAATGCTGCATGTCAGTGGATGTTAGCAGACATCCATTTATTTGCTATACCACAATATCTGCCATGGGTCATGAGGTGCTGTACTTAACCCTGGGCGAAATTGGGTGAGGGTGGGATTAACTCAGGATAGTTGCCAGTCGACATGTATGGTTGACATACGGTAGACAGCCAACCGTTCATACCTACGGGCAATTTAGAGCCACCAATGAACCTAAACGTACACATCTATGGACTGCGGGCGGAAGTCCCAACACCCTGAGGAATCTGACCTGGGCCTGAGCTGCAGCCTTCATGCTTTTAAATTAAAAAACAGATGACATGTTTGAAGGTGCTGCTGGATTTCATCATACTTTTAGTTTGTTTCTTTGAACCAGACTGAGAACCATTATGGAGTCAGGTCAGAGGGTACAGCAAGCTGAGCTGCTGACATCCTTATGTTTTGTGTCATGTACCCTCTAGGCCTCGTGTTAGCAGCTCACTGAATTTCCGTTGCTGCACATGAGGTGTTTGCAGAAATGTTTCAGGCTGCTCTCAGACCTGAAATTTCACAAGTTAAGTGACACCTTTTTGATGCTTGTGGGAACACATTGTGCTAAAGGAATATCATGGCATGATGTTTGTGATCTCCTCACAAACTACTTTGTTGGATTGTGGGTCACACACAGAGTACAAACAAGGAAATGTTTGTAACGTTTGTTGTTCTCTTTTTAAAGTGCATTGTTTTTGTGTCTTGACTATCTTAATGGACATTTGCATCATCATGGTCCTGGCAAGGCCCAATACAATCAAGTCAACAGAACACTGTCTGCCACAGTGTTTTGTTTTCATGTAATGTCACTGTGTTGTGTGTTGTGGTTGTTGTTGTTGTTTTTTTTTTTTTTTTGTTTTCAAAATTTGACACTTTAAATTGCAAATACACAGTGAACCTGGACAGATTTAATGTTTATTGTGATTATGCAGCTGCATCTCATCTACGCTATTTCAGTTTTACAAGTATTACAGAATTACTTTTTTTAGCAAATCATTGTTTGTTAGACCTACCCCAGTCCCAATATTACATAAGTGGATAGATTTTGCATTTTTGGCTTTTTTTCCTTCTGCTTGTACATCAGCCATCCTGGCCTCTTCCTAATAATACACAACCACTATACTGTGTCCTGAATGAACAATACCAATAAACATTGATTCCTAAGGCAGAATTGCCGATAAATAGAGAAAAGGCTGCAGTGCTACGTATATTTAAAGGAAAATAAAAGTTGCAAACATCATCTAGAATGGAAATCTAATCTACACAAACTCAATAGTGATAAAAGGCATGCAATCAATAGAGGAACCGCTTTGCTTGGCAAGATTTGTATCAAACACATCCTTCAGAAATTTAGAAATGGAATATAATTGCTACTTATCCATGATGGGCTAATTTCCATTCCAGTTGCTGATGCTGTGGGCGGAGAAATGCTTTTATTGTTGATTGATAACATGCTTTGGCCCATAATTCAACAGCAAGACATGTGTCCCTACTTTTATCAGTGGAGATGAGCACAATATTGGAAATGCTATTCAAAAGGATGCACTCCATTTTAATTCCACAATTTTAATAACACAATGTTGTGTTGAATTGTATAGCTGGTGTTAACGACTTTGTAAATGCACACTTTATTTGTCATCGTATGTTATCTGAATATATGCGTGTGTGAAGATGGTGCATGTCTGATAGTGTTCATTCCTTGTACCTGTGAGAAGACACTTTTGTAGTACAGTGATTGCCACAAAATATAAAGTTTTACTTAAGTAATAAAGATGGAGTTTCATAGCTATTAAAAACAAATACTTAGGTACTTAGGTTCAACTTTATACTTTCCCTAACAACATAATTTCTTGCAAGTTAACTACTTAATATCATTAACTCTGACAACTCAAAGCTCACAAAACCCTAAATAAAGGGCGCTGTATTACACCCAGCACAAAGTGATGCAAAGTGATGCAAAGCACAAGCTAAATTACTTCACTAGTTTTGTACTGATGCAGTCCTCAGTTCCCTGTCCATTGTCCACATTGTTTAAATAACAAACACATCTGTTCCCATCAGATCGTCCAAGGACATTTTGGTCTTAAAATGAGGATTGTTCAGGCAGATTGTTTGCACATGGCTATCCTGAGGCAGCAGGAAGCGATTGATCAACAAAAACCTGGTCTGAAGTCACTGGCACAGTATTTAATTGATGTTTCAAGTACACATTATCAAGAGAGTAACACACACAGTCTCTGTTACCCATAGTGGGCTGAAGGCACAGCAGTGTGTGCAACAGTGTTTCCTGTTGGGACTAAATTTATCCAGTTTCATAGCGAGTTTCATAACAAAGCAAAGATTTATTTACACTTCTCATCATTTAATACAAACTATGCCTAACACTGTGATTTGTGTCATTACTTCTTGGCAGAGCTGTGCATGGGCACTGATTCATTCAGCCCTTCCTTTCTCTTTAGGTCAAACAGGACTGCTGCATTTGGAGTGGACACACTAATCAGTACCAAAATATAATCAACTCAACACATATGTAATCTAAATCCTTGTGCAGCGATTCTTTTTTTCTGCAGTTAAAATAAAAATAAGTGATATGGACTCTAAATGCATTTCTGCCATAAGCCTAAGACTTTGTGGGCTGTTAAAATAGAGCTGAAATTGTGTTTTGTTCAATGTAAGCGATTTTATTTGAAAAAAAAAAAAAAAAGTAACGCTTCTTCAGTGATTAACTACCAAACCCAGTTTCATCCAAACCTCTGCTTTTAGAAATGCCCTGTGCCTGCACTGAAGTGGTACTGTCATGTCTTGAGGATCATATTTTCCACTGTTGTGCATTTGTTGTTTATTTTGTCACTGATCTTTCCTCATTAAAGCTTATTTCAAGAAGTCCTCCTCTGTGCTCTTCACATCCTAGAATTATATTGATGCATTTGGTCTTAAACCAACCTATATTGACAGAATTCACAAATATGATGGGATTTTTGGATTATTGGATTTATAGATATTGTGTGTTTTGCTGTGATAAGTGTTTTGGGTTTTTTTACTTTTTTTTTTTGCAGTTTGCAGTTTGCAGGCCTTCTGGTAAACTGTTTAAGCGCATAAGGAAAGCAGCTGCTAAATGGCTCTAGACACATCAGTGGAGTTTTTAGGCAAGTATTTACATTATCTGAGTCTCAAATGACATGTCCCGGAGCAGATGTTTTTCTGAAGAAACTTAAGCATTTTATTCTATTCAACTGTGCCGTATTATTATTATTTTTTAACTGAGCTTGATTACATTAAGGTGATGTAGCTCAACATAGTTAAGTAGCTACAGGACATATCTGTCCTTGTATGCAACCTGTGCTTGTCCCTGTCGCAGTGGTAATATTTGTCCTAGACCACCACAAAGTCAGTTGAAAAAAACAGAAAAGTGAAATGCTTTTAGGAAATTGCTGCAACCAGCAGTTGTTAGTTCTGTGATGTAATAGCACATGCCGCAAACACTAGACACTTAGCAAGACACGTCTGCTACAGAATTTCCTCAAACAACACCTGAATTTACTGATGTGTTTTCCTCATGCTGCGTTTTCTCCCAGTCCATCCTTGACCCATCGTTAAATACAAAAGCTTTATACAAAAAACAATCATCCCAATTGGGACAATTGAATTTTTCAGCCCGTTCTACATTTTGGGCTTAAAAATCTGTAGGTCAGTCAGAATTAAATGAGCCTTTTCAAAGATCTCACCTTGTCGACATGAGAAAGATCATTAAGTGGAATTCCTACAATTTACTGCACACACTGACAATTCCCTGTAGTCAGTCCTTATCCTCCTTGGACATTCACAAACAAGGGAAAGAGTGTGTGCTGATTTGATAGAACAAGAATAAAACATTTTCATACAGTTTCCACGGCCTCACATACTTTGACGCATCAGTGCTGTATCAATGAAATCAGCCACAACTGGGATGTGGACAGGTTAATTTCTGTCCAAAAAGGGAGCACACAGTCAGAGAAAACCACCTCAGCACAGAATTTTGCAAGGAGCGGTGTTTCAGTTAGAGGGAATTGGTTTGGCTATAAGGCAAAGAAGAAAACACAGAGCTGTGCTGTGAGGGAGGAGACGGGGGCAGAGAGAGGTTATCAGTTAACTGTTGTGTCTTTGTTGTACAGAGATTGAGACAGCAAAATCAGGAGAGCAATACAGAGACAAAATAGAGACAAGGAGAGAGAATGACAAGGCAGAAGGTTAAGGTTCATGCTGCGCTTTGTGTGTCTGCATGTGTGTGCCATAGAGAGAGAGTTCATTCAGCACAGTTGTATGATGTACAGTATGATGTGCACAGACACAAAAATACACACCTGTTCAGTCATTTTTGCATTATTGCTTACTGACTTTAACTTCCTTGTTCCTTAATTTCCTTTATTGTCCCTCTGTCTCTACAATGTGAGATGATTAGATAAAAAAAAAAAACAAAATAGGAATGTCTGAAGGGAAATTATTGATTTTTCAGCATTGCAGCTACATCTGTGAAAATGAATGAAGGTGTAATGGAGAAATAAAACAAAGTGAAACAAGCAGGTCTTTATTAAGGATATTATACTAAAGTGTTTCGAATGACAGCTCAGCTGTACCTTAGTCCAACAGTACATTTACTAAAATTGAAAGCTTATGTCTAAAAATATTAGCAGCTGATGTAAGAATGGAATATTACAAACAAACATGGGCATACACATACTGTTTGAGATCATTATATAAATCTGTATATGCATTTCTTTTTTTGAACTTTTTATTTATTCTTTTCCATGAAAAAGGAACATGAGATCATCATGGGCACAGCTGAGGTCACAGTGTTTTTTTACACACACATATATATATATATATATATATATATATATATATATATATATATACATACATCATGTTATTATGTCATGCTATTTATGGTGCATACACAATCCATTTTTCCCAGCGTTCAGTACATTTCTCCAACTGAAGTGTTACAACAAAAGTAAGTCTCTCCATACAATAAATTTCTTCAATGATCCCATGCCTCTGGGCCAATGTTGGGGGATCTAGTTGCGACCATTTTCTAGTGATAGCTTTTCTGCTACTTGCCAGAAGAATTTTCAATAAGTATTTGTCCTTATGTAGGAGTGTTTCTGGGGTTTTACCGAGATATAAGTTAACAAAAGAGAAACCTAGATCCACCCCTATTATTCTATTTATCTCAGTTGACACTTCCCTCCAAAATAACTGGATTTTCGGACAGGCCCAAAAAACATGAAAGTGGTTAGCCATAGAGGTTCCACATTGTCTCCAACAGAGGCCACGGCTCTGTGAGCCTGTTTGCAATGCTGTTATCTTAGGAGTTATGAAAAATCTCACTACGTTCTTCCAGCCAAACTCTCTTAACAATTTTGAGTTTGCAGTGGTTGCATGTGTCTCACATATTTCCAGCCAGGCCTCCTCTGATATTTGCG
Organism: Remorina albescens; assembly: GCA_034769265.1. Classification (NCBI taxonomy): domain Eukaryota; kingdom Metazoa; phylum Chordata; class Actinopteri; order Carangiformes; family Echeneidae; genus Remorina; species Remorina albescens. Next base: position 2,286,138 of record CM068479.1, read on the forward strand.
TTTCTGACTCCCTCTCCCATTTTTGCTTTATGTATGTCGTAGAATGCTTTTTAGAGGCTTGTAAACTTTCGTATATTCTTGAGACCAACTTTTTGTTATCTTTTTTTTGTATGCATCATGAAATATAGAGATCAAATTGCATTCATTCTCGTCCTTGATTTGTAATTTTTTATTGTAACAGTCTCTGACTTGCAGGTATCTATAAAAGTCCTGCTTCTCCAGTCCAAATGTGTCTGAAATCAACTCATAGTTCTGAAATCTACTATTTGAAATGAGGGAGCAAAAGGATGTGATACCTCTCTTAAACCACTGCTTACAGCCCTAATCCAAACTAGCAGGATCAAACTCCGGGTCATATGCAACCCAATTCAGGACTCTGGCCTGTTTCTCTATTTGTAATTTCCTCAAAAATTTAAACCATAGCTTTAGAGTGAATACAGTCCATTCATTCAAGCTGTCATGATATTTTTCAGCTTGGTTTTTGTTTCCTATTATAGATTCTATTGGAATTTTTATCTGTGTGGTTTCCAAGCATTTCCATTTAGATTCATAATTGGGAGAGCACCAGTTTACTAAGGGTTTCAGTTGTGCAGCGTAGTAATAATCTTGTAAGCATGGTAAAGTTCTTCCTCCCTTCTCTTTTTTCAGCTGCAGAGTCTTTTTGGGGAATGTCTAGAGGCAAAGATTGGAAGAGATAAAGAAGCTGTGGCAACACATTCATTTTGATTATTTCTATTCTATTACTCATATCAAGTGGGAGGAGGGACCATCTCGAAATATCAGATTTGATCTCTCTATTAATGAGGCTGTAGTTGTTTTCGAAGAATTTTGATATATCTTTAGTGAGGCTTATTCCTAAATATTTTATTTGGGGCGAGTCCCATTTAAAGTTATATTTTCCTTTAATATCTGGGTGGGGAGTATAGTTAAATGTGAGAGTTTGGGCTTTTTGAATATTTAGCTTATATCCTGAGTATGAATTATATTTTTTTAGCAGGGACATCAATTTGGGGATGCTTGAGTCAAGGCTTGTAATGAACAGCAGGACATCATCTGCAAACATACAGGTCTTATGTTCTTCTCCTCTAATTTTAATTCCCTTTATCTCTGAGTCCTCTCTAATTGCTTGAGCTAAAGGTTCAATAAATAGCGCGAATAGGGCCAGACTCAGGGGACAGCCTTGGCGTGTCCTTCTTTCCAAGTTAATAGTTTGCGACAGGTGTCCATTCACCCTGATCCTAGCTGTTGGAGTGGAGTATAACGCTCTAATACATGTAATAAAACCATCTTTGAAGCCGAGTCTTGCAAGTACCCTGTATAGGTATTCCCAACCCACCGAGTCAAATGCCTTTTCGGCGTCTTGGCTAATCAACATTGCACTGATGTTTTCTTATGTAATGTGACTCATCACATGTAGTGTTCTCCTTAAATTATCCTGTGTCTGTCTGTTTAATACAAAGCCTGTTTGATCAAAATCTACCAGCTCCGGGACAATGGATTCCAGTCTCTTAGATAGGATTGAGGCAAATAATTTATAGTCTACATTCAAGACTGATATTGGTCTATATGAGCTGCATTCTTTTTTATCTTTTCCTTCTTTCGGGATGATAGAGATAACTGCCTCCTTCCATGATTGGGGGGCTTCCCCTGTTCTCAATGTATGGTTAAAGCAATTAAGCAGGACAGGTGTTATCTGTAATTTAAATGTTTTATACCACTCTGATGAGTATCCATCCGAGTCCGGAGCCTTATTAGCTTTCAATCTTGAAATGGATTTATGCAGTTCTTCTGCTGTTATCTCAGCCATAATCTCTTTATTTTGTTGTTCTCCTATAGACGGTAGGTCTAGAGAACTTAGAAAAGTCTCTATTATCGTAGTTTCTGCCATGGCCGATTGGGTATACACGTCTTTATAGTATAGTTTAAAAGCATGTTGGATATCCTCTGGATTGCTGCAGATCTTCTGTGTCTTGGGATTTCTAATGTTATAAATGGTGTTCTTTACACGTTGTTTTCAGAGAGTAATTTCATCGCCCTATGCCCTGTCTCATAATACCTTTGTTTGGCAAATTTAATTTTTTTTTTTCAATTTCCTCATCATATATACCATTTATATCTTGTTTAATTTTATTTATTCTAATTAATATCTGAGGGTCTTTTTGTTCCATGTATTTAATTTCTAATAACTTCATTTCCTCTTGTAGTCCAACAAGTCTTCTTTGTTTTTCCTTTTTCCGAAAAGCCGTGAAGGCAATAATTTTGCCTCGAATAACTGCCTTTGCTGCATCCCATAAGGTGATTGGGGAAACCTCTCCATTATCATTATCTTGTAAATAAGTTTCGAATTCCTGTTGAATCTGTTTCTGTACTGTTTTATCATTTAGGATACTCGTATTAAGTCTCCAAAGTGTATTTTTCTGTTGATTGTTAGGTGCAAAGTTAGGTAGACCCCTTAGTGGTCAGATACGTCCCTAGTCCCTATCTTACACTCCCTCACCCTGTGCCAGTCTGATTTATACATAAATAAATAATAAATTCATGAATATAGAGTGGCATGGGGAATAGTAGGTGAACTGTTTTTTCCCAGGATGAGACTCTCTCCACACATCAATCAGGCCCAGCTCTGCAAGCGTCCGCTGGACTAATATGGCATTTGGACTTTTCTTTTGGCGCTGATTAGATGTATCTAACTTAGGTTGAAGTTGAATATTAAAATCACCACCACAAATTAGAATTCCCTGTGTTTCCAAGGCTATCATGTCAAATAATTTCTTTAAAAAATTTTTTTTGCTCCCTGGGGGGGCATATACATTAAGTAAAGTTACTTCTTGATTGTCTAATTTGCCCTTTACTAAAACAAATCTCCATTCCTTGTCTTTCACTTCTGAAATAAATTCAAAATTTACTGCATTAGGGATCAGAATAGCCACTCCTCTCCTACAGGCGGATTAATGAGATGAAAATAGGTATTTTGAAATCCAAGTTTTTTCAACTTTTCATGTTCTAAAGAAGACAGATGGGTCTCTTGCCAAAAAACTACCTGCAGCTTTTCTCATTTCATTTTAGTTATGATTTTTCTCCTTTTAGTCGGGTTCTGCAGCCCATTGACATTTAACGTAACTATCTTATATTCCTGATGATGCATATATTCTTTTCAATCTGTGTGCATTTGTGCAACCCTACCCATGATGTCTCGAACAAGAACAGTGAACAGTGAACAATGAAGCAAAAAACAGAGAACAAAGGCTTCCAAGTCCGAAGTTCAAATAAAACCTCAAGTTGAGAAGAGATCCTCGTGTCCGTCGAGGGCCTCTTGTCAGTTTCAGAGAGAATACTCTGAGCCGGTAGCATTCTTCTCAAGTCAGCTTCCCCTTAACCGGTGTAAAGTTCCATTTTGTCAAGCTCAGTAAATAATAACATTTAGTCTCTTTGTAGATTGGCAGAGAGTTGAGAGACAAAGGTATTATCCCCTCAGAAGAAAATTTAATTCCTTAGTTAAATTATGTTGAAAATTAAGTTGTGAAAGCATTTTCTTTTTAGGTATAAAAATTCAACATAAGTAAATGTGGGGAATTTCTTAAACTCTCATGGTAAGTAAACTAAAATCAAAAGCTCAAAAGCCTAAGCATTAGGCTAATAGGTGCTCACTGTGGGGCACGTTGAAAGCTCTGCAGTCTCTCTTTTATCAGCCCCTGGTCCACCACCTGTCTGCGTCTAACTGCACCTGCCTTGTCCCATGTTTCGGTTTTCTGCTGCTTCGGCGCTGCAGAGTCTGCCTCTTTAAGATTTTCCAAAGGAAATCCTCTCTTCTTCAGATCTTTAGCAGCTTCTGCTGCGCTCTCGTAGACCTGGGTGCCGTTGTCAAAAAACACTCTCAGCTTAGCTGGATGTGGCATTTGGAAACGGATCCCTTTGGCTTTGAGCTCTCTCAGTATCCCCACATATGCCTTTCTTTTCCTTAATATCTCAGGAGGATAGTCTTGGTCGAAATATATCCTTTTCCCCTCATAACTAACATCTTTCTTTCTCCACGCGGTACGCAGTACCTGTTCTTTCACTCTTAACTCGAGGAAGCAAATCACCAGTGATCTAGGCGGTGCGTCTTGGGGGGGCTTTGGGGCAAGAGCCCGGTGGCAGCGCTGTATTCCGAGGTCCATGTCCGCGACTGGAGGGCCGACTTCTGATTTTATTAACTTTGTTACAAACTCTGATAGATTGGACCCCTCTGATTCCTCTGGTACTCCGTATATACGGAGATTGTTTCGGCGTGAACGTGCTTCTAGCTCGGTTAGCTTAGCCTGCAGGGCTTCTTGGTCCTCTAACGCCTGGGTGAGAGCCTCCTTTGCTGCCGTGCCCCATTCTTCAATGTCAGATATGCGCTGTTCGACCTCCGCCACTCTTGCTGTGGTAGCCTGTAGCTCACCTGTAACTTTCTGGAGTTTCCTGTTGATTTCTCCTCTAAGCTCGTTCAATTCCTTCCTCATGTCATCATGGAAGGAAAGTCGGAATTCACTCATTTCACTTTTAAGATCCGACCTGAGTGCACGAATCTCGTTGAAAATGCACTGCATGAAGGGGCTAACGTTAGCTTCTTCCTCGTCTGCGTCGCCATTGTCCTCATAATTTTCCTCCTCGCTCTGTGTTTCTTCGACAGTCTCTCCTCTATCACGGCTTGAGTCTTGTTTACCTTTATTCTTTTTTTGTCCATCCCCGTCCATGTTGGGTTTCAGTGCAGTTTTTTTTTCCTTTAATGTTTTTCCACGGGGATAAATATCCGACCGGTTGGGAGCGGAGTTTTTAGGCTGTCATTCGCTTCAGCGCCACCGGAAGTCTCATCTCTATATGCATTTTAATTCATTAAATAAATATAAACCAAAGACAGCCAAAAATTTTTGCATACTTTTCAATGGAATTTCGATGGATTTCAATGGAAAGCACTGAGAAATATGTGATAATTGGTATAATTTTCTTACCAGCAAATGTGTTTACAGACAATGTCTGGATAACACACACACACACACACATACACACACAAGCTCAGACTAACCCGAGTAACTGCAGAGTAAAAACCACACTTTTCTAAGAAAAGTAGGCCAACACTAGATCACCAGGCAATGGAACTAATCCAGGACTACTGCTAGAGAAGGGGGGAGAGAACTCAAGAGCGAGAGAGAGAGAGACAGAGAGGAGAAAAGTGTGGGAGGGATGAAGGTAGGACTTCTGGACGAAGTAGAGACAGAAGCATGAAAAGGAGATAGGCCCACATACACATACACACACACACAAACATGCATGTATGCATGCTGTTGAAGCTAGTCGAACTAAGTCTTTCTGCGGTTGGTAGTTCTGTCCATCTGTCTGTGTTGTACTGTATTCTTAATAATTCTTTAAGATGGTTTGTCATGTCAGCAGCACATTAGAAAGTAAAGAGCAGAGTGTAAAGTTGAACTTGGCCCGAAACCCAAAGAATGTGTATGATTTCTGCCAAATAAGCTTCTTGATATCCTTCCTCCTCTGTTGTTCATTCATTTGCAGAATTGTCTGTCCAGCTGAACACTAAATTGATGTGATAGCAACAACGTACTAAGTCTAAGACTTTTGTTTTAATTATCAAACATCCTTCTGAAATGGGGCTGTAGCTTGTGGTTTTTTGCAGGATGGCAGCATCAAAATAGCTCTACTTATACTTATACTTTTCAATTTATACTTTTCCCCAGGGAGCATGGTGTTCCTGTTGCTGAGAAACTGTGTACAGCTTTAAAATTATTCTTACTGAATTAAGAATGCATTATTTCTTTCTTTTCAAATCACTGCTTCCAACAATAGTTAAATATCACAATATCCAAGGTTTAAGGTGACCCTAACAGTATTTTTTTCCCAATGTCACTAAGAAACGGGTAAAAAAAACAAAAAAAATTACAATTTTTTGTTTTTTTTTGGGGGGGGGGGTATTTTTGTTATGGGCAGACCAATTGATCAACTAATTGTTTTAGTGCTTTGGGTATATTCTAAATCATTATTTCAAGTTCTATTATCATATTTTATTTTATTTGAATACTTTTTAGCTTAAGGCCCAATCCCAATGTTCACCCTACTCACTACCACTAGCCCTTACTCACTACCCCTAGCCCTCACCCACTACCCCTTAACCCTCGAAAGGAAGCCACAAGGGGTAGGTCTTTGTAACCTTCCCTAGGAATTGGGACACCACTTGCTACGTCACCGCGTAGTTTACGTTCGGGCACGCAATAGACTGCATAGTCCCAGCAGCAACATGGAGGCTACGGTTCATGTAAATTTCAATCTGCATGATTTTAGTTTCATGTGTAACGCCCTCACCCTGTTCGTATTCTGTCTGTCAATGTAAGTTTTGTCAATATATAAAAAACAAACAAACAAACAAAAAAAAACAAAACATGGAGTCTACAGTCGCGATCGGTTGCGGCTAGATTCATAGCCCCTACCCCTACGTGAAAAAAGGAATTGGGACACCACTACCCTCGCGGGAATGCGCAAAATTTAGGGGTAGGGGGTGTATTGGGACTGGACCTAAATTGACGTGTCTGACAAGTCCAATCAATCAAAACCTAAACACAGCCAATTGTGAAGTTATGGATCTTTTGATTTTTTGTATAGATTCACAAACCGAAGCTCACACCTCAGAATGTCAGAGTATTTTGTCAGCAGAAAAACAAATGTGAATTGTTGTCAAGAATGAAAATGACTAAGAGGAGCAGCGCTGCTCAAGCAGGCTGTGGAATGATGCTGAGTTCAGCTGTTAAGCCGGACTGTGGGACTGATGAGAACATTTAGAGCCGCAGGCCTCCTGCCTTACCTAACACCTGTTACTACTGAGACACAGCAGAGGGGTGCAGAAGAAGAGATGAAGTAAAACAAAGAGGAAGTTACCGGTAGAGTGAGAGAGAGAGAGAGAGATGGTGAAAAGCAGAGAGAAAACTGTATCAGTTGTTTACATGAAGTGGGCATTTTGATCAGCACAAGGTAAACACACATATTTGCTTACACACACAAACTGGTTTTACTAATACCCTGGGGACGACTCATTTATGTACTGTATGATTTAACCTAGGGGCAGTGTAACGGCATAGTTTTTTGCGCTGTTGCCCCACAATAAGAAGGTCATGGGTCTGGTTCCCAGGCCTGGGGCCTTTCTGTGCAGTGTTTGCATGTTCTCCCAGTGCCTGCATGGGTTTCCTCCAGGTACTCCATTTTCCTCCCACCATCCAAAGACATGCATGTCTAGGTTAACTGGTGACTCTAAATTGTCCGTTGGTCTGAGTGTGAGTGTGAGTGGTTGTTCGTCTCTGTCTGTCTCTGTGTGTTGGTCCTGTGATGGACTGGCGACCTGTCCAGGGTGTACCCCGCCCTCGCACAGAATGAGCTGGGATTGGCTCCTGCAGCCCCCACAACCCAGAAACAGACAAGCGGTTGAAGATGAATGAATGAATGAATGAATGAATGGATGATTTAACCTGTTAGCTGAACCCTAATCATCACTTCTCAATGCCTAACCTTAATAAAATTCAAGTTTCAATCCTCACAAAACAGTCTCTGTCAGTGGGGAACTACATTTATGTCTCCACAGGAACACAAGTCCCTATGGGCCAGTGTGTATTCAGATTGAAGTCCCCACTGGGATGTAAAACAAGCCCATAGTCTCCCTCCCCTCTCTCTCTTTCTCTCTCTCTCACTCTACAGACACACACTTGTCATGGTGAAGTTGCACTTCAGTGTGAAACATCTGAGGTTTGATTACCCAGTGACGGAGTTCTAAATCAAAGTACCAAAAAAAAAACAGGATGGGAAAAAAACAATGAGAAGGAAAAAAAAAAGGTAATGATAATAAAAAATGAAACTCTATGGGTTCCCAAAACAGATCTGGCACCAAACTAAAGAAATAGAACACCTAAAACATCAACAAAAATCAACATCACAATTCAAAGCACAGTCCTCACAAAGTTCTCCATTCGGCAATCTATTTTTTTTCCAGCAATCTAAATGACATATGCACTCATGCATTGTACACCATGGGGCTCGGCCACCCAGAGCTATGCCATCCAATTTCTTTCACAAAAACACAGCATGCTCATCCGTGCATAGTCTTCTCTTACTCATATGATGCTCTCCTGCCATTTATGGACACTGGGAGGAAGCTATCTCCTTGCACTGGAGGTGACAATTAAGACTGAACACAATCAACAAAGCATCACCTCACTTCATGCAGCCATTCATAACCTCTAAAGTATAAGTTTACTGGAACAGCTGTAATCATGTCTCAGACATTGTACTTCCTCTCTGCTACAGCATTCTTGAAAGCTAAAAGAATGTTTACATGTACATCTGTGATTACAGACTTGGAATAAGGGAAACATAGCTCAGTTTAGGCACTTCTGTCTTTTCTATATGTATCCTTTGGAATGCAGCTATTGTTCAAGATGGTGAGATCCACAAGAAGTTTGGTATGAGCTGGGAGCAAATCAGCCATTTGAGTGGAGGATTCCTAGTTTTCAGTTTTTGTTAATTTCCACAGAGATACACAGGATGATCAGATTACAGAGGGAACTCTGGTTGAAAGATTGACTATCTAAACACACTCAACATTAGCGTTGTAGTTGCACCTTTAATAACACAGAGCAGTGATATCAACTTGTTTTGACTCTCCCTGAAGAAGACAAAAGTGCAGCATGGTGGGAACTTAAACCACCAGAGGTCAGCAAAAACAAGATTAGATAGATGCATAGATAGATCCTGTAAGAAATTTAAGGCATCCAGTAGCTTACACAGAAATGTACATAGGACCCACATAAAACAGACACACAACCCACATATCAAACATATAACAACTGATAACAATCACCCACATACGAGATTAGATAGACTAGATAAATGATCCACATATTACCCACATAAAATTTATAAAGTAATAAGAATATATTAAAAAAAGAATAAGAATTTAGGGCAAAGGCTGGGGGGGAGTTGCAATGGGCTAATGTAGCCTTTAAGTACATTCCAAACAGTCCCTAACACACATCACATTGTGATGAGGGAATAGAGGGTAGAGAGGGGTAAACTCATTCTGTTAAATCTGTTTCACACCTCCTTTTCTGTGTGCGTTAAAAAGTTGGATGATTTATGGCCTGGTTTATGGTCCTGCATTAAATCAACGCCGTACCTACATCGTAGGGTAGGGAGGCTCACTGTAGCCCCCGGCATAGCCTGACGTGCACCTCCCAAAAAATTTAACTATGCGTCGAGGCGACGCAGACCGAGAGGGCTGTGATTGGTTTGCTTGGTAGCAATGCATTTCCGGGTCCGTACTTCCAGATTCTTCTTCTTCTGTTGCGATGTAGATGTTGTAAGGATACTTTCTTCGACATCCAACAACTCCGACTCCAGCAAGATTCTCTCTCTCTCGGTCACCATTGTTCACTGTGACCAGAAAAGTTGGAAGCTAAAGAAATAATCAACTACAGACGATGATAACCATTCAGGAAAGGAGTGCAGCCCCCTACCGTTGTGGTGGTGAATTGCACCATGACGAAATTGAGTGACGAAGAAGTTTGAAGGGTTCACGACGGCGTCACGGCAGCGGTGATTTAACACAGGACCATAAACCAAGCTTTAGTCTGCCTGTAGAGCATGATAGAGACAGAAGTCTTCCACTGAACGTGTTCCTCTGTTTTTAGAATGTGTTGTGTAGTGGACGCCAGTCATTGTCCATGATGGTCAGCATTTTACTCAGAGTCCTTTTCTCTGCCGCCGTTTTCTATGTGTCCAGTTCAAGGCTGACCACAGAGCCAGCTTTCCTAACCAGCCTGTCATGACGTCCAGCGTTCCTCTTTTTAACACTGCACCTCAACACACAGCATAAAAGAGGACACTGGCCACGACAGACTGGTAGAACATGACGAGGAGCTTACTGCAACCCGGGGCAAAAAAGACAAAGATTCAAAATCTTATTTGATTTATTTTTATATTCATAAAACTAGTGATTAACCAATGTGACCAAAGTGAATGGTTCAAAATATCAAATTTGAGACACAAATATAAAAAAATTATAACATTTTACAGACTGTATTTACTGGAGCAAATAATCAACAGATTAATTGATTATGAAAATAACTGGCCCCTGTTGCCCACCCCCCAGAACCACCACAGGTCCAGTTTATTGTCCAAGTGTAACCCCAGATATTTTTATGACGTGACCACCTCCACATTTACCCCCTCTACCGAGATTGACAGCAGGGGTAGCTAGGATCTTCTGAAGTTCCCCACCATCTCCTTGGTCTTAGTGGTCTTCAGCTGGAGATGGTTGAGCCAGCATGATTCCCCGGAGTTGTCCACCAGGCTTCTGTACTCTTCTGCCTGCCAATCTCTTATACATCCCACAATTGCAGTGTCGTCTGAGAACTTCTGCATATGGCATGTCTCTGAGTTGTAGCAGAAAGAAAGCAAAGTCCCCTGAGGTGCTCCAGTGCTGCCAACCACAGTCTCAGAGAGGCAGTCCTTCAACCTAGTGAACTGTGGTCTCTCATTTAGGTAGTCGATAATCTAGGATACCAGGTGGGCATCAACCCCCATTTGCATGGGTTTATCTCCCAGCATGAGGGGCTGGATGGTGTTAAAGGCAATGGAAAAATATAAGAACATCATTCTCGCAGCACCTCTCCCCATGTCCAGATGAGAGTGAGCTCTGTGCAGGAGGTAGAAGATGACCTCCTCAACACCCACCTTCTCCTGGTAGGCAAACTGGCACGGGTCAAGTGTGTGGTGGACCTGGGGTTTGTGGAGGTGGAGTAGTAGTCGCTCCATGGTCTTCATCACATGTGATGTTACAGTGACAGGCCTGAAGACATTCAGCTCACAAGGATGAGGCTTCTTAGGGAAAGGGACAAGCCATGAGGTTTTCCTTAGTGCTGGGACCTTCCCTTGTCAGAGGCTCATGTTGAAGAGGTGCTGAAGAGGCTCTCCCAGTTCCCCAGCACATGACTTGAGCAGTTTAGCAGATTAGCATCATCTGTAAAATTTATGTTTATACTGATTTCATCACTCCACATGCCCAAAACATGTTTGTGTTTTAAAAACTGAAAGAAGATAAAAAAAATTCTGCAGCAAGTAGTTCTTGGTTCCGTCTCATTCGTAGATGTGAACACAATGTAAACAAAACAGACAAACAAACAAAGATGGCTTTGTGGAAAAACATCAGAGTTTAGGGCTACAACTAATGATTATTTGGTTGTTGGCTAATATATCGATTATATTTTTCATTTTGCAGCTTATGGATGCTATAAGCAGTCCCTTTGGGATCACTCAGATTTTTATTTATTTTTTTTTTTTGCTATTGTGTCAGTCCATCATGCTTGACTTTGTGGAGTGGGGGTAGGTTCTCAAAAATTGCGCTGTCATTTGCAGAGTTATTCTATGATTTATTTATTTATTTTATATATTTCAGTAAAATTGCATACATTTTGAAATATTTCAATGTTCCCATACTTTAGCAGTTATAGTATTTCTTCTTGGTGCTGTAGGGAATACAGACACTGAAGCAACACTGCCCCCCACCACTTCAGGGCATTCCAATTACTAATGAGAGGGTATGTGATTATCATGAGTTTTTATGATATGATGTGATAACCGATTATGTCAAGTAATAGTTGCCTCCCCATTGGAGTTTCAGGTTTTTGTTATTGTTTGGCTGTTACCGCGCTATTTTTAAATGTAGCTGCTCTTGAATTTTTGGGAAAGGGATTAGAGTAGCAGGGGAAAAAGCATTGTGATGCATCCCACTTTCTGCTTTGTCTTTATATCTTCGCTCAAGGGGCAGTATGGCGGCATAGTGGTTACTGCTGTTGCTCCACAATAAGAAGGTCGCAGGTTTGGTTCTCAGGCCTGGGGCCTTTCTGTGTGGAGTTTGCATGTTCTCCCCGTGCCTGCGTGGGTTTCCTCCAGGTACTCCGATTTCCTCCCACCATCCAAAGACATGCATGTTTGGTTTAAGAGGTGACTCTAAATTGTCCGTGTGCCTGAGTGTGAGTGGTTGTTTGTCTCTGTGTGTTGGCCCTGCGATGGACTGACGACCTGTCCAGGGTGTACCCTGCCCTCACCCAGTGTGAGCTGGGATTGGCTCCTGCACCCCCCACCGACCTGCAAATGGATTAGCGGTAGAAGATGAATGAATGAAATAATGAATTTTGAGCTCGGTATTTTTTCTGTTTCAGTCATGACTCTCTGTCATTGAGAATTTACCTCAATACCTCAACACTCTTAAATGTTTCAAGGCTTCTCCTTGTTTTGTTAGGTGTCATTTTTTTGACAGCATTACCTTTAATGGGATCTCATCACATTTATTTTAAATCTCACAGCTGCTTTCAAAACTTAAAATGTGTAGAGTAATCCTTTAAACAGGTTTTTAGATTACATAACCGCACCTCGCTTTTCTTCCTTGTACATTTCATAATCATTGTTTAGTGACAAACATTTTAGAGATGACATGGCAAGTAAAGACAGAATCAAGGTAAAACTTAATATTTTGCCAGAAATTACTTCCTTTAAAAGTATATATTAATATATATTTTACTTCATTATTTATAATAAAAATAATTAAATACTCCAATTAGTTCTGCTGCTAAAAGTGTTGTCATGATTATAGTCATTGGCCATTTTATAATATTCATAAGGCTGCTGTTGTGGAACACGCCTGCAGTCCGAACTGGGTGCACAGAGGTAAACCCAAAAAATGACTTTCCTCCAGGGAAAAGTAAATTATAACGTCACACATGTAGGTAGTGCAAAAATATCACTGCAGCTACAAGTCAAATTTGACTGTGAGAATTTGCATGGCAAAAGTCAGATGTGTGGAAAGAGCCTTTTAGAAAGCTTTTTATTTAGCTTTAGCCCCTCAAGAATAGCAGTTGATTGATATTTTGCATTTCAAAACGCCATACATTATAAAATGTAATGTAGGAAAGCACGTAGACACGTAGCTCCTGGCACGCATTTGACAGCAGCTGATTGACTGACTAACTGGATTGCTGAATGGTATTGTGCCATCCAAAAACCCTCCTGTTGTTGTTCTTGCCCCTTTTGGGTGTTTGCTGATATGAAATCTAAACTTCCTGAAAATACACACACACACACACAAAAAAGTTCCAGACACATCAAGGTGGAAAGGCAGGTTGGTAAAAAGCCAGAGTTTGCAATGCGTCAAAAATAATATTTTTTTTTCTACAGATACATCAAAGTACAGAGAGGAAAGCGCTTTGATACTGGAGGCAAAAACCAAACGATGATCTCTACTTTCAAGCTTTCCGTTTTATTCATACATCAGGAAATGTTCATGCTTCACACTTTTAAAAACATATAGCTAAATGGCTGACCAAAAGAACCACTTCATCTAAAAATAAAGAAAATTTTTTGCACTGTCAAATATGTAAATGTAGGCAAGGAAACTTTTTTTTGTTTTTACCATGGTCAACTGTTACATTTTCTTTAGATTCGAGTTCTTAGTCTTTTATTCATTACAAAAAAGGCAGAGTATTAGTGATTTCCCCTGTATCTAATTCAGAGAAAGACAGAGGTGCTGTTTTTATTCATATGTTGCTAACAGAAAGAAAAAAAAAACATGAAATGGTGTGTTTCCTTCTGTCCATCTGTTCGAATCCTCTTTTTTGCTTTACTTGCTAGGATTCTTCTATTAACTTCTTCTCCGACTCTGTTTCTTTTTGACACTGTGGGTTCGCCAGTGAAAAAAAAAAAAATCTGTTTAAAAATACAGTATTTCAATCACTTGTCAATTCCTCATCTCATTTCTGGTTAGAGTCTCTCTCTCGTTTGGTCAGTATTTCTTTCCATTCTTGCATCATTTTCTACCTCTGAGTAGACACATAATACACATGGACAGGCAGATGCTCATATGCAGTAAAACTACTGGGATAGAAGAAAGAGGTTTTCAAAATTACAGGCTGATGCATGAGTACTCAGTTGTTATTATTTCATTATTACGAGGACTCTGAGTTGTTATTACTGCATTAATACACTAAACTCACGTACTGTATGATTTTGTTGGCTTGCTGGTGTTGTGGCAAAAAGTTGACAAAGATCTTGGAAAAAGAGTCTGTGCACTTCAGCTGTGTTTTCTTGAGTTTAACAGCATTCAGAATGGACTCACACACATACAACTGGACAGTCGGTCAGTGAGAGAGGCCCGAGCTCTCCAAACATACATGTTATATAGGGCTCTTGATAAAAGGGGTTAGTAGCCAAAACATATGGTGTTAGCATCATTCTCATAACAATTTGTCTTGCTGAGACCTTGAACAGTAACTTTCTCATCACATTAGCAGAACAGTCCCATAACACTACCAGAACAATCAATGTCAGAATTTTCCCATCACACTGGTATTTGGATGTGAGGATCTGTTTGGATAGTCTCGGACATGTTCAGAGGGTCAAGAGGTGAAACCCTGTCTAGAAACTTCAAGGTCGTGTCATTTTTATGTTCTGCTTTTTTGGCCTTTGACCTTTTGCATGTAATTGAAAAAGCCCCTGTCTTTCAGTCAGGGTTTGGAAGGTGCATGGTGGCATCACTCTGTGTATTGTGTCAAATATGTGGTTAATGGAGAACTAGTTGAGAGCGCTGAAGCAGAATTCTAGATTTGCAGTAGAGTGTTTTCCAACATTAGATTATCTTACTTATATGACATTTTCAGAAACTTCAACTTTCAACTCATTAGTGCTTCTTTTCCAAGTAGCTCAGAGGAGCTCATTCTCATCCATTTGGCATGATGCTCACAAATTGCATGGCTTTATACTCCTCCACAGAGAGGATAAACAACAAAGTTTGATTCTTGTGAACAAAGTTCTCTATAATTTTTTTGCTTTCACATTTTTGTTTCCTATAAAGGTTCAGTTCTTAGATATTTTCATAATTATGAATGTTTGGGGACCATGGAGGACAGTATGTTGGGAGTATTTAAATGTCAAATTTGCTTATGTGGGCTGCCAGTATTGTGGGTAATTGGAACACCAATTTCTGTGGTTGCTCCTGTTGGAGTTATTGTTTTTTCTCTGCTAATTTGTGAGCTTTTCTTAAAAAGATACCATGTTAATTACAGTGAGATTCGATGACTTCAGCCAAGCGTTTGATTTAGTTTTTTTTAAATCATTACAAATTTGGTTGTGTGTGTGCTAAATTTTACAAATTACAAGCATATAGAACACTTTGGTAATACACATATCAAATACTGTATCTCATCAACTACAAGTTCATGTGAAAACAGAGAAAAAATCCTGTGTGACTCTCAGGAGTTCGTATTTGTGAACATTTTCAGTGCAGGAGAAAGCATTTACCTCTACGAGGACTTTATCTTGACTTCCATGAATTGAGGTAGCTAATCTCACCAGTGGACACAAATCAAACTGCTTAAAGACACGTGAAAAGGCATCCATGATCCTGTCTCTCTATGAGTTTGTAGAAAAAAAATCACTCAGTTTCCCAAAAATTGAACTAAGTCTCATATCGGGCCATGAGTCAGCATGCTTTACATATTTTTAGCCCTGTAGCCCATTGCAGCACAGCACCTGGCCTTATTTTGAATTTATAGTAGGTTCTTTTCTCCACCACAGAGGAATACAAGGTTACTATAGCAACCCAAGACTAGATATGATGAGAGACTAACAGCTGACAGATTAGCGTCAGCGTTGACACAAAGACACAACTTGAGTCCTCATCGCCCATCATGCTTTACGTTTTATATTTGAAAAGTTTCCAAAGAATTTCTTTCTCCTGGTCCTCTCCGCTTCTTTTATTTTGTCAGAGTAAAATTCATATCATGAAAATTACTTTGAAGTTCATAGAACAAATGTTTACATTTCAGTCTGAATTTCAAAGAAATTTGAGTCAGTCTTCTCAGAAAATGGAGGAAGAGTGGAGACGGAGAGAGGACCAGAAGAATGAAAACAAGACTAAAGGATTCAGAAAAGACAACAAAAGTAACATTGCGGTATGATAAACACTGACGTTTTAAAATGGAAAGATGTCACATAAACACAAACATACAGACTGAAAAGGATTCTGAAAGAAGTCTAAAGGGAAAACTGATTTGAAGTTTATGAATATGTAAATGCTGTTTATAATATTGCATATATGTATATCCCTACCTCTTCTGGCACAGTAATACTGAAGTGTGTCTGTGTTTTTGTGAGCACAGACTGAAATGTATGAGAGGGCATTAGAGAGAGGGCAATCGGCAGATGGCTGACTGAAGAAAAATAGTGCCAAGGAAAGAGAAGGAACGGGAGGAATAATAAGGGGGTGCGAGGAAAAGCTCATAAAATGTTCTAAAAAATAACTAGTCTTGGAAAAACAATTTTAGGACATGGTGGGCTATAATAACTTTCAGTATGTTCCCATGTGGGTCCTTCTTTTATCGTCTCTGCAATAGAAAATGCTTCTTTTACATAGAAAAAATTAAGATCTCAGCCTGATTTTACTAAACACTATCCTTTATGAACTATTTGGAAGAACATTACCTAAAAACTAAACATGTACAGATTGGGTATTTAGATTAGATTTCGACCAGAATTTATTTTAGGAGTGATGTCTAATTTGTGGTGACAAACCTGTGCCAAAGTGATAATAATAAGAGAGAAACACTGAACAAAGGCCTGAAACAAACTAACCTCACTGTAAAAATGAAACTTGATAAGAATTCATAAAGAAATTCTATTTAATCATATTCTGAAAACCACATTTAATGAACCCTTCACCACAAGCAACTTTCCATTTTTTTTGTGTTATGGGTCTATTATCAATGTGAATGTGTGGCGCCCAGAAAAGACCCTCCCTGGCCCTTTCTGGATTTTCTGTCTGGAGAATGAAAGGAGCAGGACTTCACATTTAGGTGCAGGCTAAAGATTATCTTACATGTGGAAGAAGGGGATATTGTGTTGAGAATTAAGGTAGCCTTCAGAATCAGGAGTTGCAGAGTAAGTTATGTGTGGGTTTGTGCTGTAGAGTCTGGTCTCATCTGCTGAATAACAAAGATGTGCAGACAAACTGTCACTTTGCTGTTGCTCCTTCTCCCACTGCTTGATTTGGGCAATTCAGTTTTCGCTTTTTTTGCCTTTCCCTTGTTTTATCTCTTTATCTTCCTGCCTCTACCTGTCCCTGGCCTCATGTACTCAGAAAAAAAAAATGTTTGCAGCCAAATGTCAGACACAAGGGAGGGAATGGAGGAAAACAGCAGTATGCAATGTGGATGGCAGGAGGGAGACCAGAAATGAGAGAGCAAAAGAAAAAGAGAGGAGAGGGCAGAGGAGACGATATGGGGGAAGACAAACTAAGAGAAAACAAGCAAGTGGAGCTGAATAAATATATATGCTTAATCGGCTTTTTTCTTAATTCGGCCATCCATCAGTATTAAATGTTTGACACTGTGTGTGTAGGAGTTGGCCATCTGAGTAATTTTTAAGGTCTGAACGCCTGCATTAAAATAACACTGACTAATGCTGAATCGTTGTTAGGCTCCAAACACAGCCAATTTCTAATTGCGGCCATTGAGTCAGCTTGAAAAACATAATCATTTTAGAAGGGTGTGATGTGTGTTCAGGATTTTAGCTGTGCTTTTTGCTTTTTGTTCAGTCAAAAGATAATAAGTAAGTCTTTTATTGCCCACTGTGTAACGGGTATAGGTTGGACCCAATTGCAGCACAAAACACACCAGTATGTTTTTACAGTCTTTAATGAACTCAATAATCCAAACAGCGGCAGCACAGACAGAAAAACATAGTTCAGGGTATGGGTCCACGGGGAATTGAACCCTGCTCCTCTGTTTCCCAGACAAACATGCAACCCACAGGGCTACAGCAGTAGCAACAGTCCAAAAGTCCAGATCTCCACTAAACCCAATAGTGTGTTCAGAGAGAGGGCTACTGGAGAGGGTAGAAAAGGGAAACTCCCTGTTGGAAGGCTGTAGAGTGGGTACTGTGAACTGGGTTGTGTCGGCAGCAGGAAACCCAGCAGCAGAGCAGACACAACCTGAGTAGATGGCTGATCCGGAGTCGGCGGGGAGCAACTCAGCCACAAGCAGACGAAGATCCAAAAACAGGCAGGCAGAACTCGGAGTCAGGGACAGAAGGCCGGTAGGTTTACCAGGGCTGAGACAAAGAGCGTTGGTCAGGGACGAGCCGATCAGAAACCAGGAGGACAGTCCGTTGAAAAGTGCTGGAAAGTCAGGCATAACACGAGAACAATCTGGCAAGGAGTGTCTGGAGAAGGGTGCTTATATCTGGGGTTGATAGCTGATGAGGAAGGTGGAGCAGACAGGTGAGTGGAGGTGAGTGGAAAAAGCTGGCAGGATACCGGAATGGATCGTGACAGAACCCCCCCCTCAAGGGACGTCCCCTGACGTCCCAAAACAAGGTCCCAAGTACAGGGAGGGGAGGAGCCTCTTCAATACTCCTCAGACTCAGCAACATCCATGGTCATTACCGGGTGGGTGGAGGGGGTCTGGCGGAGGGTCCCTCGTCCCCAGACGAGGAGTCCTCAGATGACGATAGTGAGCCCTCCTCATTAGGACCGGGGATGGGAGGGACAGGAGAGGTGCTTGGGCGGGGATCCCCAGTCGATGGGAGGGTTCTGGAGGGCTGGTCCGGGTGCTGCCCCGGGTGCTGCCGGTGGAAGTCTGTAATGAGGTCGGGGTCGACGATGAAACGAGCCGGGTCCCAGGACCTCTCCTCTGGGCCGTACCCCTCCCAGTCCACCAAATACTGGAGGCCTCTCCCCCGCCGGCGGGAGCGCATCAGGCGGCGCACTGCATAAACTGGACCCCCGTCAACGATGCGTGGAGGAGGTGGTGGTGGTGCTGCAGGGACCAATGGACTGTCATGGACTGGTTTTACCTTGGAGACATGGAATGTTGGATGGACACGCATAGAGCGTGGGAGCTTCAAACGCACCGCAACAGGATTGATGACCTTTTATATAGTGAAGGGTCCAATGTGCTTAGGAGCCATCTTTCTGGACTCTACCCGGAGGGGCAGGTCCCTGGTGGAGAGCCACACTCGCTGACCTGCATGGTAAGGAGGTGCAGGGGTGCAGCGGCTGTTGGCTGCAGCAGTGTAACGGCCCACAGACCGGAGGAGGGTGGAACGGGGCCGCAGCCAGGTTCTGTGGCAGCGGCGGATGAAGGCTTGGACAGGTGGACAGGAAACCTCCTTCTCCTGGGTGGGGAACAGTGGTGGTTGATAGCCGTAGGCACATTGGAAAGGAGAAAGGCCGGTGGCAGAGCAGATGAGGGAGTTGTGGGCATATTCTACCCAAAGCAGTTGCAAGGACCAGGAAGAGGGGTTCTGGGAGGCCATGCAGCGCAGGTCCGTTTCCAACTCCTGGTTCATGCGCTCTGTTTGTCCATTAGACTGAGGGTGGAAGCCGGAGGACAGACTGGCGGTGGCGCCGAGCAGGCTACAGAACTCCCTCCAAAATACTGAGGCAAACTCGGGCCCACGGTCTGACACCACATCGACAGGGAGGCCATGGAGACGGAATATGTGGAGCAGGACCAACTGAACAGTCTCTTTAGCAGAGGGGAGCTTGGGCAAAGGCATGAAGTGGGCCATTTTACTGAAGCGGTCCACAATGGTCAGGATGACTGTATGGCTTCAGAAGAGGGAAGGCCTGTAACAAAGTCCATAGAGATGTGGGACCAAGGGCGGTGAGGAACAGGGAGAGGCTGCAGAAGGCCTGCCGGGACCTGGTGTCAGGTCTTGTGTTGACTGCAGACTGGGCAGGCTTTGACAAAGTCCTGGGTGTCCTCTTTCAAATTGGGCCACCAGAAGCGCTGGAGAAGGACGTGCCGTGTCCGTTGGGCACCAGGGTGGCAGGAGAGCTTAGAGGAATGGGCCCACTGCAAAACCTCGGACCTCAAGACCGGAGGAACGAACAAACAATTCGGCGGGCAGGAGCTGGGACCAGGCTGTCCCTCAGATGCTGCTCTCACCCTCTCTTCAATGTCCCAGGTGACTGTAGCGACGAGGCAGGACCCGGAAGGATGGGCTCAGATTTCTGCTCAAGTTCCTCCGCCCTCTGGAACTGCCGGGACAGGGCATTGGGCTTGGTATTACGTGACCCTGGGCGGTAGGAGAGGGTGAAGTTGAACCGGGCGAAGGACAGGCACCAGTGGGCTTGGCGGGAATTGAGTCTTTTAGCTGATTGGATGTATTCCAAGTTCTTATGGTCAGTCCAAACAAGAAAGGGCTCTTTGGCACCTTCCAACCAATGACGCCACTCTTCTAGGGCCATCTTTACTGCCAGCAGCTCCCTGTTGCCGATATCATAATTCCTCTCAGCCGATGACAAACGCCGAGAGAAGAAGGCACATGGGTGGAGCTTTTGGTCAGTGGCAGAGCGCTGAGATAGGACGGCCCCTACCCCCACATCTGAGGCGTCCACCTCCACAATAAACTGGCGATTAGAGTCAGGCATCAGAAGAATGGGTGCTGAGGTGAACCGTGTTTTGAATGTTTGGAAGGCTTTGTCAGCAAGGGGTGACCACTGGAAAGGCACCTTGGTGGAAGTCAGGGCAGTGAGAGGAGCTGCCACAGAGCTGTAATTGCGGATGAAACGACGGTAGAAATTGGCAAATCCTAGGAAGCGCTGAAGCTGTTTGCGGTTCTCAGGAAAAGGCCAGGAGGTGACGGTGGACATTTTAGCTGGGTCCATCTGTACACTGTCTGGTGCAACTATGTACCCCAGGAATGAAACTGACGAGGCATGGAACTCACACTTCTCAGCTTTAACATACAGTGAGTTATCAAGGAGACGCTGGAGGACAGCTTGGACATGATGGATGTGTTCCTCCCTGGACTTGGAAAAGATGAGTATGTCATCCAAGTAGACGAAAACAAACCGGTTGAGCATGTCTCGGAGAACGTCATTTACCAGGGCCTGGAAGACAGCGGGGGCGTTGGTGAGGCCGAATGGCATGACAAGGTACTCGTAGTGACCCGTCGGGGTGTTGAAGGCCGTCTTCCACTCATCTCCCTCTCTGATGCGAACAAGGTGGTAGGCGTTGTGCAGATCAAGCTTGGTGAAAATGGTGGCCCCCTGGAGCAACTCGAAGGCAGAGGAGATGAGTGGCAGAGGGTACCGGTTCTTGATAGTTATGTCATTAAGACCTCGGTAATCGATGCAGGGTCTCAGAGTCTTGTCTTTCTTGTCCACAAAGAAAAAACCCGCCCCCGCAGGCGAGGAAGAAGGACGGATGAGACCCGTAGCCAGAGAGTCATTGATATAAGTCTCCATTGCTTTTCTCTCGGCTTCAGACAGGGAGTACAGGCGTCCCTTGGGGGGTGAAGTCCCAGGCAGGAGGTCTATGGCGCTGTCGTAAGGGCGGTGTGGAGGCAGAGATGTGGCCTTGGCTTTACTGAAGACCTGGCTGAAATCGTGGTACTCTGACGGCACCCCGGTGAGATCGGGCGAGGAGCTGGGGCTGGGGGAGTGAGGTGGCAAGGAGGCTTGCTGCAGGCACCGACGATGAGAGGAGGAGCTCCATTCCCGAATGGTCCCAGTGACCCAGTCGATGTGAGGGTTATGAAGACGGAGCCAGGGATACCCCAGGATGAGAGGCAGACAGAGTGAGCTCAGGTGAAACTGGATTGTTTCGTGGTGGTTACCGGAGAGCAGCAGATGGACCGGGGAGGTTTGGTGTGTGACGGTGCCCAAAATGTGTCCATCTAGGGCTGAAGCGGGAACCGGCTGTGGCAAAGGAACCCGCCCAAGCCCCAATTGATGGGCCAGCTCCCCGTCAATGATACAGGCATCAGCACCAGAGTCAATGAAGGTTGCCAAGGTGTGGGGACCATCCTTAAGGAGGAGCCGGGGCTGAAGCAGAGCTCTTTAGGGACGGGGAGACGCTAGGGAGGTTGGGCTCAACAGGGTCTCCCCCATTACTGATGAGCCCTGGCTTTTGCTGGACATTTCGAAACGAAGTGACCTGCTGCTCCACAATACAGGCAGAGGTTGGCCTTATGGCGACACTCCTTCTCCTCTGGAGTAAGGGAGGTGCGTCCCAGCTGCATAGGCTCAGGGTCCCCTGTCTGCAGAACTGAAGAGGAGGTGGAGTTGGCTGCGACAGCACCCCCACGGGAGCGGGGTGTCAATGGTCGATGGGCTCCCCCTTGACGCCTTTCTTGTCGCCGGGCCTGGATGCGGAGGTCAATGCGGGTGGCCAACTCAATCACCCCATCCAACATGGTGGGCATATCATGAGAAATCAGCTCCTTTATATAATCGGCCAACCCGTGGAGGAATGCGTCGCAGAGGGCTGGGTTGTTCCACTTGCTTCGGCTGGCTCTAGTCCGAAAGTCAATGGAATAGTCAGCCACTGTTCTTTCGCCTTGCTTTAGTCCAATCAGGCTCCCAGTGGCTTCGGAGCCACAGGTTTCCAACCCAAACACCTTGCGAAGCTCTGTGGCAAACAGGTGGAAGGACGCACAGGCTGGTGACTGTCTCTCCCACTCGGCTGTTCCCCATAATCAAGCTTTGCCCGTCAGGTGATTAATGACAAATGAAACCTTTGCTCCTTCAGTGGCGAAGGTGCGAGGCTGCAGAGCGAACAGGAGGGAACAGTTGGTGAGGAAAGGGCCACAGGTCTCTCGGTCACCATCGTAGCGCTCGGAGGTTCCCACCCGGGGCTCAGGGGCATCCATAGTTGGCAGAGGGACTGGAGCAGGTGCAGAAGCAGAAGCAGGTGGAGCAAGAGGAGGAGCGGCCACAGAGGCTTGAGGGGCTTGGGTAAGCAGGACCAACAACTGCTGCAACTGTCCAGCTAACATTGTTAGCGCCTGCTCATGAGCTGCTGCTGCCTGTTTGGCTTCAGCAGCAGATGCAGTCATCTTGGCCTCATGCTGTTGAAGGCCACCCTCAATCCTTTCAAGACGACTCAGTGGTGTGGGATCATGTGCTGGATCCATCACTGGCCAGATTGTACTGTAACGGGTATAGGTTGGACCCAATGGCAGCACAAACACACCAGTATGTTTTTACAGTCTTTAATGAACTCAATAATCCAAACAGCGGCAGCACAGACAGAAAAACACAGTGCAGGGTATGGGTTCACGGGGAACTGAACCCTGCTCCTCTGTTTCCCGGACAAACACGCAGCCCACAGGGCTACAGCAGTAGCAACAGTCCAAAAGTCCAGATCTCCACTAAACCCAATAGTGTGTTTAGAGAGAGGGCTACTGGAGAGGGTAGAAAAGGGAAACTCCCTGTTGGAAGGCTGTAGAGTGGGTACTGTGAACTGGGTTGTGTCGGCAGCAGGAAACCCAGCAGCAGAGCAGACACAACCTGAGTAGATGGCTGATCCGGAGTCGGCGGGGAGCCATTCAGCCACAAGCAGACGAAGATCCAAAAACAGGCAGGCAGAACTCGGAGTCAGGGACAGAAGGCGGGTAGGTTTACCAGGGCTGAGACAAAGAGCGTTGGTCAGGGACGAGCCGATCAGAAACCAGGAGGACAGTCCGTTGAAGAGTGCTGGAAAGTCAGACATAACACGAGAACAATCTGGCAAGGAGTGTCTGGAGAAGGGTGCTTATATCCGGGGTTGATAGCTGATGAGGAACAGGTGAGGAAGGTGGAGCAGACAGGTGAGTGGAGGTGAGTGGAAAAAGCTGGTAGGATACTGGAATGGATCGTGACACACTGGTATAAAAATTTATTCTAAGATTGTTCCCTTTGAAAACATTTCAGACCAGCTCCTTTTTTGTTTCAGTACAACAGTTTGTTTCAGTGTAAAAACCCTCTGCTTGGAATTTATGTCATATGTTTCTCCATCAAAAAGTTCAATTACACAGGATATGTTTTCTTAGTACCTTCTTATTCTGTCATTGCAAGTAAATGATGAAACCGCCTTGTCATGTAACTTTTCACATCATTCTCAACTGCCAGGGTGAAACATGAGCTGAGCAGGGTTTAAAATACCGTGTACCATTACTTACCACTACTGCAAAGAAAAAAGACACAAGTGAGGGCCTTGAATTGTAAAAAGAAAGGGATTTTGAAAAATCTCCAATAACTGGGAATTAAAGCCTCACAATACAGAGGAATCTTGTCAGGCAAGCGTCTCTCTCTTGGTTGGAAAGCATAGTGAACGATTATGGCAGCAACAGAAGGATGACAATCAACCAAACGAGGATGAGTGATGGTAAGTAGGAGGGGGAATTTTCACCCCTTTACCCCGTTACACCTGCTAATGAGCTCAGCAAGAAACTGCATGTTTTATTTTGCTATTAAGTCATTTCTTTTGTTTTAAGGGTATGAGGCTATACTGCTTTTTAAACAAACTAAATTTAGTCCTGCAGTAAAAAGGTGGACAGCTGACAAGGGACAATTTTTTTGCATTTACATGGCAAGTTCATTTGAAAGATGACTCAGTTCCCCTTATGATCCATTTCATCTTAGGTGGGCCCTCAGTACTTTTTCTACACTGTGGTTTCTCCGGAGCTCTCAGATTCCGTATTGCCAATTTGAATGAAATAGTAATACAATAAAATCATAGATGTTAATGCAAAAGAAACCCTATTGTACTAGGGATCCATGACAATCTTATTTATTATTTATACTGTCAGTAATTGTGACACTGTTAAATTTAACAAAAAAGTGCCTACTTCTACATAATTTTTTCTCTGTCTTCATTAGAACAAATCCAACAAGAGAAGACTTTCACTGTTTAAGGGCACATTATCCATAGAGAGCACTTACTGCCTGCTATACACAAGCAGAGTGGACCAGGGTCTTTCCCATGCTTCATCTGGAGTATATTTGTCCCACTACAGATTCCTAATGAACTAAAAATAATTTTACGTCTCATAATATGACATAAATATATCTCAAATTCAGCCGTCAGCTTCACTCCTGAGAGTCACACTGATTCAGTCAGTAATATTATTATGCAAGATCGGATGCAGACTCATTAACTGACCTTTCTTTAACAATTGCTATAAATGGCTTCATAGATTTTTTTTGCCCTTTTTTTTGTACACCGATCAGCCATAGTATTATGACTACTGACAGGGGAAGTGAATTTGTTGAATATCTCGTTACACTCATTACAAGGCAGCACAGCAGCATAGTGGTTAGCGTTGTTGCCCCACAACAAGTGGTTTCCTGGCCTGGAGCCTGGGGCCTTGGTGCCTTTCTGTATGGAGATTACCTGTTCTCCCTGTGATTGCATGGGTTTCCTCCGATTTCCTCCCACCGCCCAAAGACATCATGTTTAGGTTAATTTGGGACTCTAAATTTGAGTGTGAGTGGTTGTTTGTCTCTGTCTTTCTCTGTATGTTGGCCCTGCAATGGAATGGTGACCTGTCCAGGCTGTACCTCACCCAATTTGAGCTGGGATTGGCTCCAGCACCCACTGCAACCCGGAAATGGATAAGCGGTAGAAGATGAATGAATGAGTGAAATGAATGAATCTCATTACACTGTCACAGGGTGGGATATATTAGGCAGTTTGTGTAGACACAGACTCAGGATGCTGTAACTGCTGTCAAAAGTGTTTCATATGGGCATGTGGGCATCAGAACTGGACCATGGAGCAACAGAAATGGTGGCCTCATGTTTACATCATGCAGGTGGTCATGTGCATCAATAACCTGATGAAGACATGGAGGCAGAAAGCACAATGGGAAGAAGGCAAGCTGGCCAAGGCAGTCTGTTCTGCTGGGAAACCTTCAGTTCTTCACTTCATGTGGATCTTAGTTTGACACGTACTAATCTACCTGAACATTGTTGGAAATCAAGAAACTCCCTTGCATGGAAACGGTATGGCCTAATGGCAGTCCGATTTTTCAGTGGGATAGGGCTCCCTACTAAACTGCAAAAATGTTTAAGGAACACATCAATAAATCCAAGGTGTTAACTTGGCCACCAAATTTCAAGATTTCAATGCAATTCAGGATTAGTGAGATACTTTGGAAAAAAGAGTCCATACAGGCCCAAAGTCCTCCCCAAATGTGGATTGAATAGAAAGTGACACAGCCCTGCGACTGGTGGCCTGTCCAGGGTGTACTCTGCCGTTGCCCGGAACGTTGGCTGGGATTGACTCCAGCATCCCCCAAACCCAAAGTGGTAGAAAATGAGTGAGAGTGAAAGAGAAAAATGTGACACCAGGAAACACTTCTGCTGGTATCATGTGGTAAGACGTGTTGTTTTTAAGGGTAAAAATTAATTAACCTCTCTAGAGTCTAGTACTCAAGTATGGTTAAATGATAAGCTGCACAATGACTTTGTCTTTTGATGCATCGGTGTGTGCATGCCTTAGTGTGTTGGTGAGTGTATATGCATGTATGTGTTTGTAAAGTAAATGTATATGCTTGTGTACATTGAGGTGTGTGAAGGTGCCCTTCCCTTAGGCTTGTGAGTGTATGTGACTGTAGAAGCTTTTAAGGTTCACACCTTGTCAAAAATCTTTCAGTTACTGCACTGAGGCAACACACACACACACACATGCATGTGGAGGACACATGTCATAAGCTACTAAACAAAAACTGACAGAGAGAGGGTGTAGAAGAGGAAATTAAGGATGAGGGAGGAGGGGGGTCTCCTAATCCCCCCCCCCCACTTTTCTCTCTCTCTCACTGTCTCTCAGAAGCATAGAGAATCAGTTTTAATGGTTTGTCAAATACTGCTTTTCTCCCCCACAGTGGATTGGTGATGCAGTGTTTGTGTTAGTGGTGTTTGTGTGTGTGTGCACGCATGCATCTGTGCATGTATATTTTAAAGGGAGCTTGCCCTACTTTAGCCCAGTGGTTTTCTCTGTTGATAATGCCCATAGCGCTGGATCATACGCTTTTCAATGTGGTCAAACACACATATTCACACTCACAAAACAATACTGTACACACACTCACGACTTATACACTCAAAAAACAATGTATAAACCCTACACACGCACACACCTACACACAGCAGGGGGAGGAAGTGTATGTACATTTGGTTTTGTGTAGCATTAAATAAAAACATGCAGACTTATGTCCAGACAGTGAGTGATTACATACATTAATGTTGTCTCATCGGCAGCATATAAGAGGCCATGGGAAGTGTCTGTGTTGGGTATTTGTCTTGTCTTAATGTGGCATGGTAACATGGAGTCTTATTCATTAAGTAATAATAATCATTATTACCATCATCATAATATAATATCAATAATCTGAGGGTTTCCTTGTGCATCATAATATTTCCACAATGATGATTTCTGATGTCAACACTAGTGTTCACTCCGACAGAACTGTGACGCTTCACTAGTTTTCATGTGACTTGATGTATTCCTCTTTGTGAATTCATCAGTAACCAAAACGCAGAAATAATATTTAGACTTAAGGTGAATATTTATTTTTAAACTTTTTCAGCTGCTGTATGCAAAGATGGTGGCGGCCACATGTAGGCCTACCTTATTGTCATGGCAGAAAGCCAAATTATGCTATGTCTTTGCTTTAATAGGTTAGGGGAAGATTTACACTATATTGCCAAAAGTATTCGCTCACCTGCCTTGACTCGCATATGAATTTAAGTGACGTCCCATTCTTAATCCATAGGGTTTAATATGACTTTGGTCCACCCTTTGCAACTATAACAGCTTCAACTCTTCTGATAAGGTTTCCCACAAGGTTTAGGAGTGTGTTAATGGGAATTTCTGACCATTCTTCCAGAAGCGCATTTGTGAGGTCACACACTGATGTTGGACGAGAAGGCTTGGCTCTCAGTCTCCACAGTAATTCATCCCAAAGGTGTTCTGTCAGGTTGAGGTCAGGACTCTGTGCAGGCCAGTTGAGTTCATCCACACCAAACTCTCTCATCCATGTCTTTACGGACCTTGCTTTGTGCGCTGGTGCACAGCCATATTGGAATAGGAAGGGGCCATCCCCAAACTGTTCCCACAAAGTTGGGAGCATGGAATTGTCCAAAATCTTTTACATACCATACCATATGGTATATGGTATGGTATAGTATGGTGGCATACCAAGAGATTTCAGTGGACCGACGTCATATTAAACCCTATGGATTAAGAATGGGATGTCACTTAGGTTCATATGCGAGTCAAGGCAGATGAGTGAATACTTTTGGCAATATAGTGTATTTTCTCTCTTGTTCTGTCTCTCTCTCCATCTTTTCCTGTGATTCATACAGTCTGTGTGTGCACATGTGTGTGTGTGTGTGTGTGTGCATGTGTCATACTGAATGATGGTAAACGAAAGTCAGTGCAAACTCTAATATGTGGAAAGACATCTGCTGGTGGCAGCAATGCAGCAGACGCAAAATAATTGTGAGCAGTCCCAGGCGTACAAACTATAGCAGCTCAGCAGTGCAATCACCACACACATTCAGAGCAGACAGTGTGCTCTGATGCTGTTCGTTTCACGGTTTGATAACACATTTAAATGCACATCACTTCCGTAGCTGTGTCCAGTTCCCTCCACTCTAGGTAAAAAAAAAAAAAAACTAAACAAAACACAGTGGAGTTTATTACCTGAAAACTAAATATCCCCACGAGGGAACAATCCCATTCAACTAATTGCCAACAACCTGCCTTGGAAGACATGGAAGCTCCTGACAAGCATCATGGCAGCTGAAATGAGTTGGCACATGGCTCATTACATGACCGGTGCATAGAATAAGAATTGGTAGGAACAGCAGAGGAGCAAAGCACAGGCTACTGGTAAATAGAACAGTCACTCACGACTGTAGGACCAGACAGAACAGCCTGTGCACCACCTGGATTGACCACAAGAATACCCACAACTCAATACCACACATTTGAACCATAAAACATCAACAGGACACTGAGAGCCTTCAGCAATAACTTAAGAGAGCTCTGTCACCACTGCTGTTTTGCGTAGGTCTGAATCCTCTCAGCCGGATCACCACAAAGAAAGGCTATACTGGTTAGAAAATGGAAACACTTCTTCTACATCGATGATGTCAAGCTGTACGCCAGAATTGAGTGACAGGTTGAGTCACAATCCACACCACCTTTGAACAGCTATGTGAAGGTTTGCCAGTGACAAATTATGTATTTCAGATTAAATAATTTGTCAAAATTGTTACATTGTTACAATAGAAACTACAAAGTGGTGATACACAATTTTCAGCAATTATTTTGTGATGTGACCATGGGAGATTGATTTCCATAATTCTGATTATTTAATCATAATCTTTCTATCTTTGGTTTCTGTATTGTTTTTTATCATAATGGATAAGCAGATTTGCCAAGAGGCCCCATGTCTGGCTCCTCTCCATACCTCACATTCACAACTTTTTGCTTATTTTGGTTTTCTTCCAAGTGTCCCACATTACTGATGGAAAAGAGCCAATGTCAGGCTTTGGGCCAGTTTTCATTTTAGTTTCCCACCATTCCCATGTGCACCAGTGGTTTGTATGCACATGGTATATGAGTTTGATTGAGTTGAGAGACAGCGAGTCCCCTGTATGAATATACTTGATATAGCACACAGTGAGCTGATAGGAGATGAGGGTAAAAACAGCTATCAGGAATCGAATCAAAGCAGGACTCACCAGTGAAATACTTTATATTTTGATACATTTTTGAGCAGAGACAGAAAGAAAAAATATTCTTTTCTCAAGGACTCTGAATATTGGCTAAAAGCCAGCAGTCTGGATACCTGGAACCTTTGCTGATGTTGCTGCCAGACACAATGGGATTTTCTAAAGTGCAGTTAAACCTCTGTTGCTACATTTGAAATCTGTGTGCTCCAGATTATGATTATTTGAAATTCAAAAGTGTTTTTTGGTTGTAGAGATTTATTCCATGTACCCCGCAGATCAAGGACAAATCCAACTTTCAGTTCAAACAAAATTATCTTTTGTAGTTAAGTCACAAAATATCCTTTTCAATAGCAGGCTTTAATATTAAACTACTGGTTACTTTATACAGCCTCTCTGTTTAAAGTCCAATGACAAGATCCATCCGTTCAACTTTCCATTGAGTCCCAAATCAGTGCTTTTATCTCATGAGACCCCTGTCAACACCTCATT
Source organism: Remorina albescens (assembly GCA_034769265.1). Lineage (NCBI taxonomy): Eukaryota > Metazoa > Chordata > Actinopteri > Carangiformes > Echeneidae > Remorina > Remorina albescens. The sequence goes on from CM068479.1 coordinate 2,316,211, forward strand.
ATTTCGACCTGAGAGCTGCATTGAAAAAAACATCATCTTGTTAGGGCACGCTTGAAGCGACCAGTGACCCGTGTTAGTGCAGGATTCACACTGGTCTAAGACCAATTGAGATGTGGCTTGATGCCAGCTCCCTAGTTGCAATATCCTGCCTATCCTGTGTTCCAAATCAAATCAAATCAAATCAGATTTATTTGTATAGCGCCAAATCATAACAAAGTTACATCAAGGCACTTTACATATAGAGCAGGTCTAGACCAAACTCTTTATAAAATTATTTAAAGAGACCCAACAGATCCCCCGATGAGCAAGCACTTGGCAACAGTGGCAAGAAAAACTTCCTTTAAGAGGCAGAAACCTCGGGCAGAACCAGGCTCAGGGGGGGGCGGCCATCTGCCTCGACCGGTTGGATTGAGAGAGGGAAGGAGAGAGAGAGAGGCACGGGGGGAGGGGGGGCAAAGTTGGGTAGGGTAGGGAGAGAAAGAGAGCAGGAGGAGGGGATATTCAAACAGGTGTAGGCAGGAACATGATGCTGCATGAGGTTTGTAGGAATGATGCTGTATGGAATTCTTGAAGATGTGGGAGCAGCAAGCATTCCAGGAACATGGGATGGTGATGACCTGCAGGATGAGGACAGGGAGAGGGAGGAGAGGAGCTGGGAGAGAGAGAGGAGAGGAGCTGGGGGAGACAGAGACTTCGGGAAAACATGGTTAGTAAATGCAATGCACATGCTTGGAATTGAGAGAAACTGGGATTTCGGAGAAGCAGGTTGTTGGTATGACGGCGCATGCGAGGGGGGGAGAGAGAGAGGGAGAGGGAAGAGGGAGAGAGAGAGAGAGAGAGAGGGAAGAGCGAGAGGGAGAGGGAAGAGCGAGAGGGACAGGGAGAGAGAGAGAGAGAGAGGGGAAAGGGAGAGGGAGAGAGAGAGAGAGGTGCTGAGTCCTTCCCCCAGCAGTCTAGGCCTATAGCAGCATAGCTAAAGAGTAAATGAACTTTAACTTTTTAACTATAAGCTCTGTCATACAGAAAAGTTTTAAGCCTGGTCTTGAAAATTGCTAAAGAGTCTGCCCCCCGGACCGATACTGGAAGTTGGTTCCATAGAAGAGGAGCCTGATAACTGAAAGATCTGCCTCCTGATTTACTCTTGGAGACTCTAGGAACCACAAGTAAACCTCCATCTAGAGAGCGGAGTGGCCTACTAGGACAGTAAGGAACTATGAGCTCTCTGAGGTATGACGGAGCTTGGCCAGTAAGAGCTTTATATGTTAACAGAAGGATTTTAAATTCTATTCTGGATTTTACCGGTAGCCAATGAAGAGCAGCTAACACAGGAGAGATGTGATCCCTTTTTCAAGTTCCTGTTAATATTCGTGCAGCAGCATTCTGAATCAACTGAAGGCCTTTCAGAGATTTGTTTGGACATCCAGATAATAATGAGTTACAGTAGTCCAGCCTAGAAGTTACGAATGCGTGGACTAGTTTTTCTGCATCCTCTTGAGAGAGGATATTTCTGATTTTCCTAATGTTTCTCAGGTGGAAGAAAGCTGCCCTACTGACTTGTTTTATGTGAGGGACAAAGGACATGTCCTGGTCAAAGGTTACTCCAAGGTTTTTTACAGTGGAGTTGGAAGCCAAAGTAAAGCCATCCAGACTGATTAAATGATTAGATAGGATTTCTCTAAGGTGCTTAGGGCCGAGTACAATAACTTCAGTTTTGTCAGAATTTAGAAGTAAAAAATTATGGGTCATCCAGACTTTTATGTCTTCAAGACATGTCTGCAGTCTGACTATCTGACTAACTTCATTTGGCTTCATTGATAAATACAGCTGAGTGTCGTCTGCATAACAGTGGAAATTGATGCTGTGTTTCCTGATAATGTTGCCTAAAGGAAGCAGATAAAGAGTGAAGAGGACTGGTCCAAGTACCAAACCCTGTGGGACTCCATAACTGGCTATAGTGCGTGAGGAGGAGCTATTGTTAACATGTACAAACTGATATCTATCCGATAAATAGGATTTGAACCACCTTAGAGCAGTTCCTTTAATGCCAATTTAATGTTCCAGTCTCTGTAATAAAATATTGTGATCAGTGGTGTCAAATGCAGCACTGAGATCTAAGAGGAGAAGTATGGAGGCTTATCCATTGTCTGAAGCCATTAGAACATCATTGGAGACTTTAACCAGTGCTGTTTCTGTGCTGTGGTGAGCTCTAAATCCTGACTGAGGCTCTTCAAGCAAACCGTTCCTATGCAGATGGTCGTGTAATTGGTTTGCTACTGCTTTCTCAATGATTTTAGAAATGAAGGGAAGGTTTGATATGGGTCTATAATGGGCCAAAACATCTGGATCAAGATTCGGCTTTTTAAGCTGGGGTTTGATGACTGCAGTCTTAAGAGTCTGAGGTACATAACCCAAAGATAAGGTCAAATTAATGACATAGCTCAGACAAATTGGTCTCTCTGGGATTTTGTGAGTTTTTGTAGCTATTGTGACCAAAAATTATGGGGACCTTTCTCAGAAATTGCAGCATAATTAGCATTTTTCATTCAGACTATTTTTGTGATATAATCGCAATAATTGCAAATAAATGCAAATTATATGTCAGAGAAAAAGAAAACATTAAAAACGCTGCATTTATTTCAATCCATGGGAATATGAGTCATCTAAATTGTAGAAAAGGAACTATATATATTTTATTTTATATATAATGATAATAATTAGCATGTTGCAAATCATAATTTATGAAAATCATCTTGTGAGATTTCTCAGAAGAAAATTTCAAGAAACATAAGAAACGTAAACATCACTGTTAACCTCAAATACTGATAAACCTTTGGTTTAACAGCAAATTTTGAAGTGCATAGATTGATTAAAAGCAAGTTTTCATCTTGGCTTTAATGGTATAATAATGGTTAGATGAAACATAATGTGCCCTATTGTCCTTCTTTGTGTTGTGCTTAACAAAAATCATGAAAGAAAAGAGATCATTTTTGTCTTGATTATCTTGCATTTCAATATTTTTAATTGCTTGTCTGTTGATTTTGTTGCTTCAGTGTATAAAAAAAAAAGAGGTTTATATTTGCATTGATTGTTTCAGTCGCGGGCAGCACGGCAGTGTAGTGGTTAGCGATGTCGCCCCACTATAAGAAGGTTGGGGGTTAGGGTCTGAATACGAGTGTGAGTGGTTGTTTGTCTCTGTTTGTCTTTGTGTGTTGGCCCTGTGAGGGACTGTCGACCTGTCCAGGGTGGACCCCGACCTCGTCCGGAACGTTGTCTGGAATTGGCTCCAGCGCCCCCCGCGACCCAGAAACAGAAAAGCGGTAGAAGATGGATGGATGGATGTTTCAGTCGCTCCAGTTTTGCTCTTGTGTTCACCCACTAGGATACACAAACACACACGGAGCTCCATAGAAACACCTTTTGTTAGACAGACAGCTTGACAGATACTGTCGTGGTGAGTGGGGTTCCTGGTTTGAACATAAGGGGGTGTCACAGCAGGGTGTTGCTTCCAGACACCAGAGATGCGGTGGGGTTCTTACCCTCTTATCGCGCACGTCAACTGCTAACCACCCTTACGCAAGGCACTCAAAAATCCTCACAACTGTGCTGCAGTGTTACCACACAGATGTGTGTGATTTTTTGTCTACTTCTAACTTCCTGTGTTTTTTCTTTTGTGTGTGTATGTGTGTGTGTGTGTATGTGTGTGAATGCCTGTATTTATTTCTAAGCATAACACACACAGAAAAATAACTGTAGTTCATTTCTAGAATAAGACCTGTCTTTTCTGTCTGCATGAAAACTCTTCTTCTCTTTTATATTCTTCTCTTCCAAAAAACAATGAAAGAAAGAATTATACATCTCTGAAATACTTTTCAAACCATTCTTTAAATGTGCTAAAAGATGTTAGCTTAAGGCTTCAGTGACTAGCCTTAGGTAGACTGTCTGAATTGTTCTATTGCCAGGGGTCTGCAATTAAGCCTGAGAACCAACTACCCATAATTAAAACTTAATATCTTCTTTAATCACGCCACAAAATGTGGAAATAAATTAAAACATTTATCACATCATTGTGTTTCAATGTGTCACAAAATTTGATATTTCCTGCCTCCTTGTTTAATTTTGAAGTAATACCTTAAAAAAAAAAGAATCACCCAGTGGGGTTTTAAACAGGTTTGGACTGGGCCGAAAAAGTGGCCCTGGTTGGCTCATTCTGCAGACAAAGCTTTTTTTGGGGGGGGCCTGGGTCTTTATTCCTGCATATCATTAAAATACATTTTCAAAGCAAAATATTATATTCAGTTGGTTTTCCCCAACTGAAGTTGTCATCTCACCTTAGCCCCTGATTATGAAAAATAAATACAGTTGTACCTACTACTGGTGGTTATATGAACAGTACTTTTAATAGTTTTACTAAAGCAAAATTTTGAGGCTAGATGAGGCTACAAAGGGTTGGCCTTGGGCCCTCAAATCTCAAAGTACACCCACAAGAACTACTGGGCCAGATTTATCATTTCATAGTTTTTGTTTCATTAAACCCAGAAAAAGGTGTGACTTATTCAAGACAGTCCCCCCCAAAAATAAAGAAAACAAGAAAACATACACCATCAACTCATTTGTGACTGATATAGCTAAAGAGCAAGCTAGCTGAATAAGCCTCTCCATGTTACTGGAGTCTGCGGGCTGTATTGACTCCGCTCTCTTACTGTTGCCTTCATGCTGTCTCTCTCACAGGGTTCCTGTTCACTAATTTCACAGCTGGTAGTGCGGCTGGGCTCGACACCATCCTCACTGCTTTCTACAATGGCATTGTAGCACAAGCACCACCACCAGTGGAAAGTCAATAATTCTGATACACTGCCTAAAGCAAATTCTTTTTTCTCTCTCTCTACTTTTCCAATTTTGCTACTTTGGATCAGGTTTTTTGACTTACTGACACACAAGAAAGAGGTTAGGTCTCAGTTTGATAGCCAAACGGATTAAAATGACACACATCTAATTCAGGAATTGCAGAACACTGTGTAGGCCATCCAATCAGGGCACATGCTAGTTGATAAACTGCCGTTTTTTGTTTGTTTGTTTAGGGTTAGGGTATTTAATCAGATTAGGTCTTTTACATAGACAATAAATAAAATCTTAAGAATGGTTTTTGGCTCAGGGTATACAGCCGTACTTTTTTCCAATTTCAGCAATGCCTAGGGACAAAAGGACATTATTGGGTCCATTGGGCATCCTTATTCTTGCCTCACAAATTTCCCCCCAAAAAAGCCTGATGTCAGAGATTAATACCACCCAATACGATTTTTCCACACAGTTTTCCCTATATACAGTCTCTACAGCAAATACTGTCAACCCAACCTGTAATTTAATACAAAACTCCCAGAAACCTTCTCCTACTTTTCTGCTGTTTTACAAAAAGTAAAGTCTGAGATTTTCTCCACAGCAAGCACTTATTTTCAATCCCCTTTACAGAAAACTGTCTTGTCACTGAAAGACCAGTGTTCCCCCAGACAGCATTAAAAAATGGATTACACTCCAAGAATGATGAGCTGAAACAAACAGTTTCAGCCAGGGACATATATCTACTTTACAAGTGTGAGGTGCATCAACTGTTGACAGGTAAAATCCAAATGCTCTGCAAGACAATGGTGGAAAAATTTTGATATTTGTTTTTTTAAGTTTACCTATGTCTTGTCTCATCTTTTTGTGTGACAAACCAGAGACATCTCTAGATATCAGAGCCTGTAGATGTATTGGGAACCAAAGATAGGAATTACTGCTATCTCTCAATAGTCAGCTTGCCTGAGAAGAAGAAACTAGTTCTTATTTTCCAGTGGACAGCCGTGTTTTTTTTTACATTTGATGAATGGGTTTCCTGGCACCAAAGGGCATGGATTTTACATGGCTCATATTATGTAAAATTCAAGCTTCTGGTTTTACAATGGGAGCATAGTATTGTGATAGCCTCTTAGCTGTCGGGAGAACAGACCTAGTTGATTTTCAGAGTAGAGAAATGGAAAACCTCGAAAGTTCAGGTGATGTGATTATAGTCTGATACATTTTCAGGGGATATTGGTGAATTTAAAGAAATTCTTACAAATAATCCATTACAATATGACTCATGACTTACTTCACCATCACAATTGCACTAAGTGTCTGTCCTATTTTGTTCAGAACTGAAGTGTTCTCATTTTAGAAAATCCACAACCCAGAAAGAATATCATTGTTAGTTTTTGGCAGCACCTTTCACTCAACTTGTGATAAGTCAATGGAAAATTTTACTTTCAGTGTTTGAAATTTGGTCTATGTTCACCACTTCATTTTGTCCCATCACAGCCATATATTGTTTTAGCTTCACCAGAGGAGAGAGGAACACATGATATTGTCACTAAATACCTTTCCACTTCATTCTCCTGTCAAGACCTCTGGGGGATTTTAAGCTACCGCATTCTTTACAGTCTTTACAATAGTCAAGTTTTTATTTCTAACCTGTGAGGAGTCAAAATTCCCACACTTGTATTGGCCTGTTAAGTTGTGATTCATACATGTTCTAACATGTGTTTCTAGAAAACAGTGTATGAGACAAAACCAACAAGGAATCAACATTTAACTTCAATAGTTTGATACCCCATTATTGTCTATTAATATAAAACTTACTAATGTGCCACTTACAATGCTTTATGGTCAAGTTTTACAGTATGAGGTATAAGAACAAATGTGTTGTCAGAAACGCAGTTAAATTTTCTAACTGCAAACTGTGACAGATTATTCACCTAACCCCTACAACATTTATGTTAAAATCATTTAACTTCACTCTATTTTAACCCTGTTCCTGAATATACATTGAATATATAGCATTCAATGATCATGTTTGATCTGCAGCTGAATTTGAACGTTTTCAATGTCAATTTTGAATGTTCCCCGCTGTACTCTCCTGATGTCACTTTCTTCATAGATACATACATGTCTCAGTTATAAGATTTTATTATAAGATAAGTTAGTATCTTATCAGTCAGTTATTGTATAAGTCTGAAATACTGCCAAACTGCACCAGCTGTAATCTTTTGAATAACCAACTCATTTAAACTATTGCCAAGTGTTTGTGAAGTGCGGTCATACGTTGATAAAAGAAATACTTTTTTCCGAATGCCATATCAGTGTACCACTATCAGACTCCAACAATAATCTTAGCACATAGGGGTCTGACAATGTGAGCCATATTTGCAGTCTGATAAACTGGAAGGGAGAGCAAGAGATAGACTGTTAAACATGCAGATACAGATGAGCAGTCAGACAGGTGAACAAACCAGCAGAGAGTCATACAGGCGATCTGGCAGGTGGGTAGGTTGACTGTAAAGTCAGGCTTGCTTCCATTGCTGAATGGCTGTCTGATGACATAAACCAGTTGACTGGTTGGAGAGTTGACCGAGTGAATAAACTGTCTCATATTCTAAACGTATTTTTCTATAAATGTCAAACAGCCTGTCGGCCTGATTGAGAGGGAACGCAAGATGGAAAGAGCAGAAAAAGAAGGCTACAAATAGAAATAGAGAGTTAAGCAGAGCTAGAAAGGGATATAGAGCCATGTCAGTCCATCAGTACAGTGACAGCCAGGCGATTACTGCTCATTACCTGAGTGAAGAACTGATTGACAATCTTGGCTCTGTGTGTGTGTGTGCGAAAGTATTCCCACTTTTATTTGAGATTTTTTCCTATTGAAAGACAGAAATGGAAAATGGATGACAATGCTTGGGTTTAGGCTTTGTGTTTTGCCTAAGACTGTATACTTCACACAGATTACAGTGATTTATAACATTTAAATGTGTAAATACAGAATATTGCAATGAGACAGCATTTTCAATGAGATGCAGTTTTGACCTAAATGACAATTTAGATCAAGTTTATTAATAAATTATGTGTGATTGAAAAAACATAAGCCTTTTTTTTAATTTTTCATTATCAGCCATCTGTAATACATTACGCTTTGGTCAATAGACTCCCTGTATCTACCAGCCCAACTCTCTTTAATCACCCAAGAGTGTCAAAAAATTACCTTGACTAACCTTGAAAGTATGCACATTCATGAAATGAAAAATTAAGTGGCAAGTGGCACATTTTGTTTATTGATGAGTGAATAATTATTGTGAAAATGTAACTGTTGTCCTCTGTGTGCCACCAAAATGATTTACCGTAACCTTTGATCATGCAACTCTCTTTCAGGGTGAGAAAATTGAAGGTGCACACAAAACTCAGGACACAGCATGCAAATGTGGACAATATCACACTTCCAAGCAAAGAAATGGCGATCTTAAGATATCCAGTGAATGAGAATGTCTGATTAAAAGCCCAGATATGATAGCATGGATTATAAGGGCTTTAGGTAAATCTGACACAAGCGGGCACATAATAGGAACAGTGAAAAGTAAACAAACAGCACCTTCAGTTGTATTACATTACATAAAGATTCCTTCACAGCCTTGCGCTTGTATTTATTTAGCAAACATTTTCTATTAAAAAATACAACTAACATTGCCTGTATTAGCATGATTGTTGTAGGAGTCCTCTCATATTGTGTATCACGAGATAAACAAAAGCTTTGTGGTGCTATGAAGTCCATACAAACAATGCACACAGTGTTTCTATCTTTTCTACCAATTATGATGGGTTTCACATGTGTGTTGACTGTCAGTTGTATTTTTATTTTGGACAGACAAATAAAAATAAAAGTCATCAATTTAAATATATAGTTATATAGTATAATGAATAATAACAATTCAAAGTTTATTTCGGTTGATCATATGCTTGGTCCTGCCTTCTCCTGTCATGAACAGCACACAGTGTATAATTAGCCTCACCACAAGGACCTGAATGCTTAGACTCGAAAAGTCAAAACAAACAAAAGTTTGATAACTGGCTCAACAATTGAATAAAATAAAGGAATAAAATGTAGCTTCCAACAGTATTGTGACTAAAATCTCATTTTCACTGTAAAGAAAAAATTTCTCCTTTCTCCTTGTGGCTTATCTTATCACAAAACTACATGCCCCCCCCCCTTTTTAGTCTGTCCTCTCTCCATTTCTTCTGTCCCCAACTCTTCCCTCATCTCTCTCCCTGTTTGTCCATTTTCATATGCTCCCTTCATTTGCGCCTGTCTGTCCTTTGTGTCCTTGCTCTGAGGCCAGAGAATCAAACCTTTTCATTTTCCTCTGTTCTCTGTTTTTACTGTCACATGGGCTTCTTAGAAGTTAAGTGGTTTCCTCTTTTAATGCCTTTTTTGGTTCACTCGCTTTTCTTTTCTTCCATCTTCAAACTCTTATTTGAGCCTGACTCTTTTCCACTTTGGCATTTACTACCAATTTTTTGTGTGACCTAGTTTATCTGCCCAATGATGAAAAACGAGTTGTATAAAATGTCCAGTGATACAACCCCCCCCCCAGATAAACAGAGGAAATTGTCACAGTTTTGATTATGTTCAGTACTTCAGTCCTAAATTTAGTATCTCTCTTTATTTTTGTCTCTATTGTAATCCCCTCTGGTTTTATTTCCTCTCATCGCTCATTTTTATGTGTTTTAATGTGTATGTGTGAACCAAAGAATATTGAGTTAGTCCACACTCTTCCTCCAGTCATTGTTCTGCTGACCTGGATATATCAAACACTACTTTAACACTGTATTACACCCTGTGTGCTTTCATGTACACTCAAAAATAAAATATGTTGATTTCATGTTTTCCAGTCTCCTGTAAACTGCAAAAGTAAAATTAAATCTAAGTCAGAGTAATAGCAGATTTTTTTTTTTACCTAAATGGCACTAGTCAATCTCTTAGAGGTGTTTGTGAGCCTCACCCCATCAGACATCCCATCAAGCCGTTTCACACTTAGTCCTTCAGTTGCACTTGTCTTTTTTGTTTTTCATTTATCTGTTTCAAAACCAGCTGTTATTGCTGAATTGAAGATTTGTGGGGGGGGGGTTAGAGTAGAAAATTAAAAAATATTTCTTTTATGATAGTGAGTCAGTGTAGAGCTTTAGACATCTGACTTTAGCTGTATTTTGTCTGCCACAGCTGTATGTATACTTACATCAAATATGCAGCAAGTCTGTTTGTTGACCTTAAATTTTTTTGATTCCACGTTAGATCCTCCAGTTAGAAGAATACAAACGCATTTCAGCTCTTTCAGTTTTGTGTTATTTGTTCTCTCAGAAAGCTCCCTCTTCACCTCTCAAAATCATTTAACCATCACCTTTCAATAAAGTCTCAAAAAGCTGTTTCAGCTTCAGTATAAGGAAGACCTCAACAACACCTGACTTTTCTTGTCTATATAAATTTAAATATGGTCCTTTTTTCATAGTCTGGGCTCATGGCACAGTTTTGTAGGTTGGTCAGTGGCATTTCAAAGATTTATTTTTAAAAAGTTTAAATAACTCTCTTCACTATCTTTTTTGTCTAAAGAGAAACAGCAGGAAACCTGAGAGAAGAGACAAAAAAAAAAAAAAAAGAAAAGGTCTTGGAGGAAACTGATCACAGGCCAGCAGAGATCTTTGTGGCCACAGAACTGGGGGGCTTAACCAGAACGTCAACTTTGTATTTTATTGTCAGATACTTACTTATTTTTCAGGCTCAGCGGTGTGCCTACCCTCTGTGGCCAAAGCTCAGGGAAGAAGTGAAAGCATGCCTACAGACAGCACAGTTTGAAATTTCAGGGTGTCAGATCTGATGCTGCCTCATTCTTTGCTTTCAGAAGACAACAGTGAACTTTCTTGCTGTGTTTAGGAGTTTGTTTGTTTGTTTGTTCGTTTTTTTCAAAAAAATGTGTTTGTATTTCAGATTGTCAGGATTCATGCTGCCATCACCTATAGTCAGCAGTGGATCTATACTGGCCTTGTGGTTTACTACAGACTTTGCTGTCAGTGCGCAGGGCTTCAAAGCTGTATATGAAGGTAAGCCTTATATATATATGAATCCTGTTGGAACACAATATTCCGTAACAATGAAAATAAGGCTCGCTAATAAGCTTGACTGATTGTCATTATTATGGAATACCACATGAAGTATGCACAACATGATTTGTATTTATAAATATTATATTGTCTATGATAAAGTGTCCACATGTAAGGAGTGACTTTAATGACATGATGGGAGTTGATGGCAATGCTCCATGCTTTTGTTCCAATCGCTGCTGATTGGAGAGTAAAATTCTGCCGTTTTATTGTTTCCCAACTATTTTTAAAACATCTCTGTCTGTCTTAATGTGAATCACATGTGTTAGATGAAAAATGAGAGAGCTGGTGGTTTTTTGGACAGTCAGGTGATAGCACTGAGAAATTAGGGCACAAACTCACAGTTGATCAAAATTAGTTGAATAAGAACATTTCCATCCAACAAATTTCTCTGGGAACTAGGTGAAAGCTATGTTGCAGACCACTGATTCTGATTTATGACAATAACTGTTCATGTTAATAGTTCTGTGTGGGTGAGTCTTGGCTGGGTGACCAGAGCTGCTATCTGCATTGCCTCTCCATCAGTTGAAATTATACATTTCAAGTATACAAGTATATGTATTTATATTCTATAGCCATGTGTTCAAAACTGCGTGTACTGTATTTGTACTTCCACACTGAGCAGCATGTCTTTATGCCAGAGTTTCCTTGGATGCATGTTGTTTGGCTTATATGTGTTATGAATGTGATGTGACTGCTGCATGTTGACATGCCTATTGCAATGCAGAACAAATGCTCAGCCTGACCTTTGGAAAATTTTCACACACATGCAAATACACAACACATACTAGTGTGCTCCATTTCACTTGTGTAACAGTTCATTTATGAATCATGAACTCTAAATATCAAACACAATCTCAAGAGATCAGATATACACTTACTCCTCTACAGTGTCTGTCTTTGTGTGTGTATGAACGCATATCTATGTATGTGGGGTTTCTCTATTTAACAGACAGCTCTCCCTAATGTATTTTCTTTCAGATGCTTTATTTTGCATCGATGCCATATATATCAAAATTGATGTTTCATGTATGTGTGTGTGTGTGTGTGTCTGTGTGTGTACACGCTAAAAAGAGGGTAAAGGAAAAGTCATTCATTCATAAAAACAAGGTATATTTGTTGAATATTTTGCAAGTTCAGAAGACCAGACATCCTGAAACATGCATGTTCCCTCTGGTTAGATGTCTACTTTATCTTTATGCCTATGAATTTATTGAAATCCAAGAAAATATTAAAAAAATTAACATTTGTAACAATAATGAAAAAAAATCAGCTGTCTACTGCAGATGTGATGGGGGGGGGGGGGTTAGTAGATACAATTCAGTTGGTGGCTTTGCAACAGACCCAGATAAACTGTTACACTTAAAACTATGTTATTTTCTATGCCATATTATCCATGCAAAAATGCAGTCTTATCAATTTTGATCTGAAAATTAATCTACTTACACTGTTCACTGACTCTAGGAGAAATAAACAGGTATCACAAAGCATATCTTTTGACACATGTAATGCAACCTACCATGACATAGTCGTTGTGTACTGAAAAGGTAATTGCACGGGTAATACAACATGTTGACAAATCAAATATTGCAATGCTCAGATTGTGGAAAACTCCAATTGTCAGGGAATTTCAGAAAGCTCTGGTAAGTTTTTTGCACAATTTAGAGTTTACCACTGAGTTACTATTGAATAAGCAACTCATGTCCACTAATAGCAGCATAATGATGACTTTTTGACTTGAGAGAAAAACTACTTGGTGAAGCTGGTCAGACTAAACCCCAACAGAAAAATGGGACTTCAGGCACAATGAGAATAACCCCTATTTCCTTTGCCACTTAGGCTGAATCTATAGAAGATACACCATTCATCTCATATTTTAGATGTTTATAATAATCTTAATTTAGACAGACATGGCACAGGTTTGTTTCCAGTCAAACGACAAACCTGGGCACAGCACAGTGGGAGAATTATGAGTGAGATGTTTGATAGGAATATAGAACTATGAGCAGTGTTCAGATTAACAAAGCAGAGGGTAACTTTTACTGTACATATAAACCTTTATGCCCTTTTTTATCCTGTAGGGGAAGGACAGGGTCCAGAGGCCTTATCTCTGTTTATGCGTCAATATGAGAGTCAGGTCATCAGGACCTCCACTGGCGCCAAACAAGTCAAAACAATAAGTAGAAGACATCTGGGGTGTCGGGAAAGAGAACTACACCACACACACACACACACACACACACACACACGGTGTTGCATAACCACCATGGTCGAGGTTCAAGATGAGGGTGAAGGCTATCCACACAATACACACACATAGCATGTCTTAAGTATGAAAAGGCATGTCACATGTTGTATGGTTGGTTTTTTTGTCTCTGACTATGTTGTTAATAGGGCCGATGTGAATGAAGAGATTCCCCATCTGACACCTGTGTCTGGACTACCTGATTCCTCTTTTTCCACCTCTTTCCACCACAACAATCCTTAAACCTCTTTCTCTATTCAGCTATGTGAAGAAAGGGACCCTGGACATATATTGAAGAAACTGCTAATGACTGATCGTAAATAAGCCTGAGAGCTACAGGATATTTTTTAGTATCAAAGATTTGAATCCATGACGACATTAGAGCTCATAGTATATTTAACCAATGTAGTAAACATTTACATTAAGTCATACTTTGCCCACTCCCCAGTTATGTTACAGTGTCTAAACACTTAGCTGCCTTTCCAAATTTCTTCCTGGTTTGTTGTTGATGTCTTAAAAGGACCTGTGGCTGGGAGGTGAAGTTTGGGTTTTTTGGGGTTAGTTTAGAGTTGTTGCCCTGTGGATGATGATCTCAGTTATGGCCGATCATAAGAACAACTGCTGATAGCTTCTGTCTTTGCTGGTGTAAAAATGATATCCGTGATCCAATTATGTAGTAACCTATTACCATTACTAGAACGTTAATGTTACATTTAAATTCCTCTAACACAGTGTTACATATATAACTGCATTTGTTGTATGTAGGTGTTGCTCTGTGATTAAAGATAGCAGAAAAAAAAAAAAAAAAGTAAATTACAGGAAATGTTCTGTAATTTTTTACAGATTTTTCCTTTTTTCCAATAAAACAATGAAATGCCAGTAGATTTACAGATACTTTCAGTAGTTTTAGGTTTTATGTTTAAAATTACAGTTAATTAACCATAATTAATATTACATTAAAATTATGTTTTTTAATGACAATTTATTGTATTTGTACATCTTTTACTGTAATTTTACATACAAGTTTCTGTATTTTTTTACAGATTTATTACCATTTTCCGCAAGACAATGTAATAACTCTAAATTAACAGATACTAGCAGTAATTTAAAGATTACTTTAGAATTACAAGTGATTAACCATAATATTACATTATCATTCGTTTTTTAAAGGTAATTTAACATATTTTTTTCATATTCAAATGCATTTTACATTAAATGTGAAATGTGAAGTTCTGTAAAGTCGCTTGCAAATATCGTCAGTCGTGGGTTGCGGGTTTTTGGGCTTGTTTTTTAAAGTGTGGTTGCTTATTTGGGCTTGCTTGGCTACGTGTATGAACCCCTCCTGATTCTCTCCCAGCTCTCCACAACCACAACAAAGCTAAACGCAGCAGTTTGTCCTTTTTCCTTAAAGGATCTGTCCATAAACCGTGCTCCGGGACCACACTGGCACCGAAAAGTGCAAAACAACAACAACAAAAAACCCAAAACACCAAGAACAACAGCAAAAATAAGAAAAAAATCAACTCCAAAGCTTTTTCATCTGTGAGGCTTACGGACATTGGTTTGACTGTCTTAAGACAAAATGAGCCACAAGTGAGCTGAAGATAGCCACTTACAGCCTGTCACACATCAGTCAGAGCTGTCGATCATCTCAATGAACTAACTGGATCTACCTCAACTGATGCTGAAACCAGTAACCAGAGTAATGGTGCAACTGACCCATGCATATTCAAAGACCTGATGAGTCATTGTGGAGGTGCCCAGTATTCCCTTGAAATAGATGAAAGATATTTACTGTTTTCTAGCAAACTATATATATATATATATATATATATATATATATATATATATATATATATATATATACTGTTATCAAATTGCCTCTCTCTTACACAATGTCGTAGGTTTAGGTCACTGGTTGGGCTTTTTTTTTTTTTTCTTTTTGAGTCACTATTTTTGGGCTTGTTTCATTAGAGCTGGTTGCTTGTTTCTCTCGCAAGATCTGGCAACACTGGTTGGGATTAGCGCTAGTGTCCATCCAGTCAGTCATGCAGGGGAAAGACGTGCCCTCATGGATTCATGATCTTCGAGGACGATATAATGCTGCCTTCATGTCCTATAGTAATTATGGTCAATACCAAAAACCTACGTCAAAATTGCACATGAAAACCCACTGACTTTGTAATTTCCACTGGAAAGCTGGAAGATTTTTATGATACCCGAGCTGCCGAGATGAGAAACTTTGACCTTTCAACATGGCGGAGAGCCATGAATGGTAAGCATTCAGTTAAAAGTTCTCTGCTGATGTTAGTTGGTTAATTTGTAGCCTACATAATGCTGTGGCATACAGAACTTTAATAACATCGCCATGTAAACTTAGTGTCGTTTTTTTAAATTCTGTATTGTTTGGTTTTACCTCCCAAGAGCAGATACTAGCTAGCAGTCAGTCGAGGATAGCCTCCAGTAGGGTACTGTGCGGTCGGAGGCAATTTTCTCACGTGAATTTATTTGTTCTGTAGTGTACGCCAGTGACACAATGATATACTGGGACCAGGAGATGACCCAGCCTATAGCCCAAACTCTCTATCAACGGGAAGGAGATGTAAGGTTGTTCATGGACCAGGATTTGCGATTTGATGCATCCTCTTCTTGCTGTAGCAGATGAATTAGGAAGTCTAAAACTGTTTTACCCAAGTAACAGGTCAGGATAAACTGTGGGTCTGCCATGTTTCACTTCACTATGACAACAAAAGCACTTGAACACAGTGCACTCGTAATTTCCACTTCACAAATGGAAAGGTTCATCTTTCCCATACCACGTGAAGGCAGCATTTGAGACAGCCACAGTGGACAGGTCAACCAGACGCCATTTGAGGTGGTTGTCCCAGATAACGCCTGTGAACGATATTTTAATTCATTTTCATACCTCCAGTGGACAGCCTTGAAGCTAACGTTAGCATCCCTCTGATAAATTGCTACCCTCACATAAGCTATTGTTAGCAGATAGCCATCATTTTTTTTATGGTTTTGTGACTAAGTGACTGATGGTGTTTTTGTTTTACAGCTAAAGTATTTATTGTTAACGTGCGCTTTCGGTCAAAGCCTTTTCTAACATGGCCAGAGTTTAGTCGTAATTGTGTTGCTCCCTGCTGATGTATGTTTGTGATTTGAATGCGGTCAAACTGCTGTATGCTACTCTGGGTAATGTCCCACTCGTACCCCGTGAGTCCCGTAGAGACTTGAGGTCGTTAATTTAAGTTTTTAAATTAGTTTCGTCCTAGCATTAGCATGCTAAGTTAGCCTTCTCACTGCCGTCTTCCCTCGCCAGTCTGCTCTGTTTTTCCACCAGTAGAGTTTATTTCTGTCTGTCGCCACAGGTGTGGAGATGTTTTTTCGTTTGTGTTTAAATGTACCTGAGGTAGTGAAATGTGTTTCCTGGTTACCTAGCTCTGGTTCTAGCTCACACGCAGCTCACAATTTCTATGTGTTTCTGTCTGTCGCCACAGTTGCTAAGTAAAGATCCAGAGAACCAGTCCTGACTCCTGCGTCTCCTTTCCAACTCAGGACACAACAGAGACATTAAGTGGAGACAGGTTACATATATTTGATATATGATAGAGAATGACTCCCAGTGAATATTTGTTCAGTTTACTAAAATGATTGTTAAATGCTCTAAATTTACAGATAGCAATTTTAAATACGCCTATTAATGTATTTTGATGTACAGTGTTTAATTTCCCATTGTCCAATTCTCTAAAATAACTACTGTAATACTGTAAGTGTGCAGAAATTCCTATTTGATTAAAGGTATATATTTTGTTTATACATTGCGTCATTGTTTTTTTTAGTTGGGGAAACCACAATTATGCAGCAAATCAGTGTAGATGGACAAGAAATGACTACTAAATACCCTTAATTAACAGGGATTGTCCTTAAATTTAGCTATTTTTGATGTATTTGTAATGTATTTAGCTTGTTTTTCCACTCTCCAATGGTTGCTTTCTAATCTACTAATTCTCTAAAATGACAGATAAATACTGTACATTTGTGGACATTTATCTTAAATTTTATGAACCTTGTTTGTTTTTATACATTATACCGTTGTTATTGTACATGGGGAAAAAATAGTATTTTAACATGAAATTACTGTAGATAGACTTAACTCCTTCCTAAAATAAATAATGTATACCGTGAAATTATGGAGATTAATCTGAAAGGTATCTGTTTTAATGTTTTTTGATATAATATGTATGTTATTTTACAGTATAATGGGAATTTATCAACTATAATATACCGTGTTTTAATTGATTTTGACTGTAAAACTCTGCTCTGTAATTTTATGGTTATTGTATGTAGTTCTGTGATACAGTTATTTACTTTACGGTACCCGTTTGGAAACTTTGCTGCCAGTGCTTTTACCGTTTTTTTGCAGTGTAGTTGAGAGAGGGATGACTGGAAAAAGAAAGACCCAGGCAGGATGGGTCAAATGTAGCTGTAGGTGGTGGAAAGCGAGGCTTTGCTGATTTAATACTAAAGAAATAAATAAAAAAAAGAGAAACTGCGCAAACCAGCTCTGCAAGAAAAGATAATCATCAACTAATTTACCCAGAAGCAGAATGAGATGGAGGAATAAAGAGAATAGATGGAAATTTAAAGAAAAAATTGTGAAAAGAGACATTGTTAGAAAGGTGATAGAGGAGCAGACTGGCAGAAGGGGATTTCTTTTATCTGTCTATATGTATAGTTTGTTGTCCGTATCACATTAAGGCACAAATACAATATTATTCAAAGGAACAAACATCCTCCATATCATCACTATGCTCAAATTAAGAGGAGAAATTTTTAAAGTGCTCCCCTCATCTTTTATTAACAATAATGGTATTTTGTATTGTGTAGTCAGGTACATTGGGGTGCTGAATGGAGCATTTTTGTCACATGTAATTCTCCCATCTTCCTCACCACAATCTCCATCTGTTTCCCCTGCTAAAAAAATTATAAAATATGTTTAAATATTTATATGTATTGCCTTTGTGTTCAGGATTCATTCAGCAAGTATTAACTCATTAGTAAAACACCTCATTAGTAGTTTGACCTGCAACTATGGCCAAGCACCATCAGAAACAATATGTTGTGTCCACCTGGACCTTCTCTTCACAAAGGTGGAGTCTCTTTTTGGTAACAGATAGCTTGGTGCATGTCTCTGCTAGAGTTAGAAACTGAACTCATGCTGCCAAATGGTAAAAGTTATAAATATTTAAACTTTCTGTATACGATTTTCTTGCTTCAGATGAGTTGCAGATGCTGCTTAGCAACAAAAATCAACCAGCACTAAACCAGGAGCACCTGTTCAGTGGAGCTACTTGCAAGAAGAAAATTTTTCTTTGAAGAAGATGCTCCTGTTTTGTCTAATCTATTGGTGGAAGTCAACCCCCTTCCACCAAAGTCTCAACCTTCCACACCCACACTCCCCAACTATACAGACAGATAGACACACACACACACAGTCTCTGAGAAAGTGGCTGAATGTACATTTTTCAGTCCCGAGGCTAGCTGCAGAGATTCCTCTCCCGTTGAGGGACTTCTGTGAAAAACATGACTTGGAAACCTTTTAAAGGGACTTTGGACATTAAACACAATCACACACACACACACACACTCAGAGAAACACACACACACACTAACAGCCTGAATATATGAGGATCAAACTGGAAAAGTAATAGAGGAAAACAGAAGAGGGGAGAGGGGAGAAAGACAGGGGCATGGCTGTGTTTGTGAGTACTTGTTGCACAGGTCATGGATATTTTTGTTTTTCCTCCATTCCTTGTCGCTAATCACCATTTCATCATGTTATGTTATAATGGGGTGTCACTTTTACACTGCATTGCAACATGTAATGTGTGCCCATGCCTGAGCATGTGTGCATCTGTAAATTTGCAGGAAGTCCATCCCCTTTGGTGTTGGCATTTCCACCCTCTCTATGTCTCTCCCTCTCTGCTGTGCGGACTAGTGTAGAATCCATTAGAAACACTTCTCGGAGCTTCCAAATCTTGCTGACTTGATGCGAGGCTTTTCACAGACTGTGGCAGGAGCCCTGTAGCCACCAACCTTTTGGATGAGAGGCAAAAAGATTGCAGCCTCCTGCTCTGGGATTTTAGGTCTTTAGACATGATATTACACATAAGAAAGATTTATTCATCTAGAGTTTTTTCCTCTGCTTCTAGCCAGATAGTTTTCTTAGTGGTACCTTTATTGCACAGGGTTTCGCCTTACAAAATCTCAGGGGGCTGCAAATAGCCATTGCAGAAAATTGCACTGCTGCAGATGGGAGTTTTGACATATTATGAAAATGAAATGTGGCATTTTGGCAAACTGACAAAAACATATAAAGTATGAAAGAGTTCCCTCCAATGTAAGGATTTATAAATATGAAGACAAAATAATTCATGATAGATACTATTTTAATTCAGCCACTGTCTAAACTGTCATTAATTATGCAATAATTTGTTATTTATGTAACACAACTAATGCACTCAATAAAGAAATGGTTCAGGTTTGTTTCTTTATATATACAGTCAGTGCTCAAACAATCCTCACCAGGCTGATGAACATCAGAAATATACCAAACAAAAAATAGTCAAGTTGTCTTGTTGAAGAGAGTACAAGAAGAATGCTTTGATAAGATAAGATATTCCTTTATTTGTCCCACAGTGGGGAAATTTCCAGTGTTACAGCAGCAGTAACAATTTACAATATAAACAGTATAAATAGACAGTAACATCAAAAGTATATACAGAAGTAAACAATATAAACAAGTAAGATAGAAAAGTATTTACAATAGTGCAGACAGTCTGACGGCTGCAGGAAGGAAGGACCTGCGATATCGCTCCTTGACACACTTTGGGTGAAGCAGTCTGTCACTGAAGGAGCTCCCCAGTGTTGTTAAGACATCCTGCAGGGGGTGGGAGTTGTTCTCCAACATGGATGACAGCTTAGCCATCATCTTCCTCTCTCCTACCTCCCCCACTGAGTCAAGGGGGCATCCCAGGACAGAGCAGGCCTTCTTGACCAGTTTGTCAAGTCTCTTTCTATCAGCCGTTGAGATGCTGCTCCCCCAGCAGACCACTCCATAAAAGATGGCTGATGCCACCACAGTGTCATAAAAGGTCTTCAGGAGTGCCCCCTGCACCCCAAAAGACCTCAGTCTCCTGAGAAGATAGAGTCTTCTCTGGCCTTTCTTATAAAGTGCGGTTGTGTTCAGAGTCCAGTCCAGTTTGTTATTTAGGTGAAAGCCCAGGTAGTTATAATATGTCACCATCTCGATGTCTGTCCCCTGGATGTTCACCGGTGTCGGAGGGCAGGGTGCTCGTCTGTGGAAATCCACCACCAGTTCTTTAGTTTTCCACGCGTTGATCTGGAGGCGGTTCCACTGGCACCAGTCCACGAATTCCTGCGTCAGTCCTCTGTACTCTCTTTCGTCCCCATCTGTGATGAGCCCGACGATTGCAGAATCATCGGAGAACTTCTGCAGGTGACAGGTGGGTGTGTTGTAGGAGAAGTCTGCAGTATAAAGGGTGAAGAGAAACGGAGCCAGGACCGTTCCCTGCGGGGCCCCCGTGCTGCAGACGACCATGTCGGACACACACACACCTTTGCACACACCTTTGGTGCTTTTATTCATTGATTCCTTTAGTTTATTTCAACCACATAAACTTGTACAGACACCAGAAGGCGTAAAGAGAAACAGGGGGTTGATCAGTAATTACAAATAGATATATAATGCAGTAGTTGGATGTGTTTAAAAGACTTCATATGGACATTATCTATCAAGAAGTGCACCAACAAAATAGTCTTAAAGCACACAGTTAATATTCAATATGGACAGAAAAGTTAATTATAAGGAAAAAAAATAAGAGAAGAGTAAATAATAGTAATAATAATGATCATTATTGATTTTGTCTTATTTTTTCTTTTTTGTAGGCATAAAGACAAATGTATTTCTTAAAATATGAAACAGTTTTGCCATCTCTGCTCACGAGAACCTGAGGCTAAAAGAAGTGTTGACTTTGATAAGAAACTTGCGCTACTCCTTTGTTTTAAAACCTGTCATCAGACATTATTTTCATAATTATACTCTAGAATGAGCAAGTCTTCCAACATTAACATCTAAATAGGTCGTCTGTGTCCTTCATCTCTGTCTCCATAATAACAATGATAAATTCAAGTAGTGGAACAGTGAGGTTTATGTGCCAAAACGAATCGGTTAGGATTGGTAGAAGATTTTGTTAAGTACTTTGACGAAAATTAAAAAACCTTTGTTGTTATGATATTGGCTATAAACCCACAGTTAAGGTCACGGATACAAGAAACGATAATAACTCTCATTATGTCATTGAAGACGAACTGCAGCAGCTCCATATGTGAACTTTTTTAGTATTTCACTTCGCCTCAATTAAGCTTCAGCTGCTGCCACAGTTGACATGTGGGGTCATTTTTTGAAGGAGAATGTCTTTTAAACGCATCAACATTTCTACATCATTTACACTTCTGTCAGCCTTTGTTCCCTCTGAACATACTGTACCTACCTGGGTAGAGAAAAATGCTGTATTCTATATTTAGCCTTTATAGATACACAATAATACTGCCTTCATTAGAGGGTAAACAAGTCTCAGTCATTCCAAAGGAAAAAAAAAAATCATTTGGATTTCCTTTTGATTAGCTTATTGGGAAAATGGGTTGTGTATGTAGTGATGGAATAGGTTTCATATATATATATATATATATATATATATATATATATATATGTTAAATTTTGGCTGTTTGAAGTGGAAATGGTTAATATGACTGAAATTAATGAGGTTGGTGTAAATATAATATTTTTATGTACATTTCTTTGATGTATGTAATAAGATGGATTAAAGTAGAGCACTCATGCACACATACATGTAAATGAAATTTCACATGCACATACATGAAAAGACAGATCATACACCTTAGATTTTCATTTTGTGATCACAGGTGAGCACATCTCCTCATATATTCAGTACAAATGATGCGCACCCAACTGAGACAAATGATAAAACATTGAAAATATCATTTGCCAAGTTTCTGAAAAGTGTGTATGTGTTTTCTTGTTTCTCTATAGGATATCAATGGTTATGATTATGAATGACATTTGCTGCATCTCTCTGTTACCAGTGCATAGCCCATTTTAGCTCATCATCGACCTGTTATCCCCTGCTTCTATCAGTATCTCTGTGCCCTTCACTGAGAATAATAGGTTGGTGTGTTTAGTCAAAGCCAATGGATTCAGCAGGGAGGTTTCTCAGAGCAAACATAACAAATCATTAAAGGAACAAGGACTACTGGTGAATTTGTCAATTTGGATGGTGAGGTGCAGCTACATACTTTTGCATTTGTTTTTGTTTGTGTGTGTGTGTGTGTGTGAGAGAGAGAGAGAGAGAGAGTATGTATGTGCTGGGAACTATAAAGGGTGGAAGAGCGACAGTGTGAAAGATAGAGTGAGAAAAATGGGACAAGCAGTCCGTTACACCAACCCATATTGACTGGAACGCCATAGGAAGCTCTTCACTGTGGGAGTGTGTCATATAACGCTGTTGTTACTGACGCCAGCAGTAGTCAGCAACATCGATCAAAGCTGCAATGTCAACTTACCTGCTGTGTGTGTGTGTGTGTGTGCGAGCGTGACAGAGAGAGACAGGGAGGGAGAGGAGTGTTCAAGGGTGATACCACCCTCATCAAAGCATGTTGTCAGAGCCAAGGCAGATACCCTCTCACTTTTACACACACACACATTTGTAGCGAGTGTTGTGAGTGGGTAATCAACTTCCCACCACGCAGCAAAGCCAATATGACATCTAAACAGTTTGAACTTAGAACCCTTTCTGCTGCTATTCTTAGCCTGTTTGGCCTAGCTGCTCTCAGCACAGCAACTAAAAGCAGAGATTGGGATGTATGCTCACTCACACCAGGGAGATGTGTGCTGGCAACTGGACAGTTGCTTGAGCTCCCAAATATACTGGGAATTTAGTCAGAGTTGAGTTCTGGGCATTCAGCCCCCCCTACCACAGCATACACAGGTAGGAAGATTTGACAGCCATTAAACACTAAAGTTAAAGACTAAAGACCATCGTTTTAGGCTACAGATGCTGTGGTGGTATTGATTTTTACTTCTTAATATTTAACCTTCCAAATTTAGATTTTCTTATCTCTTATGTTCCACAAGTTAAAATTCAATGCAGTTCAGTTCACTGTAATAGTCTAATGTAAACTGGGGGACGGCAGTGAAAGATTTCTGTTGCCTTTTCATGTCTGCATGCCCTCGTTTTATTCTTTCTGTTTCTCTGTCTGTTGATAAGCAGAGTTTAGAAAATCTTTGTGACAATCTTCAGGCCAGGAAAGGCTTATTTGCTGTCAGTTAGGCGATGCTCTCCCTCCTACTCTCAGCCATGCTTTTAGGCTCTTTCTAGCTTTCACTGTGTGAGTTCTAACTCTGGCTCTCACACCTTAGATCTTTAATACATCATGGTCATCTGAGGGAAAGAGGCAGATTATTATTATCAAATTCAGGTTGTGGCTTGTAAAATCTTTCCAGTGCATACCTGTATGAATGTTTGATAACTTGGACTTCCCTTTTCTTGGGAAAAAAAAATTAAATTAAAATTAAAGTTATGTTATTATGTTTTTCAAACTGTCATTCAAACCCTAATATGAGGTCACAGATTAGAATAATTAGTTAGTAGACTGTACAACTTACAGTACAGGTGCATCTCACTAAATTAGAAAATCATCACTAAGTCGATAAATTTCAGTAATTAAATTCAAAAAGTGAAACTCATATAGATTCCTTTCACATAGACTGATCTAGTTCGAGTGCTTATTTCTTTTAAGTTTTGATGATGATAACTTACAACTGTTTATAATGTACAACTGTACCATTGTAATAATTACAAAGCCAGCTTCCATAGGAAACTGAAAAGCTATAGCAACTATAATAAAACTCAAATGCCATCTTCCTAAAAATGCAGAATGAAATTAAGTGGAGTTCAGAGGCATTTCTGGATCGTTAATTTCCAACTCTGCATATTTAATTAAAATTAAACTCAATTAAACAGCTCTCACCTGAAGCTGATCCAGATACTGGTCCATATTTTTTAGACTCTCTCTATATATATATCCAGGTAATTTTATCCATATTAATACACGATAACACACTTTAACCTCTACCAGCTACTTTCTATTTCCATTTCATCTTCCAATATTCACCAAGTACAAGTCCACCAGCCCACAGTAAATGACAATGCTCATCTGAGTCATCTGATAGTGCCCCTACAGTGTCAGATGTATCACAGAAACTATTACAAATCACTGTTGAAAATGAAATAAGCAACGTTATTATGTTTTGACAGTGCAGGGGCAAAGGTTTGGTTAGGTACAGTACAAAAAGAACAATAAAATCTCCTCAGTTAATAAAATTGGAAGAATAAAAGTTGAATTGTTTGGCTTTTAAGAATGAGGCTATCCTACCATTATCTCACTGATGACCTTCCCAAGTTATTCTCCTGTTATTTGATTCACCAGGGTAGAAAGTCACTGAAAACAGAGCAATATCAGGGAAACAAAAACATTAGCCAGAATTAGCTACCTAACATACAGTTACAGTAATATGTTGGTTAAGTGCACACATAACATAGCTTGCTAATAGCATCATCATTACATACAAGAGAACATTTTTAAATACTCAAATTTTTAAAAACAAAAAACTATATTGATATGTTCATATTGTATTTTTGCTTCTTTTAGGCGCATGGATTTATTTGTAAGGATGTAATTCAGTGGAGCTCTTCGTACAAATGTGCAGCGTTCTTAGGTAGAGACCCTTCAGAAAGCAGCTCCAATACCTCAGCAAAATTCAATAAGTCTAAAGGCAAAGGAAATGGTACACTTCAACTGGAGATCTTAGCCATCATTTTAAGTCTACACCTGATTTGTTGACCACTGTCACATATTGTATGGGTGGCACTGGGTCCATTGAATCAGAGTTTGTGTGTGTATTTTGCTCCTTTGCAGGTATGTAGTTTAATTTTATGGGGCTTTGAACAGATGGAGCATTGACCTAGATACAGTCTATTCAAATTTCTATATATATGTAGTTGTATCTGATTTGCATATGTTGTCTACGCTAGGGTATAACTAGAGATCAACCATGAACTACTCACTACATTTACATTACACCTAAAAAAAACAAATTATTGCGTAACCCCGGGATTCCACTGGATGCAGAATGTCTCCGGAGCGGACGTGTCCGTACTCCGCCGTCCGTCAACACCCACCAGATCCGTCTGTGATGCATACTGTTGCGGCTCCGCCGGACAGCGGGAGTTGCGAGGACTCACGAGATCTCGCATAATCGCACGATATAGCCGGTTGTAGTTTCTAAAAAGAGACCCACAAAACCATTTAAACAGTTTATTGTATCCATCCAGAGGACATTTATTGGACCAAATTAGTATTTTACCATCCACTCCAATTACTCCTGCAGTGGTATTCCACGCCGCATCCTTTTTATGGGTGTCTTAATAAAAAGGATGCGACAGGTCATAGATTATTCTGTGATTTTGGACCTCCAGGATCAGCATCTCCTCCTCCATGGTGTTAACCGGGTGAAATGACGCCTGAAAACCTCTGACCTGTTGACTTCAGGTCTGTCCCCACCCATTATGACTTCTTCAAGGTGTGAAATACGATCCGCCTTGAACATGGAGTATTTTATTTTGAAAATAAACCGGATGTTTTATTTTGTGTCTGTGACAATTTTCCGTTCTGTGCGATCTGCTCTATGCTTAATTATGCACACACATTGACTAGAATGGAAACGTATCCGTTCCCCATCCAGTAGAATTTGGCGGTAAGTCCTAATAAAACTGGACTTTTAAATTATATGTAAACATGTTAGATCAACTGAAATTGAATTTATAATAGTCATACTAACACACTCAGATAATGCGATTGAAAGTCAAGCTACTGCTGCATGTATACAGACAGTCGGACTGGAGCTTGAACAGGTGGTCTGCGCATGTGCTTAAGTTTCGCGCTAAGCTATGAACCGGAAGTCGAACAGCATTTAAAACATAAACGTAAACTTAGGAGGTCAGACGAAAGAAGCCAGCTAACTGCTAATGCATCGAACATGGCAAAGTCTGCAGCAAAAGCTAATTTCATTCATCTTTTTTTCTTTCCACCTCTGTTGTGGTCTGTGATGTTATATGTCAATCGGTAGTGGCCCATTACCCACAAGTCAAAAGAGTGCATATCGCCACCTATCATAGCAGAGGCGACATAATTTCAACAAATAAATCGATTTCACTCCCGTGCATGTATACTGGGGTAAGGACAGAAATCCGATTAGATGGCGTTATCGAGCTATAACCAAAGCGTGACTTAACTGTGCATGTAAATGTAGTGACTGTCAGAGGAGTCTGAACATGAATAATTTTAAAGAATTAGTTTAGAGAGACGACAAGATGTAAATATGTGTGAAACTTAGAGGAGAGAGGAAGAAGAGGGCAGTGACAAACACAGGAGGTTCATCAAGAAGCACGAGAAGATAGGTGAGGAGTGTAAAGAGAAGAGGAGCAGAGAGAAAAAACAGGAGGGCAGGAGAGTACACTGGAGAGGAAAGAAGAGCAGACAATCCCTAGAATACCAAGTACTTTTCTGGTAAAGAGAGAAAGAACAGAGGAGAGGGTTGCAGTGGAAGATGGAGAGTATCCACAGAATACCAAAGAGAAAATAAATGCTAGGAGGCTTTTTAAAGTAATTTTAACATTAATCCCAACGTGTTTGCTGCTGGTTAAAAATAGACACCAATACAAAAATCTAGTTATTGGTACCTAATTGTTGTAATGGCTTTTTTTTTTTTGTTTGTTTGTTTTGTATTTTTTTTTATGACAATGTACTGAATAATGAATCATGTATTGGTTTTTATTTGTCAGTAGATGGACGTGGCATGAAACGTTATTGTTAGTGAACAAAGAATAAGAGAAGAGAACACGGAGGAGGAGGAGAAAAGAGGATGAGAAGATGAATGAGAGGCGAAAAAAGAAATGAAAGGAGAAGTTATAGTAAAGCAAAAACAGAAAACTGATTCCAAGAATATTGCAGATGCATTCTGTTTTAAATTTGCCTAAAAATAGAAAACACGTACCCACACACACACACACACACACAAATATACAGGCAGAGAGCCATATCTCTCCCTGGGGTGGTCTCGCTGTCATGCACACTGAGACATATACACTGCTGACAAGCTGCAGACACATACATATTGACTCAAGGCACGTCATGTTGTCCCACCTTAAATACTGTACCTACTAACATGTTGTCATGCAGAGAGGGAAAGAATGCGAGATATTTATAGAAAGACAAAGAAAAAAAGGATAACAGAAAACAGACAAAGAGAGGGGGCATGACAGTCATAAACCAAGTTGACACAAAATAACAATAATAAGGATATTTGGTGATTTTTATGTTTTCGCATTAGCAGGGTGGTTAGATGCTCCTTAGTCTCACCTGACTTCAAAGACATATTAGCAGGATTATGTTCACACAAAAAAGGGCATAATTGCAATAACAGGTGGTTTGTGCACCTACTTGGGGAACTATCATCACCGCAACATAAATACAGCCTGGCCTTTTTTTCCCTTTCTTTTTACTATATCATCCACAGTGTTGTTTAAAGCCTGTTTGGCCAAGTTGGCCTTGTAGCTGCAAGGTTCCCTTTTACTTCTAGCTATGTCTTGTAAAAGAGAAAAACTAAATAAAAAGCTAACAACTGTGTGTTTGGCAAAGCAGCTAAATAGATACCAATCAGGAGGTTTATGTTTTATAATCACTACCATGATCAAACTGTTCATGTGTTGCTCTCATGGATCTGTCCTGCTGTCAAATGATGTCACATGTAGTTTGAATTGTAGCAGTAGCTTTTACTTTGTAGAGCCATAAAATGGCTTAATTGGACTCACAATTTGATTAATAATAATAAATAAATGATTGTGCATGTGAGATAATGAGTTGAGGAGGGGGATATAAAGCAAATAAAATGTACTTCCCTCTGCCAGCAGCCTTTTTGGTCTTTCTTTTGCCTGTCTCATATTGTTCAGAACACCCAATTTGACTGTTATCAGCCTATTAAATGGCCGTTATCAGCACACATCAGTCCCAAATATATGGGCTAGTAGGTGCCTACCAACCTACTAGAAGGCCTGTTATAAAGCCATGTACTTTGAAGTATGTTATCAACTTTTTTCAATATTTTATTGACCAAAATCTATCTTTCATACTGCATTCATCAGGCCTTCTGTGCCTACTGGGCTCTACTAACATTGGCTCACTGAAATAAATGGGTGATAACAGCCTCCTGAACCTCCTGATGTGTGCTGATAATAACCCATTTAATAGGCTGATAACAGTCAAATCGGGTGTTCAGAAGTACCTTGACTTCCATGTAGAGCTTTCTTTTTTTTCATCCCACTCCTCACTCTTCACCATCTTTTGTCTCACAAGGGGCTCTTATGGGGTGCAGATAACTGCCTTTTTTTATCACCAGTTTGTTTCCATGCTATCAGTCCAAATGCTGTATAATTTAACAAATCATGACTCAGCTCATGAACTGCATGTACAGTACAAAGGTAGGAGGGAAGAGAAGATGTTAAGTTGGTACCTTGTAAGAGCAGATGAAATATTTCTCCCTTTTCTTTGGAGCTGGTTTGATTAATGTATGAAATATCTTTTGTGCTGATTTCATCCATCCATCCATTTTCGTCCGCTTACCCAAGGTCGGGTCGCAGGAGTAGCAACTTCAGCAGTGAGCCCCAGACTTTCCTTTCCCCAGCCACATCGACCAGCTCTGACTGGGGGATCCCGAAGCATTCCCAGGCCAGAGTGGAGATATAATCTCTCCACCTGGGCCTCTTCCCTGCTGGACGTGCCTGGAACGGCACCCAGGAGGCATCCTAACCAGATGCCCGAACCATCTCAGTTGGCTCCTCTCGATGCAAAGGAGCAGCGGCTCTACTCTGAGCTCTTCTTGGATGACTGAGCTCCTCACCTTATCTCTAAGGGAGAAGCCAGGTACCCTTCTAAGGAAGCTCATTTCGGTCGCTTGTACCCATGATGTCATTCTTTCGGTCATGATCCAGTTCTCATGACCATAGGTGAGGGTAGGAACAAAGATTGACCTGAAGATCGAGAGCTTCGCTTTCCGGCTCAGCTCTCTTTTCATTACAGAGGTGCGATACAGCAACTGCAGTAATGCTCCCGCTGCTCCAATTCTCCAGCCAATCTCACGCTCCAAGGTCCCCCCACTCGTGAACAAGACCCTGCGGTACTTGAACTCCTTCACTTGGGGCAAAGACTCATTCCCAATCTGGAGTAGACAGTCCATCGGATTCCTGCTGAGAACCATGGCCTCTGATTTGGAGGTGCTGATCCTCATCCCAGCCGCTTCACACTCAGCTGCAAACCTGTCCAGTGAGAGCTGAAGGTCACAGACCGATGGTGCCAACAGCACCACATCGTCTGCAAAAAGCAGCGATGCGATCCTGCGTCCCCCGACCTGCAACCCCTCTCCTCCTCGACTGCGCCTAGAAATCCTGTCCATGAAAATCACTAACAAGATCGGTGACATGGCACAGCCCTGACGGAGGCCAACCCTCACTTGGAACAAGTCCGACTTACTGCTGAATACCCGCACACAGCTCTCGCTTTGGGCATACAGAGATTGGATGGCCCTTAAAAGTGACCCCCTCACCCTATACTCCTGCAGCATCCCCCACAGAAACTCCTGGGGTACCCGGTCGTTCGCTTTCTCCAGGTCCACAAAGCACATGTAGACCAGATGGGCATACTTCCAGGCTCCCTCCAGGATCCTCACAAGGGTGAAGAGCTGGTCCGTTGTTCCACGACCAGGACGGAACCCGCATCGTTCCTCTTCAATCAGAGGTTCGACAATCAGCCTGACCCTCTTTTCCAGCACCTTGGAGTAAACTTTCCCAGGGAGGCTGAGTAGTGTGATGCCTCTATAGTTGGAACACACCCTCTTTTTAAAAGTGGGACCACCACCCCGGTCTGCCACTCTTTCAGCACTGACCCCAACCCCTACACAGTGTTGAAGAGGCATGTCATCCATGACAGCCCCTCAACACCCAGAGCCTTCAACATTTCAGGACAGATCTCGTCAATCCCTGGGGGTTTGCCACTGTGGAGACTACCTCAGTGACTTCCCTCAATTGCTGATGACCCCCCTTCATCCTCCAGCTCTGTCTCTGCTTCAGAGGGTGGATACATTGGGTTCAGGAATTCCTCAAAGTGTTCCTTCCACCGCCCAACTATCTCCTCATTTGAGGTGCCTGCCTGAGGTGCCGGACAGTCTTCCAGAACAGCTCTCCAAGCCTCTCCCACACCCGCTGCTTTGCCTCCGCGACCGCCAAGCCCTTCAGGCCTGCCGGTACCCTGCAACTGCCTCCGGAGTCCCCCAAGATAACATACCTCGGAAGGCCTCCTTCTTCAGTCATACGGCTTCCCTGACCACCGGTGTCCACCACGGTGTCCGAAGGTTGCCGCCCCTTGAGGCACTCTGCTGCGGCTTTGGCAATGGATGATTTGAACATCGACCACTCGAGCTCGATGCCCCCAGCCTCCACAGGGATGTAAGAAAAGCTCTGCTGGAGGTGGGAGCTGAAGGCCTCCCAGACAGGGGGCTCCTCCAAACGTATGTGATTTATTATAGAATATTCTTATATCACCATCACTCTTACATGTAAACTGTTCAAGTATTTAGGGCCAAAACACCAGATCCATGTGAAAAGATCAAAGTCAACTTCAAATATTTCTGCATTGCGCATAACTTGGATAGGTAGCGAGGTAAACAACACAGTTCAAATCTTCTTCTACTACCTTGATCTCTTGCACAAGTTTAATGCAATCTCTCTCCTCTCCTCTCCTCTCACTCCAGGCAATGTAGAAGACAAATGCAGATATTGTATAGGGGAGAAAAATAAAAAAAAAATATTGAACTTCTTCTTCATTTGACATCACAGACAGAAATGGAGGTTTTATGGGCTAAGTGAATGCAGTTTCAAAAACAAAACACATTATGTGATCAAGCGTGCAGCTTCATGCAGCTGTTACTGCTCTGCACCACCAAAAGTGTTATAATTTAGATGAGACATGTGAGACAATGCATTTTTGAATGGAGCTGTAGAAAAAAATTTAAAAAGTTGGATCATCATTCAATGCCAAACAATTGCCCCAACCCTGTCAGCTCAGGCTGTCCTAATGTGGAAGATAACTGAAACTCAGCTGTCAAAACTCTGTCATCTAAATGCACTGTTGTCAAAATTAGTACCATCATTGATTTTGGAGATTTTTCTACGTCACCAGGAGCTTCTCCTTTCAATGTCAGCAGCTTCTGCTGTATAACTGTCACTGGGGGTGGGCCACCAGTGGGCCATTTACTACATTACAGCTATTATTAAGGATAGATGGTGTTTTGAGAAGCCGTCTTAACCTTGTCAATGTAATTTTAAAACCTGGTATTCATGTTATGGCACATTGTGAAAACCTGACCCAGTGACAAAAGTTTACTTTGTTATTCTGACTGTGACTTAATTGATGACAACACACATCTTGTGTTGCGTTCCAATCTAACAGTCGGTGCCGACCAAATAGAGAGACATCCAGACAGATTTACCATAACCACACATGTATAGGTTCATGACCTGTCACGTAACAGACTCTGGACCCAAGAGCGGACACAGGACGCTCAAGGAAATGGGTAAACAAAACTTTATTAACAAAGTAGCAAATAAACACTAACAAACTAAGTAACAAACAAACCAGAGGGCTGGGAGGGGCGGTGGCTTAGCCTCTGGGGAGAAAAACAAAAGAAGCAAAAAGAGAAACAAAAGGCGTGGAAACTCCAGGGGACGAATGCCATAACAAAGTTTCAACAGAAAATCCCTAGCAACGCTAGGAGTGATATTAAAAGTCATAAACAGAAAACCACTAAAGGATCTAGGATAAGCAGGAACAAAGTAGCAACGAAAAATCTAAAAAGTTAAAAATTGTGAACTGCAGACATTGTGACTCAGGCCAAAGACCTTTGTTGTATCCTTCTCCCACATTACCCATCACCTCTCCAAAATAGTGATCTAATAAAGACATAAAATGACTTAACAAACCTAAAACATCAATGGATAAAAATGTTATGATGAGTCACTTAAATAAAAAAGTCTAATAGCGACATAAGCCTTTCTGCAAAAATTACCTCATAAATCCAGGATCATGGCATTAGCACAGATTATAGAAAGTATCCTTCTTTTTGAGAAAAAGTGCAAAACAAAGCCCCCCCACCATCATCCCCTTGTTACATTTGAACAATCCCCTTTAGAGCAGTTTTTGACCTCCAACCAGCCAGTCAGGCAGGAGTCACATCCAGCTTACTGCCTCTTGTCATTTACCAATCAGAACTACAGCCATAACACAGACGGATTTGGCAAATGCAGCCAGCTCCAGAGTTGGACACAGCAATTCCTAGATTTTTGGCTCAACCACCTACATAAGTAGTATTAACATCCATCCATCCATCTTTATCCACTTATCCGAGGTTGGGTCACGGGGGTAGCAATTTCAGCAGGGAGCCCCAGACTTTCCTTTCCCCGGCCACATCGACCAGCTATGACTGGGGGATCCCGAGGCGTTCCCAGGCCAGAGTGGAGATATAATCTCTCCACCTGGTCCTCGGTCTGCCCCAGGGCCAGTATTAACATCTCCAGCGCCAAATCTCTGTCTGTGTAACTATACAGCCATAAACATTATCACCATTTAACCTTTAGAAGTGGGCAGTGGTTCTCCAAAAAATCCCCTGGATGGTTCAAAGCAGGGGCATTGCTAGGCTTGCAGCTTTACAGGGGCACCACCCCCACCCAGACACCCCCCCCCCACGCTGTTTGGTGGGGGGGGTTCTGTCACAGGAGCTGTCAACTACTCCTAGACGCGTCAGTCATAGTGCAGGGGTGCGGATATTATTCTGTGATGACAAATAGACTCATTCATGAAATTTCATTGAGAATTTTACAGGGGGGCACAGTGCATGTTTACTGGGGCATGTGACCCAGTAAAAAGTGTCTGGCAACGTGCATGGTTCAAAGTTTGACATTTTCTACACTTCTATTCTGTATTTGCTTTTGTCTTTTTCAGTCCGGTCAGAGTAACACCACCCAACATATTTCAAACCTATTTTAAGATGAACTTTTCCAGTGCTATTGACTTTGTCATATGATTTGGTTTCACCTCTTTAGTTGTGCTAATGAGAATTATGTTTTGGCTGTGTTGACCATTTCACTCTCCACTGAGTGATTACTCTCAGCTAAATTGTGAAGAGGTGGGTTACAGTGGCTGAAATACACACTGCATAGTCCCCCCCATGCATCAGCCACTTTTCCTTTAGTGAGCTATTGTGGTTGAAAGCAGACAGACAAATTATTACATTGTACAACAGTTTAGCTATGTTTTAACAATGGTGTTCACCAGAGGCCTCAGAATCAACATTCAATTTGCATGCATCAAAAAAAACAAAACAAAATAAGTTCTTGTCAGTTACCACTAATGTGGAAAAGTGGAGTTTCTTCAGTGTAGCAGTAGAAGCTCTGCTGCCAGAAAGTTTATTTGATAACCTTAAAATATGAGCTGTTTGCTGCTTCCTAATCTTGGCCAAAATGCTCAGAAGGTACTGCAGGTGTGACGCCTAGAATGAACAGGATCTCTGATTGCTTTTTGTTTGTGTATACTCAGCGCCTGAAAAACATGAGAAGATAAAACTGGAATGCTGGAGACTGGAAATTGATCAACAGTCTTAATTGCCTGTGCAGTTGGTGAATTAGAGAATTAGACAACATTAAAATGGCTATAGGCCAAATGGGTATAGGCCATTTGGCATGGCACTTTTGGTATTTAAAGTCTGTGAAATGCACTTCTGGGGGGATGTAGCCTCCCTAAAGAAAAAACTTTCTTCCTGTGTTTCTGCCCTTTCGTTGTCTTTCTCTTCTTTCCTTCTCCCTAATTCGTCTGTCCTTCCTTTAGCCTTCAGGGTCATTCACAGTCAGACACACTAACAAGGCTGGCTTCATGGATGCCCTGCTCATTGATCAGCACACACACGCACACACACGCACAAGGTAGCATTAGGCAAAGGCATGCATAAGTATATCTCCCTCATTTTCTTGCCTGGTATCTCTCTAACTCTGTCCCCTTCATTTCAATCTGAAGCTGTTTTATGAAGCAGACAGTCCAGAAGACAGACAAGACCAATAGAGGATCCATCGAAACCACCTAAAGGTGACAGGCTCAACAAGGAAGTGGATGATTTCTTTTGACCAATTCATCCTTGTTTGCATTAATAGTGTGTCTCCACAGGTGGCCTATCAACCGTGTTTTTATGCAGCTAGTCTCACAAGACCAGCTGAGAAGGGCTTGTAAACCACAACATCCAAATTATACCATTTTGCTTTAACTTCCTCTGTTTTATGTACATATCTACAGTGATTGAAGATTTAGCTCTGAAAACTGTCACAACTACAATCAGGATCATAACTAAATGCATCCTGTGAAGACAGAAAACATTAAAACTGCTTTTGCGGATCTTGTGCTAGTGTGCTGTCCATACAAATCCTTTGTAGACACGGTGTAAAGCTCTGCCAGTTATAGTTTTGAAAACCTACACCAGCACTAATATTAAGTGTTGTGTGTGATGGGTTATACCGCGGTGGAAGATAACTTTCAATGAATTTTACTCTTTATTTTCAGAGTTAGAGTTACTTTTCAAAAAATACTTCGGCCCATTCATTCATTCCACACTCCAAAGCTGTCCCTCTACATGCCTTTTAAAATTTGAGTTTCCTCCGTCTTCAACCTCATAGACTGCACACATCGCCTTGGTTGCAATTAGATGAGTTTGTGACCACTCAGCTGGTGGTCACTCAAATCACAGAGCTTTAAAGCGAGACGGATTGTGAGTCCATGTAGGTAGCTTTCTTTATTGCTCAGTGAAGATTTTTTTCATAGAGAATGCTACAGTGACAGAGCAGAAAGACAGACAGACAAGCAGACAGAGAAGAAAACAACATACAACTGCTACACATGCAATATATTATATATTATATCATAAAATCCAAATCTTTCCTTTTCCATTTTTCTTTTATATCTGCTTTTATTTACTTTTTCTAATGTTGAGAGTAGTTGAATGTAAACTAATTTTACAACTACAATTTTAGTTAATTTTCATGATTAAATGTATTTATGCAAACATTTAGCTGTGTTACAATATGCCTTGCACATTTACATACAAACACTTTACATATAAAGGGTATATAACAATTTAAAGTGTTCCATTTTGAGCATCAGGACATTCTCAGAAAGTAATGCTCGTTGCCTCAATTAAATTTCCCGCTTTTCTTAGAAAGCAAAAGTGACAACAAACCACTTTGCTGAATTTGACTCAGTGGGTGTGTTTTGGTGTATAATTTGCCAAAGTGTTAGTTCTATAAGGTCTGCAACAATGTTGATGATGCAGCCTGTTGTCTACACGAATGTGTGTTTAGAAAGTAATTATTTCTGTAGTCTTTATTGTCTCTATGTTTTTCAAGTGTAGACTGACCATTAAAACAAGCTGTGAGATTAGAGTTCACTGTGTGTGTGTGTGTGCGTTGTGTCACTTCCTGTCTAAAATACAGGTCACATCCTGCCTACCCAAATGTTGTTTTCTCTCAACACCAATGATTCACACACACACACACACACACATATGCACTTGGGCTGTGATGAGTATATCAGCAGTCAAATTCCCTCCACAACTGGAGTGCATAAGAATCACAAACACATAAACAATCATCCCCCACCCTACACACACACACACACACACACACACACACACACACACATGAAACAGAATAATCCTTGACAGCTTTCACTTTTGGAAGTGAAAGCTGTCAACACAGTCCCCAACTCTCCAACCTAGCCAGTGGGAGTGTGTTAGTAGATTGTATATGTGCATGTATTTCT
This sequence comes from Remorina albescens, assembly GCA_034769265.1. Taxonomy (NCBI): domain Eukaryota; kingdom Metazoa; phylum Chordata; class Actinopteri; order Carangiformes; family Echeneidae; genus Remorina; species Remorina albescens. The sequence continues at coordinate 2,352,584 of CM068479.1, forward strand.
TTGGTTATGTTGATGCTTTTTGGTTTGAAACGTTGACGTGAGAACCGTCTAGTCCTCACTACTTCAAAGGCCTGTTTGAGCATTACGACTTGGTTGCAAGGTTGAGGTTAGAGTTCGGGATTTATTTGGCATTTTTAAGGTTTTGATAATAAGTTCGGGAATGCATTATGTCAAGAAGGGTCCTCACAGTTGTAGATAGGCCAAAGTGCATGTGTGTGTTTGTGCATTTGTGTGTCCGCTTCTGTGCATGTGGTAACCAAACCCACAGATTGCCAGCAGTCACTTGGATGTTTTCTGCCTGATCATGCAACAAATCCAATTCCAGCTAGTCAGCAAATCGGAGATGTCTATCTAAAAGAGTTTTGCCACTGGAGCCACTAAGCCCAAAATACAATTTTAGCTTGTAAGCAAAGCTTTAGTTATTATTTCTTACAACTGAGTTCTAAATTCAAACGCCAGGGGCTTGAATGTTTCAGCCCCCTCTGTGTGACGGCTTTGAGAGGGCAGCAGTGCCAGGGAAATAGTTCGGTTAGATCTTTGGTTCTCATTTCACTTCACTTTCACTTTTAAGCCGAAGAATCAGAGTCTCTGATTTCTCCTGTATAGTGTTATATACATTAGTGATGCATTAAAGGAAAGACCTATATAAATTAGTGGCGAATGACTGCAGATGTTTCAACAAAAGTGCACAATATGGTACAACTAAGCAATAACATCCAGTCATAACTGGCAACATGTGTGGTTTTGCTATCCTGAGCCAGCCAAGTTGATTCTGGTTTTGTATTAAGAGGAAAACATGGAAGTAACTTTTAAAGACGGTTCAATGTTGGGGCACAGACGGCAAGAACATTACACGGACTGCTGAACTGGCTTTTGTTTCATCAGCAACAGAGTCAAAAGTGACATCTGCACTTTGATCTGTGGGAAAGATGTTGGTGACAAGTACTGGAAATTGTGGTTGACAGCGCACATGTGATAATGGTGGTATTTATGCATTAGTGAAACATGTAAGGAAAAAGATGGATGCCACTCTTCTTCTGATGGTTGAGAGTGTCAGTGCAGGATGTGATCTGACTGACAACAAAATGAGTGCATCGACACTTCCATAAAGTGGGATATTATTGTAGGGGTGCAGTGCAAAAACACCTCATTGCAAAGCTGAATGCACGATTTAGAGTTCTTCGCAATACCCAAAGGTGCTGGCCTGCAGAGATGTGGAAACAAGGAAAATGGTGAGATTTGGTGGTGAGAGTCATCTTTCACCAAATCCACAAGTGAACAACTTTTTCAGCTTAAACCAAGAGAGCAGTACAAGCCTGAATGCTAATGTCCCCACAGTGAAAGCATTTGGTAGGTCTTTTGTGATCAATACAAAGCTTTCTGAGACACTTGATTTTGGTTTTGCCTTTAATTTTTCACTTATCTGTGCACATATGAGTGCATGTTGAGTGGTTAAATGTCCCGACACACCCAGCAGCAGAGGCCAAGTAGAGCTCTGCCGTATGCTGCTTTCCACTCCACCACCAGTGTTGCATTTTGAGTGCACACTTGATCATACAAGTGCTTCACTTGTTCAACTACATTTCTCCCCAGCGTGAGAAAATGACTGGTTGGCAGAGACAGTGACATAATGAAAGGCTTTGACGGATCTATGCAGATTAAAATTAGGTTGATAAAAATGTTGAAATTTAATCTTCAATGTGATAATTGGCCAGCATGATAAAGGAACAAACGCAACATGTCATTGTCTTTTGCAGAGTTAGGTATTTGGCTAACTTATATGACATAAAAGGTTTGTAACAATATTTGTGTCTCTGTGTCAAAGACAAGCATGGCAGAGCAGCACAGACTTGAATTTAAAAGGTTGTAGAGGTCACAATCAAGTGTTCTATTGCAACTGGCTCTATTTTAGCCGAGCCTCAGGGCACACACCGCCTCAATTATTTAACTCCACGGCTCTGTGAAAAGCAGGCCAGGTGGAAAGAGAATAAGTAGAGGATGGAAGAAGAGAGAGGCAAAAGTTAAGGATATGGCTGGCAGCTAATCAGGACCATTTTCTCACTGTTGTTGAACAAGTTAGTGTGGAAACTTGCTTCACAATATGGCGGCTACCTCATGAGTGAAAAAAAAAAAAAAAAAAGATTTCACTGCTCATCAACTCATGATAGCCCCTCAGAAAAAGTGCTAAATCCGTGATGACTAAATTCTATTATATATGCATGGCGAGTGTTAATATTAATGGCCACATTGCTGTCAGCCTTTTCAATATTCAGAGAGAGAAAGACAGAGAGTGAGGGGCGAGAGAGGTCAAGTACTGTGTAGAACAAAGATCTGTGCAAAGTGAGTTTGCACTCTACATCATACTTTATGATAGGTGTCAGCTGTTTTAAATTCTGTCAATTAATCATTACAGCGCAAATTCGAGATGTTTACACAAAAACTTCAAACAAAGCTTGTACGAGAAACTTTGTGTTTTGTACATGTGTGAAATGTTCAAATTAATGGTTGTTGTAATTGCTCTGTTGTTGCCATCCACAGCAATCCGACATAATTACAAAAACCTTTGTATTCTATTGTAGATTGTGTGACTCATCCATGTATTTGTGTAAGTTTACATATAGCTGGCACGATTAATTGTAATTTCTGAAAGTAAATTCTGCTGGTTTTTAATTATTTAAAGCCACAACACATTGTAGCTCCACCTACCTGGCTAAAAGAGCTCTGTCTTTCTCAGTAAGAGAAGATTGTTTTTTGAGACAAAAGAATCCACAAACTCTACAAATTCTGTACCAGGAGGCTAAAAACCTGTGAAGCCCAACAGAGGGCACACACCTGAACACCAGGCAGACTTTGCTTCCCGTCCAACGCTGCTTCTCCTCCAGCTACAGCCTCTGCTCTGCTTGATGCAGCTTAACATCAAGTTTTGGTCTCTGCTGCTGCTACAATCTTTTTGCTGACTACAGACTCCTGCTTGATGCTAAATCCACTTTCCCACCTTATGGGTCACAACTCAAGACTTAGGACTTCTTTTAATTGATTGCCTCATGATGGGAATAACATTACACATACATCTTTGTCTTGATATGTCCCTCTTAGTCTGGCTGCCATAGTGTGATGATAATTAGTCCGGTAACCTGTAGAGCAGCTATCTACAACTGCAGCCCCCATCAGCAGATGTCTCCCACCTCAAGTCTTATTATGTGTAACACAATCATCGGACATGTGTGATTCAGCGGAGTGAACACACTAATAAAGTGCCAGCTACTGCAAATTTCTGTGCCAGCTTTGCCAGGGCCTCAGTTCATGTTGGTTATAATTACAATTATTGATTACAATCAAAACAGCATCTAAACAGTTTCACTCAACTGAGCTGAGACTGTTTTAGGATGTTAAAGAAATTAGGGAAATCTCAGCTTATGTACGGTTCAACTCCAGCCCCCAATTTGATAACTTCGCCGTCGTCTGTAAATGTGGTCACCCTCTTCAGTTCAGGAGGTGTCCTTCTAAACAGGGCAAGCACACGTGTGCTTACCAACAGTTTGGAGTAGAACATCCTTCATCCTCATGCTTTGGTATGCAGCTGCTGCCCATCAAAGTATCGTGTTCAGTCTTGCACTGACCTGTTCACCTGACATGATTAACTGTTAACATCTTACGCCACCTGCCAAAACACAGATCTCTGTTTGCTCGTCGGCGTGCTATCCCCTGCAATCAAGTTTGGATTCTTCCTTTCCCAATTCCCTGCAAGGCCTCTATTATAAACAGCTTCTTGCTTTCTGTTGTTCAGCTTTGCCTAAAACAGGTATGATTTTTATTATGATCTTCCTAATGTGCTCTGCATATTAAGCTCATCCTGTCCGTATTCACACCACAAAACTTTTTAGATATATCCCATTCAGTTTTCGTTGAGCGGCATTCGATGATATGACCATGGTTTCTGCTGAGAAATATTTACTATAAGAAATAAGCTCTGGACAGCTAGTCAGCTAGGTTTTTAATCAGATCAAATAGGGCAACACATCACAGTCATTTAACACATTTACATTGCTTTTCATTGGCCTTGTTTTAAATGGTTTTTTTCTTATTTAGTTTAAATTGTATTTTAGTCTTCTTGTCTTTCTACACTCAGCTGTATGCAGTGTTAGGATCTACTTGCTTTCTAATTGTATCAGTGATCTACACACCCAACAGCTTAACTCATCAGCTTAATATACTGCATCTAGTGATCAGTATAGCCCTTCAATTTCAGCCTTGATCTTTACATTCAGAAGCTTTCAATAATTTTACCACATGAGAAAGACTAAATATGTTTATTCCTTTGCTAATACCCAAGAGAAACGCAAGTGTTGTGTTTTTACATCAGCAAAAGCTGAAAAAGAAAGGCCCAGTAAAATTTGCTACAGTGCTATAACAATTTTTCCTCATCTCAACCAACCATTCAAAAGCTGTTTGTGATGCACTGCCATTTATGCTTAAGTATTCCCAATAGTTTTTTTCTGTCTGAGAAGAATTAGCTCAGGCAGGGACAAAATTTTGATTTCAGAGGTGGGGGGGACTGCCTGAACAGTGCCCTGATAACTACCCTACACCTCAAAGCAATATGGAGTTCAAAATATAAAATATAAAATATAAAACTACAGCCTAGAGGCTTTTAAATACAAAGTTGTCACTTTGCCACAAACACGGACTCTTGGACATCTAGACAAACACCGGTGTGCAAGTCCAGGCGCTGTTTACAACCAGATGGAGCCAATCACGTTAGCAAGAAACAGCTGAGCTAATCGATGAGCTTGTGGGCGGTCTGAAGGGAAACAGGCTTCAGTTTGAGTGGCCATTTTCCGCTTGGTCCTAGTGCTTGACTAACCCGTCTCCATTTAATATAGTGTAACATTGTTTTTGGACGGCAAAAACTGCAGGGGACCAAAACTGCTTTTTGAAAAAGTGCAGGGAACATGTTCCCCCCCCCCCAAATGACGTCCTTGACCTCAGGTATGTCAAGTGATTAGAGTCATTGTGGTCCCAGTTATGTTTCCTTTTGCCTCAAATGCAGTGTTTTACTCTCTGAATATGCCATTTTCTGTCACTCTCTTTCTCACACACTCTCTCTCTGCCATCAATTCATGCCTGATGTGTCTGTCAGTCAGGGTTTTAGCAAATCACTGTGTGTCTTTGCGAATGTGCATGTGTATTAGTGGAGCCAGCCTTGTGTTAAACTGATGTGCTTGGTTGACATTCTTTAGTTGAAACTTTGCCTGACTTCATGGCAATCTCTGCTTAAGCTGAAAGACGGGGCAAACCTTTATGTGTGTATCTGTGTGTGTGCACGTGTGTGCATAAAAGGGAGACAGTAAAAGGCAGAAGGCAAGAAAGTGGGAGAGAGGGGGCAACAAGAATATTAAGTATGTGTGAATGAAAAAGAGGGATAGACAGTAAGCCTTTGAAATTGAATTGGGGTTTGTGTGTATGAGAGTTTAAACTGGGCCATTATAGGATTAAAATTGTGTGCTGTGTGCTGCGGTATTGAAGGGCCCCATAATAGACTTGATTTGAATTAAATTGACATCATTGTCTTGGATCATCACATAAATATAAATTTAGTTTCTTTAATCAACTGTATTATTAAACTTTCAGGTGTAGAAAAATTATATTGCTCTAAATGTCATTCATCATGTTTTACCTGAACTGGGACTACTGCAAATTAGTATGTAAACTAAGTGCTAGTGGTACAGTGAATGACAAAAAAGGTATACATTTAATTTCTTTTTTATTTAAATTTTACATTAAAATTTACATAAAGTATAATGTACCAAATAAAAAAAAAAAATGTGAGCCCGGTTATCACTTGATCATCTGGTACGACAATACTGGCCTCCTGAACTACACCACAAACCCTCACAAATAACTGCAAATTTTGACTGAAGGTATGCACAATTTGGATATTACCTGTAATTTTCTAAAACAAAATGTTCAGTAATTGTTACCATACAAGTCTATACTTACTATCCTGTAATAGCAGCTGGTTCTGGTTGAGCTAGCATCAGTGACATCAGTGCTTCCTGAATGATTATCAATGTTCTTCTTTTAAAGGGCCCCAACACTTGAATATCAAAGCTTTAGGGGGAAGTTTTCACTTTCATTCTTGGTAACTTGTTTTCAAGGGTAAAAATTCAAAGCAAGGTGCCTGGTGTGACGTTTACTGATTAGTTTAGCACTGTGAAGATAAAATTAATTTTTGGAAACAACAGACAAGCATGAAGAGTTTTTTAGTTGTCATTGCAAAAAGTAACAGCAGATAGTAGTATAAACAGCTAATCTATAACAATTGTTAAACCTAATGTCAAACATACAAACTTAAAATGTAATAAAATTTATGAGACAAAATGAAAATTACATGACAATAAAAAGAAAAAAACCCACCCTGTTAGATGTTAAAAATACATCCTCAATATGGAAACCTTATTCATTATTTAAAGTAAATTAATTCATTCATGTAACCAAAACCTTTTTCACTTCACATTCTGTTTGTATTGCCTGTGAATGATGCTGCCTTGCTGAACTGCTAATGTTCACCCTCCCATTGTGTCTCCTGCTGCATTGCTACTGGCAGCTCTCTTTCCATACTCAGTTTGTCTTTTATAATATCTAATATCTTAATCAGACATTTGATTTCTTCTCATTTCCGCTCACCCTTGTTCAGAGCAGGACTCATATACACTGTAGTTTTTTTTGTTACTTTTTTAGTATGATATCAATGTCACTATCAGCAGATCACTCATCACTTCTGTCTGTTTCTGCTGGAAACCAGATGTGTAAAGGGTACAAAAGATAAAAAAAGGTGAGACACTAAAACTCTAAATGATGCACTGCAGCTGTGAGGCCAAAATGAAACACAAGACACCCTGCTGTTGTCACACTGGAACCATGAAGGGGTTAGTTGTTGATATAATTTGATATTCATTTGGCATTCATATAGACTTTATATTATTTTAATTACCTTTTGTCTGGCTCTAGTGGTTTGGTTAGTCTTTTACCTTCATGGTTCAAACACATCAGTGGTAACAGCTCTATAATAACACTGACTGACTGGCTGAGTAATTGATGGTTTTCCTGCGAGCAGATGACAGATAAGTTAGAGTAGAACATAGCATCCCTGCTTGCTGGCCTTATATTGCACATCTGCAAGTACACGAGTCCAGGAAGTCCTTCAGTTATGAGGTCAGTACTCACAAGTGAGCTGGTTATATTTTAGTGACTCTGTAATTTGTGGTGTTGGCACCTTATCAGTGAGAGTTATATGAGATTTATAATAACAACATCTGCTTAAATGCAATGAAAAGCTGCTTTTTTATGTTAAAAATTAAATAGTATTTAACCATCACCATAACACAAACACAAAGGTTCAGTGTTTTATTTCATGCAGTGAAAAGGGCTGTTAAGAATAAAACTCTGGGATCATTTGCTGGGAAGCAAAGCATTCTTTTTCACCTGTGATGAGTTTTCAGGATCGGCATGTTGGCAGGGTAATTATGGAGCCCCATCGTACTCCTGCTGTGAGACAGTCAGCATGTCTCTGTTTAATTGCCCTCCAATAGTCCTGACCAGGAGTGGGATGTCCCAGTTGTTATCAAACATGTGTCTTTGGTTGGCTTCTTGTGTGAGCAGCTCAAATGAGTAGGAATGTCACTCTAGTCAGCTCCAAGGCAGTAATTACATATAGTAGAATCACTCATTCTATTTGTTACTGTATGGATTAGTTTTGTTTTTATCTTTAACGCTTTAATTTTTAATGTGAAGAGCGTTATCTGTTTTTTTTTGTTTTGTTTTGTTTTCTTTGTTCTAGAGGCAGCAGTAAGGTAAGCAGGTAAGAACAATGAGATTGTCCTAAATCCTCCATCACACACAAACCCACACAAATGCTTTCCTGCTTCAATAAGTCCCTCTGTGTGTGTGTGTGTGTGTGTGTGTATCTGTCTTGCTCTGGGCTTGATCATAACAAAAATTGAAAAACATCTGTGGATGTTTTTTTTTGGTGGTGGTGTCCAACATAGTCTGTACAGTATGTGTCGTACATGAGTCTCCCGGTCGCACTAGCTGAGAAAATTAAAGTTGAACATGTTTATTTTGTTGGACACTTCACAGGAGTGAACCCAACAAGATAAGATGAAACTTTAATAAAGTGTTTGGAGAAATTAGGTCATCTCGGTAACGTAAGGGAGAGAGTGCCACATCTGAGTGGACCCACACTAGCAATAAAACCCCTTCAACACTGAATCACATGGGGGAAAACAAAATTGTTTTCAATTCAGGGACATGTTAAGCCGACGGTTCTGGTTGGAAATGTGCTGGAGAACATAAATCACTGTGGGGTTGATAAAGATGGTGTGTGATGCCCTAACCCCTCTATGATACAACTCATGCATTTTGTTGGGCATTCCCTGATGAGTATGGATCTTCCAACGTCCTCGCCCTGCAGTTTGTAACCAACATTTCCTGCTGAAAAATTTAAACATTTAGGTTGTAATCAGATTTAAGGAAGCCACAGAAGACTTCACACTCTACTGTAAAAAATTTAAGCAATGAATGTTTTAATAATATACTTAATATTGTTAAAAAGGCACAGAACTCAGTTTCCATTCTGTGTCTCAACTGCTGTTTGAATTCAAATGCCAATCTATGAATTTCCAAAATTCCCCCAACTCGTTGGTGTCTCTAACTCTAAGCCTTACAACTAAAGCATTTGCCCAGAAAAATTATTGGGCAAGCAAGATGACATGTCATGCTTTCTTGCTGTATTGGCATTAAATTTTTTTTTTTTTAAACAAACCATAAAACGTTGCAGCAGAAAAGGGTACTAAAATCATTTTAAGCACATTTTAAAGTAGCAGTAACATATTTTTAAAATGGACAAAAAATAGATTTGTGATGCTTCTATATTCCTCCATTTCACCAAGTCCTTCGACTAAAATAACCACATGGGTTGCTTGTTGTTTTCCTTAGATATGAGGTGCATACCAGGCAGGTTTATGAAAAGACTGTAGTGTAAATTAAGGGTTTTTTCTTAGAGTGGAGGACATTCAATGTCATGGTAACAGTAATAAATATTGTCTCAAAGTTACAAAATGGCCATGGATAAAAGAAACAAAGTTAACAGTTTTATACAGGGAAATGCAGTTTCCAGCCTTTAGGTCCTGTATTCACTCCAGCCTTCTCCTAATGTGTTTGTTGATCTATACACTATGCAATCTGACTTTTTCCCCCATACTACTAGAGGTCACCTTAAATTAAAATTCCACTACAGGTGGTAATAATGTGCTTCCATGTAAGCATGGACTTGTTTTTGTTTAGTTTTTTTTTTTTCATTTCCCTACCTATGTGTCACAGATTATATTTTCTACATCCTACTATGGTGTAGGATGAGTAAAGCTTTATGTCAGTTCACAAAGGGTTAAATAAACTTGCTGAGGCCCTGAGGCTCCACTCATTGGGAGTTGAACTGTCAACCTTCAGGTTCACACAGACTGAATCTCTTCCTGGCTGTTCTAAACGATCTAGATAACGAGCCCGTTGAGAGTCGATGAGCATGTAGATTAGCATATATTAGCATAAATTAGGAAAGCAATTAATATTCTGTTCAATCTGTTCAGAAGTCATCTGACTATCTAGAGGGAAAGACCAAGAGAAAGAAAAACAAGAAGATACAGGAGAGAGAGGCAAGAAAGTAATCAGGCAAGGCCTAACGTGCTGTCAAAAGATGTGATCAGTCCATTTTGTCATCAAAGAAGAGTGCATAAATACTTGTGAGCAGAAACTAAAATTGTAATGTAATATTAATTTAGATGAGGATGTAATCTGAAAATTATATAATTTTGTCAGTGAAGGATGGTGCTGGTAGTAATATTACTGTTATCAAGGGGAATTTTCACATATATTACAATGCAGCAGTATTTTGAACCATGTGTCATGGATATGCTTTTTATTTAGATTAAAGGAAATGCTTTTGAAACGAAAGACTTTAATTCTGAGTAACATCACAGGCTAATGATTAAAGTTCCATTTTTAACTGAGAAAAAGCTGTCTCAAAAAACTTCATTTGCCAGTCTTTTTGTGGGGGACTGATATTATAAAGCTTGATTATCAGATGATGAGAGCACTAAAAAACCGTCCTTAACACTATTAAAAGTTTTAAATCCACAAAGTAACAACATTAGAGTTCCAGAAATAGCTAGCAAATGGACCTTTAGTTTTGTTAAGTTACTGAGGAGTGTTCTTCTACTGTTATCTGTGCTCTGGGATTTTTTTTTTTTTTTTTTGGCATTATTTTAATCAACCTCATTGCTTCAATGCCCTTTGGTGGATCTCAGTCACTGGGTTTCTTTAATGCTTTTCAAAAAAAAGGTTATGCGAAACTTCCTCTTTGAAAATATATTGATAATGGTCTGACTTAACTGAAATATGCATTTATATGAATGTATCTGTTTAATCCTGTTTCTGTGGGCTGCTTGGTTGTGTACAACACACTGTTACATCAACATTTCCCTGAGGAAAATAACGCTTATTAATCAATTCAGCATGCTACCGAACAGCAAGGAGATGCTACAAGATGGCAATACAGCTTCATCTAAATGGGTTTACATGCACCACACAGGCACACACTCACAAACACAATGTAATTGAGACAACACACATACTGCAGTTACAGTAGAAAGACAAATAACAGTCCAGCATCATTTAAAAGACCACTAGAGAACATTCATCATGACCAAACTCTCAGTGTAACCTGTCTTGTTAAAATCAAGGTTTTAAGTAATGAACAAAGATGTTCTACTATTAGACAATTCCCATTTTAAAGACAGAAAGACAGCGTAGGTTGACATCCTAACCTAAATTGTTGTTTTTGTGATTTGTGAGTCTTTATCAGCTAAACTGCTAAACTGTACACAATGAATAGGACAGATGAGAGAAACAGAGATGGGGGGAAATAATTATGCAGAGTGCAGGGGGATGATGGATATCTAAGGACTCATGCAATCCAGGTATTTAATATAACACAAACACACACATAATGTTCTTACCTATATCTGCACCCATGGCTCCCTCACTTTCATCTTCTTAGCAGCTCCTCCTATCAAAGACCCAGGGGAGAGATGCTGGGGATGAGATATATAAGCAGGAATCACACATTTACCTTCTGGGACATTTTTGCCAAGTGGAACATCATTACAAAAAAATGTCATTTACTTATAAGCAGGAGTTTTTGCAGTTTTGTAATGTAACTTTAGAGCTCAGATTATTTGACATTCAGATACACTGTACTATTTTCTTTTCATTGTTGTCCAAGGTCCAATCCTGACTCATATTTAGAACATAAGCAATGGTAGAGTTATAGCAAAGTAGTGTTATGAAAAATTAAATAAATACATTTATAGGTACACATAACGTTGGTCAGTCCTGTCCAAACGTCTGATAATAAATCATATATGTTACAATAATTACTATCCCTTCTCTAAATACAAACATTAAATATAGACATTTTATGAAGATGTAATAATTCTGAATAATTTATAGATTACATGTCTGGACTATTGTGTTGTATTACACACGAAGTTGGAAGTACCTGAATAGTAATTCTCAGAGTTAAAGAATGAGAGAGTAAAGCAAACTGCAATACTACAGCTTTTCTGTATTTGTGTTTAATGCAACAGAATACACATTAATATTGATAATAAATACATATTCATATAAATTTATGTGGAGTATACCATACATGTTTCACAGTTTTGAACTTGTACCACAAAGAACACATATGATCCCACAGCCTGCAGCTCTTGTGCATCACAGCTGGGGTAACACATCTTTTTTAAAGAAACCAACATTTGTCCTACACTACTACATCTTCAAATTGGCTCTATGGCAGTGTTAATGTGATAAACACACGTGATATTCTTTATAGATTTTATGCAATCACAACTATTTTTGCAGAAATGCTGTTTCTATAAATGTGCACAATTTTCACTTCACTGCATTTTCCATCTTGCACCTTGAGTCTTGCAAATGTGCCCATAATAAAGCAGACATACAGAAATACACACACACACACACAAGCACACATGCACACACACCCTTTCAGGTGTTTATAATATTTCATTCAAAGGACACTGTAACAAATACACAGTAAACAAAACAAATCCATATATAATAAGAATAACAAAAGTTGAATGCTGAGGGACAAATAAATATGTAGCATATAAAAAGAAGAAATTGGGTGTTTGTGTGAGGGCCATGGAGATATTACCTCAGGACTTCAGTTACTAAGAGACCATTTGAAAACCAAAGTGTTGAAACAAGTATTTGAAAGGTGTGCAGCAGAAGAAAAAAAATCAAAAGTGAGAGGGAGAAAAATCACAAATCTTGGTTTGTGAGAAAAAAAAATGATGCAAAGAGAACATAAAGTATTAAGGAAATTATTGTGGGATATGATTCCACAAGATGAATATGGAAATGCTAATTGATGAAGATATAAAAGAGAAGATGAAATGGTGGATGAAAGAATGAAGTCTGATGTTTGGGGCCCATAGAGACAACACTCAAGGTCTTTTTATTTGGAAATACTTTAAAGGTAAGAACTGGGGGTGAAGTGAAGTGAATGCTCATTCATTCATTCATCTTATCCACTTCCGGGTCACGGAGTTGCTGGAGCCAATCCCAGCTCACACTGGGCAAGGGCGGGCTTCACCCTGGACAGGTCGCCAGTCCATTGCAGGGCCAACACACAGAGACGAACAACCACTCACACTCACAGACAATTTAGAGTCACAGACGGTAAGAGGAAACCGGAGTACCTGGAGGAAACCCACGCAGGCACAGGGAGAACATAGTTTACATAGAGTTTGCATGTTCTCCCTGTGTCTGCGTGGGTTTCCTCCGGGTACTCCGGTTTCTTCCCACCATCCAAAGACATGCATGTTTGGGTTAATTGGTGACTCTAAATTGTCCGTAGGTCTGAATGTGAGTGTGAGTGGTTGTTTGTCTCTGTGTGTCTTTGTGTGTTGGCCCTGTGATGGACTGGCGACCTGTCCAGGGCGTACCCCGCCCCTCGCCCGGAACGTTGGCTGGGATTGGCTCCAGCACCCCCGCGACATGGAAACAGAAAAAGCGGTAGAAGATGGATGGATGGATGGATGGGAGACACTGAAGGATGTGGAGATAAAATAAAGCTCTCAAAGGTTAATGTGCACTCAAAAAGAAAAAGGGGCGGGGGGTAGGAAATGATAACATGGGAAGACTGGGTATTGAGGGATGGAAAGTAAGGGAGGGCAAGGGGGAATGTGTTGAAAAGAATGAAATAAAGAGATATCGAAGGGACAAAAGAAAGAACAAAATGAGTGTGAGCAGAATGCTGCCTTCCAGTTTTCCCCCATTTGCCTTTTCTTCCATTACATTTTACAGCAATCAGAATGTGCATTTGACTCTGTGTGAATCTAAGTATATACAGTGCTCAGCGTAAATGAGTACACGTCTCTGTGAGATGGTTGCAGTTTCATCTTTTTTATATTTTGGTACCACTTTTGCTACAGTATTCTGACTGATAAGTAAAGCTTTGCTGATCTTCTTGTAGCTTTCACCTTAGTGGTGTAAAGAAATAATTTTTTATCTCAGGTCTTGTGACATTTCTCTTCCATGTGGTGCCATTGCTGACAACATGAAATGGGAAGGGGTCTTCTTTAAGTAACACCCTTTTATAGTCAACTGTCTGCTGGACACCTGTGTACTGAATAATACGAATCACCTGTGGTTGATTCTTGTTAAATTAGACATTTGCAGTCTAAAATTTAGCTTTGCTGCAGAGACCTTTAGTGGGGTGTACTCATTTTTCACCCATTATCACCCTAATTTGAGTAAAACTGAAAATTTTGTTCTCTAAGTTACATTATTAACCTTACTTTCATGTTATAAGTTAAACAGATGTTAAAAAAAACGTATTCTTGTCAAAATTTTGGGAAATAGTTTTTGTGTTCATTGATATTGTTTAAAATGTTACTTTTTGAAGGGGGTGTACTCATTTACGCTGAGCACTGTATATACTTTTACTTCGATGCGTGTGTGTGTCTGTCCATCTCACCTGTGTGAGCTGGAGTGTGGTGTCTATCTGTGTGCATGATACATTAAAGTGTAGTGCGGAGTCATTCTGTGAACAATAAGAATCCTAGATCCTACATCAAAGACTTCACATTGACACACACACACAGACTCACTTTGACATACACACACTCACTTCCCCTGAAGAAGGGGAAAGGTTTAAACACCCTGTCACTGTGTTGTGTACTTCTTCTAAAGTGCAGCATAGGTGGCACCCAGACAGAAAAGGGCCAACACAACACAGACCATCTATACACAGATCTAAAACACATCAGCATGCACTGCCATAACACGGTCAATCACACATGCAAGGACTTGATTGCACACACAAAGATACTCGAGAATTGTTAGCTTTAATTTTTTTTACGGTCGTGAAAAAGTAAAATATGGCTGTACTTTTGTATTTTATTAAGTTTCAGCAAAAATTTGGATGATGGGATCCAAAAAAGGTGAAATGACTTTGAATTACCTCTATACCTGGGTTTGGAGACTCTGGGTCACTTTGAAAAAGTAATTTATTACTATGTTGTAACACTGCCCTCAAATTCTGACAACATGCTCGTTGTCAACTCTGAAAGCGTTCACATTTCTCATCTCTCATTTAACGTGTTAACTTTTTGATTCAATGCTTTGACAGATGACTTTGGGAGCTTTCTGCATCCTGCATGTTCCTCCCCCTGTGATTAGTTGTGAGGGAGCACAGGACAATGACCAGTGCAGGTTATAATTTAATGCAATTGGCATGCCATTGATAGTTTTATGTGTATCACATTTAACAGAAATTTTTTTTACCAGTCTACCAAGTGCATTGTTATTACTGAACTCAAACAGTAGTGTGGTAAATTCCTGTGGTACTGGGGAGGGAACTATAATTCAATAATGCAATGCCTTGTGAATTAACCCCTCACATTGGGTCTGTAAAAGTTATATTCCACCATAGACAGCAATCAAGATGAATCCCATAGAAATATGGCATAGTGTAAAACACTCACTGAATGTGCAGAGGTTAAAAGGTTAAGATGAAGGTTACATTTGTTGTCCCACTGCAATACAATCTAATTAGCTGTTGTTGAACGCCAATAAATTCAAAAAGACACCAGGCAAAGAGTACTTAGAGTTAGTTTTGCTGCAACTGATAATTCTTAATTACCTTTGGTCATCAGCATCGATTTTTGCTTCAGTTATTTTTTTTCTTTTGCTGTGAATCACGCTGCCTGGTGAAATGTTGCTGCTGTGGCTTAGTGACAAATGAATTAGATATATTCCCTCGACAGAAATGAGACACATTTAGTTTTTTTACCAAGGTGTCAACATGGTGCACTGAGTTATACGGACCCTTGGCTATGCAATTAAATTAACAGGAAAATGGGAGGAGGAATTTTTGACCGGTGAAGTTTGTTTGGTGGCGATGTCACAGGGCTGCTTCGGCAGATACTGACCTACCAATGGACTAACTCAACAGCAGACAGAAATGATTGAAAAAGACACTTTCAGTGCCACCAGGCTTTTGATTCACTTTAATAGTTTACCATAGGTACACAATAAATTGTATGTTATTTGCACTCTAGTGAGCCCTTGTTGCACCTTGGGTGCCAGTTTGTCTGGCTGATATATAACCAGCAGTGGAAAAACAGAGTTACAAATCAAATGAAAAATACATTCCCTGGGTCAGACAAAGTTTTATTGGAGTAACCTTCAAAAAGGCCAGGGATCAGAGGAGAAGTGAAAATGTAGCTGTTGAGCAAAAGCAGGAGAACCAGTGGAGGAGATTAGTGTAAAACATGTAGGTGAAGAGGAGCCTTTCAGGTTTTTCTTTTCATACCGAAAAGTCATTTAAGGAGACTCTGGGATTACTGGCTTTAACAGCCTCAGACAGAATCATTCAATCAAATCACCCACTGTAATATTCTGCTATCTCTGAGAAATCTTTTACACTTGTTTCACAAACACACAGGACAAAAGCACCAATACCTGCACTCAATTGCACTTGTGCAATGACGAGGCTCAAAATGATGCACACGAGCATGCACAACTTGGGGAAACTGGACTGTCTCTGTATCCAGGGAGAGATGAGACAAAGCACAAAGTTGTCAGTGATGACTGTCTCATGCGACAAAACTCTGTGTGTGTGTGCACGCCGTTGCTTGATCTAATCCTGGTGATTCAGTTGTCAACAGTACATACCAACAGCAAATGCTTGGGGGTGAATTTTTCCTTTCCACCTAAATATCAGGGTCCAGTGGTCAACAAACATCCTAAAAAGTAGCTCTACTGCCTAAAAATGTGGAGGAATGCAAATTTTATATTGCCTTTGCATACTATTCAGACACAGGCATTTTAGATCCAGCTGTTAAAGGCATGCTTTTCATGGTACAATTCATGCTACGCCTCAGCTAGTTTTAAAAAATTGTAGGTCCCAATCAAACCTGTCATTGCAGAGGAAACATGGTTGAAAACAATAAATATTCAGCATAGTCAAGGGCATGGTAATGCATTTGGAAAAAGTTCGGGTGTTTTCTGCCTGCACAAAAGTATGTGAGCAGCACAATAACACAGCCCAACAGAGGTAGCAGGTTCTCCATCTTAATAGTGCACATACTTTTGGGGAAAACACAGCCCCTTTCATTAAAGGTCTAATTTCAGAAATTATTGATAGCTTAAGATGTAATGTGACGTGTCGCCACTGATAGGAAGCAAATATTCTACTGTTAATGTCCTAAACCAAGAGCAATAAGCCCATTTTAGTTCAAACCCTGTCAAAAGATAATCAACATCAAATTCTTGATTCTTTACAAAATAACCACTTACTTGCAGGCTAATTTGTGATGTGAAGCATTTGATAACAATTCTAAGAAAATTATCCTGAGAATTTGTGGTTTACCTAACTTTGTTAGTTGGGAATAAGATTTAAGAAAAATAAGAAAGAAACTATCATAACAAGTCTTCCTTCTTCTAATGTGGCTGATATTGCAAAATGTGTTAATGAAATGTGATTGTGAATTAAGACAGATTTACTGGATGACTCCATTGCTCTTTAAAATGATACATTTTTACAAACAATTGCTGATAAACAAATATGTATAGGTCTATAAAAACCTACTTTACAATAATGAGTAATAGCACATTTTGCCCATATTTGCACTCTGCAAAAAATATTGAAATTTGAAAATCTGCACTTTTTAATAGGTGGTAAAGAATTACAGTTTTTCTTTCTGCTGCTTTCATAGAATTAGCTGTACGATCAGATTTTATTTTTAAAAGAGCTAATAAAACAATGCCACATGTTCTTTTTGTTCTAGTATTCTAGTAATCATAGCAAAATGACATTGCCAGGCTAGTCATCATGGGAGTATCTTTTTTTGTGTGGCTGTTTTTGTCCTGTCACTGTATTTATTAGTAATAGTAATAGTATGGTTGGCAGTCATCTCATCAGTCTCTTCTCATTTTCCATCTCTGCAATGATTTTGTCAGAAGAGGAATCTGCAATGGAAGATAAGGGACAAGCTGTTCTTGTGTGGGCTACAGGCGCAGTTGGTTTTAATGTATTCAGTTTGGTTGTATTTCAGTCACATGTGTATATATATCTACTGTTTGGAGCGTGGAAGCTCAGGGTTTCTGAGATGCTTGTAATTATTACTCATGCTATTGTTCCTTTACGTGACACGGTTCACTCAAGAAAATCAAAAGTTTCTCTCCGTTGTGCTTGTCTCTTACATTCCCAGAGCATACTCTCTCCCTGCGCTCCATCTCTTCGCTTCCTTAAAGGTTTCTGCCGCCATACTTTCATTTTCTATTTTACATTCTCCTCCTCTCATCATTATCTCTGCCTCTTTCTTTATTTTTTTTTAAAATGTGATTTGGTCCACAGCTTTATTGAAGTGTATTGTGACAGCATCGCTCTCCTGCTGTCATTTTTCTGTTCCTGCAGTTATTTTAAATCTCCTTTTCTGCTCTTTCTCCCTCCGTTCCTTCTTTCCTTAGGCTGTCCTTCAGCTTTCAGAGAGAGAGAGAGAAAGATTGAAAACGATAATCTCTCTTTATATGTTCTGCATAGTTCACATGTGTCTGCCTGTTGTGCCATGAGCACATGACAGAAGAGAAGTCATTTAGCTCTCTATGACTTGTCACACAGTCAAACAAATTCCTTTTAACAACTGCATATATGTATGTGTGTGTGTGTTTGGTGTGTGTGTGTGCAGGAATGCATGTGTGAAACAGGATATAAGTTTCTTGAAGCATAGAAATAGTTTTCTCTGGACTGAAGATCATTTAAATGAAAAAACTGAAAAATCTTTTAGAAAAAGCTGTAAACACTCTAAAAATGAAGTGCATTCAGCATTGAATAGTTGGTTCAGACTTATATCATCGATCTACTTTGATGATCTTGACTGCTCCAGGACACACACATACTCAGGTGTTATTCATATATACGCAGCAACACAAATACAGTAATGTGCTGATTCAGTGTTATGAAGCATTAACACAAAAGTATACAGATTGACCTTTTAATTTCATATTTCACCTACACACACACATTTTTATTTGCTGATACACACTGAGCTTTTGTTTTATGATGTGAAATACACACACTGCTATGCTTGTGTAGATGATTAATAGTTAGTGCTCTGTTGGATAATGAACGGCAATATAAATGATAATTTAAGTATAATTTATCTCTCTCTGTATGTGTGTGTGTGTGTATTTATATCTGAGTGTGTGTTTTCTTACTTCAACCTATCTTACTGTAGGAAATCCCAATTATTCAATCGCAAAACAACTTTTTTGTGGGTTTCTTAAACTACCCCAACTTCTTCTTCTTCTCCTTTTGGCTTTTCCCTTCAGGGGTCACCACAGCAAATCAGTTGCCTCCATCTAAGCCTGTCTTCTGCATCCTCTTCTCTCACACCAACCACCTTCATGTCCTCTTTCACAACATCTATAAACCTCCTCTTTGGTCTTCCTCTAGGCCTCCTGCCTGGCAGTTCAAAACTCAGCATCCTTCTACCAATATATTCACTATCTCTCCTCTGGACATGTCCGAACCATCTCAGTCTGGCCTCTCTGACTTTATCTCCAAAACCTCTAACATGTACTCATTCCTGACCCTATCCAACCTGGTCACTCCCAAAGAGAACCTCAGCATCTACATCTCTGCTACTTCCAGCTCTGCCTCCTGTCTTTTCCTCAGTGACACTGTCTCTAGACCAAACAATATCGCTGGTCTCACCACAGTTTTGTATACCTTTCCTTTTTAGCTGAAACTCTTCTATCACACATCATTTCATTTTAGCTGAAACTCTTCTATCACACATCAAAACTACCCCAACTACTCCTACTTTTCTGAAGCCACTTTGCTGAGGTATTATTGAAACCAATTAAGTTTACCTTTGAAACATACAGAAAGAAAAAGGAAACAAAAATATTAAGAGACGAGATTGAAGTATAAAAAAAGCCAACAATGTTGCTTTTGGGGACAATCACTTTTGCCACCAAATGAAAGTATTTCATTTCTTGATATTGTATTGGTTGTGTGATAGCAGTGGAATAATTATTTAAATTTATGTGCATTTATGTAAGAATTTTGGAAGTTATGAACCTTGTGTAATATATATATTCTTTATCTGCAGGTGTGATAAGAGCATTAACCTAAAAACTATTTATCTGTAAAGGTTTTTTCCCACATTAGGTCCTAACCCTAATTACTGTGTTTAGCACACAGTTAAAGATAAAAATCTGTGAGGTGTAAGAAGACCCAGATGTCCTTGTCCGATCTAGTGAATGTTATTCACAGTTGTGTTGATTGTGGCTTGTTGAAAGCAGGTGTGTTATTCTTTTTAATCCAGCCTTTGTGACTGTTTATAATCCAGAAAGACCTGAAAGAATTTACAATAACATGTTTGTCAGGTAAGTGATTTTTCCAGTACGCTAATGCAAACTTGAATATATCACAGCTGTACTATTGATTTCGAAATATTTTACTATATATATATATATATATATATATATATATATATATGTATATATATATATATAGCACAGCTTTGATAAATTAAAATAATATAATGTTATTTGTATTTACCCTCTTAAACCAAAAGTATATTAATAGAACTTTTTTTTTTTTCATATTGAGTGCAGTGTATAAAAACACTCAAATTTCTGTTGAAAGAACATTTTTTTCTCACTTAATTAACTTTGTCTACTGTAAAACTGTCATTGCTTGGTTGATGGATTTTGGTTAGGCAGTCTGTTTACAACACTTTGTCTTAGTGTAAGGATGAGTGTGGTTTTTAAGAGTGAACTAGAGAAGCTCCTAGAAGCTTCCTGCACCATCTAGATACAAGTGGTTTGTGTATAGTTGTTGTTAGTAGGTAGTGATTGATGGTCACTCAATGTTATAAAACTATGGCAGCTTCAAAAAAGGTAAAATACTTTCAATTCATTTAAATTAGATTTTTTAATCATCAAACACCAATGGAGTAATATCACTGTAGATTTTCTATCATGTTGCTGTAATTGTTCAGTTATCTTAAAGGAGAATCAAATGCAGATTAATGCCATATTTTATAATATAATCATACAGCACTGCCAGTCTTGTGCATTTGCATATAGTAGATTGCAATCACCTATATGATCCTTGACTAGTCTCACTATTAAATGTGTTATCTGTTAAAACCTAATCTCCCGCTATGAAGCATGTGGAACATGCATTAATGAAGGCGATACGTTAAAAGTGGCAGTTAAGTCTATATAATTCTTCAGTGCTGTTTTATTCAAGTGTTTAAATTATTAATATTGTGCACCTAGAGAGAGATGTTCATGTATCGTAATTAGTCTGTTTTAAATGTTGTGCAGCTCAAAGAAGATCTTAAAAGTCTTCTGCCTTATTCTTTTCCAGAATACTTACAATTCATTGTGGAAATGAAAGAGCATCAAATGTGCACCCTTGAGTGGTTGTGGATGATGCACATGTGTCTCAGGACATAGAGCCTGATTCATGTCTGGTCCTTTATCAAGGTAGCTGTTCTAACTAGGAAAAATATGAGAAAAAAAAATCTTATTTGTTTTAACTTTGAAATCAAGACCTAATTGGTTCCTCTTTGTGCTATTTTTCATGGTTCTGTCACAACGACTGAGTAAATTTGAAAATCTGGGGCACAAGGACCGTCTTTGTTGGCCTTGATACATCAGTGCGTGTTATACTGTAGGTAGTCATGTGCATCTAAAACACACATACTGTAAAGAGTGAATGCTTATCTCAGACACACATATTGAAATGCACAAAGATTTATAAAGAAGCACACACTTCTCAATACAGTCACCCATTTATCTTGCTAATATGTTGGAGCACTTAAGCACAGAGGGCTTAGTCCATGAATGTGTGTGCATGTGTGTGTTTGCGTGTACTGCTATAGCATGGAAAGCCCTAGAGGGGCTGTTTCCCCAAACACAACATATATGGATCCAAAATAGGTGAAATGCCCACAAACCTACGCTGATTCATATACACAAACAGGCACAATTTTTCACTCATACACACTCATGCAATGATATATACAGGTCTATGTGAATTTTTTTATCTTTCCCACACACAACAATTAAAACACACAAACTGAGCTGAGATGAGATTGTTAGAGTTGAAATTTGGGGAGGTTTAACAGGGCTTACACTGTTTTTATGGTTAACACCCACAGAAGAACATGCATACACACAAAGACAAGTGGGAAGAACAGGAAAGCTGGGGAAAAGCTATGAGATTGCATATACATGCAGACAGACATTTGCACACACAGAATCAGAATCAGAATCAGATTTTATTGCCAGGTATGTGTAAACATATTAGGAATTTGACTCTGGTGTTTTAATCTTACATGTTCAGGGAAAGACAAAAGAAAAATATAAAATATATGTATGTATATATATAAAATATATATACATGTATATATACATTGACATTGGAAATATTTGTTGTTAGTATTGTACAGTAGTGCAATAGTGCAGTAATGTGCAAATGTGCATGAGGTTGACAGTTGGCTTATGGGGAGATCTGGGAGACAGCCTGGGGGAAGAAACTGTTTTTAAATCTGGTGGTTTTGGCAAACAGAGCTCTGTATCGCCTACAAGAGGGAAGCACACTCTGTAGTGAGGAGACATACACAGTTAGAGTGTAACACTAACAAGTGTTTTTAGAGCAGGAAAAAGCTGGATCAGTCAGTCAAAGATCAAGTTTACACTCCAGCCACAAAACAAGCTTTTTTAATTCTGTATCACATATCCAAGGTGCATCGTAAAGTGTTGTCAAACTCCCTCACCACACAAACTGTTGAATTAGCTTTCGAAGAAATGTTGAGCATAGACCCTGGCTAATATCTAGTCAGGTTGAAATATTGCCTCTATTTATCCGAAAAAAATTTGGTCTATCAAGGCTGAAAACTGAAAAAATAAATATTACGATTAACTTTGGATTAATTTACAAAAAGTACTGAAAAGCAGGTACTCAGAAGGGCTCCCAGAGGTCCTCTGCAACATCAGCAATAGTCGCAATTTACTCCAATTTAAATGAAAAATCCGTAGGATTTCAACACCAGTCATTCAAATTGAAACTTTAACTTTCTATTAAGATAGCAACTGCGAAAAGGTCTCATATAATAGCGATATATAATAGCGAATCATGTTTACGTGTCACCCTCAACTCCTCTAGCACATTACTTGGTATTTAGGACAGGTAAATCTTTTCTTTGGAGAGATTGTTTGAACTTAATTTAGTCCTTAAGTTAGATCGTTTAGGAGAATGTGATACCACCTTGATTTTATTGACTGCATTGACCTGGTGTACCACAGTTGTCCCTCAATAAATGACTGGCATGAATAAGCAGGGCTCTGTACTTGTCACAACTGAACTAGGACTTGAACCCAAATGCACAACTCCAGAGACAATGTTCAAATAAACAATCTTTTAATGACATAGTATCAAAGGAAAATCACTCTTGAGGAAAAAAACTAAACAAACAAAACAAAATTGAAACAAGAGGAGAGTGGGATGTCAAAATAAAACAGGAAGTCACACGACAATATTGACACAAGACAAAACTCAATATAACTTTACATGATTTCTTGGACATGGCAGCATTTTTTACAAGGCAGGGTTAAAGATTGTTGCCAAAAAATATGCATTATGTATGTATATGACAAAAAAAAACAAAAACAACTTTTTGTGCTAGTTCATTATTTGATTTCTGTGCTTTGTTTCATCAATGGCTGGTCATTTTTTAACTAAGTCAATCCGTGGACCTGATGTCCTCCAGGTATTTGTTCTTCCTCGATAGTTAATGAGCCTCAGATACAAAGTGTGGCTCATTAACTTTCAGGGAACAAAAACCTGTGAGACATCTGCCCTTGACAAACAGGCCTTGACACCCCTTAACAGGATTATTGGGCTTTATATCAGTATTTACATCAGATTTGCTCAGGAGAATTTTCTCAGTCATCAGTCAACATGCCCTGGTCAGGTGGATTTATAGTTTCACTAATTATCACTCTAAGCAGTCTAATCCGAGCTGACCTGGCTGCCATGTGCTTTTGATACGCAAATCAATATTTCCATCCCTTTTTGCTGGTAGAAATGTTTTCAATCATAAAAATGGTAGAGTTCTGAAAACACAATATGTTTATTTTACGTATTATAGTGGAATACTTGTTTTTCTTTTGCTTCTACTCCAGGTAAAAGGTTATTGCTGTTCATAAAACGTAATGTCAATCCTTAGTGCTGACTTATCAACTCTCCATTGTCTTGCTATGTCAGAAAACCTATTACAAAACCTATTTTGTCCTTGGAGTGCTTCAAATTGAGTTTCCAACATCAGCAGGAAGCTGATGTTGGAAACTGATGGCACTGTCAACCCTCTCCAAAGAGTTTCACTGTGCCCAATGCTGCTTTTTGCATTTATTGTGAAGCCCGTGCAGGAAGTGTTGAGTTAGTATCTACACTAGCTTTCAGCTAAGCAGACAGAAAACGAAGCGGCCCCTTGCTGTGGCAGCTGTTTGAGTGACAGAATGATTGTTGCAAAGTTGTGATAAATAAGACAATATTATACATAGGGGACTATTTTATGTCAGAAAATTCAGGGGAACTATGTGATAGAATGAAGCAGAAACATTGTTTTTGGGTCCTAAACACATTCTTTCGTGCGATAATCCGACATCAGTTTTTTCTTTCTTTCTTTCTTTCTCTCTTTTTTTTTTGAGTTGTGGGGTAGAGATTGTTCATACTGCCATGTGTAAAATAGGCACAGATAGCATGTGAAAATTTTGTATGAAATGTATTCAGGTTTATTTTGAGTGAAAGGAGTAGTACATATTCCTACAGGGCTTATTGTTTGGCTGAAAAGCATGTTGGGATATTGATTTGGCATTGACAGTATTTACACTTGCACTGGACAACATTTGTTGTTTGGTCATCGCCCACAGGAACATGTCATTGCGTGATGTCACATGAACACAACAGCCCTTGTCAATAGCAAAGTGGAGTGCAATTCAGTCTGTTCAGTTGTGAAGGAACAAGGTCTATTGTATTTTTCTTCACGTTCATGTTCATGTTCATGTTCACGTCAAACGTTAGATTAAGCATTTCATGCATTTTCAGGAGGAAACCTTGCAATTTGCGAGATTTCTCTGTTTATTACTTGATTGCCATTTTCAAAGTCTACCCAAAGTATAGGGGAAGAAAATGATATTAATCATAGTTAAGTGATTGCTATCATCATTCTTCGTTTTCTGAAAGACAGAAATGAAGGCATTATACCTTTACAAGATCAAATTAGCTGAAGAAAGTCTATTTTCTCTGAATTTGTACATAGGAAACTGCAATGATAATAAAGAGAGTCACAAGAAATAATGATAGAGCATTTAACCCATTATCCTCTTACTTATGTGTCACGGTGGAAAACTTCAGGGAGTCCTCCAAACTGCCTGCCCAATAATTTCAGGTGGCAGATAGCAGTGCAATAAGGTTTATTTTCTTTGGTGTTGCACCCCTTTTACAAATGGAAAAACAAAGCTCTTTATATGTATATCTCTATCAATAATTGTTGGATAAGAGATAAAATATCACCTTTTCCCATCTTTCAGGGAGCAGCACATCAGTTGTTTCATTACTGTATAATATATATTGGTTTTCTGTATGAACAATGGCTCCTTACACGTACAAATAATAAGACTTAAAGGTCAGCAATGTGTGTTTGTGCAAACCTTTCTGTGTGTGAATCTTCGTTGGTGTCAGTCTGATGATATATGGGAGGTGCTGTGACATCAAGTTTATCCACAATTCTCTGCTGCCCAGGGGTCCATGAACCGTCGCAGAGGCAATTGATTCTTTTCCACACTTTTACAAAACACACATTCAGAGTAAACACAAATTTGTGCTACAAAAAGGACCAGACTCGGTGACTAACTCACACACAAGTGTGTCAACCAATGGAGATGCATTGTTTCACCTAAACATGGAATTTGGGCAAAACAATCTTAAATACACAGTATTTACACACAAGCACACGCTTGAAGACAAATGGGTTCACACATGCATACAGTATTAAGACACACACACATACACACAAACACACGCCAGTGGCCCATCCATCGTTTGTATAGTGAGTTGACAGATGTAAATTTGCCCAGAGGACAGAAAGACTAAATGAAGATGCATTAGACCTTATTTTTTCTCATTCTCTCTTTGTGTGTATGTGTGTGTGTGTGTGTGTGTGTGTGTGTGTGTGTATTTGAGGGAGAGGTGCAACAAGCAACAGTGACAGCAATGATTAATGTTCATTTTAAACATTCGAGCAATGAACACTTGTGTCCCTGTTGTATCTGACTGTAAGGTGTTCAGTTAATTTATAATTCAGTTTTTATTGTTAATTATTCTAACATTCATAAATGCTATGTGTCAGATATCACAGTCATAAACCTTTTCCCCTTTATTTCATTCTGCCTTTTCTTTTTTTCATTCTGTGTTTTCTAATCTGTGACCTATTGGTTTAATTAACCTTATTTTTCCCTTTGTTTTTTCTATCCAGTGGATTTAGGTAATTTAGAGACATTACACAGAGGAAAGCACAAATGAGCAAACAAGCAGTAGCACAATAGTCCACCAATACGATACTCTCATATGACTGTAAAATTTTGAAAACACTTCATTAAAGAAAGCAAACAAAGAAAACAAACAAAGAGAAGAAAACAAATTAATTTGAAAATGTAAGATGACATAATATAAGTTCATTATGCTCTCTCTCGCTTGATTTGTGTGTTTGTATTGACAAGCATGTGATGTTATTTCCTCCGTGTTTTTGTCTCTGACTCACCGATACCTAAGGTCAGGTAACTCTTACCATTAGAACTCATGGTCAGGTCAGGGTTGTCATAGCAAAGATGACATTAAGGAAAGTGGTTAAGCAGGATGTGTTGGCAGTGGACATTGAAGAGGAAGAAAATGTAGGAAGAGGAGCAGTGATTAGTAGAGGGATGAGGGTTTTAGAGCTTTTGAGGTTTTCTGGCTGAATGAGATTCTGTTTATCTGCTTCCTCTTCTGCTGAGGACTGTCTGCCATTGTATACGGAGACCACTTTGCTTCAGGCTCATCTTTTATTAAGTAGAAACATCTGAGTAGAAAGGCAGGCAGACTGACTTCACATTTTTTCTGCATAAGTCATTTCTGTCCCGCACTTTTTACTTTTTAATTTTCAGTATTGTGTTTCTCAGAGAATATCAATTCAAATCAAATCAGATTTATTTGTATAGCGCCAAATCATAACAAAGTTACATCAAGGCACTTTACATATAGAGCAGGTCTAGACCAAACTCTTTATAAAATTATTTAAAGAGACCCAACAGATCCCCCGATGAGCAAGCACTTGGCGACAGGAAAAACTTCCTTTAGAGGCAGAAACCTCGGGCAGAACCAGCCTCAAGGGGTTGGCCATCTGCCTCGACTGGTTGGGTTGAGATAGGGT
This sequence comes from Remorina albescens, assembly GCA_034769265.1. Lineage (NCBI taxonomy): Eukaryota > Metazoa > Chordata > Actinopteri > Carangiformes > Echeneidae > Remorina > Remorina albescens. The sequence continues at coordinate 2,379,721 of CM068479.1, forward strand.
GAGAGGGAGGGAGAGAGAGAGAGAGAGAGGGAGGCACGGGGGGGAGAGGCAAAGTTGGGTAGAGTAGGGAGAGAAAGAGAGCAGGTGGAGGGGATATTCAAACAGGTGTAGGCAGGAACATGATGCTGCATGAAGTTCATAGAAATGATGTTGTATGGAATTCTTGAAGATGTGGGAGCATCAGGCATTGCAGGAACATGGGATGGCGATGATTCACCACCTGCAGGATGAGGACAGGGAGAAAGAGGAGAGGAACTGGGAGAGACAGAGACTTTGGGAAAACATGGTTAGTAAATGCAGTGCACATGCTTGGAACTGAGAGAAACTGGGATTTCGGAGAGTAGCACACTAATATTGCTGCTTCACTGGTTACTTTCATATTAACCATTTTTTCTAGTCTCAAGTTAGTTAAGAATTAGTCAGGATTTCAAGCATGAAACTATTTTTGGCTGCGAAAACATTATTTATGGTGATAAAGATTCATAAAAAGAAATTTGACAAAAAACTTTTACCAACTTCGCAAGTCCTATAAGTAGAACAGAGATGCTAATAGTATGCAATCTTTTCTCAACAGCATTGGTCTTTTTCTGAATAGCCCAATTTTATCTTAAAAGTTAAAAAGCAAAAATTTGATGTTAATGTAAAAGAAAACAAAAACATAATAAAACCATATTTACATACGCTACATTCTGCTTTGTTTTACATAGGTTGAATAGTGTTTCCTCAGTTTGTGAAGTCCAGCACTCTGTGGCCTCAGGCCAGCAACCAGTGAGCATGACCACACTTAAACTGTTGTTTTATCATTTTTGCACGTCATTAAATTTGAGCATTCTCATAATTAAAAAATGAGACACACACACTTGTAAGTGTCATTGTAAAGCTAGTTACAGCAAAAGCTCTGCTGATTGCCAACCTCCTTGGACGTGGCTGCAAGAGGAAAATTTATGACAAATTGAAAACTTGGATAATCCAAATAGTAACCAAAGAGCCCAGTACAACTTCCAAAGAGATTAGAGGTGAACTCCAAGGTCAAGGTACATGAGTGTCAGATTTCACCATCCGTCACTGTTTGAGCCAACGTGGACTTAGTGGAAGACGACTGAGAAGGACTCCACTGTTGAAAGCAAATAATAAAAAAGTGAGACAGGAATTTGCCAAAATGCATATTGACAAGTCACAAAGCTTCTGGGAGAATGTCCTTTGGACAGATGAGACAAAGCTTTTTGGCAAGTCACATCAGTTCTGCGTTCACAGACGCAAAAGTGAAGCACACAAGGAACACCTACTGTGAAACATGGAGGATCTTTGGTTATGTTCTGGGGCTGCTTTGCTGCGTATGGCGAAGGGTGTCTTGAATCTGTGCTGTGTACAATGAAATCTCAAGACTATCAAGGCATTCTGGAGCGAAAGCATGGCTAAGAACAAAACACTGGACTATTCTGAAGTGGCCATCTATGAGCCCTGATCTAAATCCTATTGAACATCCGTGGAAAGAGCTGAAACATGCAGTCTGGAGGAGGCACCCTTCAAACTTGAGACAGCTGAAGCAGTTTGTTCACGAGGAGTGGGCCAAAATACCTGCTGACAAGTGCAGAAGTCTCATTGAGAGTTACAGAAATCTCTTGACTGCAGTAATTGCCTCAAAAGGTTGTGCAAACTTTGTTTTTCAAAATTATTCTGTTGAACCACAATTCATAAGCAATGTCTTATTTTCATTACTTAATTTTCTCTATATTTTTATTTATTATTACTTTTATCAGTTTCAAGTTATTTCAGGGACCGTTGTGCATTTTTCTTTCTTTAATGGAAGAGTAACAACAATTTTGTCCACGTTTGTATGTTGGCTGGAGAATTTTATGTTTTATAAAGATAATAAACCTGATTCATTGCTCATTTTGAAAGCATTATTATCACCTGACTGCACCCAAAAATGATGCTTAAGTGTACCAACACGCCCTGCAACACGCGCATACATCTCTGCAGCAAGGTCAGTGCAGAAAAGTGCATTCAAGCAGGTAAAGCCAGTTGAACTGATGGGCCTTTCTCATGGGCTTCTCCTTTTACTGGACAAGTACAAATCTGCTGTGCATCCTTATAATTTCAATACCTACCACGGATCCATGGGTAGTAAAAAACAAAACAAAACAGAACAAAACAAAAACAAACAAACAAAAAAAAAAACAAAAAACAAAACAGAACTGAGTGGCAGAGAGAGATGAGGGAGCTAAGCAGAAGAAACAAACTAGTTAACTCTTTACATCAGGGCAGCCTCAGCCGTCAGTCCAGTCTCAGCTTTGTGTGTGGCCGTTTTGCCTGATATTTATTCATCCATTATTAATATCAATGTGTAATGTAAAAGAATGTAATGGGCAACACGGTCTTCTCTCAGTTTCTATTGTTTTCATGTACAGTGTATGCTTTCACCCTGTAAACATGTGCATTCGATCAAGTTATGCAAATAAAATTTTTTATGAAGATCAGTAGATTTGTATTCCGGCATGTTGTGGCTGAGTGTCATGACCTAAATGCTTCTACACTTAAACGCAAAAAACAGCCATTAGTGATGGTATTTGTACCATCTGTGTTTTTTATGTGATGAAAAGGCAGCATGTGTGTTGTCCAAAGGGCACGTGTTATCTTATTTTATATAATAATAATAATCCCTTTTATTATGAATTCAGTCAGTGAGTACCTCATCTTGGCCACATTGACTACAACTACAGGTTTATTATTTTCAGGGTCTGAACAGCATTTGTAGGGGAGTTGAAAGACAACTCTCTTTGCCATTGCTGTATAACACAAATCAGCTTCAAGCTTTACATCTTAGCCTGCTCTGGCTGCTGTGTCTGTGCAACAGGATCTTTGTGGAAATTTAGGTCACGTTGTTATATTTGAATGAACAAACCCCTGTAGATCAGACACACATACTTATTGCTTAATTAAATATAAAATTCAGATTTGTTCTAAATAAATTTTGAAGAAAAAGGTGGTCTTAACTAAACTGGCCTGGCTGCACAATTTTATAACAGCAGGTAATAACTGAATGTCATTTAGTTTTTTACGGTCTAATTGCAACAACAGTAAAGTGGTAATTATACACACTGAACATGCTTGCCAACTTCTGCCAGCTCCTGGCACACTACTTCTATCCTGCTGCCAACAACCTTGAACTATTATTGATCTGTATCTTCATCCTGAGACTCATATTAAAAAGATTTGCTCAATTCTTAGTTTTCAAGCTAAGACTATCTCAAGACCAAGACCAGACATACTCTGGGTTCAGTATTCTACAGGTTTTGTATCCAAATTAGCACAACAATGACAGATTTTCAATACGTCTGATTGAAATTCATTATCAAATTTGTTTGCATGTAATGATGAATAAGTGAAGAATTACATGACCACTGCTGCAGCGAAAAATCTCTAAAACTATCTGTACACTGGCCTACTGTCCGTACGGCAGATGAAGTTTGAGCCTCGGAGTTAGTGGAAACCGAAGAGCTTCAAGGACAGTAAATGTTCAACACAAGAGTTGCTGGAAAAACTGTTACCAATGATTGCTAATGTTCCTCATACAGATATATGAGAGCTGGCCACAAGTATTTGTAAATATACAATTATTATATAAATCTGTGGCTGCTGGTCTGGCCGGTTCATGCCAACCCACTCAGCATGGGGATGTGGTATATTAGCAAGCCATATTTCTTGGTTCTATAGTGAAGCTGGAAAGGCTGATGAGAGCTGGAGTGTAGCTGCTATAGTGATTACTCTGTTTAGCAGGTGACTGATGAAAAGCAGTGCTGGAAATGTCACTTGCACTGGAAATATATTTTGGGCAGGGAAACATAGGAAAGGCAGTGTTAATACATTTTGATATGTTTACTAAAAGGAAGCAAAACAGAAATGTAACTTTAAAGGCTCGAGTTTTTTATGGTTAAATGTGGTTTAGGTCTCAGCTTGTGATGGCAGACTGCAGAGTTGTGTGTAGATAAAACACATTTTATTATTGCAGTTTGTGGCATTATCCGTACACACACAAGTTCTAATGCAAGTGTTGTTTACTATGTAACTTGTGATTTTTCAAGCCCTGACTCATTAGGCTTGGGCTCATTTTATGATATTCTCTGTGTTGTAGAACAAAGTGAAGCCTGTACTCTGATTGCCCTCCTTCACTGGTGATCATTCGGAATTAATGCTGGAAACATCACTGGCTGCTACTTAAAAGGGAAATCCCAAATCCAGAATTGTCAGGAAGAATTCAGATATGTTGTTCTCATTATCTTGGACAGTACAGTCACTACTTGAGACAATAAACAGCTCTCTGTCCCAAAGCAATAAATGCAGGAATGAAAGTCATGATCTGTAATATCACTGGGATGTGCAGTGAGGCATGCTGCTTTGAATGTGAGCCGAACTAACCGTAAATACACAATGTTTGTTAGAGCCTCCTTGTTGTCTGCATTCCTTAGTTTGGTGCTGTTATATATGCCAGAAAACTCAATCATCAGTAAGGTAGTGTTGATTTCTCTGTCCAACATTAGGCTGTTAATGCTAGAACTAATGAGTAAACAAAATGATATAAAATGAGTTGCGATAGTTGATTACTAGGACTACAACCAGCAATCAGTTTCAGTATAATTTATTTTTGCTGATTATTTTGTCCTTTAATTTATTGTCCCCCCAATAAATTAAAGACAATCAATTTACTATCAAATAGGATATATAAAAAAAGAAATTCTTATTAAAGTTTGAAGGCTTTGCCTGACACAATACTTAAATTATTAATAAAATGACATTTTTTTGGACATGGCAAGAACTAAAATAACAACATCAGTGTAAACAATAACTTTTGAACATTAATGTACAAGGAAAAAAAGTTGACTCTATGATGTGGGCTATTCTTGAGTAAGTCATCTCTCTGTCCAATATGAATGCTGCAGCTGGCATTTTACATTTCCTGTCACTCTGTTCAAAAAGGCGTAAGCCTGAAAATCAATGTTCATCTTACACATATCCTAAACAAAAATACTGCTTTTCTATGTAGAGGGCTTGTCTGATGGAGCAAACGGATCACTGCCAACATGGCGTTAAATGCTGACATATTAGAACAGGGGGAGAACAGCAGCTGGTGATGGGCACCATTCAACTATGGCCGTTGGCCACACTTGGCCAGGATCCCCATCAGTGTTTGGTTGGTTAGAGTTATTATGTACTATGTGTCAACGAAGCTGTTAATACATTTACACCATGGGAGCACCAGCAGTGCTAGGGAGTCCATTTAGCTCAGAGGCTCTGGCTTCTCTCCAACAGCCACAACTCTAATACATACAGTATACAACATAAGAACTGAGCAGAGGTATTAATGGATTATGGATTGCACCCATTGAGAGACGCTTTCAGTGTGTACTGAGGGTGTCAGCAGAGATGTGCACGGGGAGTGATTTATTCAGACTCAAAATGGTGGATGGTGGGCAGGTAAAATTAAGTCGTCTGCACTTTCCTAACAGTTATGTTAGAGAGTTCAGTGCTCAAACTCATATACTGTAAAAGGGCTCAACCCACAACTACAGTGTGTACACATTGTGACTATAAGTCACAGTGTGACTTATTGGACTGAAGAGTTTTTTTCTATACTTTACTATAAGTTTAATGGTGTTCGGTAGATGAACCAAAAAACTGCCACATACATTTAAGATCTTGTCTGAATTCTATGTTAAGATGAATAATGATCCAAAATCATGTAATTTAAAAAAGTTAACTACTTCAACAAAGTTTTAATCAAAGCTTTAAAACTCTGACAGATATATTCTTCCACACAAATTTCAAATTGCTAACATCTGGCCAAATCCCTGTTTGGCAATATACACACACAGTCTGACATTTGTTCTGGTTCCGCTTGGTTTTAACTTTACAGCCCCCTGAAAACCAAACAAGAAATTAGTCATTTCTACCAGATATGAAATGCTACATTTGACAAAACATCTGTTAAAATGTGACTTGCGGCACGTTACATGCTCTGGATGCAGATATGTATTCCCTCCAGTTGTTTTGTTACTGTCAGGTAATAAGAGGTCATTTTCCACTCTGCTGCTGTTTATGAGCTGTACTCTCTAAAAACACTAACTCGTTGCATATTAATCAGTCAAAACACAACCATCATATAAGATAAAACCTATCATTTGATTTTAATCCATTCATTTCAATTTGTGTGTTTTTATTCTGAACTATTATAAGTTTGTTTTTCTATATTTTAGTTATACTATATTGTATGATGCTGGGTGTCAGCAGTGTGATTGTGCTGCAAACTGGTCTCCATTGGAGTCCAACAATTTTTAGTAATTGCCATGTTAATGCAAGAAACCTATTGTTGCCATTAACCCAACTATTGTGATTTAATTTAATTCCATCTATAATTGTGTGATTGAATGGAATTATGGCCCAAGAGTACTACATTTGAAACACAGGGAGAAAGCAGGAGGTCATGCTGGTTGGCTCTTATCCACCAGCAAAGACTTTAGTGCATCCATAACATCAGATTCAAGGAGCTGTTTGCTTTGCTATTTTTAGTAGATTGTTAACTAATATGAATCACTATATATTTATATTGCAAGAAAGAACCCTGTAGGGGTTTTGCATAGGACCTTCCTAAGGATATTAAACCTTTTTTCTGCAGCAGCGATTTTCTGGCTGACCTCTGAAATGACATGCAGCAGATGGAAACGAAGTTTTCATCTTAGGCACAGAACAACAACACAGAAATACAGACCACGTCTAATTGCAAATGACAAGAAACTATTTTTGGTTTGGCTCCACCATCTATTTGGCAGACTCCACAAAGGCTGGCATTGCTAGAGATTGTAGTGTAAAAGTGTTCCTGCTTCACTGTTATCTGTGGTTGTTTGACGTTGATTTAGAAACTGAAACTAAAGTTGAACTGAAAATATTTGTGGGGTGATCAAGCAGAAAATGGGATGCAATTGTCTAAATACAAGGTTTCCGCAAGACACTGATTGCAATTTCATTAATAATTTATCAAAAACCTTCATCAACACCTATCTCATCCAACGCCTCCTGTCTCCCTCACTTCCTCATTCCCTCTGGCTCTCAGCTTTTATTTCCATTACCGTTTATTTGTTCTTTCTTTTCTGATTCTTTTTATCTCCTTTAAATTTCTATTCTGCTCTTCACTTTTTTCCATTGCTGTCAGTTCTCAGCCTCACTTTTGAACCATCACTCTTCTGTCTTTACTTACCCCTGAATCGCTATTAAAATTATGCCCTGTCCTAGAGTTGCCATGGCAACACACTGACCTGCCCCAAGGCTATAAAGAGCCGGAAGGGACAAATACAACAGAGGAGCAACAACAGTCACTTCCAGCAGACTAATACACACACAGAAGATAGGCAATAGAAATGCGTGCACACACACACACACTCATACAAGAATACCAACACAGACTAGGATGCAGTTCCATTGGCACTGTTCACAATGTTTGTGTGGCTGCCTCAGGACCTTTTTTTGTGCAGCTGAGATTTCCTCAGTGACATGTATATTGAAGGAGACACACAGCTCTGTACACCATCCCCTGGATGGCAGGGAGAGCTACAGCAAAATGTATCATTTATGGATCATTACAATGACCATCCAAATTGACTAAATATATATAATATATTTATAATTAGAAATTGCCTTGCATTGCCCCTCGAGGGTCGCTTTGATGTGACTATGAGTAGTTTAAGGAAGGATCTGACTGCTTTTTTGCTTTTGCACCAAAACAGGAGTTCAGAGTATCTGACATAACTTAGAAAGGGCGGGGTTCTGGTAGGGGCACCATCTGAGGACTGAGTTGTTTTTCTGGTGGATTTAAATATTCGTTGGGGAAATGATGGAGAAACCTGGGAATGGTGGACATGGCTCTAGAGGCTAAAGCGAGAGCACCTTTAGCTGTGGCTCGAGCAGATGCTGAATCCCAGGTCGGGGAGGAGTTTGGGGAGACATGCAAGAGGGAGTTTTGGTTTGCTCTGAAGAGGTTCTGGCATAACATATGTCTCATGGTGGGAAAGCAGGGTATTTCAACAAGTGAGCAAAACTATTTGCCCAGACAAAGGATATCATTGGATGGTGAAAGGAGAATTAACTGTAACTCAGAACCCAACTACCATGACCACTTAGGAGGAAACAGAGACTCCTTGCTAGAGTCTGCTGAAGAACATGATGTGCAGGAGGTGCATGAAATGGTGAAGAATCTGGACATTGTAGGTATCTCGTCAGTGTTGCATGGAAGTTGTGGACATTGTCTTTAGACTCGCAGACAACTGCGATAGTCCACTTTTAAAAAAAAGGTAAGTGCAGAGTGTGGTCAAATGATTAAGCAATGAAACGCTCAGCCTCACAGGGAAAGGCTATGAGATGATTGTCAAACTTCATATTGACAGGGAGTGATGCGGATTACATCTTGGGCGTGGAACAGTTGAACAGCTTTTTGTTCTGGTAAATCTATTTGTGGGGCCATAGATGTCCTTGGTGGAATTGGAAAAAGCACATCACCGGGTGTCTTATGAGAGATAGTGATACTGCAGGTATACGGGCTTCTGAATATGCTGCTACAAACTATGTGATTCCTGTATATCTAAAGTGAGAGTTGTAGTTCTTTTCACATCATCAGACTATGTCACAGTGAGCATGCACTGGGGCGACTGACAGGGGAATTTGAAACGGGTGTGTTGAGGGTGAGCACCTCCAGCTCTGAGGCCATGCTATTGTTTTCAGTAACAGTAAGTGCTGTCTTGATTTTGAAGAACTCCAAGTGAAATAAGTTGGGGTCTTGTTCACAAGTGAGTGCAGGATGAAGAGGGGGATTGATAGGTGTATTGCACCAGTGTTAGTAGTAAAATAAGAATTGTACAGAGTCCTGAGCTGAGCTGGGAGACTAGGATTCTGATTTATCGGTTGATCATCACGACCCTACTTATGGATGTGGATTCTGTGTAGAGACAGAAAGAAGGAAATTCAAGTGGCTGAAATGAGTTTCCTCTGACTGGGCTCGTCTTTAGGAATAAACAGCTCTTACATCTGAAGTGAACTGAAGTAGAGCTTTTGTTCCTTGGCATTGAAAGGAGTCAGTTTAGGTGCTTCAAGCATTCCATGAACCTCTCGCTGCGAGGAGACCTTGAGGTAGTCCCAAAACACACTGGAGATATTATATATCTAACTCTTTGGGAAGCGCAGCAACATGCGTTAGGGAGATGAATATCTGATTACTTTGCTTGACTTACTGCGACAGCCACCTGACCCTGGATAAGCAGAAAAAAATGGATGGATGTACTTGTTAAACAAGCATAAAACATGTCAGACATAATACTTGGTACCATAGCAACAACAAGCTCTTTGTAGTAGCTCTTTATACTACAAAGATATAAATGTGTACCTATCTACTCTACTCTATTGAAAAGTTGTATAGTTCTGATTAAAAACAAGGCAAACCACTGAAATCTGAGGCTGTATTATTCTTTTCTTTTTTCAAAATTGTCATGACCAGCTCAAAAGCCATGACAAATAACGAGAGGTGACACAAGAAGTTAAAGCAAAAGCATTAATTTCTTTTCAACAATCAAAAAGGAGGAAAGACTATGAGGTGTGGCCATCAGTAAGTCAGTAGTGTCAGCATGTATGGGTGAGTGATGGAGTAGTGTGTGTGCTGTTGCATGGAAGATAGAAAAACAAAAGAACCTAAGATGGGGAATGTGGAGAGTAGGGAGCAGAGTTTCCCCTTTTCTCTCTCTCATCTCAGCATAAGAGGAGGCATTCTCTTATACTACCAGGAACACTGGGCCCAGGTGTTCCCAATAGACAACCCAACCACACCTACTGGGCATCTGCAACACAGAACACAAGACAAAGAAAGACAGCCAGGCCAGTAGTCAGAGAGGCGGGGTTGTCACAAAATTGCAAATTGGTTGCAATAACCCTAATTGTGATGATTATTGATTGAAACCTGAAAAAAAGTTATTTGTCATCTCTTATCTACATTATTTGTGAAATTGACAAACTTTCTTAACAAATATCAAAAAATGCACATTATTGACAAAGGGTCACCAGTTAGTTTAAAATAAAAGCCCCACTCACTGAAAACTTATGCAGTGTGAATGCCCCCTGTGAATGTTTTGAACCAATGTGGCTAATTATTCTTATTCTTATTATTTTTGATTTGTCAACATTGATGTTTGAAATCGTCTTGGTATAGGTCAAGCACAAATAAAAAAGTGAATAAACACTTTCCCAAAAACTCACTATTCTAAATGCCATTATTCAAAATAACTACTGTTATTAAAACATTATTACCTGTTGTATAACAAAGCTGAAAAAAAGGAACCTAAGTCTACAATGTAGATCAGATCTACCATCTCCAACATTTAAAGAGAGCATTTAAAGAGATCTTCAGCTGTATGTATGGATGTAACTATAGTGTAGTTCATCTCACATCCTTTCTACATAGCATTGAATTATTTTACACAAATCATCATATCCAACAGAGTATGACATGATGCAAATGTATGGCATGGACTTTACCGTTTTACATTAGAGGAATGAAAGAGCACCAACCTTAATAGCAGAATTCAAGTGTTTTCTCATAGAGCTGGAATAATTAAGAATGAGATACTGAATATTGGATGCTGACAATATTTGTGAACACTATCCGTCCAAAATACCCCATGACTCTCTCAGATGATTTGCTCAGACATTGGTCGAAATGAGGGAATACCTTTGTGATCTGAATTGGCTTGTTAAAACATGGCGGCCTGGTTGACAAAGCACTGTATGGTCCTGTAAGTGCGACTAATGACTTGGCCCAGACACCATTCCTTTCACTCACTCTTCCTTTCCTTGCGTTCTTCCTGCCATCTGTCCATCCTTCAGTCAGTGGTGTAGATTGGGCTTTGAATTTGGTTGTTAAAGGCTGACTACACGGAGAACAGCACGTTCAGCTGAGTGTGAGTAACTTCCCTCTCATTCATGACTTCATACATTTCCAAATAATGAGTCAATCAGAGTAAATTATACATGTTTAGGGCCCGCTGCAATTAATTCACCTCTCTTTTTTCCTGTGTGACTGGAGTGTCTCCTCTTTCCTGTCTCTCTCATCTTCCTCATCCTCTCTCCCTTCCGCCATTATTCTGTCTGCAGTCTTTCCTGCTTGTATTCATCCTGTCCTGTCCATCTCTTCATTGGGCTTTTTTCTCCTTCTTGTCTTTCTCTTCATCTTCCTCTCACCCCCTCCTATCCCTCCATTTTTTTCTCTGTCCTAGATCTCTTGGTCTCATGGTGAAGCTTTGTCTAATTACCATGCTAGCATTTAATTGGAACAATGTACACAAACACACCGCTTGACTGAATACCTTTTACATGCAAACACACGGCACCCAGATTACACACACGCATGCACACTTGCAGACACACAAAGTGGCGATCTGGATAGACATTACACGCACACTTTACACACCCAGCAAGTTAACATGCTCCAGTTATACAAATACACATAACACACAGTGTACACCGGGGATAGATGCTGTGGCTTTTGTCCAGGTTGTACTACAGCCATTGTGTAGCTGCCCCTTCTGTGGAGCTAAGGCGTGTTGGCTACAGTCATAGATTGATTTTGGCCAAGTTATACTGTGAGCTGCCTGTAGCTGCTCCCACTGTAGAGCTGTCATCTAACAATAGGCCACAACAGATTCACATCGCAGGAAAAATCTGGAATGCCATAGACTCACTTTTCCATATTTTTTAATTTCTAGGAAACATAATGTATGCATTTTTGGCATTTTGTGTTAGTCTTATTTGGTGGTTTATCAATTGCCATGCTAGGGAATGAAAACAGGAGCAGTCTAAATCTGAATAATGAGATGTATTTGAGGTAGAGTTCGCAGCTTGGTTCTTCTTTGGACTGCCAATTGACTCATTTGTTTAAATTGGTTCCATTTGTGTGTATATGTGTGTGTGTGTTTTTTTTAAGTGAATAAAATTATCCCAAAATAACTTAATTAATCAACAGCACTGGTCTCCCTTGACTTGTCTGTGTTTCAGTCCTGCCCAGCCATACATGTGGCACACCTGGCCTCATTCCAAATGGGGTCATTCATGGCTCACGGTACAACATGGGGGACAAAATCCGATACAGCTGTGACTCAGGTTTTGTATTGGAAGGACACAATATCCTCACATGTATTGTATCGCCCGGCAGTGGAGCACAGTGGGATTTCCCATTACCATTTTGCAGAGGTAAGTCCTTCCTCTGTATTTCTACAAATGCCTTGTTCGCCAGCTTCAACCATGGGAGTAAAATAATATGATACTACCTGTCTACTGACCCTAGTAGCTGGTGTCATGAGAATTGAGGGACCTTAATGTGAGGTCACAGGCCAGAGGAAGATGGTGTATTGATTATTTTCTAAGAACAGCAAGGCCTGACTAAAATAATGTAACAAACCATTGTATGAACTTGATGGGGCTTGAAATCCTCAAGCAAAACTTTTTTAATGGTTCATTAGTTGACAAGCAAGAACAGATCTGTCCATGTTTTCACCATCAGGGCCATTAGATCCAGTATCTTGTGATAAATGTGCTTAAGTAATATGTTGTTTAAGTGTTTTAAGATTTACCAATAATCTGTAAGGAAATTTCACCCACAGATGTGAAAACAATACTACTGTTCAATGCTATTCTATTCAAGTTATAATTGCATTATTAGCGTATATTTTATGTACTTATTTTTAACAAGACATACATGTTAATTTGTGAACAGAAATGAGAAATGAAGCCATTGAAAGCACTGTAAAAAGACATCTTTTTTTTTCACTGAATCAGTCAATCAGTCAATCAATCACAACATTTGAATAGCACACTAATAATAATGATAATAAAGAATTTTAAATGTTATACAAATAACAAAACAGAAAAATATTAAAGCAATCTGAGACTAAACTAAATAAAAATTACTAAATAAAAAGTTCAGAAAAGAAAGCATTAAATCAATAAATGAAAATTACTTCTGCATGTTAATTTGCTTTTCCTTCTCATTTCCTCCTTCTGCCTCTTTGTCTCTCTCCAGCGGAGGGAGCATGTGGCGGTACATTACGAGGCACCGCAGGTTCAATAACTAGCCCCGGATACCCTACAGAGTATGACAACAACCTGGACTGTACGTGGTCAATCCTCGCTGAGCCCGGGGACACCATAGCTCTTGTCTTCAATGACTTCTTATTAGAGGACAAATACGACTTCTTGGAAATCAGTGGGACAGAAGCACCAAGCATATGGTAAGATACATGCCATATGCAGACAACATTGTTAGATAGACACAATGTCATTTTTTAAGGGCAGGGGGTTCTTTGTGAAAATCAGCATGACATGGTGAAAGCTATGGCTTCATCAAAAAGAAATCAAAGACACACAAAAACACACATAAATAGTGGACACCATTGCCTTTTTCTGTGATTTAGGGGATGACACAGGACACCTTCCAAGAATCAATAATCTTGAGGCTTCATTGTTCTTTTAACTTACTTGTTCACATTAAACAAAACAATTTTCTTTAACTTTCCACTGGATTGTTCAGTATTTAAAATGGATTTATAATGTAATTTGGAAGACTACTGATTGATCTGCTGCACTGATTAATTAGGAGTTCGGTTTAGTTTTCTAAACTCTCTTACAGGGAAGGTGGTAAATTGTTGTTTTCACTCCTATTTTCTGTGGTCATGTGTGAAAATTGCCACTCTGTTGTACTTGCACACACTCAGATTTTTAAATTTACAGTACTGTTGGAATTTTGTTGGTTTGTTCAGATGTTGAAGTCTTAGAGTTTCTGCAGTAGTGAAGCCAGCCCAATGGTTAAGCATACAGGGCTGTTGCTAGTTTAAGTTGCTGGTACTGTTGGAAAAATCAAGACAGGATAAAGTACAGAAGCAGTTAAGTCTCTATTTTTTTTTTTTTTTCTAAATTGCTGAATGCAATATGTCTCTGTAACCCTAAAGAAAATAAGATGAATTGAGTTTTTTCTGTTTGCTTTGTCACTTCTGAAGTGTGCCTACAGACCTAAGACAGACAAAAGTTTATGCAACCAGGTCTATTTGCATTGAGGGGAGATAATGTTTGGATGTAAAACTGTGCAACCATGGAAAGATGTATTTAATGTATTTTAAACCTTTATCAAAAATATGTTTCCTAAAAAGGCATTTATAGATGACTGTCTCCTGCAGAAACTCTCACCCATTTTTCATGTTCCTCTGACATCTACTTATAGATGAGATTGTCCTCCATGTGTAGAAAATGGTTCTTGATTGTGGCACAATTTACAAAGGAATAGAATGGAGAGGTCCACAGATAAATAAGCGGAGCCAGGAAGGCAAAGACAGAGCAAGATGGAGACAAAAGGAATGGAGAATAATTGCACATTTAGTCCTGTCACCAGCAGAGCAATGCACCTCAGCCATGGCACTCTCATGATACCTCTTGTGTGTGTGTGTGTGTGTGTGTGTGTGTGTGTGTGTGCGTGCGTGCGTGTGTGTGTGTGTCTTTGTGTGTAATCTGTCAGAGCCTAGAAAAACGATCAACAGCTCACACTGTCAGAGGGCCACTTAAGACCTGACAGACACACCAAAAATATACCCATACACATACACATACATGAACAGACACACACACACACACACGCACACAGAGACACACATAGCTTGTGTCTGACAGTATAACACTGAAAGACCACTGTCAACTGACCCTCTGCAATGCAGGGGTAAGGGAGTCTACTGGAGTATATACACAACATTTTCTCAAATTAGAAGCAACATGTAATGATTACGGTTGGTCTTGTCCACTAGCATTCACATCATTAGACCAGCTAAATAAAACCACTACTACTAATAGTTTAACACTGCTGCACCCTAGAGTTTCAAATTCAGTTGAAACGCATTAGTTTCAACTGAAAATATGTTTCTATCAGACAAATTGAATATTCAGTAAAGGCTCACTGATTCAGCCCAAAGACAATATCATTATTTAAAGCCAAACTTAAATGGGCTTCTGTCGTGCACACTATTACACAAACCTAAGTACCTTTCTCCATAGGTGGGATTAAGATATGACTGACATTTTTCACTGAGACATGTGGGCAGGTCATTGTGAATATGACTGACATCTGGCAGGACCACTTTGATGGATTCTTCCTGTTTACTAAGAGCTTTTTCTGATTGGCTGTCCCAAAAGCAATTTCCTGTTGCATGTTCCTGTCTGTGAGCTGGCAGGTTGAATGTCAGGTTGTCTAGCTGTCACATGTACATGCATACTGACAAATACTACTATTACTACTACACCCACATATCTGTGTCGTATATATATATATATAGATAGATATAGACATAGATATAGAGATAGATAGGTAGGAGATTTGGTAGGTAAGTAGACACAAAGATGCATACTTGATGATCTGAGTGAGGTCAGATGCAAGTCAGATAGTGAAGTCACTATTGTAAACTTTATTTCAGCAGTATTTTTTGCAGAATATAAATAAGATTGCAGCTTCAAAGGGATCGAAAGAGACAGCTTCTCTGTCTTCATCACGCTGTATGCACTTTCCTATATTTTTCAGTTTGGCCTGTGAAATGTAAACAGGCACAAGGCTGCTTCTGTGTGCAGTTTAGGAGGTCATCAGTTCTTCTTAGTACATTTTTTTGCTAATTTTTTGCTTTTTTGTATTCCATGTATGAATGAATATGAGTAGCCATATTGATCTGAAGGTACCAGTTCTGTGATCAATTAACTAAATCCAGAAAAAGGACTTTTTTTGAAAGCTGATGATCCAGGGCAGAGCAGACCCCTTCTCCAAGCAGCAAGGGGTTATTCTGTATAGATGAAACAACTTGTCCATTTCATTTATGTTATTTTAATGCATAATGTACTTAGTCAAGTGTTAACTAGCCTTATTTCAAAATTTATGGTTTTAGTCTATATTTTATTTAATTCTTGGTGTATAATGAAATGAAAATATTGTACACTGAAGGCTGGATTGCAGAATATCAGATGTGTCAAAGAACTTTGGAGATAAAGTCACTGGCATGATTGATTATTCTCACGTTTAACTTCAGGCCAATATCAGGTAAATACTGAAGATGCTGAACAACAAAGAGCAATAATTAATATTGCTCTTTGTTGTATATATTCTGACCTCCAATGAGCTGTATGTATCAGTTTCATGTTTCCTTTTCTTATACTCCTCTTCAGCTTCCTACATTGTGACCTCTACCATTTCAGCCTTTCCTCTACTTTCTGTCTTTTTTCTGGGGTTCTTTTCAGTCTCATTATTTACTAGGATTTTCTCCACTTCTCTCCTTCCCCCTTTTAGGCTATCCTCCTTTCTCTCTCTCAGTCTTTCAGAGCAGAAGACAAACTGAGATGCTTTAAGCCCAACAGTGTTCGTACTGTCATTTTCTCCAAGTGAATGAATTCTTGCACTGCTAAAGGCCATTTTATCCAAGAAGCACAACCCTCAGCAATTAATCATATTTTGTTCCTTATGGCTTTCTACATTATTCACATAGATTTTAACCCCAGCTGTCAGAGTGGAAAACTCAGGGATTTGAAGTAATGTATCATCACCATCATAGTCAGGGATTTTTAATAAGCAGTGGTTTGCTATGGTGATTTAAAAAGCCTGATTAAATCTATGAATTTCCATCAATAAATTCCCCTGGCTGTTATTGGCTGGCAATTATTCCATTATTTGACAAACAGGGTCACTACACATAATGTGATGAAAACTACTCTCAAATCAGGTCTTCTAGCTTAATGGAGACCTGATTTGGCTCTCACCTTAGATTTGCGTTTCCCTTTCCCTCAAGAGCCCTGCTGCAATCTCACTTTTGTTGTACATGTTGTGGCTAAATAACCTGAACCTCTCTTTACAAGGATATTGCTCATCTTCATGCAATATTTACTATGCTCTCAGTCATGTAGGTGTTGATATTTGTACTAAGCAACTTGTAAATTTCCCAGGTAGGTCAGAAATAACATAATAATGAACAAGAAGGAGAGCATCATCTGCAAACAGCAGATATTATTTCAATGATGTCCATTGTTTGAACAAACTCCATGGCTCTTACGTCCCATACCTCCACTGAAAACACAGAGAATCTTAACCTAATCCTAGTGTAGGTTGCTGAGATCTAAAAGTCAGCCCGAATCTTCTGTTGCGCACCTTGTCTGATCTAAGTGGGTTTTCCCAGGTCCATACAGATGTGCAATTCCTGGATCATTTCAACGCACCCTCTAGGCCTTTTACGGAAAACTTGAGGCATCATTGTAAAGGGCATCACATTAGGCCTGATGCATCTTTGGTTTAACCTTATCCATCATTTGTATCTCATTATGAAGGGATTCAGTGACATCTGCCAAAGAAAAATGCATTTCCAAGAGAGTGTCCTCTAACACTCTCCTCTCATCACTCCTCTTCTTTCCCTCTTCTCCTTGCTGACCCTTTTCTTGCCCCTACCAAGCTCTTATTCTCTTCTCTCCACTCAAAAGCTCCAATTTTGTCCTCTTATTACATTTACATTTTAAATTATTTGTACTGTGAGAGTGTGTGTATGTTTGTGTGTGTGTGCACTTATGAGTGTGTAGGTGTGTTATGAGATTAAAAGTACCTGTTTACCAGCATTTTGAACTCAGCACTTGGAATAAACAGCTCTCTGTTGTGGATAATATCCTCTCCAACTTTTTTGACTTGTATCCAATCATTTATTTTTACACTGCTTTTTGTCATTTTGCAGATGCTTCCATCCACAGAGGCTTGTAATAAGTAAAAATACTGTATTGCCAGAATTGCAAGCAGCCAACAGGGAGAAGACAGGGCCAAAACAACAATTTCGGGGCAGTAGAAAGTTATGTCTGTGTCATTGTGTTGTTCATATATCACTTAAACAATGGTCTAATAATAGAGAAGTGCTACAGTAAGCACCTCTCTCCTGCTTTTGGCTTCTTTGTCCCTGTCTCCTCTCAGTTTTGTCATTTGGCCTCTCTTAATTTATTGTCTACTCCTCTCAAGTTTGTCAAACTGCTACTCTCATTTTCTCTTATCTCTCCTCTATTCACATTTCCTCTCCATTTTTTTTAACTTTCTGCAGCCTCTCCTTTCTGTCTTTCCTATATTCCGTCTTTCTCTTTGTTTAGTCTGCTTGAGTTTTTTTTTTTTTGTGAAAGGTCCTCTTTTCTCCTCCTTCTCCATCCCCTCCTCTCCTTTCCATCTTGTGCAATCCGGTATTTGTAATGTCTGACCTTATTTAGATTTGCTTCACTGTCTCACCTTTCTTCACTTTAGACCTCTCCTCTAGTCTAACCTCTCCCCTCCTGTTCATTGAAGTGGGTTTCCTGCTTTCACGACTTTTCTTTATCCATCAGACCCTGTTTGTCTCTGCATGTTTCCTTGTGGGGTTTTCTCTTCTCTGCTTTTGTCCTTCCTACAGCTTCTCTTTCTCTTGCATTTCTTTTGCTATCCTAAAACCTCCTTCCCTAATATCTGTCAAGCCTGTCCGTCATTATCTGTTTCCCCTTTCCTCTCCATCTCCATCTCCACCTAACCTCTTTGCTGCATCATCTGTTTCCTCTACATCAGGCCTGTCTTATTTCAGACTTTTATCCACCTCTTGTCAGCCTTTCTCCTCTTGTTTGTGCCCTCTTCTCTTCCTCCTTCTTTTCAGTTTCATCTCTCTGTCCTCCTCCTCTCTGACCTCTTGTATCATTTTCATTCCAATGTCAGGCAGCTCGCCAGCCCTGATGAATAATGGAGGAGGTGCAGCATGTCTTGCACTTTTTATCAGATTCACTCTCTACTTTTCATATTTGTCTTTGTTCTCTCCGACACACAAGGACCTAATTTATTTGATTGAGTGAACACAGTCTTGCATCAGTATGCAAACTTGCATCCATGTAATTTTATCAGTTTTGGATACTAATGCTCATTATTGTTCCCGAACTGCAGTCTCATAGTGTTAAACTTAAACTAAAACTGGCATGGATTAAGGGAACAATGTTAACTGTCAGCTTTCAACAAGAGAAACAAACATTGTCTCCTGTGGCAAATCTGCTGTTATTTCAGGCTCTGTGGTTGTATACTGTACACTACATTTAGGGATGAGTTATCACTCCCAATCTTTTTGAAACACATAAATGTTTGAAGACGGGCCAAATGGCAGGACAGACTCATCCCCCCAAAACCTTTCAGTTAGGTGAACCGAAACACAAAGTGATTTTCTATGTTAACTGTAATTGTGTTTAAAGATATTTCTTTAGTCAATTTTGGACACATAAAGTACAGTGATGCATGGCACCAATGCGTAGATGCATAGTTAATAGTAAAAGATTTAATTACATAATTAACTTCAAAAGTGCAAAAGTTTCAGTCTTTCCATGGTTTTTTTTTCCTCAGTGCAAACTACATGTGGTTCTTAATTGGTTATTAATCGGCTCTATTATCATTCTCTCTATTATCGCTTCTTTTCATTTAGTTGAATGGGCAAAATGTATCAATGACAGAACTCAACAACTTTCTACAGGATACTTTGTGAATTTCACTCATGCCTCTCCTGTGATCATTTCACATGTTCAGATAAAGGCGATTTTGCCAAACCAGAGCACAGAAATATGGCTCGCAAATGTAATGAAACTGTTTGCATGCCATTGTTTGTGTCCTCTTATGGAGAAGCTGGGGGTGGCAGATGTTGTAAGCTGGGATCAGATTTTTAGTTGATCCAAGCTGATTTCGCATTTAAAATGAGCTGATGAAAATGTGCAATGAGAAGTTCTATTGATATAAGTTGATATAAGTTTATTGAGTTACTTTTCCATTCCCAGAAGTATATCTATAAGTGATTGTTAGGAAAAATAAATGATTTGCTAAACAAGATATAAAAGTTTTACATTTGGACTTTCAAAAAACTGGAATGGAATTTTTGTAGCCTTTAATCAAGCCTGTTGTTGATGATTTATAAATTGCATTTTCCTGTGGTTATTATTAGCAAATTCACTATACCGGTTGATTTATTCAGCAAATGAGTACATTTGCTGTATTATCATATTGTTGATATTTCTATCGTCACTTGTAAATCCTGTTTTCTATTGCATAACCACTGCTTTGCAAATGCACTGGGCCTGAGGCTCTAACAACATAATATCAGCAATAATTTCCCAAAGTAATACTCAACAGGTAATTGTTTTTCTTCAGAACAGGAATGCATTGGTAAGACTCTACCAATAAACAAGTCAACACCACACATTAGCTTCCACAAAGTCAAATCAAATCATATGAAGTATGACTTGATTTTCTAACAGGCATGAAGCTACAAAAATGTCTTAGTTCAGTGAATAATTACTTGAGGGATGAGCAGTTTCCACAGGTGGAAAATGAATTTAGTTACTTCATTAATGTTTTTTTTTCTTTATTTCATGACAGTATTTGTTTACTTTTAGAAAGAAGTTGATGCATAGAAAACCTCACAGTATGAGGGTCCTGGGTTCGAACCCCATGTTGAGTTTGCATGTTTTTCCTGTGTGTGTGACTAATGTGGTGTCTGTTGTCTGGGGACTGTTGTTTTTGCCTTCCCACAGTCCACAGACATGCACGTTTAGGTTAATTGGTGACCTTAAATTGCCCATGGGTATGAGTGTGACTGTGAATGGTTGTATATCTTTAGCTATATAGACCAGTGACCTTGGACCCAGGGCCCGGTGTAAGCTGGGATTTGCTTCAGCCCCACCTGCGAACTGAACGGATAAGTATAGATGATGCACAGGCAATTATCTCCACCTCCACCAGCTAAAGATGCTTACAGTGCACTGTATTATGAATAAAACACTATTACCGGCTTATGTGTCCATTGATTTATTTTCAAAACATCTGCCCATGATCATTACCAAATCAAGCACACGCTGGTTGACATGGTCCAGATTCCAGTTATTAGTATTAATGTACAGCCCAGTTAATTATGTCCATTTATAAATATGCTGTTGTTTTAATAGCACTGGTTTTGTTGGTTGGATGGTTCAGTTCACAGTCATTTTTACATTGACTTTCATGAAACTCGTGAATTACTTGATCTGATCGGCCTTAGTACTTGCATCAGAGTGTCCTACTGCATGTAAACTTTAGTAATGTCCCTCACTTAAGCTTAACTTTGGATAAAAGTGCCTGCCCATTGTGTAAATGTGAATGATTTGGTCTTCGACTTTCAGGTCTTTTGGTAAAATTTATTAAAAACAAATAAAAAATCCTTCCAGCTTTGATTCAAATGTAGTTGGTTTGTTTTTCTAAGAGAATTTTCTTTAACCAGATGTTTAAATAAGTAGATCTGAGATTAAAACCAAACACTGGTGCCAATACCAACACCATGCTAACAGTGCACTGAAATCTATGTAAAAATAAATGCTTACCACACTAAAACTCCAATAACTGACCAACATCATCTGGCAGATCCAGATAATTAGTTATGTTGAAACCAGGCCCCTTAGACTCTAACTATAGGACATACAGTAGTCTACTGTAGTCACTGTTTTATTGAAGTGGTAAATCTAAATGTGAAGTGTCTGCATTATGTAGGAAAAAAAAAAAAAAATCCAATCATTTTGGTTCCACCTTTGAGACTTTTATCTAATTTACACCATGTCTTTATGTCACACAAGCACACATTTCTATTTAACCACAGTGGCTGGGAAAGGACACTGGTTGACTCACTGAGAGATAACATATTGCTCTTGAGTCTATTCATCGTGTGTAATGTAGAGCTGGAGTGCCTTCGGGCAGACACAGTGACAGTGCTTTTGTCCCATCTGACATTTTCCACATTCTTTTTCTCTGATTTTCATGAGATGCCTCCTTTAGTCTCTTTCTGATTTGATAACTTTTCCAACTGTATTCACAGAGACTGAACTTCATGTCTCCTATATCAAGCACTAAATTTTCTCCTCTAACAAGTGTTAATATTTTTTACCAGCTCTAACTTTTGGTATCTGTCTTTAACTTGTTTCTTCCTCTCTCATTGCCTCCTCGCTCTCTGCTCAGTATACCTCTGTTATTATTAAAGGCCAACTACAGTAGGTTGCCTTTCTTTAGATAAAATGGTCAAATATTGGTTTCCAGGCAGCATCTTACATAATTTCCTTCTTTTTTTTTTTTGTATCTATGCATACACATGCAAGCGTGCTTGCTGTTGGTCACAAAATAAAAGACATGTAAGATGATGATGTAAGATTAAACATAAGCTACTAACTTATTTTCTCAGTGGTGATTCTTTAGAGACAATTTTTGAACATCATCTTTTCTTTATTATGGCCTGGCAAGCCCAAACAAATAGTGCAGGTAAACTAGGTGCATCTGGTTGAGGCCCCTGTCTGAGAAGCCTTCAACTCCCACCTCTGAAGGATTTTTTCCCGCATCCCTCTGGAGGCTGGGGACATCGAACCTAAATGGTCGATGTTCAAAGCTTCTGTTATTGAAGCTGCAGAGTCATCCTGCGGTCTTACGGTCTTGGGTGCCTCAAGGGGCTGAAACTTTTGGACACTGTGGTGGACTTCGGTAGTCAGGGAAGCTGCCTGGCTGAAGAAGGAGTCCTTTAGGGACATGTTGTCCCTGGGGACTCCTGAGGCAGTCCTGAGGTACCGACTCCACAGTGGCAAAGCCCCAGGCGTGGATGAGATACCCCCTGAAATGCTGAAGGCTCTGGGTTTCGAGGGGCTGTCTTGGTTGACACGCCTTTTCAACATTGCCTGGAAGTCAGGGACGGTGCAGAAAGAGTGACAAAACAGGGTTGTGGTCCCTCTCTTCAATAAGGGGGACCTGAGGGTGTGTGCCAATTACAGGGGCATCACACTACTCAGCCTCCCCAGAAAAGTCCACTCTAAGGTACTGGAAAGGAGGGTCCATCCGACCGTCGAACCTCTGATTGAAGAGGAACAATCCAGATGCTGTCCTGGTCGTGGAACAAAGAACCAACTCTCGCAGGAATTCTTGAGGGGGCCAGGAAATACAATCTCCCTGTCCACATGTGTCTTGTGGATCTGGAAAAGGCGTATGACTGGATTCCCAGGGATTTTCTGTGGGAGGCGCTGAAGGACTATAGAGTGAGGGAGTTATTTTTGAGGGCCATCCAATCCATATCTGCCCAAGGCGAGAGCTGTGTGCGGATACTCGGCAGTAATTCGGATTAGTTTCTGGTGGGTGTTGGCCTCCGCCAGGGTTCTGCGTTGTCTCCAATTGTCGAGTTATTTGTTTGAAAATTTTGATTCTTCAGTTCCTTGATTTGATGTCTGCCCAAACTCAAAAAACAGCCTTTGACCCAACAGAGAACGCAGGACAACTCATATCCTTCTAATCCTTTTTTATTGAGGTTTTAATGTTAATCGAAGGTATATAGGTTGATAATCTTGAACACAGGAAAATAAACAACCCATTAACTCGAATTAACATTTGCATACCAACATTTTTGTCTTTAACAGTTAAATTAAGTTAAAAAAAGTTAAATCAAGTTCTGACATTGCTGCTGCCCCCTGCTGAGACACTCCATATTGGCAGTTTTGGTTTTTCCTTTCTTTTTTTTTCCCTCTGGTTTCACACCAATTCTGTTCGTGGTATTCATGGACAGGTTTCCAGGCACAGCCGTTGTGAGGAGGGATTGCAGGTCGGTAGCCGGAGGACAACATTGTTTTTTTTTTGCAGATGATGTAGTCCTTTTGGCACCATCGGCCTTAGATCTAAAGCATTCACTGGCTCGGTTTGCAGCTAAAGCAGCAGGGATGAGGATCAGCACCTCTAAATCTGAGGCCGTGGTCCTCAGTAGGAAACCGATGGATTGCCTATTCCAAGTGGAGAATGAGTCCTAGCTTAAAATGAAGGAATTCCAGTATCTCGGGGTTTGTGCACATTAGGGAACTCTGGAGCGTGAGATTGACTGGAGATTCGGGGCAGCTGGTGCTGTGCTGCATTCACTGTACCGCAATGTTATCATGAAAAGGGAGCTGAGCCAGGAGTCAAAGCTCTCGATCTACCCGTCAATCTTGGTTCCTACGATCACCTATGGTCATGAGCGATGGGTCAGGACCAAAAGAACAAAATTGCAGCTACAAACAGCCAAAATCTGTTTTCCCTGCAGAGTGCCTTGGGTTGCCGTTAGAGGGGAGACTTGGAGTAGAGTTGTTGTTTCTTTGCGTGGAAAGGAGCCAGTTGAGGTGATGTGGGCATTTGATAAGGATGCCACCAGGGCGTCTCCCTAGGGAGGTGCTCCTGGCACATCCAACTGGGAGGAGACTTCAGGGGAACCCAGGACCAGGCGGAGAGATTATATCTCCTCACTGGCCTGGGAGCTCCTCGGGATCCCTCAGTCAGAGATAGCCGAGGTTGCTGAGAAAAGGAAGACTGGGGCTCCTTGCCCCCCCCAAAAAAATATAAAAAATAAATCTGACAGGACAAACTGGTCAAGCAAACATATTTGCTGCTTGGGCTCTGGAGAGAACTCAGCTTTGGTTTCTGCTTTCTAATTCTGCTGTTACTCCCATGACTTTGGATAAACGGCTGAAGATGGATGGGTGGATTTTTATAAATTGCTATTTCAAATCAGAAAAACTTTTGGTCAGTAATGATTGTTATGTGAATGGATAATATCATTTATACAATTCTGACATCCGTATTTTCCAAGCTAGTGGAACAAATAGCTTTTCAGCTGAAACAGTTTTTACAGTCAGGTTTTGCACCTCGGACGACGACACAGAGTGACCTTAAAT
Source organism: Remorina albescens (assembly GCA_034769265.1). Classification (NCBI taxonomy): domain Eukaryota; kingdom Metazoa; phylum Chordata; class Actinopteri; order Carangiformes; family Echeneidae; genus Remorina; species Remorina albescens. The sequence goes on from CM068479.1 coordinate 2,404,537, forward strand.
TCAAACTTTAGAAAGTTCTGCTTCATGTACTGACATTTTTATGATGTGTATTTCCTCAGATGAAGGGTTGGGGGGGGGGTATATGGAGCCCGGAGTTATTCCCAGCTGTTGTTTTGAGGCGTGTATAATATAATGTGTCTACATTTCTTTTTGATGTGCGCTGCAATCCATAATGCTGGAATCCCTAATTACATGGCAGAAGTTTTTAAGTTTTCTTTCCATCCACTAATTGCAAAAACTCCAACAGTTATGACAAATGTGGTCTCTGGAGAAGGCTATATTTTCTGTTCCAGCATGGTATTAACCACAGGTGTGGACTATAAGGAAGCTTAGAAATATACAAATATTACACAACAATAAGAGTGCATGCCCTGGACTTGCAAAAACAACAGTGTTTTTACATCATACCATATCTTTCGAGTTTGGCGTGTCTTCCTCTCCTGAATTCTCCTTGGTATAGAATAAATATGGCACTAAGAGTTAGCTCAAACAAATGAAATGTGAACTTTTTTTCTTACCTCCAGGTTGACTGGTACAACCCTGCCCTCACCGGTGATATCAAATAAAAATTGGCTTCGCATACATTTCACGTCAGACAGCAACCACAGAAGAAAAGGATTCAGTGCTCAGTACCAAGGTATGTCACGCGTATCTATGGGTAAAATTGCATTTGGTCTAATTAAGAATTTATTGATAGGAAAGCAGTCTGAAATCACCTGACTGAAGTGCTTGGACATTTTGTATCATGTAATTGACTGGTTGTGTGGCTGTATTAGCATATTAATGTCAATATAATTTCCAAATGGTGGCCAAGAATTTATTCACACAAAATACTGCAAGCCTGCCTGTTTTCTGTGTTTTCTTTTTTTTTTTTTTGTTCCTCCCTCCAATGTAGTTTGGTCGTAGCAGCATTGCAGAAATTTCTGCACTTAGGATAAAATAGATGGGATAAATTTTAATGCAGTTGCTCTCCTTTACTCTCCTCGCCTTTTTTCTTCTCTCTTGTCCTCACTTCTCTGTGTCTTTTAATCCCTTTTCCCCTTTCAAATTTCCAGTTTCTGTCACTGTTGCATTTATCGTAGATTTGTTAGGAGAGGGGAGAGTGAAGCCCTTTTTGGATTGCACACATGGAGTTGATGTGATCTGAATAGCAATCCTGAAAATAATAATAATAAGCACTTATCTATATTATGTAAGGTCTAATAATTCAAGTCTTAATTAAAGCATTCTCCTTTACCTTCTGCAGTTAAGAAGGCAATTGAGTTGAAGTCCAGAGGGGTGAAGATGTTGCCCAGCAAAGACTCCAGTCACAAAAATGCTGTCTGTAAGTAAACTTTAATCTGCTTTTTAACAATAGATTGATATAATTACATGCAGATAGATTTATATATATATAATAGATCTGAGATGTTACCTAGCTCCCAGTTTCACAGTCAGGTTCGAACCCATTAAAAACTCCTTTAATTCTTCAGTTCATTACAAACCAGCCCACAAAGCCCTATAAATGTTTTTCTTCAGTTGAGAGCAGAAAAATGAAAGGTACTTGTGTCAATAAAAGTATTTTTTATTTTTTATTTGTTTTGCTTTATCATAAAAGTAAGAATATAATCGTTTGTGTATTTTTGTGTCACTGGAATAAGAGCTAGCCAACATGTTGCTTTTTTTTTCAGTCCAATCGAATTGTTTCCTCTTATTTTAACTTTGAAGAAATGTTCAAGCCACCACTTACACACACAGTGTTCCTCTTTCTGTTGATGTGAGGACGAGAATCTGACTACAGTCCTCAATCAACTCACCACAGCATCGTGACTCAATTTCTCCTGGCTGTTGTTGTGGCTTGTTTTTTATTATCCGTTTTAGCTTTTTATGTATGTTTTAACTTTAGCATCCCAAAAGCTAAGTGGAGTCTGGAGGGCCAGTCCTGTGACTCTAATTGGCCGTGGCTGGAAATGATCCCATTTTATTCATTGCTTTTAGTGGTACAGCCAAGACTCTAGAAAGAGACAGCGTATTCTCCATCAACTGAAGTCAGTGTCAGCTCATCTATTTGCCATACTCTTAGTCAGTAATAAAAATTGCAATCCATCATGATTAATGATAGAAGAAAATGTTTTCACATTGATTGCGCTTAATTTCTTTCTTTCTACGGCATTCTTGCTTCCTGTGTTTGTCTCACATCCCTTTTTCATAAATAGCTCTCTTAATTGAACTGTTCTCATATTGTACAGACCACCACTAAACAGTTCATGTACATACATATTCTAAAAGTTATTTCAGTGAGATTTAAATGGGTGTTGTCCCCCCTCCTTGATACCATTTGTAATAGGATGAGGGCCATTTATTGCACTTTTCAGCTAAAATGAGAACAGCTTTGGGTACATGACCATATGTCAGAGCTAATCATCAGAGGCGTCTGACATTTGAGTGTTGTCCATGATATGTAGTTTTTGCTATGTTTGCAGTGAAGATATCATCAACCAATCAAGAAACGAGAATATATTATTATTATTATCTGAAGTGATGAACCGAGCTGACAGTCAACATGGGAAACTATCTCCCCAAGAAAAAAACAGCAGTATCAGATGTTTCAGAAAATGGCCAAAAAGGGCATACATCAGTGCTGACATTGTACATTGGTGTTGCAGTATTGTGGTATGCGCCTTAACTGTTTGGCTTGCATGACCTCTCAGCAAATAGTTATTTTAACCCAAACTTCCCGTCATCCATCTCTCCTCTTCTCTTTTTCCTTCCCTCAACCAGGCTGGACTAGAATAGTGCTGTTTTTGTGCAATATGAGCCACTTTTTTTTTTAAAAGATTTATTTCCCATTTATAGAGCCGCCGTGTAGATACACTGGATTTTTTATCAGCACACTTAAACTGGATAGCTAGTGGACCATGAGGAGCTAATGACAAAATTTTATTTATATATATAAAGATATTAGATTAAAATAACTTACTCTAC